>CM054137.1:18194799-18222299 GCA_028751875.1 Rapana venosa | reverse complement strand
GATGGGAACTGCATCACTTCTCTAGGACAACACTTAACACGCCGTAGCGCTAACGATACTGTGCTAATGAATACAAGCCCCTCCCCCCTCTTCTCCGTCCCTCTCTCCCCCCAAAAAAACAGCTGCGCATACGTGAGCTTTTCGGGACAGTCTACCAAGTCAGGTGTCACACAATACACAGTGTGTAATACTCAAGGACGTGGCACAGGGCTTGTGGCTATTCGATACTGTGTGAGTTATGGCATCATAACGGAAAATGAAGGGTGTTTTGTTGTCTTGATGCCAAAATACAGACAGGGGGGTAGGGGGAGAAGTGGAAATAAATGGGTACTTGCTAGCAGACATGCAGGCGTAAAATAATGCTGGCACACACACACGCACACGCGTGTGTATGCGTGAATAGGCTTGCTCGCTTGCAGGCTGTGGTTTTCATCTCTGTGTCTGTCTGTATCTGTCTCTGTGTGTATGTCTGCCTGTCTTTCTGTCTGTCTGTCTGTCTGTCTGTCTGTCTCTCTCTCTCTCTCTCTCTCTCTCTCTCTCTCTCTCTCTCTCTCTCTCTCTCTCTCTCTCTCTCTCTCTCACATGCATACATGCACATACATACACACACTCATACACACACGCAAGCACGCTCACATACACACACGTGCACGCCTGCACACACACACACACACACACATACACAACACACACAGATAGATATAGATGTTGGTTATATATATAGTAATATATATATATATATATATATATATATATATATATATATATATATATATATATATATATATATATAAGCTCTAAGTATCTAATGTTTAGCCAGTGGAAGGTCCCAAAAATAAGTTTCGAAATAATAATAATATATAGAATTTTGATAGCGTTGAATCTTGTAAAAAAAATCTAAAAAAACCAAGTCTTTCAGTTACAAAAAATGTTATGTACTTTTTCAAATGCTGTTTATACTCTATGAGCAAACGCTAGAATCGGTAGAAATACAAATCGGGAGTGGGGGGAGAGAGGTGAGAGGTTGAAGGGGGCATAGCATTAAGGAGAGGAAGTGGGGGGGGTGGGGGGGGGGGGGGGGGTAGGGGGCCATATCATACAGATTACAGTGTTGACCTTGCGGCGTAATGGTGTGGGTTTTGAGCCGAACAGTTGAATTAAGCCCGCTCTAGGGATTTTTTTTTTTATTCATGCACAATGAAGAGTTGACAAAGGGGAGTGACAAAATGCATCAACAACACGCTATGTCACCACCTAGAATCGAAACCAAACTCCCCTGAAGTCGGAATGAGTCTACCTCCATTGCAGGCGAAAGCTGTCGCACACGCAAAGTCTCACCATTGGTGAACCTCGGAGGGCTAGCCGAGGAACGAAGAAAACTAATACAAAAACCTCCAACCAGAAACAAAATCATTTTGCAAAAATAATAGCAGAACATACAGAGTTCTTTTTTTTCTGGGTGTGTGTGGGTTTTTTTTTTATAATATACAGCAATTTTCCTCTTGCCAGTACAGAAAGTACATCTCTGAATCAATGCGCTCTTTCACAATCTGGATCTGAAGTAAAAAGTCTCGACAGAATAGGAGCAGAGCATTCTTTTTGTTGTTGTTGTTGTTCTTTTATTCATAATATCGTAAATTACCTGCTGCTGAGTCACTATAGACCATTGCTTGATTGTACAGGTTAGATTTATATAACTGAGACATGTGTCTGGCCATGTGCTTTTGCTGAATAGCAACCATGTGATAACAGAAAAGATGGAATTGTGCCTGCATTGTTTTTACTCTCCAAGGCCGTGCTGTCACACACTGGGTAGTTACACTGACACTGGCACATTGTGATCTTCATCATGGATGAAAGAGTGCAATGGTATAGATTGACAGAGTTGACAGAGGCGTACAAATACTGTTTTTCTCATGTTTGACATGATGCATTTATGTTAACTTATATAGCATGAAAAACGTGTGTGTGTGTTTGCTTTGGTTAAGTACTTGAAAAGCAGTTGGTATCACTTGTTTATGAAAAAGATTCGTATTTGTACTTTCTCTAATTTTTTTTAGAAACATTTTGTCTGTAATTCTTTGTAAATGCAAAACGAAAATTTAAAAAGTGTAAACATAAATTACCTGCTGCCATCGTAAGCAGCATATCGTTTACTACTAACCACATTCACAATTGCCGCACGGGACACTGAAGATCTGACCCCGAAGTTCAAACAGCTAGATAAAATCAAAGCAAAACTATCAACTTCTTTTTCTTTTTTTCTTTTTTTATGAAGTAGCTCACTTACTACGATAATAATTAGTACATATTATGATACTAAGACCCAGGGGGAACCAGCGTGTTTTGTCACAATTGTGACATAGCACGTTGATTCCCGCTACCCCCACTCCGCCCACCCCCACCCCCCACCCCCACCCAGTGGTGGTCGACTCGCCAAGTCACAAATTGTGACATGGTGCGTTGTTGTGACAGCACGTTACAACATCTTTGCCATAGTAGTGGGAGGGAAAATGCTAACAGGTAATGATCCCACCCATTTATCTCTTCATGTAGATAACGCACAATGTCACAATTCGTGAAATAGTGTGATAATAACGCTCGATGCGTGATACCAACATTTGTGACAAATCGCGTCGTTGAGACATAGTGCGTCAGAACATCATCACCTTTTCTAACTCCTACGCAAAACAAAGTCAAGCGACGCTTCAAGCTGTAAACACACAACAAAACGACTTGCTCTCTGACACAGCTATCTTTACACAGAGAACTATCTGTCACTTCAGAAAACGTTCTTCGCAGACTTCAACATCTTAAAATATGTTGTGAGGCTTCTAGAGTTCTGAAGACGCTAGATATAAGAGTCGCCGAATGAGAGATACAGAACTTGCGAGGCAATAAGGGGAGATTTATCCACAGTTTAATGTGACAGATTTGATGGAAAGATGAGAGAACAAAATAGATTTGTTTTTAAACGCTTCAAGTGTGTGTGTGTGTGTGGGGGGGGGGGGGGAGGGGGGGGGGGGGGTGCGCGCGTGCGGGAGGAAGGGGTGATGGAGATAGCTAAGTGGTTAGGGCATTGAACTCGTGATTTGACGGCCCGGGTTCGAGCCACCACCGAGACCCCTGTTCTGGGGATTTTTCTCCTGGAGTTAACATCAGTGCTGACTCCACTCCTTCGGATGAGACTATAAGCCAGGTCCCGTGTGAGAACGCACGCAGAACATTTTGCGCACACGTAAAACCTGCTCCACCTTTCAGGGAGCGGGATAGCCTAGTGGCCAGAACATTGCGCTCGCAATGTGACGACCCGGGCTCGATTCCCGTTCAAGGGGATATTTTTCCTTGGAGTTAACAACAGTGCAGACTCCACTCTCCCCAAAAGTCCTTCGGATGAGACTATAAACCGAGGCCCCGTGTGCGAACGCACGCAGAACATCTTGCACACACGTTAAATCCTGTTCCGCTTTTCGTAAGAGTAGGCCATTGTGTGCCGGTGGGAACAGATGACATAGTTTACCAAACCGCATACACACGGGGACTGGATGTGAAAAAGCACATGACTGCTTATTCCATTATCTTCGATATAAAAAAATAAATACATAAATAAATAAAAAGAAGAGTAGGTCATTGCGTGCCCATAGGAACGGATGACAATTCTTTTTCTTTTAGAAAACGTATGCACAGTTGTGTCGTGTTTAGACATTATCCCCCAAGTCAAAATGCAGCTACCTTACTGGCGTGCAAAAACGATCGCATACGCACACTTTTACATTGGAGAGCCTCGAAGAACAGGAAAAATATGCTTCAATTACCTACTTCAGGTTTAAAACTTGCTCTTGAAGGAATATCAAAATAAAGGCAAACCTTTGAAGGAAGTAAGTGTACGACATGGAAGCAAAGGAGAGATTCTGAATAAGGATGATTAGATGTGAAAGCAGTAACACATTCAGACAGAACACTGCAACATTTTCGAAAGTTTACCCAAAACTTTGTGGAGAGAAAAGAAACACACGTGAAAAAAATATATAAAATAGGTACATCGACCTATCTGTTTAAAAGGATGCCACAGAAAGAAGTAGTTGTATAATTTAAAACCCTTATGCAAGTCAAATACAGCGGCAGACGACTGTAAAGACTGACAGAGTGACTTGCCCTCTATCAGCTCTATCTTTACTCGCTGATTTATATCCACTTCAAAAGGCGCTGTGCATACATGTCAAATACTGAAATAAGTCTCGAGGCTTTTTTTAGGGGCAGAATTCTGACATAGAAAAGGCTGTTTATGGTTGGCAAACATGACTGAGAGATAAGATAATTTGTCAGGGAAAAACAGGACATTCATTAACAACTTAATGTTGTACAGGATTTGATTTAAACAGGGATATAGTGATGCGTGTTTTGATTTATACAGGGACACAGTGATATAAACAGGCTGTGCAAAGCAAAACAAAATTGTTGTTTTTAAATGTCTGTTTTTTGCGTGGTGCAGGATAGGAAATAGAATTAAAAGGTATTATTGTCCTTTTACAATGTTAAGAAAGGAAGAAACCATAAAAAAGGAAGATGCTAATTACTCATATCATTAGACACAAACGCACAAAATCAGTTCAGACAAGACTTTGATTTGTAGTGAAATCTATCTTTTGGAAACATATGGACTTAAAAACAAAAATTGAATTACATATACATAAAAGCAGTAGTCGAATTCATATCCAAACAGACAAATCATAAACATGAATAAGTAAAAAAAAACACAAAACAACAACAGCAAATGAATTAGAAGTTAATCAGAAAGCAATAACAGAATACAATATCAATTCTCATTTTTTCTTCCCTCCAACTCGTCCACAAACCAAAATAATAAAGTAACAGACGACTTTAAACAACGACAGAACGACTTAACCTCTGACCCTCCCAATCTTTGCAGACCGACATATCTCTCACTTCAAAAGGCACTCTCCAAAGATTCCAATGCTCTAAAGTAAGCTACACAGCTTCTGTTGATGGCCCTCTGGCAGAGATAAGAAACCGGATGAAATTTAGTCGCAGCATTAACCAAACAAACCTGGACATTCATTTGAAACTTAACATGACACGAAGTTTAATCACTGTTGCTTTAGTCTTTTTATGTTATACTTTTAAAAGAAACGATCTTCTCTCTATCCTTTCTTTTTAATCATAGTTGAACGTTATCGCCTGCCATGATTTCAATCTGTCATAGTCCATTCATATGGCCTTACATATCAAACACTTGCAATGCCTAGATATGATCAGCTAGCAGCGTGTCAAGTTGCAGCGGAAGTGACCATGATGACAACTGCGCCTTTACAGATCATTTTTGGCCATACATTCTTCACATAGTGATCTCATTGCGCCTCGAATGATTTGACCGCAAGCGCTTTGATTTGATTGCTTTATAAGATTATTATATATTTTTCAAAGAAATTATTATCATTTTTTTTAAACTATTATCATTATCATAATCATCATCAGTAGGAGGAGGAGGAGGAGCAGCAGCAGCAGCAGTGGTAGGAGGAGGAGGAGGGAGGGGGGAAGGAGGAGTAGGAATAGCAGCAGCAGCAGCAGCGGTAGTAGGAGTAGCAGCAGCAGCAGCAGCGGTAGTAGGAGTAGCAGCAGCAGCGGTAGTAGGAGTAGGAGTAGCAGCAGCAGCAGCAGCAGGAGTAGTAGTAGTAGTAGTAGTAGTAGTAGTAGTAGTAGTAGTAGTAGTAGTAGTAGTAGTAGTAGAAGCAGCAGCAGCAGCAGCAGCAGCAGCGGTAGTAGGAGTAGAAGCAGCAGCGGTAGTAGGAGTAGGAGTAGCAGCAGCAGCAGCAGGAGTAGTAGTAGTAGTAGTAGTAGTAGTAGTAGTAGTAGTAGTAGTAGTAGTAGTAGAAGCAGCAGCAGCAGCAGCAGCAGTAGTAGTAGTAGAAGCAGCAGCAGCAGCAGCAGCAGCGGTAGTAGGAGTAGCAGCAGCAGCGGTAGTAGGAGTAGCAGCTGAGTAGCAGTAGTAGTAGTAGTAGTAGCAGTAGCAGCAGCAGCAGTAGGAGAAGGAGGAGGAGGAGGAGCAGCAGCAGCAGCAGCAGCAACAGCAATGCGCTTTTCAAGATTCACTGCTATATGAATTCCCTATATTATCATTTTCATCGCTAGTAGTATCATCATTATTACCACAGCGACAGTGACCAACACAATTCAGCTCCATTGTTGCATTTATCACATAGACCTTTTCCCACTGGACTTTCCACACCCCAAAGAAGGGACAGACGTCACACACATAATACTCACAACACCTTTTTGGGGGGACAAAACACAAACGCTGACCTTTTTCTCCTTCTCTTTTTTTCTTTATCATCATGACCAATCTCTCTCAGAGTCTGATCGCTCGTTGTCTGCTCTCCCTCCTCTTATCTGCAAGAGGAGCAGGAGAGGACGAGCCATACAGCATAATACCAGACCAGGGGTGGGAATAAAAGGTAAAGTGAAAAGAAAACTGTTTTTCCTTCCGTTATAGCTCAGTGGTCGGAGCACTCGCTTTCCCCCAGCCAAGTTAAGCAGCGTCGAGCGTGGTTACCAGTTGGATGGGTGACCGTTTGCGCGCCTTGGCTTCAGTACAGTTCCCCCAGTTCACCCAGCTGTAAATGGGTACCTGCCCTCTTTAGAGTCAGGGAAGGTAAAGCAGCGAGGGAGAGGAGATGGGCGCCGCCCTCAATATGCTGGCCCCTAGAGAAGTGAGGTCTCTGACGCCTCGCTCCCCTACGACCTTATAGGTTATGGGACTCCTTTACCTTTACCTTTATCATCTGTTATATCGCGTTCACTGTGGCACCAGCCAGTGCAGCGTGGAGCTATAAGTGCTGGCCTTTACAGATCGTTTTTGCCATCATTTCTTCAACATATTGATCTCATTGCACCTCGAATGATTTGAACCAAGCGCTTTGACTTAACTGCTTTACAAGATTATTATGTATTCTTACAAATTATTATTATTGTTATTATCATTATCATTATCATTATCATTATCAGCATCAGTAGTAGTAGTAGTAGTAGGAGGAGGAGGAGGAGGAGGAGGAGGAGGAGGAGGAGGAGGAGGAGGAGTAGGAGGAGGAGGAGGAGGAGGGGGAGGAGGAGGAGGAGGAGTAGCAGCAGCAGCAGCAGCGGTAGTAGTAGCAGTAGCAGTAGCAGCAGCAGCATTCGCAGGAGTAGTAGTAATAGTAGTAGTAGTAGCAGTACTAGTAATAGTAGTAGTATTAGTAGCAACAGCAGCAGTAGCAGCAGCAGTAGTAGTAGTAGTGTAGTAGTAGCAGTAGCAGCAGCAGCAGGAGCAACAAAAGCAGCAGCAGCAGCAGCAGCAGCAGTAATAGCAGCAGTAGTAGTAGTAGGAGGAGGAGGAGCAGCAGCAGCAGCAACAGTGCGTTTTTCAACATTCAGCCCTATATGAATTCCCTACATTATAACTTACATCGCTAGTAGTATCATCATTAGCACCACAGCGACAGTGACCAACACAATTCCATGTCCATTGGTGGATTTATCACGTTGACCTTTTCCCCCTGGACTTTCCACACCCCAAGGAAGGGACAGACGTCACACACATGATACTCACAACACCTTTTTTGGGGACAAAACACAAACGCTGACCTTTTTCTCCTTCTCTTTTTTTCTTTATCATCATGACCAATCTCTCTCAGAGTCTGATCGCTCGTTGTCTGCTCTCCCTCCTCTTATCTGCAAGAGGAGCAGGAGAGGACGAGCCATACAGCATAATACCAGACCAGGGTGGGAATAAAAGGTGAAGTGAAAAGAAAACTGTTTTTCCCTTCCCATATCATCTGTTATATCGCGTTCACAGTGGCGCCAGTCAGTGCAGCGTGGAGCTATAAGTGCTGGCCTTTACAGATCGTTTTTGCCATCAATTCTTCAACATATTGATCTCATTGCGCCTCGAATGATTTGAACCAAGTGCTTTGACTTAACTGCTTTACAAGATTATTATGTATTCTTACAAATTATTATTATTGTTATTATCATTATCATTATCATTATCAGCATCAGTAGTAGTAGTAGTAGTAGTAGTAGTAGTAGTAGTAGTAGTAGTAGGAGGAGGAGGAGGAGGAGGAGGAGGAGGGGGAGGAGGAGGAGGAGGAGTAGCAGCAGCAGCAGCAGCGGTAGTAGGAGTAGCAGCAGCAGGAGTAGTAGTAGCACGAGCAGCAGCAGCAGCAGCAACAGCAGCAGCAGCAGCAGCAGCAGCAGCAGCAGTAGCAGCAGCAGCAGTAGTAGTAGTAGTAGTAGTAGTAGTAGTAGTAGTAGTAGTAGTAGTAGTAGTAGTAGTAGTAGTAGTAGTTGTTGTTGTTGTAGTAGTTTGCTTTACAAGATTCAGCACTATAAAAGAAAATCCCTACATTATCATTTTCATCGCTACTAGTATCATCATTATCACCACAGCGACAGTGACCAACACAATTCCGTGTCGGTTGGTGGATTTATCACGTTGACCTTTTCCCCTGGACTTTCCATACCCCAAAGAAGGGACTGACATTACACACATAATACTCACAACACTTTTCTGGGGGGACAAAACACAAACGCTGACCTTTTCCCCTTTTTCTCTTTTCTCTTTATCACTCATGACCAATCTCTCTCAGAGTCTGATCATTCGTTGCCTGCTCTCCCTCCTCTTGTCTGCAAGAGGAGCAGGAGAGGACGAGCCATACAGCATAATACCAGACCAGGGTGGGAATAAAAGGTGAAGTGAAAAGAAAACTGTTTTTCCTCTCCGTTATCATCTGTTATATCGCGTTCACTGTGGCGCCAGTCAGTGCAGCGTGGAGCTATAAGTGCTGGCCTTTACAGATCGTTTTTGCCATCAATTCTTCAACATTCTGATCTGATTGAGTGTCAAAATATTTATTTGAATGCAATCGCTTTGACTTGATTGTCTTACAATATTATATAATTTTACAATTTATTATTGTTATTATCATTATTATCATCATCATCATCATCATTATCATCATAATCATCAGTAGTAATAGTATCAGTAGTAGTAGTAGTAGTAGTAGTAGCAGCAGCAGCAGCAGCAGCAGCAGTAGTAGCAGCAGTAGTAGTAGTAGCAGCAGCAGTAGTGGGAGGAGGAGGAGGAGCAGCAGCAGCAGCACAAGCAGTGCACTTTTCAAGATTCAGCGCTAGATGAATTTCCTATATTATCATTTTCATCGCTAGTAGTATCATCATTATCACCACAGGGACAGTGACCAACACAATTCAACGTCCATTGTTGGATTTATCACTTTGACCTTTCCCCTGGACTTTCCACACCCCAAAGAAGGGACAGACGTCACACACATAATACTCACAACACCTTTTTGGGGGGACAAAGCACAAACGCTGACCTTTTTCTCCTTCTCTTTTTCTCTTTATCATCATGACCAATCTCTCTCAGAGTCTGATCGCTCGTTGTCTGCTCTCCCTCCTCTTATCTGCAAGAGGAGCAGGAGAGGACGAGCCATACAGCATAATACCAGACCAGGGTGGGAATAAAAGGTGAAGTGAAAAGAAAACTGTTTTTCCTCTCCGTTATCATCTGTTATATCGCGTTCACTGTGGCGCCAGTCAGTGCAGCGTGGAGCTATAAGTGCTGGCCTTTACAGATCGTTTTTGCCATCAATTCTTCAACATATTGATCTCATTGCGCCTCGAATGATTTGAACCAAGTGCTTTGACTTCATTGCTTTAAAAGTTAAGTAGTAGGGGTATTAGTAGCAGCAGCAGCAGCAGCAGCAGCAGCAGCAGCAGCAGCAGTAGTAGTAGTAGTAGTAGAAGTAGTAGTAGTAGTAGTAGTAGTAGTAGTAGTAGTAGTAGTAGTAGTAGTAGTAGCAGCAGCAGTAGTAGTAGTAACAGTGGCAGAAGCAGCAGCAGAAGCAGCAGCAGCAGCAGCAGCAGCAGCAGCAGCAGTAGTAGTAGTAGTAGTAGTAGTAGTAGTAGTAGTAGTAGTAACACTAGCAGCAGCAGCAGCAGTAGTAGTAGTAGCAGTAGCAGCAGCAGCATTAGCAGTAGTAGTAGTAGTAGCAGCAGCAGCAGCAGTAGTAGTAGTAGTAGTAGTAGTAGTAGTAGTAGTAGTAGTAGTAGCAGTAGCAGCAGCAGCATTAGCAGAAGTAGTAGTAGTAGCAGCAGCAGCAGCAGCAGCAGCAGCAGCAGCAGCAGCAGCAGCAGCAGCAGCAGCAGTAGTAGTAGTAGTAGTAGTAGTAGTAGTAGTAGTAGCAGTAGTAGTAGTAGTAGTAGTGCAGTAGTAGCAGTAGCAGCAGCAGCAGGAGCAACAACAGCAGCAGCAGCACCAGTAATAGTAGTAGGAGGAGGAGGAGGAGCAACAGCAGCAACAGCAGCAGCAGCAGCATTAGTAGTAGTAACAGTGGTTTGCTTTACAACATTCAGCGCTATAAAAGAAAATCCCTACATTATCAATTTTCATTACTAGTAGTATCATCATTATCACCACAGCGACAGTGACCAACACAATTCCGTGTCTGTTGTTTGATTTATCACGTTGACCTTTTCCCCTGGACTTTCCACACCCCAAGGAAGGGACAGACATTACACACATGATACTCACAACACCTTTTGGGGGACAAAACACAAACGCTGACCTTTTCCTCTTTTTCTCTTTATCATCATGACCAATCTCTCTCAGAGTCTGATCGTTCGTTGTCTGCTCTCCCTCCTCTTATCTGCAAGAGGAGCAGGAGAGGACGAGCCATACAGCATAATACCAGACCAGGGTGGAAATAAAAGGTGAAGTGAAAAGAAAACTGTTTTTCCCCTCCCTTATCATCTGTTATATCGCGTTCACTGTGGCGCCAGTCAGTGCAGGGTGGAGCCAGGCTAGACCTACTGGGCTGGGCTAAGCTAAGCTGAGTGAGTGTCAATGGCAGTACAGCCAGTTTCCCGTTATAATCCACAGTGCATGGTGTTAATAGTGGGAGAATGAGTGTGAGAGATTCTTCGCAGATTGTGTGTAGTGTGATAGGTAAGAGGGTATGTGAGGGGTTGGGTGGGGTGAGGAGTGGGGGGGGGGGGGGGGGGGTGGAGGGGGGGGGATGTAGAGGTAGAAAAGGTCAGTGTTATTAGTGTCACTGAGGAGTGGGGGGTAGCGATTTCAGATGATAGGCTTGATATGTCAGCTTGTATAGTTGTGTCTTGTGTTATTGCATGGACGTGTGCATGCATGCATGCATCAACTCATTCATGCGCGTGTGTGCGGACTTGTACGCGTGTACGTATGCACACATAGACACGGACACAACACACAGACACACACAGACACACACACGCGCGTGCGTGCATGTTTTTTCTATTTTGCATTTTCTACTTTGCTTTTTGTAGCTTCTCTTTTTTTCACGTATTTCTTACTTTCATTCTTTGTTCTTCTTCTTTGATAAACAGAATTAATATGAGGTATTTTTGATTTGTGGCAAAATAGAATCACTCGCCTCCTCTCCCTTGTTTGTAATTTGATCCCATTTAAAAGGTAAAAGGTAAAGGTGTCCCATAACCTGTGTGGTCGTAGGGGAGCGAGGTGTCAGAGACCTCACTTCTCTAGGGGGCCAGCATATTGAGGGCGGCACCCATCTCCTCTCCTCGCTGCTTTACCTTCCTTAACCATAAAGACTCAAGTACCCATTTACAGCTCGGTGAGCTGGGGGACTGTACTAAAGCCAAGGCGCACAGACGGTCACCCGTCCAAGTGGTTACCACGCTCGATGCTGCTTAACATTGGCTGGAGGAAAGCGAGTGCTCTGACTACTGAGATATCCAGTCTCCAAATTACTGCAAGCGTACCCATTAATCTTTGGGCACAAAATCCGAAGGACTGGTTGTATAATTACAAAAAAGAACTGTTATTGCAGAAAATTTAGCACCAAAAATGTTTATAATTTTTGGACTGAATCATGAATCATCAAAATAGCATTTCAGTTGGCTGTATCTTTGATCATCTAAGTCTCTTCTTCTGTCTCTTTTCTCCTCTTTTTTTTTATACAGGCTCACAAGGTTTTTCTTTCTTTTCTCACTTATATATCATAATACTTCTTCAGTGTTAACCACACATGAAGCAGATATGGCTACCTCGTAGGAAATCCAGAAGAGCAAAGACAGACAACTCTATATCACGTGAGATAGGCCGGAAGTGATATTTATAGAAACGACTTAAGACTAGCTAAGCATTTGTGCCTGGAAGATAAAGCCGATCAGTCTGTTACACTAATAAACGCGTAGGGGCTAGATGCATGGTAAACTGATAAAACAATAATGTATCTGCTCCGCTTTTTCACTGATATATTACCTTTCCCCTCGGGTGAGAGAATGAATACCTTTTGGATAGCAGAAACGCTGCCATGCATAAACTGTCCTTCATCTGACATAACGTGATTTGACTCACGCCAGCACAGTCTGGTGCCAGGCTGTGTGTGTCTGGATGCCGACCGATTCTCAGCATTCTTAGTTTTGATGTAGCACAGAGGTATCAGTCTTTTTCTTCATTCATGTTATTTGAGGATGCACATACGTGTCTGCGCATGTGTGCTCTCCTCTGTGTGTGTGTGTGTGTGTGTGTGTGTGTGTGTGTGTGTGTGTGTGTGTGTGTGTGTGTGTGTGTGTGTGTGTGTGTGTGTGTTATGTGTGTGTATGTGGTGTCTCTTTCTTCACATTTTCAAGAGCAGACAGGGAACAGAGAAAGATTTGTCTTTTATTTATTTATTTATTCTTTTTTTTTATCTGTTAATTATTATTTCGAGGATAATGGAATAAGCACCCATGGGCCTTTTATTTTACATCCAATCCCAGTGTGCATGTAGTTTTGTACATTAATTTTTGTCATCCGTTCCCATCGTTTCACAATGGCCTACTCTTTTGAAAGACGGAACAGGTTTTAACGTGTTTGTGCACGGGACCTCAGTTTATAGTCTCATATGAATGACTTTCAGGGGGAGTGGAGTTGAGTCGGCAGTGATGTTAAACCAGAGAGAGAGAGAGAGAAAAGGAAAGAAGACGAGAAGAGAGAGAGAGAGAGAGAGAGAGAGAGAGAGAGAGAGAGAGGAGAGAGAGAGAGAGAGAGAGAGAGAGAGAGAGAGAGAGAGAGAGAGAGAGAGAGCTCTGAAACTCTGAAAATCGTTTAATATACATCGGCCGTTGGCCACATTACACTTTAAGAGGCAAAATGGAATGATGCTCAAAAACTAAATATAGCCTCTCGTAAACTTTGGTAAGACTTGGCACAACACTTTGGCGTGCACGAGAGAAGCAGAGGGGAGCGAGAGAGAGAGAGAGATGAGAGGAGAGAGAGAGAGAGAGAAGAGGGAAGAGAAGAGAGGAGAGGAAGAGAGAGAGGAGAAGAAGAGAGAGAGAAGAGACAGACAGACAGACAGACAGACAAGACGAGACAGGACGGACAGACAACAGACAGAGACAGAAAACAGAGACAAGGAGAGTGGGAAGAGAGGAGAGAGAGAGAGAGATCGCTGGCGAAGATAAGGACAGGCGCGGAGTATTTGTTTTTTCAAACGCAAGGCAGTCAGCGGTCTGGCCAGCCAGGCAGGAAAATGTCAATAGAGCTGTCAATTGTCAGCTTGTTTGTCTTTCTCTGCAACGGTGGTGAAGTACCAACAGACCAAGGGTTGGGAAAGAGAGAGGGAGAGAGACAAAGCATCTGTCTGCAGGAGATAGGACGGGAGAAAAGCCTGGTAACAATGTGTTACTTGATTTTGCATTTTAACGCACATATTGAAACCGTAGGCGAATTATTGTAAGTACTAGTTGGGAAGCGCATTGGTACAGTTTTGATAAGCCAGAATTTCTTCTTCTTCGGTCTTTTCTTTTCTTCTTCATGTCTTCGTCTTCATTCTTCATCACATCTCTTCTTTTCTTCTTCTTGCTGTTCTTCTTCTAAACAGCTTCTTCTTCTTTTTCTTCTTCGTCGTCGTCTTCTTCTTTTTCATCACCATCATCATCTTCTTCTTCTTCGTTGTCGTCGTCGTCATCGTCGGCGTCGTCGATCACTCAGACAGCAGTTACTGTTTGCTGTCATATGAGCGAAAATGCGTTGCGTTGCGCTGCCGTTAAGCGCCTGAAAAGTCAAGTCAGGCCCAGCGCATCTGACTTCGGCATGGGAGAGAAATGCTATCGTTTAAGTCTTTCTAGACAAAAAAAAGGTAGGAAAATGGACCGAGAAAGCCACAAAATAGACAAGAAGGAGACATGAAGAAAAGGGACAAACCAGAAACAGAGAGGGATGGAAAAGAGGGAATTCCTAGCACAGAGCTTGCAGGAGGTGGGGATGCTGTTTATACTGAGATACCCCCGGCATCCCCACGGGGGAATAAAATGGATCCAGATGTACCTTGTATAATGCTGCAGTGATTGTTTCTTCTTCGTCGTCGTCGTCGAACGCTCAGACAGCAACTATTGTTGTCCGTTATAATTATGAGCGAAAATGTGTCACGCTGCCGTTAAGCGCCTGACAAATCAGGCCCAGCGCTTTCGAGGTGGTTGTTTTAATTAATAGAAGTGTGTTTTTGCCCGGTGTTGTGCACAGTCATATTTGTGATTCTTTCTTTTGCTTGTGACCATCTTTAAGATTGTCCGTGTTTCTTTCCATCTCTGTTGTCAGTGTTTCTTTCCATCTCTGTTGTCAGAGTTTCTTTCCATCTCTGTTGTCAGAGTTTCTTTCCATCTCTGTTGTCAGAGTTTCTTTCCATCTCTGTTGTCAGTGTTTCTTTCCATCTCTGTTGTCAGTGTTTATTTCCATCTCTGTTGTTTGTCAGTGTTTATTTCCATCTCTGTTGTTTGTCAGTGTTTATTTCCATCTCTGTTGTCAGTGTTTCTTTCCATCTCTGTTTCTGCATGTAACCACAATCGCTATACAGCACTTTCTATTTTCTTCTTTCTCAGGAAAGTTATAATTATCCTTATTTCTCTTGCAGTTTTGAGAAGAAGCAGCTGATGATTTAAAACAACAACAACAATAACAACTAAATGGCTGTTTCTTTATTTTGAGTTATGTTAACATAAAAGTACTACTGTTCACTTTCTAGACAGGTGTCTTACCTCTAGACATCCATTCCGTCATTGTTTCCGTGCAGACTGTGGTGCTCTTGTGAAAATTCAGCTTCTCAGAAAAAAGCAAGAACATCATTAATAATAACAATATCTTAAAATTGAGGGGTGGTTTTTTTTGTTTGTTATGTTTTTGTTTGTTTGGTGGGGAAGGGGTGGGGGCTTGTTCCTCTTAGTGGTGGGAAAAAACCGACTACATATGCACAATCTCATCATTGGGGCACCTCAGAGATGTAGCAGACGAACAACAAGTAACAAAAACAAAGCCGAACTAATGAAACACTCTGAAGCCTTTTCTCACTCAGCCTCTCACTGTAAAGCTGTATAAACTCTAATTTGAAGTGGCACATATATAGGCAGTCTGACTGTTAAGGGACGCTTTAAACACAGGGAGTTCCTTTACTCTACCCCTATCAAAAGGTTCGTCTCATTCCATGCACCTCAGTAAATGTCTGCCTTCTCTCTCCAGCAAGCTTTTATCTCCTTTTTCATGCGGCTACAACCCCTCCCCCCCCCCACCCCCATCCCTTCTCTTTCAAAATGAAACCTAAAGCATCTAGCAGAATACGGCCACAAAAAAGGGAGATCATCGCACTAGACATGAGGGGTATCTTTTTAAGAAGATGGACATTTTGTCCTGTACATTGATAGCAGTGTCAAGAAGCAGGTCAACCTGTCGGTTATTTACTACTCAGTGGTCTCTTCATCACTTTACATCAGAGTTGGAAGTTGTTTTTAAGATAATTTTGTTCTTTGGGAACATTTTGACCTAAAAAGAATCGTTTGAAGTTACGCTAAGATTTTTTACTTCAACGCTAAAGGTTTAATCAGCAAGCCCCCTTTCATTGCCACACTGTTGAAACTACTAAGAAATAGCATAGCATGATGTGCGATACGTTTTATTTTTAGTTGTGATTGTTTTCTCAAGAAAGTATGACTGCATGTAGGACAATCAATATCCATTACATTCCGTTGACCAAGAAATCTCTGCGCGTACAAATCACAGCGATAAATGGCCAATTGGGATCAAAGATGGATGCTTACATACGCATTTCCAGTTACATTTTCCCGGAAATTACCAACAGAAACGGACAGAGAGGAAAATTAATGTAAGATAATTATGAGCTGTAACACCTATCTCCTCTGCTTTACAGCTTCGCTCCTCAGACTTTATCTTCGTGGTGTGGTTTGACTCAGGATAAGGTTCTAGTAATAAATAATGGTCATACGGGGTACCTCACACATCGAACTTGAGTCCAGCTAGGTGCCAAGTTTATAGTTTTCTGGACTATAAAAAGTAGACAGGATCTGATACTGACTGCATAAAAGTTTACAGGCTAAAGGTCACACGCACTGGGTGACAGAAAAAATTATGTTCGTACTCAGCTATGATTTCTGCAGTGGTGAGAAGAAGGAAAGATAAACCATAAGAAATAAAGGACGCATGGTCTTCTCCAGAATGGAATCTGGGGGCAACACATAAATATGATGGATTGCATCTCCCTGGACCTGCAGTAATTCACAGGAGTAGTGACAGTAATAAAAGACGAATACCTCCTCTTACCTCAGTTTGTTCTCTGCTTTTCGTATCCATATCAACATTTTGGATCAGACATAAGCTTAAATACACCATAAAGGCCATACGAGACACGGCATCAAGTCACTTGGTGAAACGAAGTATGGTAGTAGCAGGTCAGCACTAGAAAAAGTCTGTATGAATTCAGTGTCATCGTACTAATAACTGACTCCTGATATTTGATAACCAGTAGCTTGGAAAACTGATATTTCACATAATTCCAAACTCAGTTTTACCAACGGGACTGGGTCTGTAGATTCAGGTGAAGATCTACTGGTGCACGTCCACTGTTTGTCTACTGTAGTTGCGGCCGTTCTTCTTATTTCAGGAGTGTTGAAGATCATTTGTCTTCCGTGGCCGAGTGTTCAGATATCTTGCTTTTGGGGGATTTCTTTTTTCTGTAAGAAGAGATTTCATGTCTAAAAGAGTAAAGGATGGGGGTGGGGGTGGAAGTTTCTTCAATTTTCATATGTTGGATGTAGGAAGTATACGAGAACTAGTTTGTTTTAGCAGATAAGTACCTGTATCAAAATATCACTGACATGTTGCATGGTCAAAAAATGTACTTTGTATAATTGTTTGTGTCCTTCTGTCTTCCTTAACTTCTTCTGTTCCTCCTACTCCTCCTCCTTCTTCCTACTTATTCTCCGTCTCTTTTAAACCAAGCAAATTCTACCAGTATATGGGCTTGTATGATAATGGGGGTAAAAGTTTGGGGTAGGAACTAAAGTAATATAAACAAATGATAAAGACCAAGGAAAAAAAGGTTGAGCAAATTAGTATTACATCTTGCTGTAGACCAGTGGTGTGGTAGAGTTTTCATTGGTGCCCCCTGTCTGTTTCCCCGGATGAAAAACGTGGCAAACAAACCAAGAAGCCCATACAAAAACAAAAGCAAACAAAACCCACCAATAATGTAGAATCATGACAACAACACAGACAGAACATCGCACTCTGCAGCCTCACAAAACATCCCTGTTCAGCATGCACACACCCATCCCACAGAGACCACAGCAGGATTCAGCAACAAAAAGATGCCCAAAGCTACCCTCCTTTGGGCTGTAGCTCTCCCAGAAGCGTACCACTAAACTCCTCTCCTCCCTGCAAAAAATCTGGGATGTAAATTGTCATGATTCCCCTTGATAGGTACAATCTCCATTGCTCATGAGGCTGTGTCTTTATAGTCCCTTGAGTTTGACCTGGGAGGATAATTTACTAGGAGAGATGACCTTTAGCATGCCTCACACGTTGGGTCTGACTTTGCTGGGGTGCAAAGTTTATTCGTCTTTTGGTAGTAAAGGGTTGACAGGGTCTGATATGCTCTGCGTTATAAAAAAGGCATGTTGAAGGTCAGCCAAGCGGGGTAACCCAGGAATACATTTTTGAGCTGGCTGTGCTACTTTTAGAACTTTGTTGTTGTTGTTGTTGTTGTTTTGTAGAAAGGAATGAACTTTGATAACGATGTTTTATTTCTTGCAAAAAGGCAATGAAAAGAAAGGTTTCTCGTCAAATTTTTCGTTCAGATTTCAGATTTAGAACATACTGGCATATGTATGTTTCACTCTCTCGAACCCCCTCTCTCTCTCTCTCTCTCTCTCTCTCTCTCTCTCTCTCTCTCTCTCTCTCTCTCTCTCTCCTCTCTCTCTCTCTCTCTGTGCATTTATTTAATTATGTAAGTGTCTATACTATCTTTTATTGGATTTGAATGTTTTCTTATTTGTTCATTGGTTTTCTCCCCTCTTTTGACAAGGGCCTGGTGTAAAGAAGTCACTGGCTTATCCATATACCCTCATTAAAATATTCGAGTTTGAGTTCTAGTTCTCGCTCTCTCTGTCTGTTTGTCTGTCTGTCTGTCTCTCTGTGTGTCTGCCTATCTGTTTGTCTATTATCCGCCTTCTTCCCTCAAAGCAATGACCGTCCCAGGTTGACTCTTGTAGGTGGCTAGGACGTAATGACAGAAGAGGTGGTTTTTAATCATATTGAAATCTGCATATAGTGCACAGTTTTAATCTGAGATTTAGATTCTAACGGGATACTTCCTTACAAGAAGTATGTCTTTTCCCTTGAAAGAAAAATGTGCAACAATGAAATTACAATTTTGGCATGTAATGACACTGTTTGGTGTTTTTTTAATGAAAAAATGTTTTTTTAAGGAGAAAAAGAAAAGAAAAGAAACCATAAGAATAAAAAGAAAAAAATGGCTATCCCTCTTGAATTGGACCCTATAAGACGCAACAATAGGTTGATATCCTGATTCTGATTTCACATACTCCTATCTTTTGTAGACATAAGAATCTTGAGTGCAGTATGGAGTATATATATTTTTTTTTTTTAATGAATGTTCGTTACTCTGATAGAACTCTGTGGTTCACTAATGGCGAAATTGTTGCATAATTATGCGACCATTTTTTTGTGTTTTGCTGTTGTTGTTTTTTCTGTTTTAAATGATTAGATAAATTTGTCTCTTATACATGTCTCCTAAACCTTGACAGTTTAATGATGCAATGGTATTTTCCCCACTATTGACAAAATTAATATGCATACTGATAAGAAGTGTCAACCACTATTCCTGGTGCCAGCTATCTATAAAAGATGACGTGGGTATTTGTTTAGTAAGTGAGATTTTTACATTAAAATATCATGATTTTGCATGACAGTAAATGACATGTTGAATTGTCAAGTAAATAAATGTCTTTTTTTATATATCTAAATTCTTCTTCTTCTTCTTCTTTTTCATCTCTTCTTCTTCGGAATTCTTCTTCTCCTCCTCCTTCTTCTGCTTCAGATCTAGCTGACTGTCATGATGGTCGTGACAAAACCTTTCTCTTTCCTTAAGTAAAAAAGCGTAAAGAAATTATCGTGTGTTACATTATACAGAACTTTTTAACATGTCAAGTATCAAGTCAAGTCAAAAACACTTTAATTATCCCATGAAGGGCAATTACAATACTGACAGGCACATTGAGTGTCCAGAGATACCAGTTGCAGCTAAAACTTTCTCTAACTCTTGCCACTCAATCAGTAAATCTGACTAATAAACCAGGAGCGGGATAGCCTCGTGGTTATAGCGTTGTACTCGCGATCTGATGGCCCGGGTTTGATTCCTGTTCAAGGGGATATTTTCCCCTGGAGTTAACATCAGTGCAGACTCCACTCTCCCCAAAAGTCCTTCGGATGAGACTATAAACCGAGGTCCCGTGTGCGAACGCACGCAGACCATCTTGCGCACACGTTAAATCCTGTTCTGCTTTTCGTAAGAGTAGGCCATTGTGTGCCTGTATGAACAGATGACAAAATTTACAAAACCGCATACATACGGGGACTGGGTGTAAAAAGCACATAAGTGCTTATTCCATTATCCTCGATATAAAAGAATAAGATAAATAAATAAATAAATACATAAATAAATAAATGGCTCGGGTTTGAGCCACCGCCCAAGTATCCGTTCGAGGGGATGTTTTTCTCCTTGAGTTAACATCAGTACTGACTCGGATGAGACTACAAACCGAGGTTCCGTGTGCGAATGCACACAGACTATTTTGTGCACACGCTAAAATCCGTTGTGCCTCTCGGAAGAGTAGGCTATTATGTGCCTTTAAGAACTGATGAAATTTGTTTAAAGCCTGCAAATAAGTGACGTGTCAAGACATCATCACCGAAATCTGAATGCGGCTACCTTAAGGGTGGGCAAAAACGGTCTCATACGCAAAAAGTCTTACCATTGGTTAACTTTGGAGGTCAAGGCAGGTGGAACCAAAAGGGAAAAAAAGACTAATAAACGAGCGGATAAACGATCGTACTGATCTCTGAGAGGTTGAGCATCTCTTGCACATAGATTATTCTATTCATGGTCACTGCTGTCTGTATCTCAAACAGCTTTCTTTCTTCTTCATCATTCTCTGCAACCTACAGTGTATAATAATGATTACCCTGATTTTAAAGCAGCACTTCAAACGTAGGGAGACTGGCAGTTAGAGCGTACCTTAAACGTGAGGGGTCTTTTTACTTCTAGCCCTATCAAAGTTCGTCTCACTTCACGCAAGGCAATAAATGTCAGGCTTCTCTCTCCAGTAAACAACCTTTTATCTCCCTTTCATGCTGCAACAATCTCACCTCTAAAAGAAGACTGTTAAGCTAGTGCAGAATAGGGTGCCCCCTTCCTCCTCCTCCTCCCCCCCCCCCCCCCTTCCCCTCCAAAAAGAAAGAAAAGAAGAGAGATCACTGCGCAATTTCAAACTTCTGGATGAGTAGAGACTTTTATGGAACGGATGGAAATTTGGCTCTGTAAATAGATAGCGGTTCCCTGGAAAGCAGGCTTCCCCTTCAGTGTTTTAAGTTTTGCTGGCTCCCTTACTCCCTTTCTGTGAGAGTTATAAGCGGTGGACAACGATTTTGATTTCTTTTGGCCCGTTAACACTTTAAAATCCCCGAAGTCGAAATGCAGCTACCTTAATGGTGGGCAAAAACGATCGCATAAGTAAAATCTGGCCATTGGTGAAGCACAGAGCTCTAGCCGTGGATGGAAGAGAGACGCTTTGGAAAGAAAACTTGTAGGATGCCAGCGCTTGGTCTTGTTGTTGTTGGTTTGTTTGATTGTGGTGTTTTTTTCAATATGCAGCCAGTGTCAGAAGCCATTTCAAACAGAGACATTTCCTGAAATAGTATATTATGTATCTGGCTACTTTACTTTAGCTTCCAAAGCACACCCTTCCGAGGTGGCGTTACTTTGTGTGGAACAATAAATATTTACAATACAATAAATAAAGAAGACACGCATATGCATATCACAGATGATATACTTTCATGATCATAACTAAATATCTACAAATAGATTTTTTCAAAAAGTGTCTACAGATATATCTGTAGTCACAGTACCCTCAGACCCTACCAGCCCAAGAGAATGTAAAATGATTTCACTCTAAGCAATGATACATCCCCTTCCCTTCCCTACATCATTCCTCTAGTGGCTATCTTACATGGTGTTAAAGTTAGACTAAAGATAGGCTGGAAGTGATAGATAGTCATTACAGGTACCTCACACATCAGTCTGGAGTTTGGTCAGGTGCAATGTTTCATTGGGTTATAGGCTATAAAGACGGACAAAGTCTGATAATGACCTCATTAAAGGCATGACAGGCAACCTGAAGGTCAGACGAGCTGGGTGATAGCAGAGTCAGTGTGTACATTTCACAGCTAAGATCTCTAAGGCTATGAAGAGGAAAAGAGATACACACACACAACACACTTAGTCTTTTTGCCTTCTCCAATACAGGATCCAAGGATGTCACTTTTTCATTAATTGTTTTCTGTTCCCGGACTACATCTCCGAGGTTCACCAATGGGGAGATTTTTGCGTGTGCGACCTTTTTTAACCACCATTAATGTGATTGCCATTCCGACTTCAGGGATTGTTATATTGATTGATCAGGTCTTTCTGGATCTGCAGAAATACACTGGAGTAAGTGACAATCACAACGGCAATATTGCCATTGCCATTGGCAGCCTTCAGTCTCGGAAGACTATGGAGTTATGCTCTAGGTGTTCATTCTGGTACAGCGTCGGGTGTGGCTGGCCAGTCCCACACGGGAATGACAGTTCCTATGACAGAGGGCACAGATGAAGTCTGACGCTGGTCCATCTGCCTGAGCTGCAGCCTTTCTTCTCGCTCTCTTTGCCCCCAGAGTGCACAGCCAGGGTAAGTAAGTATGGAGGGTAAGCTATTACCCATGCAGCAGTCCCCCCCCCCCCTCCCCCCATCTTCACGTATTTGATTTTACAGTGTTTGTTTTACAGCCTTTATTCTCTATTATCTAGCCCAGCATCAATGTTTTTAAATGAACATGAGACCAACCATAATTCCCTTTAAAATTCACAAGGGACAACGAGTTGACGTAGTTGGCACGGGAAGCTATGACTGGGACAGATCAGCACTGAGGAAAGAGAACAACGTGATGCCATTATTGCTGAAAACTGTGCACACATGAAAACCCGTTCCACCCTTCGGAAGGGTAAGCTATATTCCATGGCGGTAGGAACGGATGACAAAATTAAAAATGGAGACACGCAAAGTGACGTCGTGTTTAGACATCATCTCCGAAGTCGGAATGCGGCTACCTTAATCGTGGGCGAAAACGGTCGCGTATAATGCACAATCTGACCTTTGATGAAGCTTGATGCTCTAGAGAGAAGGAACGGAAATAAAAGTGTGTATAGTTACCTACCTCCCCAGCTGCAACACTCGCAGCATGTAACCACTGAAATGGGAAAGCCTAGTGGTCAGAACATTGCGCTCGCAATCTGACGACCCGGGCTCGATTCCCGTTCAAGGGGATATTTTCCCCTGGAGTTAACATCAGTGCAGACTCCACTCTCCCCAAAAGTCTGAGATGAGACTACAAACCGAGGCCCCGTGTGCCAAAGCACGCAGAACATCTTGCGCACATGTTAAATCCTATCCCGCTTTTCGTAAGAGTAGGCCATTGTGTGCCGGTGGGAAGAGATGACAGAATTTACAAAACCACATACACACGGGGACTGGATGTAAAAAAAAAAGCACATAAGTGCTAATTCTATTATCCTCGATATAAAAGAATAAATAAATAAATAAAAATAAATAAACGGACCCCCAAAAGGGGAGGATGTAAATAGACATTGTGGTTGATGGATATAGTGTCCATTGCTCATGAAACTATTGATGATCTCTGATAGTTATGGACATCGGATAAAACGAACAAGAAGAGCTGACCGTTAACATGCCTGATACAGTCGGGTTCGTGTTCGGTGCGAACTTTATTCGTCTTGAGCAGTAAAGGGTTAATTATCAGAATCTGATATGCTCGGTACACACACAAAAATGCAAGGATGAAGGTCAGTCAGGAAGATGAATGAGGAACTATCCTTGTACTTTTACAGTGCTGTGAATTCTTTTATGAAAAGGAATGAATATTAAGAATGGAGTATGATTGTCTGCAGTATATAATAAAAAGGTAGTTCATTATCAAATGCATATTACAGGTTTAGGATATAGGATCTCTTTGTACATCAGACAAGTCTGATGACGACAGATCTCTAAGGTAAGGTTGAGGGCATAAAGAAAAGAGGCAGACCACCAACAAACTACATTGCCAACATCACTGAGGTCAGTGGTCTTGGAGAAGGCTACAGAATCGTAGGCTCAGCAGGACAGGAGAATAGGAACCTAGTGCATTGGGAACTCCTACAAACGACAGTGGGATGGAGAATTTGAGTTGAGTTGAGTTTGCACTGTCATTTCTTGCTTGCAAGTTTGTCTGTCTATGTCTCTGTCTTCTCTCTGTCATCGTCCTCTCTCTGTGTCTCTCAAATTCTCGGGTTTTATCAATTAATGACATCAAATAAACAAAACATATTGTGTGTAATTTAGCGTTGTACTTAATAAACTTTCCAGTTACGAGAGAACACTATTGTCATGAATTCCTATTACCATCATTGAACTGGCAATGTTTTTTTACGTGTCGTTTGTCACACTAACTTTTTCTTCCCCTTTCATTGGGCTATGGTCTTATGATTAACTGTCTGAATCTGTCTGTCTCTCTCCTGTCTCTGTCTCTCTGTCTCTGTCTCTGTTCTGTCTGTTCTGTCTCTCTCTCTCTCTCTCGTCTCTTCTTCTCTCTCATCTCTCTCTCTCTCTCTCTCTCTCTCTCTCTCTCTCTCTCTTCATCTCAAGATTTCGGCAAAAGAGCCATGATAAGATCAAAACATATGAAAACTTCAGTCCAGGCGGTTTGAGACTTATACATCCCTATTCCTTGTGAGTGATGGGCAGATCAGATCCTATCAGCGTGATCCCTGCAAGTTATCTCAGGCTGACAGGCTGGCTCAGCTGAAGGAAGGAAGGGGGGGGGGGGGGGGGGGGGGGGGGACCACGACACAATGCTGCTTCACTGGTGTCTTGTTCAGTCAAGCATAGATGACAACGTCGCCTAGCACCAACACAGCTTTTCCATCACTGTTTCGTCAGAGAAAAGGAAGCGCCGGTTTATTGTCAAGTCATTATCATCTGTTGCAAAGAAGGCCTTCGATATTTAAGTTTCACGGGTGATGTACGACTGAAATTTTAGACCTTTAGGCATTAGCTCTCTGTCTTTCTCTCTGTGTCAGTGTCCCTGTCTGTCTGTCGGCTCTGTCTTTCTCTGTGTCTATCTCTCTGTCTCTGTCTCTGTCTGGCTGGTTGGCTCTCTGTCTGTCTGTCTGTCTTGTCTGTCTCTCTCTCTCTCTCTCTCACTCTTCTCTCTCTCTCTCTCTCTCTCTCTCTCTCTCTCTCAGATAAGACTGAAAACCAAGATCTCGCGTGTGAATGTACACAGAACATCTTGCGCACTCGTTAAAATCCGTTCCACCTTTTGCAAATGTAGGCCATTTTGTGTCGGTGGGAACGCACGACAAAATTTACAAAAGTGCATGCACATGAGGACTAGATGTACAAAATCACACGAGTGATTATTTTCATTACCTTCGAAATAAAAGACTGAAAAGATAAACAGAGCAACTCTCTCTCTCTCTCTCTCTCTCTCTCTCTCTCTCTCTCTCTCTCCCTCTCCCCGCCCCCCCCTCTCTCTCTCACTCTCTCTGTGTAGCCAATACTTGCCTGTTCTGTTATTTCTTGATATCGTTGCCAGTGTTTCTGTGAACCGTATAATAGCTCTTCACAGAACAGGGACCTGACGTTTTACAGACTTTAAAACATAGGAGTCGTTTTACGCCTTCCCTATCTGCGCTTGTGTCGCCTCGCGCAGCTCAATGAATGTCTGCTGCCTCTCTCGTGTAAGCCCCTATGTTTCTTTCATCCCACAGGCTCCTCTTGTAAAAAGTGTTTTAAACACTGCAAGACGGCTATCTCACAAAGCAATGGTATTCGATGGCAAGTTTGGGTGTTTCTTTTTCATTCTTTGGCATTTTAGATGTCTGTTTTGCTAGTATGAGGATTTGAAAAGGTGGTAGAGCTTTATTCTCTAACGTCTTTTGTGCTTAACAAATATTAGGACTCTTAGAAAGACGAAGTTAATGTTGACGGTCATTTTTGTATCGATACTAACTAGCAGATCAGTCTCGATGCGGTATTTGTCATTAGCAAGTCATATGATTTCAACAACCAGTTTGTTTAGCATACCAAGAGCTACGTTGGTTTTCATGATAAATCCACTCGTCAAGCAGCATTATCTTGACAGCCATTCAACAGCAGCTCAAAGAGAGGAGAGATATGAGCAGCACAAGTTCTGCATGGATATACGTTATACATAACTCATGTCTTCTATGACTATCCATTAGTTAGGATGAAACTTGTGTATAACTAATGCATCACGAAAATCGTGCTGTGTGGTCGATATAGTAACTAAACAGGTGTATAGACCCTCTTGAACACACACACACACACTTCTTCTAGCCACCAAGAAATCGTTCCGCCTCTGTAGCGAAACTTCTTGAGGTCTCTTACAAAATGTTGCGCTCATCTCCCAAGACCTGTGATTTAGAGTGACGCTTGCTCTCAGTGTGATAGTGATGGTGGGCCTATTGCCATCAGCAAACTAGGTGACTCCACATCAAATCAGACTCTGTGTTGCTTCATCTGTGGAGGTATCATTTGTGAAGTGTGTACTCAAGCAGCGGTTGATGAGGGTGTTGGAGGGTCAAATGTGTAGGAGGAAGGGGTATGGTGGTGGTGGTGGTGGTGGTGGTGGTGGTGGTGGTAGATATAGACAGACAGTATTATTGTGCGCTGATCTTGACTTCGTGTACTTGGGTATGGATTTAAAGCCCGTTGGAACTTAGAGTACTATGCTCACTGCTTTATCATCATCATCATCGTCGTCGTCGTCGTCATCATCATTGTCGTCGTCGTCAGCATCATCAGTAGCAGCAGCAGCAACAGCAGCAACATCATTATCTTCTTCCTCTCTGTCTATTTTCTCTCTGTCTCTGTCTCTGTTTGTCTGTCTCTTTCTCTCCTGCTAGCTTGTTTTTAACTCCATTACCCCAATAATGTCATTAACATTTCTCTGCTTCATCCAATAGCTCTTCACAGAACAGGGAACTGACGTTTTACAGACGTTTAAACATAGGAGTCTTTTTACGCCTCGCCCTATCTGTGCTTGTGTCGCCTTACCAAGCTCAATGAATGTCTGCTGTCTCTCTCTCGTGTAAGCCGCTATCTTCCTTTCATCCCACAGCCCTAGCTTGCTACAGGGGCTTTAAACTCTTGGAGACGGCTACCTTAAAAAGCCTTGCAGATGTTAAAAAAAAGAATCGGTGCTAAACTTCATCAGTTAAAGTCTTTGAAGAGGAGATTTGGGTCTTTATAAACAATAACTGTACGTGGAAACAAGATTAGTTTTTTATGAATCGAAGTCTCTTTCTTCGCCTTGTATGAGAATCTGAACAGGTTGGAAAAATGTATTCCTCAGCATTCGTTTGGTTTAAGAAAATTCAGGACTTCAATGTTTAGCAAATAAAAGATCTATGTTTGCTTTAATCAGCCATTTTCTGTTGATGCGAATTAACAGAACAGTCCCAAGACGGTAGCTGTAATTAGTAAGCTGTGATTAACAGGTAAACAACCGGGTTGGTTTCAATGCCAAGAGCTGTATTTGCGTGCATGATAAATCCACTCCTCAAGGCAGCATTGTCTTGACAGTTGTCCCATAGCAGCTCTATCAGACCAGAGATAAGAGCATGAAGTATGCGTGGAGCTAAGGTTTGCACAACTCCAGTCTCATAATGAGTATCCATTAGCTAGACAGAACCTGGCGTATAGCTGATACATCATAAAATCGTGCTGTGGGGTCGA
>CM054137.1:18172299-18184799 GCA_028751875.1 Rapana venosa | reverse complement strand
CTCTGTGTATATGTATGTGCGTGCGTGTGTGCATGTGCGTGTGTGTTTTCCCCTTACAAGCAACAGCAACAACAAGAAGGAAGGCATTGTTATCTGATGTGTGCTGTCTGAGCGAAGTCAGGTATGTCTGACAGAACAATGCAGTGAGGAGGAGGAGGAGGAAGACAAACAAGAGGCAGGCAGACATCTGTCAGCGGTGCTCTACTGGCCTGGTATGTTTGGCTGGGTCAGTCACGCCACACGTGTTTACACAAGACACTTTCAGTGTAACTTACCAGTCTCTCAGAGCTCAAAACATTGCAGTTTCTTACCTGGTTTCAAATGTCGTTCCCAAAGAGAGATAGGGGGAGAGAGAAAGAGTGTGTGTGTAGTGTGTGTGTGTGTGTGGTGTGTGTGTGTGTGTGTGTGTGTGTGTGTGTGTGTGTGTGTGTGTGTGTGTGTGTGGTGTGTGTGTGTGTGTGTAGTGTGTGTGTATATAAGTGTGTGTGTGTATAAGTGTGTGCGTCTGTGTCAAGTCAAGTCAAGTCAAGTCACATTTTAATTTCCAGGTGGTACATTGAATAAGCAATGGATTTGGTTTTTTTCATGTATCCATCTATCTAAGAACAAATTTCTTAATGCTTATTCTGAAATACTACATTATTGCAACCTTTACCAATAAATTCTTGTGTGTGTCTGCGTGCATGTGTGTGTGCATGTGTGTATGCATGCATGGATGCATGTGTGTGCATGCATATTTGACTGCATGCCTGCATGGATGTGTGTGTGTGTGTGTGTGTGCATGTGTACGTGTGTTTTCCCCTTTACAAGCAACAACAATAAGAAGGAAGGCATTGTTATCTGATGTTTGCTATCTGAGCGAAGTCAAGTATGTCTGACAGAACAATGCAGTGAGGAGGAGGAGGAGGAAGACAAACAAGAGGCAGTCAGACATCTGTCAGCAGTGCTCTACTGGCCTGGTATGTTTGGCTGGGTCAGTCAGCCACACGTGTTTACACAAGACACTTTCAGTGTAACTTACCAGTCTCTGAGAGCTCAAAACATTGCAGTTTCTTACCTGGTTTCAAATTTCGTCTCCAGTGAAAGAGAGAGAGAGAGAGAGAGAGAGAGAGAGAGAGAGAGAGAGAGAGAGAGAGAGAGAGAAGACAGACAGACAGACAGACAGACAGACAGACAGACAGAGACAGAGAGATAGAGAGAGAGATTGTGTGTGTGTGTGTTTGTGTGTGTGTGTGTGTGTGTGTGTGTGTGTGTGTGTGTGTGTGTGTGTGTGTGTGTGTGTGTGTGTGTAGTTTGTGTGTATATAAGTGTGTGTGTAGTAAACACGCTACTTATGCTTTGTAGTTGTAAAATTTTGTTTGTTTAGAAAGATGGCATTAAGAATATCCATATCTTGTTACATGATTGATGGCATATTCATTTTCTCCTATTCAAGCTGGTGTCTCCTTCTCTACACACACACACACACACACACACACACACACACACACAAACACACATAAGCGTGTGTGTGTTATGGTGTGGGTGTTATGGTGTGTGTGTGTGTGCTTGCGAAGCAGACATGTTATTTAAGCTTTATAGTTGTAAAATTCCGCCTGTTAGCAAAGACAGCATTAGAAGTATCATTAGAAGTATCATTGTCTTGTTATATGACTGATGGCATATTCATTTTCTTCAGTTCTGTCCATGTAGAAGGCAGTGTCCCTTTCTTCGCTACACAGTAACCATCCTGCCTGGGTGGAGCCTTTTGCTTGGCTAGGGCGTTGATAGAGAAATGACAGAAGCCTTACGTTTGATCTGTGTTGTTTGATCTGTATTGAGTTACACAAAGTTTAGTTGATTTTGCATGTTTGTTCTGTGGGGTGGGGGGGGAGTTGTGTTTTTTGTTCCTTGGCTAGAACTCTTAGGTTCACCAAAGGTGACGTCTGTGTTTGTTTTCTGCCACTACTGTTTTCTCATCAATGGTGACGTCTTTTGTGTGTGACCTTTTCTGCCCATCATTAAGGTAGCTGCATTCCGACTTGGGGGACACACAGTTTTAAAATGAGATTTAACTGTTGACAAGAAGATAGCCGTGATATGGCTTCTGGGGTCATCGGCGCTACAGACAAAATCACCGGATTGGGTTGGAAGCGATCTCTGATTTACCTTGTGTATGACAGTTTAACAGAGTACAGGCGGTGGAGATGAGATGCTTTCGGAGACTCCTTGGCATCTCCTACAAAGACCACATAAACAACGAAAACGTGCATAACAGAACCCAGCAAACCATTGGACCCTATGAGAACCTTCTAACGATCGTGAAAAAAAGTAAACTTAAATGGTATGGGCATGTCACAAGATCCAAAGGACTTGCAAAGACAGTTCTACAAGGCACTGTCCAGGGAGGAAGAAGAAGAGGCAGACCAAGGAAGAGCTGGGAGGATAACATCAGCGAATGGACAGGCCTAGAACTCAACAAAACCCCGAGAAAGGCAGAACAGAGAGAGGAATGGAGGGAACTGGTTGTTGAGTCTTTGAGGGTGCCCCCACGGTCGTCAGACTACGGGACAGATAGATAGATAGATAGATGACAGTTTACAGCTTGAATCGAAAGGAAAAAAGGAGTCAAGACTTCGGGAAGTTAAAACGGAAAGTTTCTTTATTTCCATGTTCGTTAAGGCTATTACACAGCAATTCATACAGAATATTAACCCGCATCAGATTCAGTGGTATAAAATTCTGAGGCTTTGACTTAGGACCCATTATTGAAAACTTGTGGCTGCTACTTGCTATCTACACTACACTCTTGCTTACAGTCTCATCAGAAAAATGTTCAGGGGAGTTGAGTCAGCACTGATGTTAACCCCATGGGACAAGTCCCCTTGAACGGGCCTATCCGTACTGGTTTGTACCCAGGCTGAACCCGGGGCAGTCAGACCGCAAGCACAATGCTCTCTAATCACCAGACTTTCCTGTTATGAAAATGCATGCAGTGACGTAGTCAAATCCTCCGTTATTTCTTTCAGATCTTGATGAAAGATAAATTCAATCCCCCTATCCTCTGCTGTCGAAGAAACCAAATGCGCGCTCTCTCTCTCTCTCTCTCTCTCTCTCTCTCTCTCTCTCTCTCTCTCTCTCTCTCTCTCCATACATTATTCAGCAGTTTTTGGCTCTATGTGTGTGTGTGCGTGCGCGCGTGCGTGAGTGTTTGTGTGTAAATGTGTGTGTCCCATTCTTATCTATACCTTTTGCCCGCGCTTATAAACAAACCATTTAAAAATATTTCTAAAGACTTTCTTTTGAACAACCATATAAAAAAAAACATTTCAGTCCTTTTTGGGGGGTAAAACATGAGAAGTGCACGAAATTCATCCACGAGGGAAATATTATATTCTTTTGAACAATACGTTCATTCATTATTCTTAACAGCTATCATTGCAGTACCTCATAGACAAAAAAAAATGAAACTTAAGTGATACTCAACTCCAGTCTCATGTTGATGAATAACCCATTACCTGAGTGAGAAACAACCCCCCCCCCCAAAAAAAAAAACAAAAAAAAACACACAACAAACCGCCCCCCCCCCCCCCCAAAAAAAAAAAATGAGAAGAAAAAAAACACCCACTTCACTTGATGAGGTAGGTGCAGAACTGATACATCATAAAACCATAGTGTGTGGTCTCCTTAGCAGTAAAGTAGTGGCTATACCCCTAACCTACACACGACCCCCCCCCCCCCCCATCCCTCCCCCACCCCCCACCCCCCGGGAAAAAAAAAAGCCCCAAACCAAATGTCCCCATGAACTAATGTTTTCTGTCACGGTAGCAAACCATCATGAGGTCCATTACAAGGTGCCCGCTCACCTCCCAGCAAAAATAAAAAAATAAAGATAATCTAGAGTGACGCCCCCTCCTACTGCGGAGGGCGCTGTGCCGCGCTCCTGTCAGCCAATGGCGTGGCTCGTAGCTAAATCAGACTCCATTTAGGTTCAGCCCTTAAATGATGTAGGGTTTATAGGCTATGTAATAAAGCACAGGTTTATGAGCAGGCTGGAGAGTTGGGGGGGGAGGGGGGGGGGGGGGGAGGGGGGGAAGAGGGGGGGGAGGGAAAGGTGCTGGAGTGCTGATTTTGATAAGTGGGTGGGGGGGGGGGGGTAGGGGGATAGAGCTTAGTGACAGCATTAATTTTAGTTTCTACTGTCAGTAGTAATGTTTCTGGAATATTACAGGTGGAATAGCTTCTATTACTTTGGAGGTGGTGTTGCTCTTGTTGTTGTTGACGATGTTGTTGTTGTTATTGTTGTTGTTGTTCACTTCTTCTTCTTTTCTTCTTTTCTTCTTCTGTTTTTTTTCTATGTTTCTGTGTCTGCCTCTGTCTCTCTGTGTCTGTCTTTCTCCATCTTCATCTCCGTCTCCGTCGCTTTATCTGTCTCTGTCTCTTGTCTCTCTCTCTCGTGCCTCTCTCCCTCCTTCACCCTCTCTCTATTGCGTGTGCGCGCGCACACACACACACACACACACACACACACACACACTGGAAGTAAAACAAAAGCTCTTTTGAAAGAAGAAAAAAGAGCTTATCAAATTCAACACAATTTTCCCACAAACCCACAACCACGCACACCGCACTTACACCCATGAACAAGTTATGTATCTTATAATATAAGATACTTATATATAACTCCACCTATACACGTACTAATATATATATATATATATATATATAATATATATATATATATAATATATATATTATATATATATATATATATATATATATATGTATGTGTGTGTGGTGTCTGTGTGTGCGTGCGTGCGTGTTTGTGTGCATGCGTGCGTGCATGCGTGCGTGCGTGTACGTGTATTTTTGTTTAGACTTACAAAGCTGTTTGCTACATACACAAAGCAGAAGCTGTTCCCCCCACAACATAACTCAATGACAGCTTGTAGAAAACTGGCGGGGGAAAAAAAAGTGGCACATACGTTTATCTTCTTTTCGTGTCTTTTTCTTGCAAGCCACAAATGCATTCTTGCACCTCTGTGAAACTTGAGGAGGAGAGGTGGTGCTATGCTGGCAGCTAGAACTGCTGTGCTGTGCTGTGCTGTGCTGTGCCGTGCTGTGCTGTGCTGTACTGGGAGGGTGGGCGAGGGATTGGGGGTGAGGGGGAGATGCTGGTGGAGCGGTGCCAGACCAGAGATGTGCAGATTACCTTTCCGCCTGATGGGACTGAGAGGGTGGTCCTGTCACTCTTCTTCCTTTTCTTTCTTCTTCTTTTCTTCCTTCTTCTTCTTTCTTCTTCTTCTTCTTTTCTTCTTCTTTTCTCTTCTTCTTCTCTTCTTTCTTCTTCTTCGGAGTCTTCTTCTTCTTCTTCGGAGTCTTCTTCTTCTTCTTCGATCTTCTTCGATCTTCTTCTTCTCTTCTTTGAGTCTTCTTCTTCGAGTCTTCTTCTTCGTCTTCTTCGAAGTCTTGCAAAATGCTGCTTCATTCTTCTACTACTTCTACTGTCTATCCATCCATTTCTTTCTTTCTGTGTTTCTGTCTTTGTCTTTCTGTGAAACTCTCTCTCTCTGTTTCTTTCTTTTTTTCTTTCTGTGAATCTCTCTCTGTCTCTGTCTCTGCCTGTGTCTGTCTCTCTGTCTCTGTCTCTCCCTCTCGCAAAATAGAAGACTGCAATAGTCAGAGAAAAAAGACAAAAACCAAAAATATAAAAAGAGAAAGAAATGGAATAGTGCACAGGGAGAGAGAGAGAAAATAAAAACAAAACAGGTAAGAAAACAAGCGCTGTAACAAAAAGGAAACAGGAAAAAATTACGAAGAATAAAAAGGTAAGTAAATGGAAAATTAATTTAAAATGAAAAGGAAAATGAGGAAAGGGGGAGGAGACAGGTGAGAACCACAATAACTGCAATAGCATTGATGATAATAACTACAACAAAAGTGACACTAAAATAATGCAGAAAACTAGACTATTTCCTTTCCACAATATTTAACCCAAACTATGAAAAAAAGATAAGATCTAATGACTTGTTTCAGAAAAGAAAATCCGTTTAATGCAAACCTGAAGCATGCAAAAATTGACAAGACTGGAAAGAGAGTGAGAAAATGAAATGAAAAATCAAAACAACGTGATGGCAAGATAATAAAACAAGACATATCAACAATAAAATGAGGAAAGTGACCTTTCCTTCATGTATGATTATCACCACACACACGTATACACACACCAACACCCATAACAAGACATATGACTTGTTTCCGGTTATCAGTCACACACAAAAAAGCAGAAGTCGGAATGACTACCAGGATACTGCCTCGACGCCATTTTGAATGAGATGTCAGGGGCGATAACACCAACCAAAACAGCTTCTTTTTCGCCTCACCCTTTGTTCCAGCCTCGTATTGCTGACAGGAGAGCGGAGATAGGATCAGACAGAGGGATTGCTCTCTCGACGAAGAAAAGGCCAAGGAAAGTGTTTCCCTAAAGTGGATGTGAGTCGGCTGTCTCTTGCCCAGGCAGGAAATGTCAAAAGAACACTCCATTTGTGTTCAGATTGTGCTGTCATCTTCTCTCTCTCTTCTGTCTGTCTGTCTGTCTCTCTCTCTGTCTGTCTGTCGTCTGTCTGTCTCTCTCTCTCTCTCTCTCTCTCCTCTCATCTCTCTCTCTCTCTCTCTCTCTCTTTCTCTCTGTCTGTCTGTCTCTCTGTCTGTGTGTATGCGTGTGTATGTGTGTGTGTGTGTGTGTGTGGTGTGTGTGTGTGTGTGTGTGTGTGTGTGTGTGTGTGTGTGTGTGTGTGTGTGTGTGTGTGTGTGGTGTGTGTGTATGTGTGTGTGTGTGTTGTGACCAGAACTTGCAGGGGTTGAGGAAACGGATGAAACATACACCAGCTTTACCGGAAAATGTACGGTCGAGTCCTGTACAATGCTATGGCGAGGCATTGTGATTAAACAGACAGGTCGATGATTCCAGCATTCAGCCAACCCTTTGGACATAGACAAAGGAGGCTTACACCTCCTATATCACGTTACTTGTTCAGCATTGACTGGTTTCTGGTGATATTGACTTTGTGTAAAGTTGGTACAATTGCCAGCCGCCATGGCGCAGTGGTTAGCGCCTTGGGTTACGGACTAGAAGGTCGTGGGTTCGATTCCCATAAGAGTCATAGGGATTTTTCGGACTCCGGCCGGCTCCTACCCAGAGTGAGTGTGCTGTGGGCTCAGTGGGAAGACTGGGACCACACTGTCGAGCTTCATTCACATAACGGATGTGAATTTGAGAGTGTTGCTCAAATTACCTGACCAACACTGCAGGTGCCTGTATCTCTCGGGCCTGGTTGACGCCGGGATATATTATGATAGTAAGCGTAGAGTACAACCCTGTCAAGTAGTCTCAAAGCATATGCACTTCTACAGCAGCATCATTACGTCATCCTCATTGTCATTGATCATCTTGCAATAAGAAAACTGCCTCTGATTCGGTGGTCCCAAATGCTCTGATCTCATGGTGAACTCAGATTCGGTTTGTCCATACACTTCTGTGCTTGTGGTGAGTTTGTGTCAAAGCCTTTGGGGTTGGAGGTTTGCGGGGGACGGTCGTTGGAGGGACGCTGTGGTGGTTGCCACCTCGGGTAGGCAACTCACTTAGTCTGGCTCCGCGACTGAGCTAATACTGCTTAGTGGGTGGTGTCCTGCGTATGTTAGCTCAGAACAGGCACCACTGAACACCACCAAAGTGACCCAGCAGCAGTGCAGGGCCCCTCTGGCTGGTGGCCCCACGGCGGCCTGATAGTGATTGGCTCCCTGTGGACCTCCGACTCTTAGGATGAGACACAACGAATCTGGGTATGGTTGTGGCGGGGAGATTGTAATGAGCGGTGTGGTAGCAGCAGGACGGGGGACGTCACAGAAGATGAGGCAGCAAACAATAGTACAGTATTAGTTAAATAATTCATTTCTAGAACAAGTGAATCTGGTTTCTTTTTCGTTTTCTTTCAGACGAGATTGTGGCCAGTCCAGAGTTATTTAATTCTGCGTAATACCTACTGCTATTAGCTGGACAATTTTAGGGTACAATTTTTGGGTGTGGTTTTTTTATTTGTTTGATTTTAGCTTGTGTGGGTATTTGAATTTTTTTTCAGTTTGGGATCTTTTAAGGGGGTCGGGGCGGTTGAGATAAACTAGCTTTCATAATTTGTGCTCATGCTTTGTTGTGTGTGTGTGTGTGTGTGTGTGTGTGTGTGTGTGTGTGTGTGTTGTGTGTGTGTGTGTGTGTGTGTGTGTGTGTGTGTGTGAGAGGAGAGAGAGAGAGAGAGAGAGAGAGAGAGAGAGAGAGAGAGAGACAGACAGACAGACAGACAGACAGGCAGACAGACAGAGACAGAGACAGAAACAGAGCTAAAATATCTATCCTGCTTGGCTGTGCCTTGTTTGAAACAGTGGCTGCACATCTCTATACATTATCTTTGCAAAACTCTTCTTCCCTAGCTTTTCACATTTTAGCATGCTCTGAAAAATAACATTGCAAGAAGGATACAGGCAATGGTGATGACATGCTGTCGCAAACTTCTTAGTATCTCCTACAGAGATCACATAACCAACGAGGAAGTGAAAACCAGAATTGAAATCGTGACTGGGCCAAATGAAGAGTTCATGACTTCAGTGAAGAAAACGCAAAATGAAGTGGTATAGGCACGTCACACGAACATGCGGACAGACCAAGACTGTCCTGCAGGGAACAGTACAAGGAGGGACATGAAGAGGCAGACAGAGAAAACGATGGGAAGACAACATCAGAGAGTCGACTGGCCTTGAGTGGAATGATTTGCTAAGGAAAGCTGCAAACCCCGAGGAGTGGAGGAAGCTGGTTGCAAAATCTCCAGTGGTGTCCCAACGGTCCGCAAGACTATGGGAGAGGTGAGGTGAGGTGATGTAAAAATGATAGCATTTCTTGAGAGCAAGAAAGTGGCCTGTTACAGCAGAGGAGGCTTCGATTTTAAGCAAAGGAATCTTTTTACCACTAGCCTTGTCACATCTAGTTTCAGTTATAGCTAGCTGCCCTGTGAATGTCTGACTTTAAGATCTTGGAAACTTTTATCTTCCTTTCATGTCGTTTCTCTTTCCCAGTGAATGGAACTTCACACCAGTGGTAGACAGCAGTGACGAAGAGCCCCGCGTATCATCAGAATACATCGAAATCTGTGAATGGTTTCTTTTGAAGGGGTTATCTTTCACCCTGTAAAATACAACAGTACTGGTCAGTGAGTCATTCTGGCAGTCTGTAAGGTTGCTGCCAGCTTCGTGATCAGCTTGTGGGAGTATAGGAGGTATCGTGCCTTTTCAGTTACCTTCGCTTTATAATGTGATGCAAAGTTGAGCTATGTGATTTAAATAGCAGACGATTTATCTTTTTAACAATAATTTTTTTATATGAATATTAATATGAGTAATAATGGAGGGTTTTGTCATTTCTTTGGTATCGTCATCGCTATCAACATCCTTGTCAGTTATTGTTATTTATTGTTACTTATGTGTTTGTTGTTGTACTTGCTGCTGCTGCTGCTGTTGTTCTGATCTGTTGTTTATTTTCTTGAAAAGGTATACCTATGTAGTTCTGTATTCTCATTTCTATTTGTTGAATGAATGAATGGATAGATGAATAAATAAATGATTGATTGATGATGATTGATTATCGATCAATCGATCGCTTAATTGATTGATTGGTTGATTTATTGATTAATTGGTTGATTGGTTGGTTGATTGATTGTAACGGGATGGTAAAAAGAAATTGCAAAGGCAGGGTAGAGTGCGGGAACTTAAGCTGCGTCTGAGAGTGATGTTGCTTTGAGAATAGCAGCGAGGGCAGTAATGGTCAGTTGTAACTTCGACCACTCTATATTATTCAAGAAGAGAGAAAAAAAAAGTACTGTCTAGCACAGTCATTTGTTCTGTGCCGTCACAACGAACACAAACTTCCACTTCTGTTGTCATCACCTAGTCAAGTCAAGTCCAAGTCAAGTCAAAAGTTAAGTCAAAAACACTTTAATCATCCCATGAAGGGCAATTACAATACTGACAGGCAGATTGATACACATCAAATATATCAAAGACACAAAAGCTATATTTCATATTGGTTTTCAAATAAAATGTCACAAACACACACACACACACACCAACACACACGCGCGCATGCGCACACACACGCAAACACCCGCACGCACGCACACACATCAATTGTGAACACAATTTTAAACCCATTGACTAGAAGACATAAAAACTTATTTTTACGCACGCATATACGCAGCACGTACACACGCACGTACGTGTGTGTGCGAACCATGCACACGCACACCCACACCATACACCAATATATGAATTCAATGTTTTAAGACCGTTGACTAGAGGACAGACTTATTTCACACACCCACGCACCCACCCCCACACACACACATAATTATGTATTGACTACACTCGTAACAATGACAATCAGGCAAGTAATTCAGAGAAATGTAAAAACTAGGTAGTCAACATCATTGTGAATTCAGAATTCGAATGCTTACTGGCACAAAAGAATTTCTTTTTCTGTTAGTTTTGTTGATGGGACACTGAAAACGGCGTTCCGAAGGCAACATTTGAAATTCTGGAAACAAAGCATGGGAAGGATCAGCCAAAATAGCTGTGGCTTTGCACAAGCTGCTGATTGCAGAACGACATGAGATCTCTTTGTTCTTTTCCAATTATTTTTGAGCAGATTCTTACAATTCTCTGCAGGCCATTCTTGTTTTTAACACTAAGGTTATTGTACCAACAAATGAAAGCAAAACTTAGAGCACTCTCTATGTAAGACTTGTAAAACAAGGAAAGGATCTTTTTGTCTACAAAAAATGAGTTCAGTTTCCTCAGAAAATACAGACGTTGTTGTCCCTTTTTGACAATAGCGTCAGTGTTAACGTCCCAGTTTAACTTGTGGTCAAAAACAGTTCCCAGATACTTATAGTTCAAAACGTTTTCAACTTCTTGATTATGGATAATAATATTCTTAGGAGTATGCCCTGATCTTCTGAAGTCGATAGGCAGGTCTTTAGTTTAAGAAACATTTAGCTCCAGATAGGCCTCGTCACACCAGTGTACGAACTCGGTGAGGGCTGGACCGTGGTCTAAGACTGATCCGGATAAGAGAGATAACAGAGCACTATCGTCTGCGAACTTTACCAGAAAGGAATTTCCATAGTTGCTTCTGCAATCATCTGTGTATAGAATGTACAGAAGTGGTGAGAGGACGCAACCCTGCGGAGAACCAGTGCAGGTAAATCTAACCGAAGAAGATATTTTGTTGGCCAAAACACGCTGTGGTCTGTTGGTTAAAAATTCAATCAGCCAACGAACAAGTTGATTGTCTACGTCAAATTTTGAAATTACTTTGTTAACCAGAACGTGAGGCTGCATTGTATTGAAAGCTGAACTAAAGTCAGCGAACAATATTCTGGCATGAGAGTCAGGTGTTTCCAAGTGGCTATACAACTTGTTCAAAATGAATAGTTTGGCATCTTCGACACCCCTTCGAGACCTGTATGCAAATTGCAGTGGGTCAAGGTCTTTCTCTGTAGCAGAAAGAATGAGAGATTTTACGATCTTTTCTAGCGTTTTCATCACAAGAGATGTGAGAGCCACAGGTCTAAAATCGTTAGGCCGAGAAGGATTGGGTTTCTTTGGAAGAGGTATTACATTGGAAGTTTTCCAAATAACTGGAATGTGACAAGTATCCAGTGAGGCCTGGAACAGGTGTTGAAGGACACTGGCAAGCTCAGTAGCGCAGAATTTCAGGGTTCTTCCACATATACCATCTGGTCCGGGAGATTTGTTAATATTTATTGCCTTTAAGTGCTTACATTCGTAGTACCAGTGTTGTGTCATAAAGAGGTTACTGTCGTAAAGAGGACAACAAGATCAACAGTAGATAAGAACTTCTTCCTGGGTTTGGAAACTTCCTGCAGAGAAAAAAAAAACTCCTCTCCTTCATCAGGTGGGCTGCCATTGCGCAGACTGCAAATGACAAGACAAAGGATATCAAATCTGACAATTCCTACTGTCCTTGTCAGCGTGTAAGTCAGTAAAACAACAGATTTTCCCGGTACAATTAGGATGTACTCGTTTTCCGTTTGCAACCTTGATAGAGTTTTTATTTATGTAATTTTTTGGTCATTATTTGGGTTATGTTTTCATGTGTGTTGATACCAAAAAAACCAATGTACTAAGCAGTTTTAAAAAAAGAATTTCCATTTCCTTTTTGACCAGATTCGCGCACTTTGAACGTCTCAATCCAGTTATGGACAACGGCCCATTTAACGACCCCCACATATGGGCGTCATTCATTATCGCTGCATATCCCATCGCGTGTGAAGCAGACGAAGATAACGCATCAGGTACCCAGAGTACGCCAACCCCAGCCAGGCTAAGAGGCCTCCTCTACACACCTCCCCACCCATGGAAAAGAGGGGGACCTACACGGAAATGTAAATAATCAC
>CM054137.1:18164799-18167299 GCA_028751875.1 Rapana venosa | reverse complement strand
TTTGCAAGTGACTATGCCACTGATAAGCATATAATCCCACCTATATGTGACAGAGATTGTGTTTCTAGTAGTGAATTATTAGCGTCTTTCTTTCAGTCTGTTTGCTGAACTGCATGCAAGCTGACTGCACAAATGTCAGTCTGTATTTGTGGTGGAGAAGGTGAAGGTATCTGTGATAACCAGATACCCCCATGACAAACATTTGATACCGCAAAGACTGATTATAGCTAGACACGCACAAGCTACGGGCATTAGCACGCATGAATGCAGCCTGGTAGGTAAATCATGTGTGAGAAAGTGTGCACACATATTCTGTGTTTTCCTCTTGATATCTACCCGTGTGTCTTTACTGCATGCACTTTTTTTGGCTATCAGACACATGCATGCAAGTGCACAAACCTGGTTTTGTTTCCCGATACAACTGTGGCTGAAGTATAAAACAGGTTTTGTTTCAATTTTAGCCCCAGGGGAGGTAATAAGCTAAGGGAAAAAATGACAGAAACAAACAAACATACAGAGAAAGTTAATGCAGTTATGCATGCTCTTTTCAGACAAAAACAGGTTTTTGGGGGATTTTTTGTTTTGTTCCTCCACAAGAGCTCTAAGGTTCCCAAATGGGGAGAGTTTTGTGTATGCGACAGATTTTGCCCACCATTAAGGTGTCTGCATTTATACTTCAGGGAAAACACAGATTGATAAAAGCAAGAAAGCCATTATAAACACATGTATCAACATAGCAATATGGTCAACAGTATTAGAATTAGGTCAGCTCCTAACAAATATTTCATGTTGACATTATATAGATCACAAAAGTCGATATAATAACATAAGTAAATTTTGCATGTTTAGCAAGTTGTAGTATTTTAGTTTCATTTTATCAAATTTTAGCGATTGTTCAGAGTTTGTTATTATTTTAAGTTTTATGTTATCTTTACAAGGGATCACAAAACATTTCATAACAGAGATAAACATTTTACAATCTTAACAAGCTGAACTCCTGCCCACATCTGTCTGTGCCCTTGTCTTATCAGCTAACTCACTAATTAACTGGCTTGCATGGATGGGGACCATGAGGAAGCATCCCCACTGTGTGCCACTTCAGTGGCTGATGCAGCATCAGGACCTTGATCCACTCTTCAAGGGTTTACCCTACTCTTAAGGGGTTGTGACTTACTGATCTCTCTTGACAGGACGTGATAGCTTACCATGATGTTCGTGTGTGTGTGTGTGTGTGTGTGTGTGCACGCGCGCGAATGCTTCTGGCTTCTATCTTTCTTTCTTTCTTTTCTTTTCTTTTCATTTTCTGTACTCCTTTCTTTCATTCCTTTCTTTTTCAGCTTATCTTTGTCTCTTTTTTTGTATCTCTTTTGGTTTTTTTTAATCAGTTTCTATGTGTCTATTTCTGCAAATTGCGGTTAAATGCTTATATTTTTACATCTGAGGTGTGTGTGTTTGTGTGTGTCTTTGTGTCTGTGTCTGTGTGTGCACATGTTTCTGTTTGTCTCTGTAGCTATACTCACAGTAAGTCACAAGCATGCCTGCATATGCACTTGCGCATGCATGCATGCATGCATGCATGCATCCCTATGCAAGTGTATTTGAGTCGTTTCTTATTTTATGTCCACATTGTACTTATTTATTACACAGTTTTTCTTCTTTTGCACACAACTAAAGAATGCGTACCTCTCGTACATTTAAGCCTCTATAGAAAAACAAATTCCTGATTCTACCTTCATGGTAGGCAAAAATGATTACATACTCAAATTTTCACCATTGGTAAACCTCAGAGCTCTAGCCAAGAAATGAAAAAGAAAGAAAGAAAGTAAGTAAGACAGAAACAAAGAAACAAAGAAAGAAAGACAGACAGACAGAAAGAAAGACAGACAGACAGACAGACAGACAAACAGACAGAAAGATCCAAACAAAGAAAGAAAGACAGAAGGAAAGAACAGCTACTACACACACAAACACACAAAGAAACAAAAGTGATAAAGCGACACACTTATCTTGACAACCATGTAGCAGCTCCACTAAGAGTCTGGCAACAAGTTATCCATAACTCAGCTCTATATAACTAAACTATTAACTCAATCAAATGCCTCACTTCCATTCCATTCACCCGGGTATAACTGATACATCATAAAAATCGTGGTGTGTGGTCTCTCTCTCTCTCTCTCTCTCTCCTCTCTCTCTCTCTCTCTCTCTCTCTCTCCATTTCTAAACACACATACAGACCTCCTTCCAAACCTACTCTTTTTTCTTTCCCCCCTTCAAGAGATGTTTTCCGCCTCCATAGCAAAAACCTCTTGAGGTCTATTACAAGATGATGGCCCCCCTTCTGAGGAAACTGATTTAGAGTGACGCCCCCTCCTACAGCGATGGCGCTGTGCGCGCTGTCATCAGCCAATGGCGTGGCTCGTGACTAAATCAGATCCGTTTCCTTTCATCCCTGATGACCTTCATTTACACCATGTCTAATAAAGCGCAGACTTTTGAGCAG
>CM054137.1:18112299-18144799 GCA_028751875.1 Rapana venosa | reverse complement strand
TTCTACCAAATTGGATTTTTTAAAAGTCAGGGGGAGGGGGAGGGGGCAGTCTATCAAAGCAGGAGGTTGAATTGGAATTGTGTTCAGAAGGCCCGTCCTTTTCACAGGCAGCTTAAAGCACCCTTGGAAAAGAAGATGAAAATAACTTTGACTCGAAAGAGAGATAGATAGAATGAATGCTCGCTGTACAAATGGAAGACTTTTGAATTAAAACTTTAATCGAAAACTCTGTTAATTCGCGGGAGAGGGAGAGAGAGAGAGAGAAAAAGGTATAACGCTTGTAAATTTTTGGAGGCCAGTTCAAATGGTGAGATGTGGATGTGATTCAGTTGAGTTGGGTTTTTTTGTGTTTATTGCTTTTAAATAATAATAATTGTGCTTTTTATATTTTTTTAAAGAGTGTTAGTCTTAACAATTTAATTCAACATTTTAGTGAAATAACAGCGGTTGTTGGTTTGTTTATTTATTTTTTTAAAAGAAATTATAGCTAATAGAAACGGGAACTTTTTTTCATTCTCGATTTCGTGCTTCGTGTATAAAAGTAATTAAAAAGTGATAACAACACTGAGCAATATCATGAAGACGAAAAATATTCTTCCACCAGTGGTGATACTAATAATGTCTTTTGAGCACAATAATTTATAACATTGTTGTTGTTCTGCTGCTGCTGATTGTTGTTCACATTTATTTGATATGCTCAGTTTAATAACATCTAGTTAAACCAATATAAAAAAGGGGGACGTAAGCTACTAAAGTCAAAGTTTCTGCCGTAGTGAGTTGAAGAGGACAGGGGGCAAAAAACCTGGAAAAACAACCGATAAAGGAAGGGAAATATCGGGAAACTTGTGACCGTATCAATGTGGTTAATAATTGATGGAAACTGTCATCTGAATGTAACAGTTTTAAACAGATTGAGAAGTGGAAAAAAGACAGAAAGAAAGGAACAAGGGTGTGTATTGAGTACGTGCGTGTGTGGGAAGAGAGAGAGAGAGAGAGAGAGAGAGAGAGAGAGAGAGAGAGAGAGAGAGAGAGTAGGGGTTAGGCAAGATGAAATGAGCAAGGAATGGAAAGGGAAAAATATCAAAGAAAGTTTGATTTTGTTAAAAAAAAGATTTGTCGAGGAATTCATCATCGGTATAAAGAAAATGAAGTTAATTTTGTTCTTTTATTTTTTTGGGGGAGGGGGTTTGTGTTTGATGGTTATTATTTTTGTTATTGTTGCCAATGCTGCTGAGAGAAGATAGAATGGAAGAAAAACGTACACAAAACACTAACAGCATAAGAAAAAAAAGAAGAAATGCAGCATAAACGAAAAGGGACTGGGAAAATAATACCAAACAAGAAAGACTTTTTAAACTTTAAAAAAAAAACATAGTAAAAGAAAACTAAAATCAAACATTACAAAAAAATAATAAAAATACCAGGTAAACATAGTATTTCTGAGTTTTAAGTTACTAGTCATTATAGTGGTAATGTTACGGTCGTCACCGTCGTCGCAGAGCGTCATCAGTAACATCGTTGTCGTTGTCATCATCACCATCATCATCATTGCCGTTATCGTCATCATCATCGTCGTCGTCGTCGTTATCATCATCATCGTCGTCGTCACCACCACCACCATATCAACATCATCATCATCATCATCATCATCATCATCATCATTTTCGTTGTCGTCGTCATTATCGTCATTGTCGCTGTCGACATCATCATCATTATTATCATCGTCATCATCATCACAACTACCTCCACCGCCACCAGCACTGTCATCATCATCATCATCATCATCATCATCATCATCTATTCATTATCATCATCATCATCATCATCTATTCATCATCATCATCATCATCAACGTAGTCGTCCTCAACATCGCCACCATCAACCTTACAGTCTTCATCGTTTATCATCACCATCATCAACCTCATCTCCAACGTCATCGTGGTGGTCATCGTGATTATTGTGGTCATCGTGGTCATTGTGGTCATCGTGGTCATGGTGGTCATCGTGGTCATCGTGGCCATCGTGGTCATCGTGGTCATCGTGGCCATCGTGGTCATCGTGGTCATCGTAGTCATCATCCCCCACTCTGTTGACTGGGTTTCTTTTTCCAGCGCTAGTCATGGTGACACGGTTTGAGGTACTGCTGGAGCTGAGGACCAGGCCGGACAACCAGTTCGTCAGCTTCAAGCAGGATGGTCAGCGGTTCCCTAACGCCACCACGGTCAAGCTCTCGGTGGACCAGTCCTACACACTCAACGTCCACTTCAGGCCGGCTTACAGTCTGCAGTGAGTGACCGTCAGGTTTTGGGTGTGAATGTGTTCCGGGAATGTCCAATTTGTTGTTAAGTGTTAGCTAGTTCGTTAGTTCTTCAGTTTGACGTCCTTTCCACTAGTTAGTGATATCAGACAAGATGAAGTGTTATGTGTGTAAAGACGCAGGTGGGCTACTATGTCATGTGTTAAAACAAAACCCAACCAAACAAACAAAAATCAACAACAGAAAACGGTGGGCCTTTTGGCAATGTCTAAAGAAGGCATGTTGTGAAACATAAAAATGGATTAAGAATTGCCATGAAGTCAGAAGAAAGACACTGTATGATGATCTAGTTTACTTCTCTACCTATTTTTTTTTTCGAGGAAAATGGAATTACCACCCATGTGCTTATTTTTTACATCTAGTCCCCGCGTGCATGCATTTTTTTAAAAAATGTTGACAATTCGCGCTGGCACAAACGGCCTTCTTTTCCGGAAGGCGGAACCGGTTTTAACGTGTGCGCAAGATGTTCTTACAGATGTAGACAGGTGAAGGCCTGAAGAGAAGAAATTTATTTTATTTATTTATTCTTTTATATCGAGGATAATGGAATAAGCATTCATGTGCTTCTTTACATCCAGTTCCCGTGTGCATGCGGTTTTGTAAATTTTGTCATCTGTTTCCACCGGCACACAATGGCCTACTCTTCCGAAAAGCGGAACAGGATTTAACGTGTGCGCAAGATGTTCTGCATGCGTTCGAACACGGGGCCTCGGTTTATAGTCTCAACCGAAGCTGTGTAGTAGAGAGTGTTTCCACCCTCAACGTTTTACACACAAATGGGAGGAGAGGGAGGATGGGTGGAGCTGGTTACATTCAAGTTATGACGTCTGAGGTTGTTTTTTCCTGCTGCTGACTTAAGATTTGCATTACCATGGAGTGAAGTATATCTGGGATTTGTGACACTGCTAAAAATGTAACACGAATCATAATGTGCACTGCTGATAGAAGATAACTTACTCTTCAAGGTGTTTAGCAAACATAGTTTTGAACACGCTTCCTAGACGAAATGTGAAATCGTCAACACTAATAAGATTTCCTTGGAGCAACTACCTTGGAGCTGACTTTGAGCTCCATCACTGTAAATCATGCAATAATGGAAAAAGAAAGTCTGCAAAGATTAAGCGGTAACCATACTGCATAGACTAGATAACAATTTAGTATATAAAAAATAGCAGATAAAAGATAACCACTAAACATTTACAGAAGACTTTTCACCATGAAGAGCACTTAGAAAGATATTATTGTATAAATGGCACAAAAAGATGTCATTGACAGGTCCTGCATTTGAAGACACAAAAGCCACAGCTTATCATGCAAAGCATATTGGAAGCAGCTTGCCACAAAGAGATACTAAAATCCTAATTTAATTGTCTGAGACAGTATTACAATAGCCAAAAAAAAAAAGAGATTATTATGGTAAACTTACCAGGTTAGCGTTACGGTATTACAATAGCAAAGAGACGGTTAGAGTAAGCTAATTGAGTTAGTGCAAAAAGATGGTTATTGCAACTAAATGGGTTAACGCTACCGCATTGACATAACAAAAAGATTGTTAGGGCAAGCCAAATGGGTTAGTGTTATGGCATTTTAATAGCAAAAAGATGGTTAAAAGGAAAGAGGTAAAGGTGTCCCATAACCTATGCGGTCGTTAAGGAGTGAGGCATCAGAGACCTCAGCTTCTCCAGAGGCCGGCATATTGAAGGTGGGGCATCCATCTCCTCTCCCTCGCTTCTTTACCTCCCCTGTCCCTTAAAGAAGGCAGGTACCCAATTACAGCTGGGTGGATTGGGGAACTGTCATGAAGCCAAGACACGTAAATGGCCACCCATCCACTTGGTAACCATGCTCAATGCTGCTTGGAGAAAGCGAGTGCTCTGACCACTGAGCTATCCCGTCCCCAACCCATTAAAACCAGTTCCACCTGTGTGTGGGGACGGGATAGCTCAGTGGTCAGAGCACTCGCTTTCCCCAGATAAGGTTTAGCAGCATCCAGCGTGGTTACCACTCGGATGGGTCAAGTCAAGTCAAAGTTTTATTTTGAGACGGTACATTGAATAAGCAATGCATTTGCTTTTTTATTCTTCAAGCGGGTGACCGTTTATGCGCCTTGGCTTCAGTACAGTCCTCCAGTTCACCCAGCTGCAAATGTGTACCTGCCCTCTTTAGGGTCAGGGAAGGTAAAGCGGTGAGTGAGAAGAGATGGGCGCCACGCGCCCTCAATATGCTGGCCCCTGGAGAAGTTAAGGTCTCTGATGCCTCACTCCCCTACGACCACACAGGCTATGGGACATACCTTTACCATTTACCTTTTACCGTTGTGCAGGGCCTGGCAAATGGAACACGAAGACCTGGCCTTCCATGAGCTGCCCCCCACCAGCAAAAGGGAGAAGGACATGAGCGGCTACAGCACTGTCTGGTCCACAGAGGGCTTCCAGGCCACCAAGGATGGTCACCGCTACGATCTGAAGCTTAACTTCACGGTCAGTCACACTGCCCTACATGCCGTGTGTGTGTGTGTCTGTGGTGTGTGTTAGTTAGTTCTTCAGTTTAACTCATTGAGGTTGTGCCGAAGCTTAAGCTTCGGCACTCCTTTCCTTTACTGTGACGTGCGGAAGCTTAAGAATCGGCAGACTTACGAATTTTTTTAAAACACAAAATTATGGTTAACTCAAGGGAAAGTACTCTGGCCTGTAGGGCAATCATTTTTCTAACAGAGTTGTTTTCCTTGACCATAAGCTTGCGTAGTTTTTGTCTGTTGGCCAATTTTGTTTGACAGGTCAACAAGTGATATCTTTGGGATTTCAGGCACTCCAGTGTTATGATTCTTTTAAAAAAAATAATCTGTTGTAGAAAAAGTGACATCAGATGGATTCAACCAGCTTCAGGGAACTTTACTTTGTTGAAAAATCATCACATTGCTTCAAGGGGACTAGTTGATGAATAGTTCAAGCCATTTAAGGTACCAGCCCTAATTTTCAAACCTTTTTATTTTTCAGCATTCAGTGACATATTTTGAAAATTTGTAAAAAATAAATACAGTCATCTATTAAAAAACTGTGAAAGAATCTCAAAAGAAGACATTGAAAACTTTTTAATGATGTATAATGTGTATGTCATTATTATGTTGGGTAAGTCTGCTGAATTTTTCAAATATAGCCAAAATCACGCGTCACCACAAAATGGCGGGATCCATTTCACTGCAACTCCAATGAGTTAACGTCCTTCCACTAAATAGTGATATCAGACGCGCGCGTGTGTGTGTGTGTGTGTGTGTGTGTGTGTGTGTGTGTGTGTGTGTGTGTATGGGGAAGGGGGTGGGTGGGGAGGGGGAAGGGGGTGTATGTGTGTATGTGTGTGCGTTTGTGTGAATGTATGTAGTATGTATGTATGTTATGTATGTATGTATGTATGTATGTGTGTACGTTGTGTGTGAGTATGCATGCATGTGTGTGTGTGTATGAGTGTGTATGTGCGTGTACGTTAGTGTATATGTGTGTGAGTGTGTGTAAGTGTGTGTGTTGGGGAGGGGTGTGTGTGTGTGTGTGTGTGTGTGTGTGTGTGTGTGTGTGTGTGTGTGTGTGTGTGTGTGTTGGGGGGAGGGGGTTGTAGTGTGTGTGTAGTGTGTGTGAGGGGGTATGTAGTGTGTGTGCGTGCGTGTGTGTGTGTGTGTGTGTGTGTGTGTGTAGTGTTGGGGGTGGGGGTGGGGTAGTGTGCGTATGTGTGAGGGGGGAGTGTGTGTGTGTGTGTGTGTGTGTGTGTGTGTGTGTGTGTGTGTGTGTGTGTGTGTGTGTGTGTGTGTGTGTTTAAAAACATGACAGCCAACAATCACTCACTACACTCTTGGATGTTTTTAAAACAACTCTGTCATAAATAAAATGTCTATCAAATATATGAAATGGTTTTTTTTGGTAGTATGAGACGGCATTACAAAAGCAAAAAAAAAGGTTATTAGGGTAAACTTGCTAAGTTAGCGTTACAGTATTACACTAGCAAAGAGATGGTTAGGGTAAGCTATTAGCTATTTAAGTTAGTGCAAAAAGATGGTTATTGCAACTAAAAGGTTAATGTTACGGTATTGACATAGCAAAAGATGGTGCTAGGGCAAGCCAAATGGGTTAGTGTTACGGCATTGTAATAGCAAAAAGATGGTTAAAAGGAAAGAGGTAAAGGCATTCCCACAACGTACGCGGTCGTTAAGGAGCGAGGCATCACAGACCTCAGCTTCTCCAGGGGCCTGCATATTGAAGGTGGCACCCATCTCCTCTCCCTCGCTGCTTTAGCTCCCCTGTCCCTAAAAGATGTAGTATCTTGTAATTTAAGATTTTGATAAAAACTTCCGCTTTTATTTGTAAATTCGTTCAGGAGCTCAAAATGACTATGGAATTAAGCTATAACTGTGCAAGGAGACAGATGAAATAGTCTTAATCTGCAACATTTCAAGAAATATGTTTGTTTTTTATTGATGAAGTATTGAGTTCTGTGTATTCATCTTTGAAGTTTGAAGATTTTTTTATTGTCTTCGTTTCAGAAGTGTGCATTTATTGGTCTGTGTGTCATTCCAGGAGCATGATCGTTGTTTCGTTCTAAGTTCTCGTGCGTGCGTGCGTGCGTGCGTGGTGTGTGTGTGTGTGTGTGTGTGTGTGGTGCGTGTGCGTGCGTGCGTGCGTGCGTGCGTGTGTGTGTGTGTGTCAAAGTCAAACTTTTATTTTCAGATGGTACATTGAATAAGCAGTGCATTTGCTTTTTTTCATCAAGCCATCTATCTAAAGAAAAAAAACGAGAAAAAAGATAATGTATATGCAGACATAGAATAAAAAACCTAATCTATAGTAAACATAGTGTGTGTGTGTGTGTGTGTGTGTGTGTGTGTGATGTGTGTGTGTGTGCGTGGTGGTGTGCGTGTGTGTGTGTGGTGTGTGTGTGTGTGCGTGCGTGCGTGCGTGCGTGTGTGTGTGTGTTGATTTTTTAATTCTTTTATATCGAGGATAATGGAACAACAGCGTGTGTGTGTGTGTTGTGTGTTGTGTGTGTGTGTGTGTGTGTGTGTGTGTGTGTGTGTGTGTGTGTGTGTGTGTTGCGTGCGTGCGTGCTTGCTTGCCTACGTGCGTGCGTGCGTGCTTGCGCGCGCGCGCGCGTGTGTGTGTATGTGTGCGTGCGTGCGTGCGTGCTTGTGCGCGCGCGCGCGCGTGTGTGTATGTGTGCGTTCGTGCGTGCATGCCCGTGTGTGCGCGCGCTGGCATATCTTGTCTGTGGTCTGAGAACAGCTGGAAGGCAGCATGGTCATCAACACCTCCATGCAGGTCAAGTTCTACAGTCGCGACAAACGCACGCCAGCCGCTGGGGTCAGCCTATGCACAGTCCTTGACCTTTCCTGTGATGCCTTTCCAGGTCAGAACAGGGTCACAGTGCGGCGAGGCAGCATCCTGTGAGCTATAGGGGATCCTGCCTCAGCGTTGTACATTGGGTTACGTTGCATAATCATTATTGTGTGTTGCAGTATGTTCGTTCGTTTGTACGTTCTGTCCGTTTGTTTGAGGAGAGATGGGGTGACGTGACCTTATGAGCGTGAAGAGGGAGTACTGGATTTGTGCAAATCATGGAATTTGTGCATTATCGTTTGTGAATGGTTTTTGTTTCTTTGGGTTTTCTTTTGTTTCTGTTGTCGTTGTTGTTGCTCTCGCTCTTCCGTGAGTCCTGAAATAGAGCGTCGCCTTGTTACCAGTTTGGATGGTGAAAGTTGTATAGTTCTAGTTCCCGCATTCATCCACTCGTCATCTCTCCCCTCTTTAGTCATACAGCATTGGGAGGGTAGCGCACCTAATAGCACTAGAGAATAGTTACTAGTAGCTACGTCCCTAAAATTATAGTATGTATATTTACTTATCCGTTCGTTCTGTTGTTAGGTAATGGCTAAAGCACCGACCTTTTAATCGACTAGAACCCAGAGTTTTGAGTTATACATATACAGTTTTTTGAACAGTGTTAATGAGATACTCCCTTCTTTGGGTTACTTTAAAAGGAAATACACGTCTTCTTTGGTCAATAAGGCTAATTAATGCGGATAGAACAGGCCCAGACGAAGTCTATCATGGGTAAACTACGTGTTTCGAAGGGAAGAATCCTTCTTGAGGTAATTTAAATAAAACCTTGCAATTTAATGCTCTGTTAAGAAGCACAAATAACAAAACAAATCATACGGTCATTCAGCATTTAATCTTGGAAAACAGCAAATTATCTGCTTGCAATTAATTGTTGTTAACAATCAGAAAAAACAATAACATAATTATACGATCACAGCTTATCTTGTGGCAAAAGAAACTACCAGCGCTTGCATTCAACTTGTTTGTTACACAATCATGAAACCAATCACACATTCAATTTACACCCACGCACGTACGCCCCTCCGCCCCACCTGCCCCCCCCCCCCCCCCCCCCCCCCCCCCCCACCCCCCCCCCCCCCACCACACACACACACACACACGAAACTAATACCCTTTGGCAGGGTAATGGAGACTTTGGCTTGTGAAGGCAGTGACAGATAATTATGAGGTGTAAAAGCAAGGGAAGCACTTAGGTTGAAACTAAGCATGTCTTGAGGCTGAATTTCAAAAGGTTTATTTTTTGGCCAAGGAAGAGAAGGAGGTCATTCAAATTGATCAACCAGAGATCAAAATAAAGAGGGACGGTCAACGGTGGATTGTTTGAATCAAAGTGTTCGTAATCACAAGGTATCTGCAGCAGAGCAGAGGGAACGAGACGGAATGTACAGGTGAAGACATTCACACAGATAAGAGTTGGAAGGGGGGGTGATGCGTTGTGGGGGAAAAAATGGTATGGTATAATGTTAACACAGTTGGATATACAATGTGTAGCAGGCTGGTTGTTGGATTATATTTTCAGGTTCTCACGTATATAAGATTATCACGTATATCATGTTATCGTGTATATCAGGTTATCATGTATATCAGTTTATCATGTATATCAGGTTATCATGTATATCGAGTTATCATGTATATCAGGTTATCACGTATATCGAGTTATCATGTATATCAAGTTATCATGTATTTCATGTTATCATGTATATCAGGTGATCATGTATATTACGGGGCAATCAGTGAAAATCTGTACATTCCTTCAGTGTAGAATTGTGTTTGTTTATGACAAGTAAGTAGAGAGTGCTGAGTAGTATAGTTATCAAATTTTGAATTCTTATCGGTGGTGTCTGTAAGTTTTCTTTTGTCTGAGTGATTTCATGTTTGTCTGCCTGTCTGGCTGTCTGGCTGGCTTCTTTTTTCTGGCTGGCTCTGTGTCTGTCTATCTGTCTGTCTCTGTCTGTCTATCTGTCCGTCTTTTCTTGCTGCCTACCTCTCTGTCTGCGTGTGTATTTGTGTGTTCGCCTGTCTGTCTGTCTGTCTGTCTCACTCACACAAACACACACACACACACTCCCACTCACACAGACCCACTCACAAACACACACACACACGGGATGGCCTAGTGGTCAGAACATTGCGCTCGCAATCTGACAACCCGGGTTCGATTCCCGTTCGAGGGGGATATTTTCCCCTGGAGTTAATATCAGTGCAGACTCCACTCTCCCTAAAAGTCCTTCGGATGAGACTATAAACCGAGGCCCCGTGTGCGAACGCACGCAGAACATCTTGCCCACACGTTAAAATCCTGTTTCGCTTTTCGAAAGAGTAGGCCATTGTGTGCCGGTGGGAACAGATGACAATTTACAAAATGCATGCACACGGGGACTGGATGTAAAAAAAAACACATAAGTGCTTATTCCATTATCATCGATATAAAAGAATAAAATAAAATAAATAAATAAACACACACACACACCTCACACACAGGCACACCTAACACACACACACACACACAAATACAAACACAAACACACATTCATTTACACATTTTTCACACCTTTTTCAATCACAGTAAAACAAAAACAAAAACGGAAAACACACCACAGCAAAGCGCAAAGTTTATTTCTGAGACTGGAATCGCAAAAAATGACCAAAAACTTGTCAACAGACACTGATTAGTTTGGTAATGATCGAAGAATTGATGTGAGAATCAAACCTAGCATACAGTCAGCATTATGTCTAAGGAGCCCTCACAGACTATAGAAAACTGTCTCTAGCCTCTAAGTTGTAAATTCTCGGTGTCACTAGCCTTTCAAAAAAGAAAAAAAAAAGCCTAAAATCCAGTAATACCAGTCTCTAATGCATGAAGAAGAAAACTTTTAAAGATGAAGTTCATGCTGGATGGGAATATATACAAGATTTGACTAATATTATTTGTGTGTGTGTCAGAATTACAATAATTGTAGTCTTCAATGTCAGCTTAGCTGGAGCTGAGATGTAATGAGAACGATCCCAAAATTCTGAAAAATATTGAAAAAAAATCATTCGTTTTTGCAGGCCTAAAGAGATTATAAGAACAAGGAGTTGGCAGCTCATGAAAATGAACACAAGAGTTTCAAAGAAAACTTTTTTTCTCTCAAAATTTCAGCTTTGCTCATGATTGCTAGCTGGATGAAGGAAGAAAACTTGAAGATGGAAATGAGAAAAATGCCAAGAATTTGAAGGACAAAAATGTTTTCTATAAAACCTACTGCTTCACTCCTTAATTTGATACAAACTGGATGGAGCTGACAGCTGAAGTGAATGTCAACAGGACACATCAGAACAGTACTTTTCTATAAACATTTCACGCTTTGTTCCTCATGAAAACTATATGAAGTGGAAAAAAATCATTGTGAAGCTGATAACTGACGAGACTACCTACAAGTCTCTGAAAGAATGTACTTTGCTATTAGACTGACCACTTCACTCCTTACTGCAATCTAGACGAAGAGAAAACTATACTATCAAAATGCATCGAAGAAAATGAAAGGAAAAACCCCTTGACAGGCGGTGTTGACAGCTTACGTTAATGATCACAAGATGCATTTGGAAGGTACTTTTCAATGAATACTTTCAACTTCATTCCTTAATGCAAGCTAGATGGAGAGAGAACACAGTTGAGGACAAGAGCTAGTTGATGAAAAGGACAAGAGTCGAATGGGTGTACCTTTCTGTCAAACTTACGATATCGCCCCTTGAAGTAAGATGAATACAGGACAAGAAAGCGCTGAAAATGAAGTTAAAAGAATATGAATATGGCTACAAGCTACTAAATGAATGTCAATTTGATTAAACTTGTAATGTGACCCCTAACACACACAAGCTGACGAAGAAAACACATCTTGAAGATAAAGTTCACAGTGGATGAGTATGATCACACATTTGAAGTCAAACACTTCTCTACCATGTCCAGAACGACTTGTAAGGAATGTTCGTTATGACTTTTTTTTTTTTTTGCACATAACTGCTGATATATACAAGAATTCCAACATGATGAGAGAATACCAAGTGCAAGAAAATACTCCTACACCACACAGTAAATAGTTACTACAAAAGACGAACAAACAAATGTGAGCAAGCAAGCGGGCACCACACACACACACACACACACACACACACACACACGCACGCACGCACTCGCATGCACGCACGACACACACACACAACACACACACACACACACACACTGTGCAGCAGTTTCAGATCACCCCCTCAAAAATCACCAACAGAAAATCAACAACAATCGAAGCAACTGATCAAATAATTTGGCAACGGAAGGTGTTATTTGATCACTCCCCCCCCCCCCCCTCCAAACAGTCCTTGCTATCTTTAAGCATTCAGTTGCAGGGCTTTTGTCACCAAGAAAACAACGCAAATGCTCATTGCACACAATAATATCATATTATCAACTCATATAACAAAAACGTACACTTCAACAACAATCGCATTGATAACTTGTTTGGAATTGCTGTGAAACTCACAAAAAGAGACCCCCTCAACAAGCACAAACAGACACCCACATGTCTTTAAATTGCATCATTTATTGTTATCAAAGTGTGATACACACAAACTGTAAGAATAATAGCATGTTTCCATTATCTTATTTATCTTAACATATAAACTGACGTTAAGTAGTAGATAATTCTTCTTCTTCATTGTTTTTCTTTCCTTCTTCCTTTCTTTGTTTCTTTCTTTCTTTGGTTTTTTTTTAATCAATATTGTCATTCTTTCTTTTTCTAAGAGTATTTCGAGGTATTGCTTTGCTTTCTTTTTCTTTTGTCTTGTATTTTATTGTTAATGTCGAAATGTTTTGTCAGACTACAAATATAGTGATACTACAGGATTTAAAAAAAACCAACTTTTCTTTATATGTTTTTTAATATATGTTTTCTTTTTAAATAACAACAAACAAACAAAATCAGGAAGTGATGAAAATATTATGATCATTACAGAAACGTATGCGCGTCATAACAGTCTGTCAAAGGGAGGTCACCACTGTGCACTGCAACATATTGTCCGTAGTCTCCCTTCCTTCACGTCTTTCGATGTCTTTCACCGAGCGAAAATAAACCAACAACAACATAATTGTACAGAAAACATTCAGTACCATTTCTCTCCCCCCCCCCCCTTTTCCCACCGCTTCCTTCTACCCACCCCCCTCTCCCTTCGCACACGTTTTTCGAGCTAAAAATGTCAAGTACATAGATGTGCACAGGGAATAGATCTATAGAAAGAGTGGCGTGAAACACACATTCATTACCGGTACGAACGGGAACGTGCGTACACACGCACGCGCGCACACACACACACGCACGCACACACACACGCACACACACACACACACACACACACACACGCACACACACACGCACACACACACGCACACACATACACACCCAGCACGCACGCACGTACGCACACACACACACACCACAAACACACACCACACACACACACACACACACACACACACACTCACACACACACACTACAAGAAGTAGGAACTAAAAGAAAATGATCCCTCGACCCCTCTGTTATAGCATAAAGATTGCAATGTATCAATGTCAGAAACTATTTTCAAAATCCAGACTTCAGATTGAATATTGATTGATCAACAAAAGAATCGACGATCTAAAAAACCAACAACAAACAAACAAACAAACAAAACCCTTCCCCCCCTCCCAAATGAAGAATGTCACTTCGTAATTGGTCCTCTTTTTTTTTTTAATCTCATTTTAAATTCATCAACATCTCCGCTTTAAAAGAATTATCGCAATTTCAAACCAAATGAACATTCAAAAATCAAGTCGATTCACACACACACACACGCACGCACGCACGTACGAACGCACGTACCCCCTCCCCACACACACACACACACACACACACACACACACACACACATACAGATGCTGTAGATATATACACAAGTCTATGGCAAACGCTCAAAGTTATCGCTACCGGAATAATTTACCCACAGTAAAGAAGGAAAAAGGAAATAACTAAAAAGAACAAAAATGGAGAACAAGAAACGTAGAAAAGAAATTTTAAAAACGCCTCATCAACCCATTTACAACTTACTAACACATCGAAAACTATTTGAGGTTGTTTTCTGGGGTGGGGTTGGGGTGGGGTTGTTTTTTTTTGAGAAATCGGAAGATAGAAAAGAAAATATAAACAAATGTAAAGTGATATTAAACATTTTCAGAAAAAAGTAACCTGCAGTGATTGGTAAGACTGGCATAAGTGCAAAGTTGGTATTCATCATAAAAAGTGCATGTGAAGACAGGGTGAGCTTAAACAAAACTGAACACCAGTTGACATGAACAGACTCTAACAACAACAACAACAACAACAACAACAACCCCCTCCTCCCACACCACCTCCCCCCAAAAAAAACCCAAATAAACAAACAAAACAACACAATCTTTTTTTCAAAAAACCACCAACAACACGGTATATGCAAAAATTGCATGAAAAGCTACCACTTCAGAAGACATTATGTACATATCAACAAACTAAAAACAAAAATGGATCTCTCCAGCAGTACAGGCAATGACAAGGAAAGGTCAGATTGATCTTTAACAGTACACGCAATGACAAGGAAAGGTCAGATTGATCTCCAACAATACACGCAATGACAAGAAAAGGTCAGACTGATCTCCGATAGTACATGCAATAACGGAGGGACATATGTCTAAGGTACCCACAATCTCATCTCTCTCTAAAAATTTTAATTTACCGGTTATAAACATAAATCAATAAATAAATAAAATGAGCTCAATACATTCGATACAAATCTACTTGACTGTCATCACAAAAAGCTTTAAAAAATAATAATTAAAATAAAAGCAAAACAAACAACCAAATCTCCCCCCCCCCCCCCCCCCCCCAAAAAAAAATAATTAAAAAATAATGATAATAAACCAGAACTAGGTCTCTGAGCGTCAATGATTATTCTAGCTCCCAAAAGAGCGCCCATCTCATTCACGATTCTCTCTCTCTCTCTTTCTTTCTTTCTTTCTCTCGCTCTCTCTCTCTCTCTCCCACTCAGATAACACACTGCAGAAGAAAAAACAGATCACCCAACAACCCATCTTTCTCCTGGAATCCACGCAGTATCTGATTAATAAAAGAGGAAAGAGGAAGAATCTGCTCCAACCACACTCATCTCAGTCTGTCTGCAAGCAAAGGGAGGAGGAGGAGGAAGAGGACAGGGAGAAAGGATCAGCTGTCCAAGCATCCCTCCTCTGCTTCTTCTGCTTCTTCATTTCATTCGTTAATTCGTCAGGAGTTTGTTGGCTCGTTTGTTGGCTTCTGTGATACGAGTCTCGTTGGACATTCCCTGAAAATAGAGATGACATAGATTATCATAGTGTGTGTACGTGTGTGTGTGTGTGTGTGTGTGTGTGTGTGTGTGTGTGTGTGTGTGTGTGTGGTGTGTGTGTGTGTGTGTGTGTGTGTGTGTGTGTGTGTGTGTGTGTGTGTGTGTGTGTTGGACATTCCCTGAAAATAGAGATGAGAGAGATTAGTAGTAGTAGTAGTAGTAGTAGTAGTAGTAGTAGATTGGGCTAGGGGGGGGGGGGGGGGGTTGTATATAGTGAATAGGAGTGAGAAGGAGGTATGAGTGGTGTGTGTGTGTGTGTGTGTGTGTGTGTGTGTGTGTGTGTGTGTGTGTGTGTGTGTGTGTGTGTGTGTGTGTGTGTGTGTGTGTGTGCTCAAACTTTCTTTAAATCTTTAAAAACTCGCCTTTTTCTTTGTCTTGATGTCAGCAAGACGTCTTTGTGACTGCCACGTTGTAAAATACCAATCCCTGAAGTCCCCACACTTTTTCTTCACTGTTCTGCCTCGCATTCCATGAACAATCTTGCAGGGGCTGCCTTTCGTTCAAAGGATAGTCTTGCAGATAGTGTCACTACACTACAGCTCCTATTGGCTCTCTAGATTTCCATATGGATGGTCTCACATATCTCTGGACCAATAAAGAGTTGTTTAACGGTGACACTAACTGCAAGACTTTTCTTTGAACGAAAGCCAGCCCCTGCAAGATTGTTCATGGAATGCGAGGATGAACAACTATAGACCAACAACTACAGAACAGTAGTACTTTTTCTGGCATAGCTGCATCATCTCCTAGGTCACCCTGGCTCTATTACTACTCGCACACACACACACTCATACACTCACACACACACACACACACACACACACAACACACAACACACACTCACACACACACTCTCTCTCTCTCTCTCTCTCTCTCTCTCTCTCACACACACACACACACACACACACACTCTCTCTCTCTTACACAAACACACACACACACACACACACTCACACACACTCTCACGCACACACACACACACACACACACACACACACACACACACACTCACACACCTCTCCCCTCTCTCTCTCTCTCTCTCTCTCTCTCTCTCTCTCTCTCTCTCTCTCACACACACACACACACACACCACTCACACACTCACACACATACAGGGTCTCAGCTTAGCATTTCCAAGGTTTTCAACAGTGCCCTGCTCTACTCCAACACATCATCAGGCCACTACTTTAACCGAACTCCGACAGAATCGGGAATCTCCGCAGAGAGTAGGACATCAAACAGTCTTTTTAATATTTTTTTTTTTTTTTTTTTTTTTATTCTTTTATATCGAGGATAATGGAATAAGCACTTATGTGCTTTTTTTACATCCAGTCCCTATGTGTATGCCGTTTTTGTTAGTTTTGTCGTCTGTTCCCACCGGCACACAATGGCCTACTCTTACGAAAAGCGGAACAGGATTTAACGTGTGCGCAAGATGTTCTGCGTGCGTTCACACACGGAGCCCCGGTTTATAGTCTCATCTGAAGGATTTTGGGGGAGAGTGGAGTCAGCACTGATGTGAACTCCAGGGGAAAATATCCCCTTGAACGGGAATCGAACCCGGGTCGTCAGATTGCGAGTGCAATGTTCTAACCACTAGGCTATCCCGTCCCCAGTCTTCAGAGAACAAGGGCCAGTTTGATGAAAGGCTTGTCAGTTATACGACGACTGCGATTATCCGAGCTGACTACCGCTGTGTGACAAAAATTGCGTTGGAAGAAATGATCCTACTGCAGTTCACCCACCCCGCCCGTAATCATACGATCATAGAGCTGCCCTTTTTCTCAATGCTGCGTTCTCCATTGATGACAACATTGCTAAAAAGAACGAGGGATAATGAACGAATAAGCATGAACAGCTACAAGACCTTTGATATAGGCAGTCCTTTGCTGCATGCTGTTTCACTTCAAAATGGAAAGCAAAATGTTCAGAATGAAGAAGAATCTCAGTGAAACCAGTCTCTCAATTTGTAGACGAGTGATGGTACAAGGAGACAGATCCTTATTCCTACGCGGTTAAGATTACCTCCCTTGCTGTTCTTTAACGCAGCGAAAGGATGTTCACCTTGAGACAGACTTTGCCAGAAGTGACCTACGACCTAAGATTGACCTAAGAACTACAACTGCGACGACGATTAGGTTTTCTAACTACGAACCACGGGCCTCACACGTCTAACGCGAATTACAATAGTTTGGCGGGTTACCTCTCTTTGCAGACACCGCAGCGAAAGAACCGACAGTCACGTAGTCACTCTGTCGTCAGCCTGGCCCCTAAGTCTCTTCTAACGAAACTTTTGCTTTTCTTTATTTGATTGTATGAGAGTCCTGGTGGAGTTATCCGATTTTTAGGGACTGAATCAACCAGCCACTACTACCATTCAGCTCCCAAGAGACTCTGGGGGGTGAACTTCAATGTTTCGGCCTTAAACTTGATACATTTAAGAAGAAGATGAGGGGTGAGGGGCATCCAGATCATGAACGCGGGATGACCTTCTCTTGCTGCTTTTATTTTCAGCCTTGACCTAAGTGTGAATCTGTTATACTCTCAGGATTGTGGTTTCCTCAAGGTCAAGTGACCCTTTATGTCAGAGGACTTGGCCACTGTACTCTTGAGAGTTCTGGAGAAAATCTCTGCCAGTTATTGGTGCGAGCAAAGGGTCAAATCCTGCATTAGAGTGTTGTTACGCTTTAAAAAGTTATATTGAGTAGGTCTTCATTCGTGATTATCAGGCATTTAACGGCAGCGCAGCGCAATAATTTTCGCTTATTTGACAAAGAACTGTAGTTGCTGTCTGAGCGTTCTGACGAGAAGAAGAATACATGACAAGCTCTTAGCAAAACAACATTTGCTCTCTATTTATAGAAAAAAAGAACTTACTAAAGTCGGAGTATGGCTGCTTTTGCGTAAACTTTTTGCCAAGTGCGTGTCTATGGTCTCACAATGATTTCAAGAGTGATGAGTAAAACAGAGTACATTATTTCTCGTTGACCTCCAATGTGTTATTCTGGGGAACTCCCAACAGGAAACATTTTATAGAAAAGCCTGTGGTTAGCAGGGATGTCTTCTTCTTCTTCTTCTTCTTCTTCTTCTTCTTCTTCTTCTTCTTCTTCGTGGTCGAACGCTCAGACAGCAAAAGTTTTGGTATTCCACATGAAGCTGATTTTTATTTCTCCTTGATCAGATCAAATCGAAATACGTTTAAGCTTGCCTCCACCTCTGATTTAGGATGCATCTAGCGTGTGATGCCTTTGTTTGGAGTGTCGGCTTTACGAGAGGGGAGCGCCTCGATGTGGCCTCTGCAGTCGGCAGGGCTATATAAACAACGAGATTGGATTGGATTGGAGTTAAGCTTTTTTGTGCCATTATTGATTAACGAAGCTGAAACTACATAGGTCACACTTGGAATGGCAGTAATGATAATATCAGAGCATTTTACCCCTTGATTTTTCCTCCAAAATGCGTATGCGTTTGGCTTGTTTTCAAGTAACCACATCACCACCCTGGGGACGGGATGGCTCAGTGGTCGGAGCACTCGCTTTCCCCCAGCCAAGTTAAGCAGCGTCGAGCGTGGTTACCAGTTGGATGGGTGACGTTTGCGCGCCTTGGCTTCAGTAGTCCTCCACTTCACCCAGCTGTAAATACGTACCTGTCCTCTTTAGGGTCAGGGAAGGTAAAGCAGCGAGGGAGAGGAGATGGGCACCGCCCTCAATATGCTGGCCCTAGAGAAGTGAGGTCTCTGACGCCTCGCTCCCCTACGACCTTATAGGTTATGGGACACCTTTACCTTTTTTTTTACACCACCATCTAGGCAGCCATATTCTGACTTCAGTCGCACTTACCTTGTGGTTGATACGGCCGATCTGCCTGTTTTGGGACTCGATCTCGCTGCCCATGTCTACAGCCATGTTCCTCAGGTTGCCGATCATTCCTGACACCTCCACCATGTTCTGCTCCATCTCGTCTTCGCGAGCATCGTTCATCACTCTGCAATAATGAGGAGGCAAAGATGAGATGAGCAGAGAGAGAGAGAGAGGGGGGGGAAAGGGGAGGGGGGGGAGGGGGAGGGGAGGGGGGGGGGGAGGGAGGAGGAGAGAGAAGGAGAGAGAGAGGGGAGGGAGAGGAGGGGGGTAGAGGGGAGAGGGGGAGAGAGAGAAACAGAGAGAGAGAGGAGACAGAGATAGAGATGAGAGAGAGAGACAGAGAAGAGAAGAGAGAGGGGGGGAAGAGAGAGAGAGGGGGAGGGAGAGAGAGAGAGGAGAGAGAGAGGGGAGGGGAAGAGAGAGAGAGGGAAGAGAGAGGGAGAGAGAGAGAGAGACAGAGAGAGAGACAGAGAGAGAGAGACAGAGAGAGAGAGAGAGAGGGGGAGAGAGAAGAGGGGAGGAGAGAGAGAGAGAGAGAGAAGAGTAGAGAGAAAGAGAGGAGAGATAGAGAGAGAGAGAGGATGAGAGAGAGAGAGGGGGAGGGGAGTATAGAGAGAGAGAAGAGGAGAGGGGAGAGAGAGAGAGAGAGAGAGAAGGAGAAAGAGAGAGAGAGAGAGAGAGAGAGAGAGAGAGAGAAAGAGAGAGAGAGATAGAGAGAGAGAAGAGATAGAGAGAAAGAGAGAGAGAGAGAGAGAGAGAGAAAGAGAGAGAGAGGGAGAGAGAGAGAGAGAGAGAGAGAGAGAGAAAGAGAGAGAGAGGGAGGGGAGAGAGAGAGAATCAAGAGAGAGAGAGGGGGGAGAGAGAGAGAGGGAGAGAGAAGAGAGAGAGAGAATCAGAGAGAGAGAGAGAGGGAGAGAGGAGAGAGAGAGAGAGAGAGAGAGAGAGAGAGAGAGAAAGAGAGAGTAGTGCATTTCAATCCATGTGATATAGCATACAGTGTTCAGTTCACCAACACTATCATCATTAGCACTTACTGCGATCGACATTGTACAGATTAAATCATACTACAGTTATGATTAGATACATAAAGAAGTAGGATCGTGGAAATTATTTCTAGAAATCAGTTACAATAACACAATGATGAGATACATGTAAAACATTCACACGCATACAGAGAGATGACAATGACAATGACAATGACAATGACAATGTTTAATGAATTTAGGCCTCTGCCCATTTTCATGGGGTACATAAATGTCTACAGACACATGAATGCATATATCAAGAAAAGTGACACCAATGAAAAGTGAAAGAGACCACTTATGAATAAATGACATCAAGATTTGCAAAATTCTATGTATCCTGGAGACTGAGTTTACTGTCTCTGAGTTTGAAGGCTTCGTACAAAAACCATGCTAATTGTCGGATTATTGACACATTCTGGGTGGCCATAAGACTCACATACTTTGCTTTCTGAAAATGAATGGGAATCTCCTTTAGCGTGTTTGGTCTTAAAGTAGAGTATGTGTCACACTGAAAACACATATGAAGTTCATTTTCTTCTGACCCTGGACAAAATGGACATTCATTGTTTATATTATCTGCACACACATAACGATTCTTATGGATTCGGAGGTCACTGAATCCAAGCCGTACTCGAATAAGAATGTCTCTGAAACACTTTTGCTGCACACAACCTAAATAAGTTTCTGGGATAAGGGAAGACTTGAAACACGCGTAAAGATTAAATCTGTCACTGTTACAAACACTTGTCATCCATTCTTGCATGTACACGTCGCATACAGAGAGAGAGAGAGAGAGAGAGAGAGAGAGAGAGAGAGAGAGAGAGAGAGAGAGAGAGAGAGAGAGAGAGAGAGAGAGAGAGAGAGATAACGATAATGATAACGATAATGATAACGATAACGATATTTATTCAAGAAAGGCTATGGCCCCCAAATGAAAGTGTATCAACATATTCACATTTTCTGTAACATTCATTGACATAATTTGAGAGAGAGAGAGAGGGGGGGGGGTATCTTATTTCAGTCTTTTATGGCAAGGATTATGGAATAAGCGCTCATGTGCTCTTTTTACATCCAGCCCCCGTGCTCATGCGGTTTTGTAAATGTTGTCATTCGTTCCAACCAGTATACAATGGTATTCCCTTCAGAAAAGCGGAACGGGTTTTAACGTATGCGCAAGATGTTCTGCGTGCGTTGGCACACGGGACCTCGGTTTCTAGTCTCATCCAAAGGACTTTTAAGAGGAGTGAAGTTGGCACCGATGTTAACTCCAGGGAGAAAAACTCCCCTTGAATGGAATTTGAAGTCAGGTCAGCAGATCGCGTGCGCATGCGCGCTCATTTAGCGCACGCATAAAAAGTATGACTCTCCAGCAACAAAAGAGTTGTCGCTTGCAGGATTCTGTAGAAAAGTAGTCATTTTAGATGCAAGTACAGAACGTGAAGATTTTGGAAATTGTCTACACAGGGCCTGAGGAGAGCATTCCAAATTTCAAGTAAGTACGTATTGTGTGTGACTGGAAAGTGATGTACAGTAGAACGCAATATAATGCAGTTACAGCACAGTACAATACAATACATCACACCACATCACAACAGAGCACAAGACAGTACAACACAACACAACTCAACACAACACAACACAATACAACACAACACAACTCAACACAACCCAATACAACACAATACAATACAACACAATACAATACAACACAATACAGTACAACACAATACAACTCAACACAACTCAACAAAACGCGACACAATATAACACAACACAATACAACTCAACACAACACAATACAACACAATACAACAATCACTTCCCCCCCTACCCCCACCCACCCACCTCACTCCACACCCCACGATATCACAACTTCGTTTGAAAGATCTTTTCAGCGCAATACAAAACTAACTTAGTACTGTAACCTCCACACACACACACAAAACCCCCAAAACAAACACAGATCTATGGAAACCTGATCCAACAACAACAACAACAACAAAGATTGATTTCAAAGTCCATTCCCCGTACAATTCCTACGGATAAGACTTCAAAAGCCGGCAGGGATAAGAAGACAAAGCAGAACACGATGCCAGCAGAATGATTCAGAGCTCCCTGATCCATCTTTCGTAGAAGAATAAGCCGTTCGCGGCTGATGGAAAGGTGGACACGTACGAACACGTATGCAAGCTGGTGATCTGATGGATTGGTCACACCTTGCTGGCCTCATGCTTTAATGACGCACTGCTGTCCTTTGTGGGGTTTTTTGTTTTTGTTTTTTGTTGTTGTTGTTGAATTTTTGGTGTGTGTGTTGTTTTTTTTTGCTGGTGGTTCAGACAGGTCTGTGATTTTTGTTGATGCTTAGTTTGTTGGTTTGCTGTTGTTTGTTGTTGTTGTTGTTGCTGTTTGGTGGTGGTGGTGGTGGTGGTGGGTGGTGGTGGTGGTGGTGGAGTTTTGTTTTGTTTGGTTTTGTTTGTTGTCCTTGTTGGTGGGTTTTGTTTGGTTTGTGGTTGGTTAGTTGGTTGGTTGGTTGGTTGGTTGGTTGGTTGGTTGGTTGGTTGGTTGTTGTTGGTTGGTTCGTTCGTTCGTTTGTTCGTTGGTTGGTTGGTTGGTTGGTTGTTGTTTGGTTGGCTGGTTGGTTGGTTGGTTGGTTGTTGTGGTTGTTTGTTTTTTGGGGGCAGGGGGGAAGGGGGGTAGTTTCTCAACTAGAGTTTCAAGGTTTACCAATTGTGTGATTATTTTTGTGTCTGTGACCGTTTTTGCCCACCACGAAGGTAGCTGCTTTCCTACATCAGCAATGATGTCTGATCACAACACCACTGTGCATGTGGTTCTTTTTTTTTATTTTATTTTTTTTTTTTTGGCCGTCCATTCCTAAGGGCATGAACATGTTCTTCTCTTCCGAAAAGCGGAGCGGGCTTGTAACGAGTGTACACAAGATGTTCTCTGTGTGGTCACATACGGAGCTTTGGTTTTATAGTCTCGAATTCCACGCTGAGAAATCTGCCGTGACTTAAAGTGGAATGCAATACAATACAATACAATACGTTACAATCCAATACAATACAATACAACACAATACAACACAATACAATATGATGCAATACAATAGAACACAACGTAATACAATACAATACAATACTTCTTCAGCCATCCTTGGTCATAGCCAAATTGGGTAGAATACGCAGTGCCAGGTCTTCTCCTGTGCTTGTAACTCTGCAGGAGGTCTACCCGCTGCTGGCCTCAGCCCACACATTCCGACTATAGGGCAGCTCATCAGAAAGTGCTTAAGAAACACAGTTTCAGATTTGCATGAAAAAAGGTCAGGAAAATGGGCTGTTTAGGCAGAGAGTAGGCATGAGAGGGAGAGGACAGAGAGGTGAAGAGAAAGACAGAAAGACAGGGAGTGGTAGAAAAGAGGAGATTTCTAAGCACAGAATTTTCAGGTGAGGGGGAGGGGGGGGGGGTGCTATTTATACTGAAAGGAGTCCCCGGCATTCCCACTGGCTTAACAGTACAATATAATACAATACAATACAACAAAATACAATGCATGCAATGCAATACAATACAACACAATACAACACAACACAATACAACACAACGCAACACAACACAATACAACACAACACAATACAACAAAACACAATACAACACAACACAATACAATACAAACACAACACAATACAACACAATACAACACAACACAATACAACACAACACAACACAATACAACACAACACAACACAATACAATACAACACAACACAACACAATACAACACAACACAACACATTACAACACAACACAACACAACACAACACAATACATTACAACACAACACAACACAATACAATACATTACAACACAACACAACACAACACAACACATACAACACAACACAACACAACACAATACAACGCAACACAACACAAACACAACGCAACACAATACAACACAATACAACACAATACAATACATTACAACGCAACACTGACCTGGTGACGTAGCCCCCAGAGATCATGGCTCCGTTAGGATCTCCCACCACCACCCTGGGTCCGTTAGTGTTGACTGTGCCGTCATCGTCTGCCTTCCACGTCTTGTTGTAGTCCGCGCCTTTCTCGAAATTCTTCGACCTGATGGGGCAGGCAGGCAGGCAGGCAGGCAGGCAGGCAGACAGGCAGGCAACAGGGTTAGTTAGTTCGTTAGTTCGTTAGTTAGTTAGTTAGTTAGTTAGTTTGTTAGTTTGTTAGTCAAAGTCAAGGTCAAAGTCAAGGTCAAAGTCAAACTTTTATTTTCAGATGGTACATTGAATGAGCAGTGCATTTGCTTTTTTTCATCAAGCCATCTACCTAAAGAAAAAAAAGCGAGAAAAAAATATTATGTATATGCAGATATAGAATAAAAGACCTAATGTATGGTAAGCTATACAAATCAAACAAAAAAAAACAATAACATATGCATATGTGAAATTAAAAACAAAACAAAAAACCCAGAAAAATATTAGACCATACAATTCAAATAATGCAAAAATCTTGAAAAAATATCCGTCATAACACAAACAAACAAGCAACAAAGAAAAACCAAACCAAAACAAACAAAGAAGACAAAACAGAATAAAAATTAAAAAAAACCACACCAACTGCTCCCCCCCCCCCCCCTCACACACACACACATACACACACAAACCTTCAACCATACAAACAACTGAATAAAACAAAAACAAAAAAGATGAATGAACAAGAACAACCACAACAAGGAAATAAACAATCAAACAAACACAAACATACGTACACAACAACAACAGCGACAATAACTAACATAGGACAAGAATAACAGCCAAGACAAATGAAGAACAATATAGAACTAACAAAAGACGAGAAAAAGAGTCCAAAATATCCCCTCCCCCTCCCCAAGAAAACCACCCTAAACCCAAAACAAACAAAAAGCAAAATAAACCAGAACCCCACCCCCACCACTACCTACAATAACAACAACAACAACCAAATGGATATAAACAGAGGAAACTGATGTATCATTTAAACACTTACAAACACATACAAATACACATACACATCCTCACCCATTTCCCCTTCACCACATAATATACTCATATATAAAGAAAACAAGAATAACCAACAGCTATTGGATTCAGAGCAAAGAAGTATAACAAAGACATCCATTCCCTCCCTTTCCCCTGGTCATATACACACATGCACATGTGCTTTTCGATTTGAGGCAGAACAACGTTAATCCTTCGATCAAAGAATAAATTCAGGCAATGTAAACCCACCCAGCAGTACTAACGTTGGTTAGTTGGTTAGTTAGCTAGTTATTTAGTTAGTTAGTCAGTCAGTCATTCAGTCAATCACTTACTTACTTACTTACTTACTTACTTACTTACTTACTTACTTACTTTCGTCTTCTTCTTCTTCTTCTTCTTGTTCTTCTTCTTCTTCTTCTTCTTGTTCTTGTTCTTCTTCTTCTTCTTCTTCTTCTTCTTCTTCGCAATTCTTCTTCGCAATTCTTCTTCGCAATTCTTTCTTCTTCTTCTTCTTCTTCTTCTTCTTCGCAATTCTTCTTGTTCTTCTTGTTCTTCTTGTTCTTGTTGTTGTTGTTGTTGTTGTTGTTGTTGTTCTTCTTCTTCTTCTTCTTCTTCTTCTTCTTCTTCTTCTTCAGAATTCTTCTCCTTCTTCTTCTTTACAATTCTTCTTCTTCTTCTTTGCTTTTATTTCTTTGCTCTGTGAATTTCTATTCAGATGCAATTTTGCATACCTTTTTTTTTCTTTGCGCATTAACTCATAATTGTTTTTTTAAATTCCAAACTAGAAAACATAAACTAGAAACAACCTAAGACATCGATACTGTTCATGTATATTTGCTGGCAATGCCATACCCTCACACACCACTTCCCAAGGTACTACATTAATGCCTATATCAGTTCCCTGTGAAATGATTTTTTAAAAATTAATGTTCAAATTGTCACATCCTAACTCACTTTTTACAAGGCAACACGTTAATGTCTATTTCATCTTCAGGTGGCATTAAACAAAACAAAAAAAACCTATGCCCGAGATATCACAGCCTCACTTCACATTTTCCAAGGCAACACATTAACGTCTATTTCACCTTCAGGTGGTAGTAAACCAAAAAAACCCAAACCTATGCTCCAAAATGTCAGAGCCTCACTTCACCTTTTCCAAGGCAACACATTAACGTCTATTTCCCCTTCATAATAATAATAATAATAATAATAATAATAATAATGTATGGAATTTATATAGCGCTGAATCCTGTAAAGCAACAAATCAAAGCGCTCAGGTGGTAGTAAACCAAAAAATCCCAAACCTACGCTCCAAATGTCACAGCTTTACTTCACCTTTTCCAAGGTAACACGCAGAGCCCGCAGCATTTCTCCAGACCTTCCAGATTCTTCTCCGCATCTCTCATGTCCTGGTTGATCTGGTCCATGCCCTCCTCGATCCTGTCCAGTTGCTCTGCACACAGCACACCGCGCACAACGGACTGTTAACACTGCAGTGTGGTTTCAAAGTCAAGGCAATGAAAGGCAACGGAAGGTAAGGTAAGGAGTACGAGGCAAGGCAAGGCAAAGCAAGACAAGGCAAAGCAATGCAAGGCAAGACGAGGCAAGACAAGGCAAGGCAAGGCAATGCAAGGCAAGGCAAGGCAAGGCAAGGCAAGGCAAGGCAAGGCAAGGCAAGGCAAGGCAAGGCAAGGCAAGGCAAGGCAAGGCAAGGCAAGACAAGGCAAGGCAAGACAAGGCAAGGCAAGGCAAGGCAAGACAAGGCAAGGCAAGGCAAGGCAAGGCAAGACAAGGCAAGGCAGGGCAGGGCAAGGCAAGGCAAAGCAAGGCAAGGCAAGGCAAGGCAAGGCAAGGCAAGGCAAGGCAAGGTAAGGTAAGGCAAGGCAAGGCAAGGCAAGACAAGGTAAGGTAAGGCAAGGCAAGGCAAGACAAGGCAAGGCAAAGCAAGGCAAGGTAAGGTAAGGCAAGACAAGGCAAGGCAAGGCAAGGCAAGGTAAGGCAAGGTAAGGCAAGGCAAGGCAAGGCAAGGCAGGATAAGGCAAACCAAGGCAGGGCAAGGCAAGGCGAGGCAAGGCAAGGCATGGCATGGCAAGGCAGGGCAAGGCAAGGCAAGGCAAGGTAAGGTAAGGCAAGGCAAGGCAAGGCAAGACAAGGTAAGGTAAGGCAAGGCAAGGCAAGGCAAGACAAGGCAAGGCAAGGCAAGGCAAGGCAAGGCAAGACAAGGCAAGGCAAGGCAAGGCAAGGCAAGGTAAGGCAAGGCAAGGCAAGGCAAGGCAAGGCAGGATAAGGCAAACCAAGGCAGGGCAAGGCAAGGCGAGGCAAGGCAAGGCATGGCATGGCAAGGCAGGGCAAGGCAAGGCAAGGCAAGGCAAGGCAAGGCAAGGCAAGGCAAGGCAAGGCAAGGCAAGGCAAGGCAAGCCAAGCCAAGCCAAGCCAAGGCAAGCCAAGGCAAGGCAAGGCAAGGCAAGGCAATGCAAGGCAAGGCAAGGCAAGGCAAGGCAAGGCAAGGCAAGGCAAGGCAAGGCAAGGCAAGGCAAGGTAAGGTAAGGCAAGGTAAGGCAAGACAAGGTAAGGCAAGACAAGGCAAGGCAAGGCAAGGCAAGGCAAGGCAAGGCAAGGCAAGGCAAGGCAAGGCAAGGCAAGGCAAAACAAACAAACAAACCGTGATCTATATCAGAAATGTCGTTTAATCCAGTTTTCTGACTCAGAAAGGCAAAGCAAAAGAAAGCATGGCAAGGAAAGACACGGTAAAACTTCGAGTAATTTCTTGTCCATAAAGCAGGGCTATGTTTGAAAACTGAAAGGCAAGTATAAAAACAATGCTACCACTCACTCCCCACCTCCAAACAAGAGAAATAACAAGGGGAGCAACCAAACGAATCAACACGAAAATCCACTGGCAGTAACAAACACAAAAATGCAAACAACCAAAACTAAAAGAAGCAAAACACAAAGCAGCACTCAGAAACAATTTTAAATTGTAAATAAAGCAAACCTGTGAGAGAACAAACAATCCTAAATTATTTACAAAGCCACCCCAATCAACAAAAAAACCCAGACAAACAAAACAACACTAACCATCCAATAATCAAACCCTCACACACACACACACATTCACACAACACACACACACACACACACAAACACACACACACATTACCCCCATCCCCCTCATTCCCCCTCCCACCACCAAAAGAAAAAAATGTAAATCAAAAACATAAAAGTTGAGACACATAGCGAGTTTTTAACAAACACAGTTAGTTTGTTTCAATGATAGATTACTGACGACACAGTCAGATTTTGCATAGAAAATAGCAAGGAAAAAAACCCAAAGTAAAACCCCACCCCAACTAAATATTACAACACCACAATTCACCAACTGACAAACAAACAAACAAGCAGAGAAAAAAAACTCCGCCAAAATATATCTAACAAATAAACAGCCTTATAAATAAATGAACTGACAAGCAGGCAAAAGGAAATAACAAAAAATAATAACTGACCCCATGTTTTAATGAAAACGATCAATCAAAAATTTGTTGACATTTTAAGGATATTCGGATTGGTTCTTGTGAATTTTTTGTGGTGGTGGTGGTGGTGGTAGAAATGGCAGCAGTGTTGAGTTTTGTTGGTGGTGGTGGTGGTGATGATGATGGGGGGGGGGGGGAGGGTGATAATGGTGATTGTTATGGTAGTACTGACAAAATTCTTGTTCTTCATACTTTTGTTGATCATGGTGGTGTTCTTGTTGTGATATTTGTGTTTCCGTTTCTCTTATTACTGTTGTTGTTTGCTACTTCTACTGCTGCTGCTGTTGTTGTTGTTACAATTACTGCTGCTGCTTCTTCATCTGCTCCTGCTGCTGCTGCTACAGTTTTTCCTATAAGTAAAGATGTGGCTACAAACCTGCAGCTTCCTATCTCGTAAATGTTTTAACCTCTACACTCCATCTGGTTCCCTCCGTTGTGCTGCGGATACCTTGCGTTTACCAATGGCCAGATTCAAACAATCCACCGTTGGCCGCCTCTCTTTCTCTGTTTCACACCCATCCGTGGATCGGTGGTCTGGAGGTAACGCGTCTGTCTAGAAAGCGAAAAGTCCTGGTCGGTAGTGTGCGGTGGCTCGAATCCCGTTTGGACCCGAAATTTTTCCCCATCCATTAGACAATGGGTGGTGTTCTGGGCGCTAGTCTTTCGGATGAGATGATAAACCGAGGTCCCGTGTGTTACACATAATTATTCAGCGCACATAAAAGAACCCACGGCAACAAGAGAGTTGTCCCTGGCAAAATTCTGTAGAAAAAGCTACTCTGATAGGGAAACAAATACAGTTGCAGACAGGAAAATGAAAAAAAAATGGGTGGCGCTGCTCTTGTGGCGACGCGCTCTCCCCGGGGAGAGCAGCCCGAATTTCACGGAGAGAAATCTGCTGTGACTTAAAGTGGTATGGAATGAAATGAAATAAAAATCCGTCGTCTGGAATGACCCCCCCACTTTCCCTTCCCCAAGAGACTAAAGCAAGCAAGCGCATGCACACACACACACACGCACGCACGCACGCGCGCACACACACACACACGTACACACACGCACACACACACATACACACACACATGTGTGTGTGTGTGCGTGTGTGTGTGTGTGTGTGTGTGTGCGTGCGTGCGTGCGTGCTTGCGTGTGTGTGTATGTGTGTGTGTGCGTGCGTGCGTGCGTGCGTGCGTGTGTGTGTGTGTGTGTGTATGTGTAGATTTATATTTGTTAAAAATATTTGTGAGTGGCTGCATGAGTACATACAATTTGAATATAAATGCTGTGATTTCTTTTTCACAAGGCAGCGTTGTACAATGTGATACATTATTGTTATCATCACTACTATCACTAATGCTTCTGGGTTTATTGTTGTCATTACTATAGTTAGTATTTGGTTTGGTATTGCGATGGAAATGCTGTAGGTGGTGTGACAGCGATGGTGATAGTCGTGATTAGGGTGGAAGCAGTGATATTTTTTTCTGGAAAATTCCGTTTGCAACAAAAACTCTGCTTTTTAATGTCATTGACAGAAAAGCCAGGCAAGAAAGACTCTCTTTTCTTTTCAAGTATTTTTTTCAAGAATCTTATTTCATTACTTTGCTTAGAACAGCAAGAAAGTGTCCTGTTTTCAAATACGTTTCAGTCCAGAAAATGCCTTTTTTTTCCTGTTTCGTCCACAGGCTATTTCAGGAGGTACAGGAAGGGGTCAATGACACGGAGACAGCAAGTAAACCCCCCCCCCCCCCACCACCACCGCCACCACCACCACCATCACCAAAAAAAACGGGAAAAAAAGAAAAAAGAAAAGCTAAAAACAGACAAGGGCTGGTTGAGCCATCTCCACAGCATCAGCAGAGCACTGGCTTCTCTCATCCCTTCTTCCCCCCTAGACCTCCACCCCCCCCCCTCTCCCCTTCCCCCTCGTTTCCCCTCGTCCCCCCCCGCCTTCCCCATACACCCACCCCTCTCCTGTCCCCACGTAAATATTGAATGAAGGAACAAACAGGCGTCCCTGGCAGTCCTCAATGCATGTTGATGAATCGTGACGCGGCCATAGACAGTTGCCAAACTTGGCCTGAGTGTTTCCCTAAGGACCCACACGAGCGATCAATAGGGACAGTCCAAAACGTACTGGTCACGTATCCCTTTCTCTATGACAGAACCTTTTTTTTTTAGGGTGGTGAGTACAGAAGTGAGTAGGTAAGTTTCAGTTACTTTGACCATGTCTGTTATCAGAAAGATACTTGTGGGTGCTTTTTCTTTTTTAAAGAGTTCTACACTGAGTGTCAGCGGGTCCTTGTGATTGAATATTGGTTTGACAATACTGTATTCAGGAAAATACACATACACACTTAGAACAGAGCAACCACAAGCTAAAAGTGTGGTGTGTTCAACAGCAATGAGAGGTTCACTCTTTAAAGTTGGCAGTTGATAGACAAGACTGACCTACAGGAAACAGTACACGGAGGGCAACAAAGAGGCAGACAGAGAACACGATGGGAAGACGACTCCAGAGAGTAAACTGGCCTTGAGGGGGACGATTTGCTAAGGAAAGCTGAGAACCGCGAGGAGTGGAGGAAGCTGGTTGCAAAATCTTCAGTGGCGCCCCAAAGGTCTACTAGACTACAAGATAGGTGAAGTGAATACATTAATTTGTTTCAACTGTAAAAAAAGGAAACACTGTGGACAACCAACATTAGTTTTAGAAATTGTCCCTTTATGAGTCACTGCGCTTATTCTTAATGAAATTTTTTTTTTAAATGCAGATGAAATAGAAAGTGCATGATTGAAAAAATAGACACTGAGCAAATATTGAAGATTTTTTACAATTTTTCAGGGCAGTCAGCTTTTATAAAGACGTATCATTGACTTTATTGCGTTTTGTGTCAAACATGCGGAAGACGAAGGTGCTGTTCCATTTGCTGTATGTTGTTGTAGTAACGCTTGGTGGGTTGCCAAAACATAAACATTCTAGTGTATTCCACTTTCAGTCACAGCAGATTTCTCCGCGTGAAATTTGGGCTGTTCTCCCCGGGGAGAGTGCGTCACCACAAGAGCAGCGCCACCCATACTTTTTCCCTTTTCCTATTTCCACATATATCCTATACACAGAAAGAATGGATCGCACTGCTCTTGTAGCGACATGCTCTTCCCCTGGAAAGCAGCCCGAACTTCACGCATGCTGTGACCGAAAGTAGCATTTAATTCAAGGCAATGCAATACAAAACAACGCAACGCAACGTTTATGTTTCGGACACCTCACCAGCCCTGACCATATCCTGCAAACCCACGACGCTTTACCAAACCATTGGCTCTGCAGGAATCTAGCATCAAATGCCAGAAAGTGCCAGAAAATGGCCAACATCATTGGTGTGTTGTATGCGGGTAATTATTCTCAAACGTGAAATCTTTGTGGCAGACGTGCAAATTGAAACTGCAACATGGAAACGTCCAACATCTCCTCACATATCATTTTTCTCCTGTGACCAGCAGACCACCCCATCCCTACAGACCCCCACTTAACCCTTGTCCCTAACCTTTCCGGCTTTGCTTAAACTCTGTCCAGTCAAATCAAGCGAATGAAGCAACGAATTCCCACATCTGGAAACTCTTAATGAATGTTGAAGAAAGCGACATGGACCAAAATTCCATTTCAAATAACCTCCCCAAACTACGTGATATGCAAAATGCCCATGCGCAGAAGAAGCCATATCATGTATGCTTCCGGAATCCATGCTTTGGCCTTTCTACACGCTCTCTTTCAGAGGAAAAGTAATCATCCAACCCATGGCATAACCAGGTCTGTTTTATGGTCCCCAAATCCTGTCCCGATTTGTTTATCTTTTCGATATTGTTGAATTTAGCAACGGTATTTTTCAAAGCCACTGCGCTGTCATGAAATATTACATTCCATCACGGAGA
>CM054137.1:18087299-18102299 GCA_028751875.1 Rapana venosa | reverse complement strand
TCAGAGCTGAAACAGTGTTGCTGTCAATTTGCATTGTTGTGTGTGTGTGTGTGTGTGTGTGTGTGTGTGTGTGTGTGTGTGTATGTGTATGTGTGTGTATGTGTGTGTATGTGTGAATGTGTGCGTGTGTATGTGTGTGTGTATGTGTGTGTGAATGTGTCTGTGTGTGTTTTCTTCTGGAAGAGAGAGAGAGAGAGAGAAGAGAGAGAGAGAGAGAGAGAGAGAGCGTGTGTGCGTGTGTGTGTCTGTGTCTGTATGTGTGTGCTTGTGTGTAGTAGTAGTATAGTAGTAAGTAGTAGTAGTAGAAAAAGTGTGTGCGTGTATTTGTGTGCGCGTGCGTGCGCGCGTGTGTGTGTATGATTACTTTTGCTTGTATGTGTGTGCTTGCTTAAGCTTGTGTGTGTGTACGTGCGTGCGTGCATGCGAGCAGGAGTACTCACGCACGCGTGCAAGCGGTTCTGCGTAAAACGGGAAAGCGATAAGAATGGGGGAACAGTTGTACAAACCTAAAATATGACTGCTGTGTAGTGACAAACATCATCTAGTAGCACTGCTGACAATATCAGCCAATAGTCCATGGGGAAATTATTGCCTCTCCTCATGCATTATGGATAGTCTGCAGATATGTAGGTGTGTGCTGCGCGTGGAAATGAGGCCAAGAGATCTAAATGTCCACGCAGTGTGTACACATATAACGAAATTGTTACGTGTGCCAATATCAAATATACCGATCTAAATTAGTGAGGCTTGGGGTGGTTTGAGCGAGGTTGAGTGTGTGTGTGTGTGTGTGTGTGTTGTGTGTGTGTGTGTGTGTGTGGTGTTTTATTTTATTTTATTTAGGATAATGGAATAAGCACTTATGTTCGTGTATGTGTGTGTGTGTGTGGGTGGGTGTGTGGGTGTGTGAGGGATACAGATTTTAGGAGAGAGACAGACAGAGAGAAACACGACAGACACGGAGAGACAGAGACAGACTGAGAGAGATGAAGTGGAGGAATCGAGCATGTAACTTTTCAGAAAAGAATGAAGGATAAAAACCCTACCTCTCTGTCAAAGTTGGCTTCAAGGAATTCAGTACAGCCTAGATCTAGTAATCTCAAATAATTATAAGCGTTCTGATGCAATGAAGCATTTTACATCCCAAGAAAAACAAATCACATATCACAGCATCTGTATTCCTATCTTCAGTCTACGGGGCCAAAGTTGTCCTTTCTGTATTAGACGGTGTGTGTGTGTGTGTGTATGTGTATTTGTGTGTATGTGTGTGTGTGTGTGTGTGTGTGTGTGTGTTGTTGTTGTTGTAGTGGTGGAGTGGGTATCCAGATGGGGGAGAGGGTGGAGTCCCAAAGGATTGCCATTCGTTAGCAGCCCTCTGTCTGGATCGTTTCAATACTGACATTTCTCATAAGGCTTTAAGTTAATCATTTGCCACGGACATTTGTCAAAAGTGCCGCCAAAAGCTCAACCTCTCACACAACACACACACACACACGCACGCACACACACACACACACACACACACACACACACACAGAGGAAAATAAGCACAGGAAATCAACACGAGCATTATGTTTACAAAATATGAACAAGAAAAGCTCTGAAAATATCAAATCCTTAAACAAAAACATTTGAAGATTTTTTTTAAAACACCAAAACGATTGAGAATTACTAGATATGGCCGACCTGACCCATGAGTTTGAGTTCCTTGATCGTCAAGGTTGTCATCGTCATCGTCAGAGGTCTCATCAGTGGTGTATGTATGCCTTAGGTTACCACCGACAGAGCAAATAGAGAAGGACAACACGAGCATCACGTGTTTCTAAGAGAGATACCCTAAAACATTGTTCTGAAAAGAAGCGTAGCCTAATGACGTTTTTAAAGTTGCACTATTCTAAAGACACAGACCACGGGTGCTGTACTATCAAAATCAAGCACTATTTTTCATTATTGTAGGCCGCCAAGACATTTTCAATCTTCATCTAATCAGTTAATTTGTGATTACATGTTGGGGTTGTCTTTTTGGCATTATTTTTGTTGTTAGCAGTCCTGGCAGCTGGTAAATTATCATTTCTCATGGTCTTTCATTTTGTTCTCTGCTTGTTACCATTCTGAAGCTGGAACACTAGACCAACACAAAACAAAAACACAGGAAATCAAAGAAAGATATGTGAATCTTGAGCTGATGCTAAAATTAACTTACTGATTTCACCCCATTTAGTGTTCATGGAAAGTTAAGGCTGTCTGTGTACTTATAGGGCAGCTATAGAATCAGTTCACAGAAAATGCGTTTGATCCACAAAGAGTAATAAAACCAAATGTGAAATCCTTGACTACATTAAACATATATTGATGACCTAGGGAAAAAAACTCCAGGAGAGAGAGAGAGAGAGAGAGAGAGAGAGAGAGAGAGAGAGAGAGAGAGAGAGAGAGAGAAAACAACGTGGTAGGTCCTAAAAGAACAGAATCTTCGGTCTAACAAAGCGTTCCTACACAAGGCCTAACTTCTCACACTGGACTAAATCCAGTTCTTGACCTCATGAGCCAGATCTGTTGTAGACAGCTCTGCTATAATAACATCTCTGTAGACTGGTCTGCTATAATAACATTTCTGTAGACAGCTCTGTACAGAACCACAAGTGGCCAGCTAAGGTGAACACAAAGCCTTTGCCTGATCCCCTCGAGGAATCCCTCAGGACCTTACCCCGGGATTTTAACCTCAAGTGCTCTGACAGCATCTGCAGCGGTACGAGTGTCTCTCAGTCAGTATTACTGCCCCTGTCCTTGTCCCTTATCTCCCCTTGCCCTCATTTCCTCTCTGCTAAAACCCCAATCCACTCTGGACCACCCCCCCCCCCCCCTGTGTGTGTGTGTGTGTGTGTGTGTGTGTGTGTGTGTTCAATCTGCCGCCCACTAGCATCAAGGAAATAATGGAGCAACCCTCTCCTGAAGTCACTAATGGATGTAGACGAGTTGTGGACGTGTGTTAGTGATAACAGTAGTACTGCATTTCTCCTTTTGAACGAAAGCTGGTCAAGGTCTTTCGTGCCAAAGTCTTATTGACATGAAGTGAGTCTCTGTCATAGGAGTTTTATAGATAGTCAATCAAAAATGTGTGTTCATACGAACGAGACAATCATCATCACAGCAAACAGATAGTCAAAGGTAGTTGCCGATGTAGGTTTGTTTGGTTTGTTTGTTTTATGGAAAGTCCTTTTGATGTAAACATCATGTTAGCAGATCAAAACAATATAGCAGCAACACATGAAGTACGACTATAAGCTTTTGAAAAGCATAAGCTTTTGAAAAGTATAAGCTTTTGAAAAGTATATATACGCTTTTGAAAAGCACTATAAAAATACAAGCACAAAGATAGGCTGCAAAAATAATTCCTTTGATTCTTTTGCAACAATAAAAAGAAAAAAAAGATGTAATCCCTTTCACCCCTTTTGGGGTTTGGAGGATTACAAACAAACTCAACAGGAGAATAAACCTAACAGCAATACACCCAAAAATAATATCAATACTAACAGGAACTGAAAAGCAAGAGTTCATCGCAAAATGATACGCAAACAGTATCAAAGACTCAAGACTATTTTCAAAGTTTACAGATTTCTTTAAAAGACACAACCTACACTTGTGAAAGACAAGTGAAATTTCAATAAATACCTGCAAATCTTATGAATTTTTGAGAGCGACAGAACTTTTCGAGATTTGCATTTCATTAGCCTACAAAAATTATAACTGGACATGGGTTAAAGAAAACGTCGGGGAATGAAATCTTGTAAATGTTTGAAGTGGGGACACTCCATGATAAAATGAAATTCATCCCCTAAAACAGACATATTGCATTTTGAACATATTCTTTCTTCCCGTGGTATATGATGGAAACGTCCAACCTCATAATGGGAAGCTTGTGACAGCTACAACGAAATGTCATAAGAGCATAAACAGATTTATCTGGTAGACAAGTTATATAGAGCACATATGAATCTCTCTTCACACAGGTGGATGTTGGGTAGTTGGATCTAGGCCTAGTGTAGATATCTATGATGATGTTTCTGTAGAGTGTTCCTTCAAAGGCCTTGCAAAGGGAAATGTAATGAATGATGCTAAAAGCTGCAATCTTTGTGCATCATTTTCATGCGAATGATCTTTAAGGTCCCAAAGTTAGTTCACGTCCATTAGTTGTGAAAGAGATGAAGGTTGCTATATTGTAGAAACAGATCTGTGATGCTTCGTTTGGTTGAAAGGCCGGTCCTTTATTTATGTAGATCGATAGATAATTGAATCATACTGGCATCGTGGAGATGTGAAGAGCGAACGAGCAAACGAGAGAGAGAGAGAGAGAGAGAGAGAGAGAGAGAGAGAGAGAGAGAGAGAGAGAGAGAGAGAGAGAGAGAGAGTGTGTGTGTGTGCGTGTGCGTGCGTGCGCGCGTGTGTTGTGTCTGTGAACTAAACGTGTTTTGTGTCAAACCTACAAACATAACTGTCCCTCTTAGTCTCCATTGTCTCTTCCCCCACTTTCTCTTCTCTCTCTCCTCTCTCCCCCACTCTCTCTCTTCTCTCTCTCTCTCTCCCTCCCTCCCCCCCTCTCTCTCCCTCTCTCCTCCTCTCTCTCTCCTCTCCTCTCTCCCCTCTTCTCTCTCTCCTCTCTCTCTCTTTCTCTTCTCTCTCTCTCTCTCCTCTCTCTTTTCCTTCTCTGTCTCTGTCTCTTCTCTCTTCTTCTCTCCTCTGTCCTCTCTCTCTACTCTCTCTCTTCTCCCTCTCCTCATCTCTCTCCTCTCTCCTCTCTCTCTCTCTCTCCTCTCTCTCTCTCTCTCTGCCTTAATCTGCCCTTCACTCAGATCAGGGAAGGCAATAAGGGAAACAAGCCTTCAGTTCGAAAAGCCGTTAATGGACACTGACGAATCGTTGAAGGTCGTTAGAAAATGCGTTATGTGTGTTCCCTCTTTATCTGTCCCTCTTTACGGCAGAATTTGTCTTTGAGGTGGAAAGATAGCATGTGGATCGGTGGTCTAGAGGTAACGCGCCTGTCTAAAAAGCGAAAAGTCCGGGTCGAAGTGTGCGGTGGTTCGAATGCCGTTTGGACCCAAAACTCCCCCCCCCCCCCCCCCCCCCCCCCCCCCCATCCATTAGACCATGAGTGGTGGTCTGGGCGCTAGTCTTTCGGATGAGACGATAAACCGAGGTTCCGTGTGTTACACACAATTATTTAGCGCACGTAAAAGAACCCATGGCAACAAGAGAGTTGTCCCTGGCAAAATTCTGTAGAAAAAAAGCCACTCTGATAGGGAAACAAATGCAGTTGCAGACAGGAGGGGAATAACACGAAAAAATGGGTGGCGCTGCTCTTGTGGCGACGCGTTCTCCCCGGGGAGAGCAGCCCGAAATCCACGCATAGAAATCTGCTGTGACTTAAAGTGGTATAAATATATGAATAAATAAATAAAATAAATAGGCCTTGCATATAGTGTCTATAGATCTAGGACGTCTCAAAAATGAGTTCGAGTCCATTACCCGTAGAAACGATCAAGGCTGCTGATGTAGAGACAGATCTGTGTGATTCTTTTGTTTGAATGCTGCCCCGCATCGATGTAGGGTTTCATAAAGTTCGAGACTACGTTAGAAACATCTCTTTACGAAAAAGAAGACGGGTCATTTGTTTCTGCCAGTATTGGCCTATGTACACACACATACACACACACACACACACAAACAAACATGCGCGCGCACGCACACACACACACACACTCACACAAACACGCGCGCGCACGCACGTACGCACGCACACACACACACACACACACACACACACACACACACACACACACACACACAGACGTTAAATGAATTTGAAAACACACACACACACATACACATAAACCACAAGAAAAACAATTCTTGGAGAGTCTATTCATTTTTGTCACCTGCCGTCAACGCTGTCACCTAATAAAAAATTTGTTGGTCTCACGCCCCCCCTCGCCCCCCCACCCCCCCCCCCCCCCCCCCTCCCTTTGCCCCCTCCCCCGGTCCTTACCCCTCCCGTTCTTTGGTAAGAGTTCCCCAAAAAGGCGAATCCCCAACGTCCGAATGCAGCTGCCTTAAAATCTCACCAATTGGTAAACCATGAAGCTCTCGCCAAAGAACAGAGAAAAAAGGAGGAATTTGCATGATGTGGCCTTTTATCCATCACAAAGATAGATGCCTTCCAATTTCGAGGACGATACCTATAAATGACCCCTATGTGCATGCTGCTTTGTAAATTCTATCATCCGTTCCCACTGGCACACAAAGGTCTTCTCTTTTGAATGGCAGAATGGGTTTTTAACGTGTGAGCAAGATGTTCTGCGTGCGTTCACACACGAGTTTATAGTCTCATGCACAGGATTCGTGTACGTGTGCATGCGTGCGTGCGGGAATGCGTATGTATGTGTGCATGTGTGTGCGTTAATGTCAGGTTTGCGGACATGTGTAGGATACATCCATGGCCAATTATTTTTTTTTTAGTTTTCTATGAAGGTTAATGTTGTTTAGTGATTTAAGTACAGATCGGTTAACAAATAACAAGTCATACAACAGAACCACAACAAAAAACAAGAATATACAAACAAACCACCATAAAAAACGCACCAGTATAAACTCAAAATGAACTGATATAGCTCGAATTATTTCGCAGTCTTATGGTAATATGGTTTATGATTCATTGTAATCTAGAATTATTTCTCGGTCTTTGTTGATATGGTAATGGTTTCTCGTAATCTACGGTTATGTCTCAGTCTTGTGGTAATATGGTAATGGTTTCTTATTGTCTAGAATTATGTCTCTGTCTTGTGATAATATGGTAATGATTTCTTGTAATCTAGAATTATATCAGTCTTGTGGTAATATAGTAATGATTTATCGTCACTCCTGCCCCCCCCCCCCCCCCCCCCTCCAACCACTCATCCCAAGAAAAAAAAAAACCTCCATCCTCCACCCCCAACCCCTACCCTTTGCTTTGGATGTGGGCCAAGCACACACGCTTGTACAAGCTCGATCCTATTTGGGGGAATCAATGAAGAGATATTCCCGGAGGAGCTCCATTGGACATTGCGGTGTCGAAGAATCCTTACCAGCCCCTTCCAGCACTGACAACTCTCTTGAGACTTCCGCTCAATTATCTCCCATGACTGAACGTGGAAAGCAGCCAAAAATGGCCAGATTGCCATGCCATGTATCACCACCACCCCTCTTTCCACACGCACACAACGCGCCGGCGCGCGCGCGCGCGCGCACACACACACACACACACACACACACACACACACACACACACACACACACACACACACTCCACACACACACACACGCATCCCTCACCATAACCACACTCGGTATTATCTGAGTTTTCCGTTCTCTAGACCATGAAGACTTGTGATGTGCTTCATATAGAAAACCATAGTTGAAATAAGGCATTTAGTGTGTAATGTGTGTGTGTGGGGTGTGTGTGTGTGTGTGTGTGTGTGTGTTGTGTGTGTGTGTGTGTGTGTGTGTGTGTGTGTGTGTGTGTGTGTGTGTGTGTGTGTGTGTGTGTGTGAAGCAGTGTGTGTGTGTGTTTTATTTTATTTTATTTTTTATTCTTTTACATCGAGGATAATGGAATAAGCACTTAGGTGCTTTTTACATCATATTCTCATATGTATGCGGTTTTGTAAATTCTGTCATCTGTTCCCACCGGCACACAACGGGCCTACTCTTTCAAAAAGCGGAAAAGGATTTAACGAGTGCGCAAGATGTTCTGTGTGCGTTCGCACACGGGCGCTTCGGTTTATAGTCTCATCCGAAGGACTTTTGGGGAGAGTGGAGTCTGCACTGATGTTAACTCCAGGGGAAAATATCCCCTTGAACAGGAATCGTGTGTGTGTGTGTGTGTGTGTGTGTGTGTGTGTGGTGTGTGTGTGTGTGTGTGTGTGTGTGTGCGTGCGCGCGCGCGCGCGTGCGTGTGTATGTGTGTATGTGGGTGTGTGTGTGTGTGGGTGTATGAAAGTGGAAGACGCTGGCACTTGTAGAAGTGCAAAAAAGGCTGAAGAGCGTGCACAAGTGTTCGGGATGCAAGTTTATTAAACGACATGTACAATTACAGTGGATTTCTATGCCAAAGTGCGTGGCCATTCTCTCCAGAGAGAGTGTGTCCCCATAGTGCTAGCTGTGCCAGCTATTGGTCCTGTCTAGGTCTCTGCTTGTTTTCTCCTATGTGTGATGGTTTTGCTCTACGCAATATTACCCAGAAAAAACTCTTTTTCTCATAGGATCTTTTACACAAGGAATTTCGGTTTATCGTATCCTGCAAAAGTCTAAGACACAGACCACCATTCAGGGGGTCTATGAAATGGAGGGGAAATCAGCTTTAGTTTGTTGTTTTTAAGACTCAAGAGTGTTTTACTCTGTTACACAAGGAACTTTGGTTTATTTTTGTTCTGTAAAATACTAGCACACAGACTACCATTCATGGGTCTATTAAACGAAGGTGCGTGTATGTGCGCGCACCTGGGTTTGTGTGTGTGATAATTTTTTTAAGCTATCTTGGAATGTTTATAACAATCTGAAATGTTTTTTCTTGTGTCTTGTGAGATAATTATACTATCAATGTGCCTCTCAGTATTGTAATTGCCCTTCATGGGATGATTAAAGTGTTTTTGACTTGACTTGACTTAGCTGGGGGTTTTCAAGACTGAAGACTATTTTATCATCTGAAATGAGAATTTTCCAATGGACTAGAATTGGCTGTTCTTGTTGGGATGAAGCCCAGGTTCTCTCCCTTTCCAAACGGGTGTATTACCACTATGCCACCACCATGCTTCAGAAAGTCAATCAAATAAACAACCAAAAATAAAAAGGTTAAAAACTGCCTCCCCCCCCCCCCCCCCCCCCCCCCCCACCCCAAAAGACACATAGAGATACAGAGACAAAGAGAGACCTGACACAGAGATAGACATAGAGAAAAAGAGATAATATAGGAAGAACAGATATAGAGACAGACAGGTACAAAGAGACGCTAAGATAGGGTGATGAATGGGAGAGATAGACTGAGACAGAGAGATAGCAAGAGACATGCACAAGTCTTAGAAAAACACTCAGACAGACCAAGGGAGAGATGGTAAAGTTTCAAGCATAAAAATTCCAGAACGTAGGACCACTACCTCCACTAAAGAAGCCCCAGACATTCCCACAGAGAACAACGTTTTGGCAGTGGTTTGGGGGACTGATCCAGAACCACAATGAGATGCTGTATGGATTTCCCTCCCAGCCTGCTGGATGCCAGATCATTGTTCATAGAGCACACACACACATACACACACACGCACACACACACAACACACACACACACAACACACACACACACACACACACACACACTCACTCACACACACATACACACACACACGCAGGCACGTGTGCGCACATACACACACACACACACACTGAGAATATCTTGCTTTCCAGGCGGGTATTTTTCGACTAGACTACCACTCTGCTTCAGAAAGTCCATCAAAGTAACAACAAAATAAAAGGGTTAAAAACTGCACCAAGTAAGAGAATCTTCAACAAACAGTGACATCATTTTGGCAGAGGTTTTCACACAGCTTTCCATCCAAGATAATTGTCATCACACAATCCGCTTGCCATCATAATGATTGATCAGCAGGAAGTCCTCTTTTAAAAAGTGAATACAGACCCTTAATGATGACGCTGTAAGCAGCCTCTGCAACAACTGCTGTTTATCCGCGTGATCATCTTTCAGTCTTTGTTTGCTTCCAGCAGTGTCATTATCCCTGGAAGCAAATGTTGTAGAGCCTAAAAACAAGAAACAAAGCAAACTGCGTGCGGGATAGCCTAGTGGTTAGAGCATTGCACTCGTGATTTGATAGCTTGGAATCGAGCCTGGGTTCGAGCCATCAACGAATTTCCCGTTCAAGAGGACTTTTTCCCCCCTGGTGTTAACATCAATACTGACTCCACTCGGATTTTTTCCCTTGGTGTTAACATCAGTACTGATTCCACTCCCGTGAAAGTCATTCGATGAGACTTTAAACCGAGGAGGCTTCGTGTTAGAACGCACTCAATACCTCCTTGGTAGTGGCTCGAAATGCTGCCGTCAGGTCTTGAGCACAATAATCTAACTATTAGGATATCCCGCTCATTAAATTTTGTATGAAAGGAGCTATCCTTTACAGAGAAACAAACATACACGCAGACAAAACTTTTGTCATTATTATAAATTCTAAATGGGCAGTGCTGTGCTCTACAGACGTGGTCTTCCAAGGGGAGAGCAACCCAAATTTATCGCAGCCAGATTTGCCATAGCCTTAGACGCTGAATGACAGTAGAATATCCTTCAACTGCAGCCAGCTCAGCCTTATTTACGAGAATGTGTCTGTCTAACGTTGCCTATTAGTCATTGGGAATTATTGTTGTTATAAATATATGTGAGAAAGAAGAGGAAAGTCGCACCTGAAAATAATAATGGGAAGGGGGGAGTAAAGGGAAGGGTTCTCTAATACCCAGTAATTGACAACTCATAAATAATCACTTGCAGCCAGCTATTATTCTGATCGAAGGGAAAGATTGGACAATCGCCATTTTTGTCTTCTTTTCTCGTTTGTTTGTTTTTTGTCTGGTCTATGCCCATTAGCACCGAAGCAATAAAAATATTATTATTCAACCATGAGAAATAATGAAACGATAATGATTGTGTGTTCTTGACATTCACACTTTCCTGCATGTGTTCGCAGGGGGAACAAGAGAGAGAGAGAGCGGGGGGGGCGGGGGGGGGGGGGGGGGGGGGGGGGCACATAGAGAGAGGAGTGAAAGAGAGTGAGGCAGAGACAAAGACAGAGAAACAGAGACAGACAGGAAGATAGACAGAATGAGATAGACAGAGACAGAAGAAGAATGAGAGACAGACAGAGACAGGATGACAGATAAAGAAAGAATGAGAAAACAACACATACAGTCAATGAGAGACATGACAGAGACATACGCATAGAGACAAAGACATACATAAGAAAAACAGACACAAAGACAGACAAAGAGACTAAGAAAGCGTGACAAAGGGAGAGAGAGAGCCTGAGACAGAAAGATAGAATGAGACATGCACAGTGTCAGACAGACAGACAGACAGACCAAGAGAGAGAGACGGGAGAGTTTGGAGCAGAAAAATTCCAGAACGTAGGAATGCTTGTCAATGAAAAGACCCCAGACATCCCCACAAAGAAGAACTCTTTGGCATTGGGTTTGGGAACTAATCCAGAACTGTACAATGATCCTGTATGGGTTTTCCCAGTAGCCTGCCTGACGCCAGGTCATTGTCCTAGAGTGCACGTGCGCGCACACACACCACACACACACAGATACACCAAAATCACCAAGCCCACACACACCACACACAGACACAGACACACACACAGACACACACACTCACACACAGAGACACACACACACAAACTCACACACAGACACACAGACACACCACACTCACACACAGACACACACACACAGAACACACAAACACACACACACACACTCACACACACAGACACACACCCCACTCACACACACACACACACACACAAAACACACACCACACACACACACACACACACACACCACACACACACACACACACACTCTCTCTCTCAAAACACACACGGGACACACACACTCACACAAACACACACTCACACACACAGACACACACACACACACACAGACACACACACACACACACAGTCCACACAACACCACACACAGACACACAGTCACACACACAGACACAAAAAACACACACTCACTCACACACAGACACACACACACACAGTCACACACACTCACACACAGACACACAGTCACACACACAGACACAAAGACACACACTCACACACACACAGACACACACACACTCACACACAGACACACACCCCACACACACAAAACACACATACACACACACACAAACACACAAGGCAGACAACAACAAAAAAATTAAAACAAACAAAGAAATAAACCATACACATACACACGCACACACACAAATACACACACACACACTCACACACACACTCACACACACACACACACAGACACACACACTCACACACACACACACACACGACACACACACATGCACACACACAGACACCCACGCACACACACAGGGGACACACACACCACACACACACACACACACACACAGGGTCATGCTGATCCCCTTAACGGACAGTCCATTAACAATCAATGCCGCCATCCCTTCTCATCAATTACACGACACTGAGCTATTCTGGATTTGCTTCCGTCCCCATTACCATAAATAGTGGATGGCCTATCACTTGAGAAACACTGAATAAAAAATATCAAAGTGACAATACATTCTCAGAAAGAAATGGAATATGTACGTGCATATCCATGCAAGCGCACATACGCACTTGCCCAAACAAACTGGCAAGGCAAGCACTTGGGATAACAAGCAGGTATGGAGGAAAGCACAAATGCTGACAGATATTTCAAACATTTTTTGTCTAAAATAAATCAAATTTGGGACTTATTTGGATGTGATCAGACTGTTTCTGCTGGCACATAATTAAAGATTAAATGCTGGAGGGAAATATATATATATGCGCGTGCGCGCGTGTGCGTGTGTGTTTCAATATTCGTAGCACGTGAACTCATGAAAATAAAACCAAACCTCTATTCAAAATTAATCGTGCTCTCTTTCCCACTTTTCTTTTCCAAGAAAAGGGGCAGGGACAAAGAGACAGGGACAGGAAGAGAGGGAGCAAAGAAGACAGACCGACATATAGACACAAGGCGGGAAAACACAGACACAGAACAGACAAATAATTTTGTGGCTAAGGTAATGCACCTGCCCTGAAAGCGAAAAGTCTGGGTTTGATACCGTTTGCTCCCGAAACTTTACCCCATCCTCTAGACCATGAGGTGGGGGTCTGGATGCTAGTCTTTGGATGAAACGATAACCCCCAGTGTGTGTGCAACACGCTTTTAGCGTTCGTAAAATAACCCACGTTAACAAGAGAGTTGTCCCTAGCAAAACTTCTGTAGAAAAGAAAACCCATTCTGAACAGGAAACAACGCACTTGCAGGCAAGGAAAGAAAGACAAACAAACAAAAGTGGCGCTGCTTTTGTGGCTACGCTGTTTCCTCGAGGAGAGCGGTCCGAATTTCACGCCGCTGAGAAATCTGCCATGACTTACAGAGGTATACAATACAGAGAAAGAAGTCGAAATGCCATCCATCTTTGTAATTACCAGAACGTGAAGAATCTACTTTAACACCAAAAGAGCCCCAACCATCATCCCCGTGGAAAGGAAATTTTTGGCAGTGATTTGTGGACTGATCGAGAACTACACAGTGATGCTGAATGGATTTCCCCCAGCCTGTGCCATTGTTCTTAGAGCTCGCGCGCGCACGCACCCACACACATACACATACACACGCTCGCACGCACGCTCGCACACACACATGTATATAAACACATACACACATGTATATAAACACCACACACGCACGCACGCACACGCATACCTCACACACACACATACTTACATTTACACACACAGACACCCCCCACCCCCCCCCACACACACACATGCACACACACTTACACTCACACACACTTACACTTACACACACAGACCCCCCCCCCCCCCCCCCCCCCCCCCCCCCCCCCCCCCCACACCACACACTTACACACACAGTTACACACACACACGCACACACACGCACGCACGCACACGCACACCTCACACACACATACACTTACACACACAGACACTCCCCCCACCCCCCTCACACACATACTAACACACACACACACACACACACACACACACACACCACACACACGTACAGGGTCAGGCTACAGAGACATTCTGAACCCCTTAACGGACAAACCACCATCAGCAATCACTGAAGCCATTCATTCTCATTGATTACACAGCATTTGAACAGTGTGTGTGTGTGTGTGTGTGTGTGTGTGTGTGTGTGTGTGTGTGTGTGTGTGTGTGTGTGTGTGTGTGTGTGTGTGTGTGCGTGCGTGCGTGCGTGTGCGCGCGCGTGTGTGTGTGTGCGCGCGTGTGTGTGTATTTATTTATCAGACTCGATAACAAAGGGTTATCACCACATCATCAAGTACCCGTGCGTGTGTGTGTATGTGTGTGTTTATTTATTTTATTTATCTTTTTTATTCTTTTATATCGAGGATCATGGAATAAGCACTTATGTGCTTTTTTACGTCCAGTCCCCGTGTGTATGCGGTTTTGTAAATTGTCATCTGTTCCCACCGGCACCCAATGGCCTACTGTTACGAAAAGCGGAACAGGATTTTAACGTGTGCGCAAGATGTTCTGCTGTGTCTGTCTGTGTGTGCGCGCGTGTGCGCATGTTCTCGTATGTGTGCACTTGCGTGTGTGCGTGCGAGTGTGCGTGCGCATGCATTTGTGTAGGCGCACGCATGCGTACCGTGCGAGACTGTGTTTTCTTTTCATCAGTGTCATTAACAGAGGATTATCAACACAACATTGAACACAGAATCTGTGCATTTTTCTCTTCGACAGCAAACACGCACTGTGCACAGCCAATGCAAGCAAGTTTGCGTGCAAGAGGGTTAAGGACTACATGCGGCAAGCAGCTAGGAAGACACGCAAGCAAAATATGCATGAATGCATGCATGCATGCATGCATGCATGCACAAACACATGCATCTGCGCGTAGGTATGCATGCATGCATACAAACACATGCGAGGGTATATGTACTCTGTGTGTGTGTTTGTCTATCTGTCTGTTTTGTTTTTGTTTGTTTTGTTTTGTTTAATGTCTATTCACTACATGGTGATTTAGACACACCCGCATTCATACCAAAGTACCTATTATTACACACCGCATCTCTCTCTCTCTCTCTCTCTCTCTCTCTCTCTCTCTCTCTCTCTCTCCCTCTCTCTCTCTCCC
>CM054137.1:18071590-18086799 GCA_028751875.1 Rapana venosa | reverse complement strand
ATGGCCTTCATCTCACTTTTTACAGTCCTCCTCCACGTTGCTTTTGGTCTTCCTTTCTTTCTTCTTCCTTCTGGGGTCCAGTGCAATGCTATTCTTGTGATTGACTGTGGGTCTCTTCGGAGGATGTGCCCAATCCACTTCCACCGTCGTCTGGTGATGATAGTTCCCATGTCTTCTTGCCTGCATCTCCGTAGTAGGTCTTCATTGAAGATCTTCTCTGGCCAAAAAAGTCCGGAGAAAAAAAAAAGAAATAATAAATACCAATACAAGACATCCGCAGGAGGCCTCTCACCACCCTCCTTGGAGATACCCGTTTGCCAGTAGAAACCGCTTGTTAGCAGATGTAGGGTACAGGTTTTTTTATGACAGCTGGACATTGCACGCTTGGCCATCTGCTACACAGACAGCAACAGCGAGACATCTCCATACACAGGAGCTGGCCAGACCATCACAGCCTCTTGGTGCCAGGGTCATGTCTGGGTGGCAGAGGAAAGCGAGGAGTGTCGGGATAAAAAATGGCTGGCATGGTGTATAACACAAGTGCTTGTCCTCCTACACAATAACGGCAAAGTTGCTAGGTTTGGGGCCAATTAATATAGCCAATTTTGAATACGAAATAATAATAATAATAATGATGATAATGATAATAATAATAATAATAATGATAATAATAATAACAACAATAATAATGTATGGAATTTATATAGCGCTGAATCTTGTAAAGCAACAAATCAAAGCGCTCAGATGACTTTTTTTTATATCGAGGATAATGGAATAAGCACTCATGTGCTTTTTTACATCTAGTCCCCGTGTGTATGCGGTTTTGTAAATTTTGTCATCTGTTCCCACCGGCACACAATGGCCTACTCTTTCGAAAAGCGGAACAGGATTTAACGTGTGGGCAAGATGTTCTGCATTCATTCGCACACGGGGCCTCGGTTTATAGTCTCATCCGAAGGACTTTGACATTCAGTTCAATTTTTTAGTCAAACTGGGAAGAAAGGGCGAAGCTGGGAATCGAACCCAGAGCCTCACGATTTACTTGTTGGCAGGCAAACGTCTTAACCATCCTGCCACCCTCCTCCCATGGCCATAGTGCCAGGTTCATGTCTGGGTGACAGAGGAAAGCCAGGAGTGTCGGGATAAAAATGGCTGTCATGGTGTATAACACAAGTGCTAGTCCTCCTACATAATAACGGCAAAATTGCTGGGTTTGGGGCCAATTAATATAATCAATACAAAATATTTAATATCTCAAAAGGGCGAGAAATTCGTGTGGGTTATTGCCCTTCATGGGATGATTAAAGTGTCTTTGACTTGACTTGACTTGACTTACAAGCAAGCCTAGTTAAAAAAAAAAAACAATCAACAAGTAAATATAGAATAGCGCAAATTAGCATCACAATCCCAGGCAACCATGCCCCCCCGCCCCCCCACTTTACCACTTTTTCATCCACATATGGACACATGCATAAAAACACGCAATAATGGGCGCATGCACGCGCGTTCACACACACACACGCGCACACACTCATATACACGCACCACCACCCACCCCCTCATCCGCACTAACACCCCTATGCATGCGCATACACGCACAAACTCATACCCATGAGTTATCATGTCATTTTGTATAATGAAATTTACAATAATATAGTACATTGAAAGAATTTTTTTTAAAATATAAATAAATATAAGAGTAGATTTTTCACAGCAATATTCAGCTTGCCCAGTCTATAACAGAAGAATTCAGATAGTCTTCAGGCAAACTGATTAGTTGGTTGTGTGACAAAAACAGTCCAGTTAGGGACAAAGTAGCCAGTCTAGTGTACCAGGACAACACATTCCAATCCAGGGCAAGATTGCTGAGTTAGGGGCAAAATGAGTCTCCGTATGGGAACAATTGCCGAGTTGGGGGCAGAAATAGTCAATTTCTGGGCAAAATTGCTGACTTGGGGCAGAAATAGTCAATTTCTGGGCACATTTGCAGAGTTAGGGCAGAAATAGTCACTTTCTGGGCACATTTGCAGAGTTAGGGCAAAAATAGTCAATTTCGAATTTCGGACGAGCCCCCACCATTGTCACAGTGTCCTGCAGGAATCCGTACAGTAGTGGAGACAGATCGTTGTTAAAAGAAAAGGGAGCTCATTCCTTCCAGGCATGACTCAGCACAACACAAGCCAGGTGAAACGAACAAATCCTTTATTACGACTCAATCATACACACAAATAATATCAACCTCTACTAGCTAAACATCCCACCAACCCCACCCCTTCCTCCCATTCCCTGTTCCCGCTACACCCCCCCCCCCCCCCCCCTTAAACAATGTATCAACTTAATCTATCTCTATCTGTCCCGTAGTCTGACGACCGTGGGGGCACCCTCAAAGACTCAGCAACCAGTTCCCTCCATTCCTCTCTCTGTTCTGCCTTTCTCAGGGTTTTGTTGAGTTCTAGGCCTGTCCATTCGCTGATGTTATCCTCCCAGCTCTTCCTTGGTCTGCCTCTTCTTCTTCCTCCTTGGACAGTGCCTTGTAAAACTGTCTTTGCAAGTCCTTTTGGATCTTGTGACATGCCCATGCCATTTAAGTTTACGTTTTTTTCACGATCGTTAGAAGGTTCTCATAGGGTCCAATGGTTTGCTGGATTCTGTTATGCACGCTTTCGTTGCTTATGTGGTCTTTGTAGGAGATGCCAAGGAGTCTCCGAAAGCATCTCATCTCCACCGCCTGTACTCTTCTCTCGAAATCTGCAGTCAGGGTCCATGATTCACAGGCATACAGAAATATGGATATGACAAGGGAGCGCATTAGTCTGATCTTGGAGATAAGTGAGATAGTTTATCTCTCCAATGTGTTTAGTTTTGACAAAGCGGTTATTGTCTGTGCAGTCCTGCATACACTTTCTGGCTTGGATCCCTGGTCTGATACAATGGCTCCCAGGTACTTGAAGCTTTGAACTGTTTCCAGCTTCTGGTCTTTAAACCCCCTAAATATCGGTGCTAATGCCGTTGGTGTATTAGTCATAAATTTGGTCTTCTCTGCACTGATTTCCATGCCGTATGTTTTGGAGGCCTTATTCAAGTGTTCGGGTTAGGCTGGCAAGCTCTTTTTCTGATCCTGCTTCCATCAATGTCATCTGCGAAGCGGAGGTTTGTGATCGTTCTGCCAAAAAATGCTGACTGGTCCTTCAGATGTTCCAGTGCATCAGCCATGATTCTCTCAAGGAAGATGTTGAAAAGAGTGGGTGAGAGTAAACAGCCCTGCCTTACTCCAACTGTTGTTCGAAACCCATTCCCCAATGTTGTTTTTGTAGTACCTGCACTGGGGGCCTCGCTGTACAGCTGTTTGATGACTCTGATCAGGTTTGCATTGATGCTGTACAAATTCATGGTTGCCCACAAGCTGCATGCCCACACCCTGTCAAATCCTTCTTAAAATCGATAAAACGTGGTAAAAGGTCTTGTTGATGTTGAAGGAAACCGCTCACATAGTATTCTGAAGTTGAATATCTGTTCTGTTGTGCTGCGCCCTTCTCTGAAACCTGCTTGTTCCTCAGCAATGATGGTCTCTGCTTGTGGCTTTCAGTCTATTCAATATTATCTGCAGCATGACCTTGCTTGGGTGGCATATGAGGCTTGATTGTGGGGTAATTATGGCATTGCGTAGATTTCCTTTCTTGGGGAGGGTGATGATGAGTGACTGTGTCCATGGTGTTGGCCATTTTCCTGTCTGCCAGATCTTGTTGCAAAATTCTTAGTAGGGCGCTGATCAGGGCTTCCCCCCAGCTTGAACCAACTCAGCTGGAATGTTGTCAGCCCCTGCTGACTTCCCCTTTTTCAGCGATCTGACTGCTTTTTTCCACTTCTTCTCGAGGATAGGGTGACTGCTGTGTCTTTGCTTGCGGGTACATTAAGGACTTCTGGATCTCCTGCGGTTCTATAGTTATACAGGTCGGAGCAGTATTCTGTCTATCGTTCAGAATAATCCTGGGCGTCAGTGAGACACTCCCATTTTTGTCTTGGATTGTTAAACTTTTTCCCTGTTTTGTGCTAGTCGGTCTTTCACCAGCTGATATGCTTTCTTGCTATTGTTTTTCTTGATGTTTTCCCTTTAATGTCTTGGCACTGTTCACCGATCCATTTCTCTTTTTGCCTCCGTCATGGACTTCCTGATTCTTTTGTTGACTGCCCTAAAATTGTTTTGCTCTTTCTTTTTTTTCATTTTTTCTTTTCTTTAACTCCTCTACGCTTGTCGCATAGGTTGTAATGTTAGGTGTGACCCATGGTTTTTTTGACTGGTCGGTGTTTGCCAAGAAGCTCGCTTGCTGTTTCAGTCACTGCGTATTGAAACTATTCGCAGTGTATCTATGTCTGATCTATCACAGTGAGTGCTGCAAACTTTCCACCTAAACCTTGCTTGAAAAATTTCTAATACCTCTGGGTCCTTCAGCTTCTCAAGGTCAAAATTTGATCCTGATGTTGTTTCCGCTTGTGGATTTTCTTTAGAAATAGTCGGAAAGTCATCATCACAAGATCATGATCACCCCTATGTCTGCTCCTGGAAAACTTCGTGTCTGGGGCGATGTTAAACGCTAGACCCGAAACCGTCTTTTCACCATGATGTAATCTATTTGGTTGTGGGGTTCTCCAATTTGGGCTATGCCATGTCCATTTTTGGATTTTTGTGTGGGCCCAAATGTATTCACTAGCTGGAGGTGGTTGTTACTGGGAAACTCCAGGAGTCTCAAGCCTTTCTTTGATTGGTTATTACAATGTGGCCCACAAACGCCCTCCCAATCTTCCAAAGCATCTTCTACTACTTGGCGTTCCAGTCACCTTGCACAACGAGGATGTCTTTTTTGGGAGTTTTTATTCAGAACCTCTTGTAGCTGGTCATAAAATTCTTCTATGGCTTCATCTGTGCAGTCGATGTAGGGGCGTATGCTGTACACAGTTATGTTAAAGGGGTTGCTCTCATGCGGATGGTAATAAGTCTGCTGGACACAGGCTGACAGCTCATGACGGTGTTCACGGTGTCTTTGTGAACGAGAAACCCTACGCCGTGTTAATGTTTATCCTGTTTTCCACTCTTAGTATAATTTGTGGTCTTCCTGGGTCGTTGTTTTCCATGTTTTTCACCTGACTTCGCAGAGCCAAGGATGTGCCATTGATATCTGGACATCTCTGTGTCAGTTCTTTCATTAGCCGCAGCTCTTAGTGTCCGTTACATTCATGTGCCAATGATGGTGTTGTTTCTGGCACGGATTTTGTTGTGTTTTACATTAGTAGCATACTTTCGACCCTGTCCTGATGAGCAACAGAAGGCGCGGTCCTTGGTAACCCGGGCGACGACCGATCCGGTATGGAAATTCTGGCTGTCTTTGTCATGGGTGTATCTTGGGCAAATCAAACCTGGCGGAGCCCATCCCTCTCCAGGTCGGATTTTTTGATTGGGTTTACTCCCCACATGTGGCAGGTGGTACTGGGTTACATGGTTACCAGTAGCAGAGGGAGTCTCTGACCTGACCTTTAACTTAATCAACTTAATGAAGAAACCAAAAACTCACCCTTTCATCACAGTCTTACTCACACGCACTCATTTGACACATGCGCTCCTCCCAGAACCATTCCCACACACATCCGACCTCCAGACAATGGACACTTCATTCAGGGGGGAGGGAGAGGGACCTGAGGGCGGACCTAGCTATAGTGATGTCACTTGCCGAAACCCGGGTAGCGACAGTCCTGGACCTGTTGGTCGAACACACAATGCCTTTCGATGGGTTTCTTCAGATTCATCCCGGCAGGTGCCAGTCTCTTCTCATCACAGGTCTCTTCTTGAGTGCTTTGACTTCCAGCACAATCTCGCAGCTGGTATATTGGCTTCTATGCTCTCTGGCAGTACGACGGGATTCGGTCCCTTGACGTTAGTTAAGGGTCCAATTAATAAGTCCAAAACGGCAAGCTTCATACGTTTCAGGTCAACGGAATTCATCGCCAAAACGCAAGTTCATTTTAGTAAAATGGCGTCTTTCAGGCAGGCAGTTCATTTCATCACATGTTTATTGCCACAGGATAGCAACCCAGATTTGGCAAATACTGGAATTCATGTGCCCAGGTCTTCAGTTAACGGCAACTCATTAGGTCGATCTAGTCATATGGGTGATTTCAGGGCAAACATTTTGGGTCACAGAAACTTCACCTCGGTTAATGAACAAATACTGGGCAAACACACACCATCCTATGAAAATGGCTGTTTTAGTCTGTATCTTGGCAGACAAATGCGCGCTCCATCTTCAGGTCAGGAATTTTAGGGTTCCACAAGTGGCAGAACTTACATTACATGGCACAATTCACTACGCAACAACAACTTAATGAAAAACCAAAACTCACCTATCAGTCAAATCTTACTCACAGGCACATTATGGGCAATACACCTAAGCAACATTCGCAAACATATACAGGGCAAACTCATTCAGGGGAAAACTACGACAAGCAAATGATATCAGGCAAAACACGGTACACAAGTTACCATACAGGCAAACACAATCATGTCGAATTCATCGGCAAAACCAACAGGGCAAAAGTCTTTCAGGCAAACAGGTTGCAAGTAACTTACACAGATCCACTTAGGGCAAAATACAGCTCATCCTCGGCAAACACACATCGGCAAAGCTCATGGGTAAATCAATCAGGCAAAACGGCAATCAACAGGGCAAAACAGCATTAACAGGTCAAAACCAAGTTCAATAGTACAGGCAAGTTCAATTCAGGCAAAAAGCAATTACAAATTCAGGCAAAACATTTATACAGGGCAAAACATATAGGGCAAAACAATACAGGGCAAAACATACATCAGGCAAAACACAGCATTCAAAAAAGGCAAACCATTATACAGGGAAAACACATACAGGGCAAAACATATAGGCAAAACATATACAGGGCAAAACATATACAGGGCAAACATTATACAGGCAATAATAAATAACATGGAAAATACTACAGGGCAAAACATTACAGGACAAAACAAACAGGGCACAACATTTTACAGGGCAAACAATACAGGGCAAAACATATACAGGGCAAAACACATACAGGGCAAAACACAACATACAGGGCAAAACATTATACAAGACAAAACATACAAGGCAAAACACATATACAGGGCAAAACATATACAGGCAAAAACACATACAGGCAAAACATATACAAGGCAAAAAAACAATACAGGGCAAAACATATACAGGGCAAAACACACAAAAACAATACAGGCAAAAAATACAGGCAAAACACATGCATAGGCAAAACATACATACAGGGCAAAACACATACAACACAACGACATTACAGGGCAAACAATACAGGGCAAAACACATACAGGGCAAAACACATACAGGGCAAAACACATACAGGGCAAAACACATACAGGGCAAACCATACAGGGGGCAAAACATATACAGGGCAAAAGCACATACAGAGCAAAATACAGGCAATACATACAGGGCAAAACATACAGGGCAAACATATACAGGGCAACAGGGCAAAACAATACAGGGCAAAACAATACAGGGCAAAACACATACAGGCAAAACATAAAACAATCAAGGCAAAACACATACAGGGCAAAACACATGCAAGGCAAAAACACATACAGGCATACAGGGCAAAACAATACAGGGCAAAACACATACAGGACAAAACACATACAGGGCAAAACATATACAGGGCAAAACACATACAGGCAAAACACTACAGGGCAAAACACATACAGGGCAAAACACATACAGGGCAAAACACATACACAAAACACATACAGGGCAAAACACATACAGGACAAAACATAATACAAGGCAAAACATATACAGGGCAAAACATTTACAGAGCAAAACACATACAGGGCAAAACTGCAAATTTAATTCAGGTCAAAATGGCAAATACAGTATATTATTTTAGGGCTAAACAGCTAGTCCAGTTTCTCTGCCTAACTGAGCAACTGGCTTGACCGTTCTGCCCTAAAGTGTCCACAGGACGTCAGATACCTACTTTACTTTACTTTTTCCTTCCGCTTGTACTCTGTGGCGTCGCGGGGAGATATAACTGTCTGTCTGCTGCAAGGCGGGTAGCTTGGAGGAGGGACAATCCATGGACTTTCGGTGTTTCTGCCACGGAATCACTCCAGCGTCGCCTGGGTCTACCTCTGGCCCTCGTGCCAGAGTACCTCAAGTTGTAAGCACGCAAGGCTGGCTGGTTTGGCGGCATCCGTGTGAGGTGCCCGAACCACTTGGTTCGTTGTTGTTCAAAATGGTGTAGGACGGGTGTGGCTTCTACCATGTCTCTGATCACCTCGTTTCTTATCTTGTCTCTCCTGGTATTGTTGACGGCTTTCCTCAAGCACTTCATCTCGCACGTTACCAGTTTCTACTGCCTGTAAGAAATACACACACAACTGAATTCCGCGCACTGTTGTTGTTATTGTTGTTGTTCTTGTTGTTGTTTAGGTGTTTGTGTTAATGTTCGAGGTACCACTGAGGCACGGGTCAGATGAGGACTTTACCCCTGGAGTGAGGAACATCGGTGCTGACTCCACTCCTGCAAAGTCCTTTGGATGAGGCTATAAACCGAGGTTCTCTGTGCAACCACTGGCAGAATATCTAGCGCACACGTAAAAAACAGGTTCTGCCTTTCGAAAGAGTTGGCCATAGTGCGCCAGTAAGAATTTATTGATTTATTTACTTTATTTATTTATTATTTTATATCGAGGATAATGGAATAAGCACTCATGTGCTTTTTTACATCCAGTCCCCGTGTGTATGCGGTTGTGTAAATTTTGTTATATGTTCCCACCGGCTCACAATGGCCTACTCTTTCGAAAAGCGGTACAGGATTTAACGTGTGCGCAAGATGTTCTGCATGCGTTCGCACACGGGGTCTCGGTTTATAGTCTCATCCGAAGGGCAAAACACATACATCAATGATAAGAAATGACAAAACTGTTTGCACATAGGGACTGGATGTTTTGGAGGTTTGTTGTTGTTGTTGTGTTTTGTAAGCACATGAGTGCTGTATATAATCTGTGTGTGTGTGTGTGTGTGTGTGTGTGTGTGTGTGTGTGTGTGTGTGTGTGTGTGTGTGTGTGTGTGTGTGTGTGTGTGTTGGATTTGGATTGTTGATATTATTGTTATTGGGTTGCATGACTTGTTAAGAAGAGTTTATCAATGTTTGTTGTACCGTGAAGATGTAGTAGTTAGAAGTAGAAGTAGAAGTAGTAGTAGTAGTAGTAGTAGTAGTAGTAGTAGTAGTTAGTAGTAGTAGTAGTCGAGGACAAAGAAATTAAGATAACACAAATAAATGTAAAATGTTAGTAATATGGCTTTGTAATAAATACAGAGATTGAAGGAAAATAGCTCTTTTCTTTCACTATTCTGTATTGGTTTGGGTTTTGTATAGTAATTTCGATTGCGGCAGGTTTTTTGCCTGAAATTCGGGTTGCTCTTCCCGGAGAGAGCGCATCGCCAGTGTGTTTGTTTCCCTATGGTGGTGGCTTTCTCTCAACAGAAATCTACCAAGGACAACTCTTTTCTTGCCGTGGGTTCTTTTACGTGCTCTGGATGCGTGTTGCATACCAGGGCACCGCGCACAGTTGTATTATTTAATCCAAAAAAATAAAATTTTGCATGGTAGATTTGGCAACTTGTACAACATTGTATCTGCAATATTTTTCTTGTGGTGATTGTTCAGTCTTAGCGTCTTGACATTTTGTTTGGAGATTTTGGTTTCAACCAGATATAGCGCTATATAATAATTATACTACTACTACTAATAATAATGATAATAATAATAATGTATGGAATTTATAGAGCGCTGAATCTTGTAAAGCAACAAATCAAAGCGCTCAGATGACTTTTTTTTTTTTAAATCGAGGATAATGGAATATGCGCTCATGTGCTTTTTTTTTTACATCCAGTCCCCGTGTGTATGCGGTTTTGTAAATGTTGTCATATGTTCCCACTGGCACACAATGGCCTACTCTTTCGAAAAGCGGAACAGGATTTAACGTGTGCGCAAGATGTTCTGCATGCGTTTGCACACGGGGCCTCGGTTTATAGTCGCATCCGAAGGACTTCATAAATTACTATATAAATTCCATTTATTATTATCATCATCATTAGTTTATAGTATCAGCTTGAGAAATAGTCTAGGGTAAGCACTTCGAATTTGAGATTGCTCTCATGTTTAAGGTCTTAAACAGGGATCTGTACATTTCCCATTGAGAGCGTAGATCTACAGGAAGACTTTCTAAGGTCGTACTTAGCCTTTAGGTTGGTCAGTACTGTGAAGACTGTTGCGTGAACCAGTTTTTTGAGCATAGTGGACTGTGTAGTGGACTATCAAGGAGATAGACTTCAATTCCTGTCAATCCCCGAAGTCGGAATGTGGCTACCTTCATGGTGGGTAAAAACGGTCGCGTAAGCAAAATTTCACCATTGGTGAACCTCGGAGATCTAGTCAAGGAACAAAACAAAACAAAACACACAAAAGAAAGAAATCCGTTCAGAAACTTGTTATATTTGAGGGGTAAGGGAGTTTTGAAATTTCTGTCACAAAATCATGAAACATTTAAATTGCCATTGACTCTTTTCGGAAAACCTGATCCCCTTAAACTTAAAAATTAAAACTTAAGTCGTCCTGCTAAATTTTTTAATTAAAACTTAAATACATCCCGCTTAAACAACTGACAGAGATTAAATCACACGGCCCATGTCTTATCCCATAAGCGAACAAAAATCTATCAATGGCCTTACACCTAGTATTCTAAAACTGATTGGCAACATCAATCAGAAGCATCGAAACTAGAGAAGAACTCATGCTAAACTAGTTATACTACTGTACAGAAATTAGATCAGCCCAGAATTCATCAAAACATGATTGTCTACACAGTTATTTAACGAATCTACTGAACTATGAAAGTGGAAAACTGTCAATGAAACTTGCTAGGAAAAGAATACAGAAACTAATAAGCAGGAGAAGTTCTATCCAAAACAATGATGTCACTATATTCGAAGTTATTTAAAAACTGGTGATTGGGGAAAGAGATACAGAAAAGTAGATAAAAGAGAAAGAAAACGTATACAGAAGGAACATTTACAATACATAGTAAAAGAATGAAAGAGGAGATATGATAGGGGAGAGGAGGAGGAAGAGAAGAAGAAGAAGAGAGAGAAGGAGAGGAGAAGGAAGAGGGAGGAGAGAGAAGGAAGAAGGAAGAAGAGAGAGGAGAGGAGAAGAAGAAGAAGAGGAGAAAAGAAGGAGGAGGAGAGAGAAGGAGGAGGAGAGAAGAAGGGAGGAGAGAGAGAGAAGAAGAAGGAGGAGGAGGAGGAGAAGGAGGAGGAGAAGAAGAAGGAGGAGGAAGAGAAGAAGAAGGAGGAGGAGGAGAAGGAGGAGGAAGAAGAAGGAGGAGAAGAGAGAAGGAGGAAGAGAGGAGGAGAAGAGAGAAGAGAGGAGGAGAAGAAGGAGAGAGGAAAGAAGAAGAAGAGAAGAAGGAAGGAGAAGAAGAAGAGGAGAAGGAAAGGAGGAGGGAGAAGAAGAAGGAGGAGGAGGAAAAAAAGGAAGATGAGGAGGAGAAGAAGAAGGAGGAGGAGGAGGAGAAGAGGAGGAGACGACGATGACGAGAAGAAGAAGAAGAAGAAGAAAGAAGAAGAAGAAGAAGAAGAAGAAAAGAAGGACTATTGTAGTCACTCTTGGATACTAGTGGCATTGCACGTTTATTGAATCAGAACAGGCACTTCTGAACACCACCAAAGGGACCCAAGCATGGTGCAGGATCTCTTACGGTTGGTGGCCTTGTGCCATTGAGTATCAAACCGCGTCACAGTTGCAGTTTTGAGCGTCTTCTTTATGTATACTTGACAAACACTGCAAGTGCCCGTTTCTCTCGGGCCTAGTTGACGTTGAGAAAGAAACTGTAGTAATACAGCCTTATATTTGTCACTAAATCATGTACCCTGTATAATTTTTTTTCTAGCAAAATTCCTTGTAAATCTATTATCTTGTACTGCATCACATAGCTTTAAATCTACCAACAACAGCAAGAACAACAACAGCAGCAGCAGCAGCAGTGACAGCAGCAGCAGCAGCAGCAACAACAGAAGCAGTAGCAGCGACAGCAGTACCATCATCAGCAACAACAACAACAACAACAACGACAGCAAAGATAACAGCAGCAGCAGCAGCAGCAACAGCAACGACAGCAGCATCATTTTCAGCAGAAGCAGCAGTAACAAAACGACAATAACTATACCAGCAACACCACCAACACCAACACCAACAATAACAGTTACACCAGTAACAGCAGAAAGAAACGCGGCAGTAACAGCGGCTAAGCAGCAACCTCCAGTGCAAAATTATTTCGAGCTCTGAGGTTTGGTGGCAGGAAAAACGAACAGTTCCTTATAACCCATCAGGCGTTTTGCTGCTATGCTCAACAACGCGCTACGGGTTATCCGCAACTGTGTGTACGCCTATCGTTATGATAGACAACTGCACTGCCGCTCCTTTGACAAATCAATACTCTCTGTGTGTGCGTGCGTGTGTGCGCGCGTGTGTGTGTGGTTTTGTGTGTGTGTGTGTGTGCATTTGGACTTGTTAGAACTAGTACTTGCTATATTGGTTGCATGACTGTGTAAGAATGAGTTGAGTTGCAAGCGCTTTGATTTGTCTGTGCAAGATAGATACAGCGCTATATAAATTCCATTTATTATTATTATTATTATTATTATTATTATTATTATTATTATTATTATTATTATTTAAGAGCTTCTGCAACTATAACAAAAACTTGCGTGCGTGTCTGTGCGTTTGAGTGTGTGTGTTGTGTGTGTGTGTGTGCGTGCGTGTGTGCGCGCGTGTGTGTGTGGTTTTGTGTGTGGGGTGTGTTGTGTGTGTGTGAGGGGTGCATGTGTGTGTGTGGGGGGGGGGGGGAGCAGGTAGGGAGATAGGGTGTGGGTAGGGTGTTGTGTTGTGTGTGTGTGTGTGTGAGGGTGCGTGTGGGTGGAGGGGGGAGGGCAGGGAGAGATAGGGTGTGGGGAGAGAGTGTGTGTGTACGGGTTGGGTGTGGGGTGAGGTGGAGGGAGATAAAGTATGGGGAGGGTGTGTGTGTGTATAGTGTCTGTGCGTTGAGTGTGTTTTGTGTGTGTGGTGCGTATGTACATGCATGCGTGCGTGTGTGTGTGTGGTGTGTGTGTGTGGGTGTGTGTGTGTAGGGGGAGGGGGGGGGGGTCAGACAAAGAAACATCACATAAACGATGATTAATATACTCTTGCTATATTATGACAGCACACTACAAAATTCCTGGTCACATTCTAGTAAAATATTTGTATTGCATTGTGCTGTTTGAATTGGATTGGATTGGGTTATGTTGTATTGTATTGGATTGTAGTTTTAAGTTAGACAGAATAACACGCTTGCTACCACATAACCATTTTTCTCAATTACAACCTGTTCATTCGTTTTGTGTGGGTTTTTTTGTTTTTGTTTTTTGCATTAGTAGACTGTGATTTCTCATTTCTTTCTCGTTCTTTTGTGCAGAAAACATAAACAGCTTGTGAACTTTTTATTAAAACTTATTTTTGGTTACTGAGACGTTTAAAAGAGATGTCGCAATTGTTTGGAAAATATCCGCCATTGTGTTGTTGTTGTTGTTGTTGTTGAAGATTTCATTGGCTTACAGACCAACAACTAGAACAAGGTTTGCATAATTATGTCTTTGTTAAATCTTTTTAAGGTACACCCGCAAAAGGGATGAGATAGCTTAGGTGTCCCATAACCTATAAGGTCGTAGGGGAGCGAAACGTCAGAGACCTCAGCTTCTCCAGGGATCAGCATATTGAGGATGGCGCCCATCTCCTCTCCCTCGCTGTTTTACCTTCCCTGACCCTTAAGAGGGAAGGTACACATTTACAGCTGGGTGAACTGGGGGACCGTACTGAAGCCAAGGCGCGTAAAAACGGTCACCCATCCACTTGGTAACCACGCTCTTTGCTGCTTTACCGTAGCATGGTGAAAGCCAGTGCTCTGACCACTGAGCTATCTCTGCGACTAGGTTACTGTATTTGTTAGTAGATGGTGGTAGTTGGTGGTGTCCCATGTATGTTGTATTAAAACAGGCACCGTTGAATACAACCAAACTGACCGAGTAGCATCGCGGGGCCTACTCAGTTTGACAGTCTCACGGCGGCCTAACATCGATGTATCTTTGTTCACTTCAGATTCTCAAGTTACTGTTTTGCAGTAAAGGTAAAGGTGTCACATAACCAAGTGGTATCCACGCTCGATGCTGCTTATCCTTGGCTGGGGGAAAGTGAGCGCTCTGACCACTGAGCTATCCCCGACTCCCTCCCCCCCCCCCCTCTTGTTTTGCAGTAAGTAAGTAAGTAATCATGATAAAGTAAGTAAATAATGATTATAATCATAATAAATGGAATTTGCATCGAGCTATATCTTGTAAAAACAAAACCAAAGGGCTTGCATTCAACCCACTCCTACACATACAACCAACCATGATTAATAACAGTTTTAACAAATTCAAATGTACCCACACACACGCACGCACGCACGCACGCACGCACGCGCACGCACGCACGCACACACACACACACACACACACACAACACACACACACACACACACGAGGCCATACATTTCGGCAGGGTGATTGAAATTTTGGCCTTTGAAGTCAGGTACAGATATGAGATGAAACAATAGGGGAAGGTCTCCTTAGGTTTGAAATAGGTATGTCTTGAGGCTGGATGTTAAAGTGTCGTAAGTAGGCTTTTCGTTAAGGGAGAGAGGGGAATAACTCTGTGTGTATAGCTGATACAGTTTTGTTCGGATTCGGGTTTTTTAAAATTTTTAGACTAGTCATTAAGACATTGGATAGAAATTTATAAGTTATTTGCAATACGTATCAGATAATCATCAAAGATTTGTAAAGAAAAATAAAAGTAGTTTAGAAGTTCTGGTTGGAAAGTGGAATAATGTTGTTGACAAAATGCGTAGATGTAGAGTGTTACTATAGAGGAGATTTTATCCATTTCAACTTAAAGTTTGTCTTCATGATTTGTCCATGCAATCAATATATCAATCAATCAATCAATAAATCAATCACTCTCTATCTATCTATCTATCTATCTATCTATCTATCTATCTATCT
>CM054137.1:18026590-18061590 GCA_028751875.1 Rapana venosa | reverse complement strand
TCCTACTGGGTTAAATTGAGGTCACCAGACTGATAGACTTTTACTTATCAGATGTAGGACACAAAAGTCTGAACAGCCACAATCGTGTCGGTTCTATCGTCAGGTATTATTTTCTTATTTAATCGTCAAATCGATTCTGATAACGGGTCTAGACAAGTGCCTCACATGTCTACGTGTGTTTGATTTTCACGTGATAAAGAGCGACAAGAACAATACAAACAGGCAACCAAAAAAGTGCTGCAACATGATTTTCACAGTATAAGAACGACAATAATAATATAAACGAGCACAAGATACAAGTATCTATAATTGTATTCTTGTGCATGCAGGTTCACATTTAACTGAGTTTACACACACACACACACACACACACACACACACACACACACACACACACACACACAAAATATCAAATAAACATCAGCCATCGGGAATAAAGCAGAGTGTGTTTGTATGTGTGTGTGTGTGTGCGTGCGCGCGCGCGCGCGTGAGAGAGAGAGAGAGAGAGAGAGAAGAAGAGAGAGAGAGACAGACAGACAGACAGACAGACAGACAGACAGACAGACAGACAGACAGACTCAGAAACTCTGAAATTGTTTGATGCACATCGGCCTTTGGCCAGAACACATTTCAAGGTACAAGGGTGGAAAGAGGAAACATATCAAACATAACTTCTCACAAGCTTTGTTTAGACCTTGGCAGCAAAAAAACTGTACTCCCATACATGAATAAAATGCTGACTGAGGGGACCAAAAATGCATACACACACACAATTCAGATGTCTTCATTCATATCATTTACCTTTGCTTCTTAGAAGACCACCTGAATCCAACATCACCCGAAAACAAACTTGACAATGACACAACACTCAATACCGTTGTCATTCCATCTCATAAAAAAGAACATCAAACACAACACACACCTTGAGCTAGCTGAAACCAATCACTTTCAAATATGGACAACCAGCGACAATTACATATTGTGCATATAGCATTTGATGTCATGAGAAGGGAAAATGGAGTGAGAATCACAACATCGCACGTCATCATTTTAGAAACACTGGCCACTCATCGCCTGCACAGTGTATTCAGTTAGTTAGTACCCTCTGGCTTGGATGTAGCATGCAAACAGCTTAAAGTCATGGACAGGATAGCCTAGTGGTCAGAACGCAGTGTTCGCAATCTCACGACCCGGGTTCGATTCCCGTTCAAGGGGGATATTTTCCCCTGGAGTTAACATCCGTGCAGACTCCACTTTCCCCAAAAGTCCTTCGAATGAGACTATAAACTGAGGCCCCGTGTGCGAACGCACGCAGAACATCTTGCGCACACGTTAAATCCTGTTCCGCTTTTCGTAAGAGAAGGCCGTTGTGTGTCGGTGGGAGCAGATGACAGAATTTACAAAACCACATACACACGGGGACTAGATGTAAAAAACACATAAGTGCTTATTCCATTATCCTCGATATAAAAGAATAAAATAAATAAATAAAAAGTCAGACCGTTGTACGCAGAGCTTCCTCTCTGAGCGTCATCACACACATACGCATGCACCTGCACGTGTGCGCATACCCACTCACACCAACACCCCTTCTCTATACACACACACGTGCGCACGCACGCATTCATGCATGCACACACAATCACACATACTCGCGTACAAGTAGGCCTACTCACCTGCGCGCACGTGCATGCACACACACATGCACGCATTCACACACAATCACACACACATACTCACCTACAAGTACTCATTTGCGCGCACACACACACACTCACTCATTTCCTCTCTCACACATACACACCCACATACCCAGTGTGTGTGTGTGTGTGTGTGTGTGAGAGAGAGAGAGAGAGAGAGAGAGAGAGAGAGAGAGAGAGAGAGAGAGAGAGAGAGAGAGAGAGGAGGTGTGTGTGTGTGTGTTGGGTGGGGTGGGGACAGCGACAAAACTAGCGAGCGAAGCAACAACTGCAGATCTAGAACACAAGGCTTTTCTATCATCTGAAGAAAATAATCGTTACTGCCAGATACGAGAATCATCATTGCGAAATTTCAGAGGCACCTGTCGTGTTTAACATTGTCCGGTCGGCTGGCATTGCAGATAGCCCGGTCTGCCAAACACACAAGCGAGCTGCCTTGTTTCAAGCTACAGTGTCATTCTCGAAGTCGTGTGGGCATCAAGTGATTGCTACAGAACATCTTGCGCACACGTTAAAACCCGTTGCGCTCTTCGGAAGAGTAGGCCATTGTTTGCCGGTGGGAATGGGTGACAAAATGTACAAAACTGAATACACACACTGGGAACTGGATGTAAAAGAAAAGCACATGAGTGCTCATTCCATTATCCCCAAAATAATAGAATAAAATAAAAAATAAAATAAAATTGATTAAGGGAGTTACTACTACTACTACTACTACTACTACTAACTACTGCTGCTGCTGCTATTACTACTTCTGCTGCTGCTGCTGATGCTATTACTACTTCTATTGCTGCTGCTGCTGCTATTACTACTTCTGCTGCTGCTGCTGGTATTGGTGCGACTTCTACTACTGCTGCTACTCCTACTTACATTACGACTTCTGCATTTTTGGCTTCTATGACTATTACTACTGCTGCTACCATCAAGATGACGACGACGACGACCACCCCCACCACTACTACTGCTGTTGCTGCTGCTCCTCCTCGTCTTCCTCCTGCTGCTGCTGCTGCTACTGCTACTACTACTACTACTACTACTACTACTGCTGCTACTGCTACTGCTGCTACTGCTACTGCTGCTGCTGCTCTGTCTGCCAATACACATGTATACACTTTCTCTTTAGAAATCCGATTTTGGAGGGGACATATATTAAACATTAATTTGCAAATCTGGCCGGAGATAAAGTGTTTACTGTTGTAGTTGACCATTGTGGTGGAGATGGTGATGACGACGATGATGATGATGGCGACAACGACGACGACAGCTACAACAGCAACAAATATATATATATATATATATACATATATATATATACATATATATATATATATATTATATATTATAACACACACATATATATATTATATATGTGTGTGTTATATATTATATTATATATTATAACACACACATATATATATATATATATATATATATATATATATATATATTATAACACACGCTCTTTTAATGATCCAAGCCTCCTTCTTCTGAACCACCTTTGTGTTTCAGAACGAAAACAGTCTCCCCCCTCTCCCCACCCTCCTCAAGATGCTCCCACCCACGATCCTGGAACGCAAGGTGTACATGATGATACCCTACCTCTTCCTGATGCTTCTCTACCTCCTCTCCTTCCAACCCTTTTACCACCTCCCGCCAGAAACGGTCACGGCCGCCATCACCAAAGCCGCCCCCATCTGGTACCTAGCAGCCTACGTGGGCCTCACGCCCAACTTCCGAAGCAACTGCCTGGCTCACGGGACCCGGGTAGGGCTGGTCCTGTCCAGCGTAGGGGACGTGTGCCTCATCTGGCGCAGGACCATGTTCCTCCCGGGCATGTTCTTCTTCGGCCTGGCTCAGATGGCCTACATCTACGGGTCGAGGTCGTGGGTCCGGCGCGGCAACTACCCTCCCCGGGGCCACATGCTCAAGGCCTCCGTGGTGTGCCTGCTCTTGTACTGCCTGCTCTTGACCGGGATGGACTCGTGGCTGATGGCGGTGTGCGTCATGGTCTACAGCGCCCTGGTGTTCCTCATGGCCAATCTCAGCCTGCAGAGGCATCTGGTGGAGAACAACCTCGGGTCTCTCTACGGCTTGTGTGGCGGCTTGTCTTTCGTCGTGTCCGATTACCTCATCGGTGTGGACAAGTGGGTGTGGAACTTCCCCATGTCGGAAGGACTCATCATGGCTACTTACTATGTGGCTCAAGGGGCTATCGCTTTCGGCGTGGTCAATTCGGCACGAGCTAAACGAAGAGAGTGATGATGCTTGGCTTCTGGGCTGGGGGGCTGAAACGGGATGCCGAGACCGGTACTGGGCTGAAATTGAGGGATAGGTTTTCATGTGAGTGATGCGTTAACTTGTCAGATTAGTGTAGGTGGTGTGTGTGTGTGTGTGTGCGTTTTAAGATAAAAATGGTTACTCGTATATGATAATTATACTAATGATAGAAATTCATACGATTCTAGTGATAAACAGAAAAGCGAGTAATCTTTTCCCGGTGAAAAGTAGTGAAGAAGGTGTTGCACTTTAATGAGCTCCAAACTGTAAACTACGATTTGTGAAATTTTATTGCTTTTCTTTTAATCTTTCATGTTCATACTTGAACCGAGTTGGGGAGGGGTATTTCGTTTTGTTTCATTCTTTTATTTTCACCATGATAAAACAAGCACTCATGCGTTTCTTTTTCCCATCCAGTCCCCTTATGTATGCTGTTTTAACAGTTGTCACTGGCACACACTGGCCTACACTTCAGAAAAGTGTAACAGGTTTTAACGTGTGCTCAATATGTTTTGCGTGTGTTCTCACACTTGGCCTCGGTTTATATTGTGTCATCTGAAAGGTAGAGGAGTCCAGCAATTTGATATTAATGCTGGTTAGAGATGTACACGCGTTCTTTTCTATTGTGTCTGTATTTTTTGTCTTCATATGTTCATGTTTTTCAGTTTTGATTTTTTTTTGTCTACAAAAATAAATAAAACTATCACCCCATAATTTATTGTGTTTTCCGTTTGATGTTTTAAAAGAAGCTGACTGGAACAAATGCTTGTTCGTTTTGTAATCAGATGTGTTGCTGTGAAAATGTACTTAAAGTGTTACACAAGACATGCAGGGCAGGGTAAGAGATTATAATAAAGGGAGGTAGAAAAGACTTTGCTTATATTGGGAAAAGACGAGTTGTATCCCCTGGAATTGATCAATGCCGGCGCCTTATGTGTAAGGAGTGGCTGCCTGCTCGTGTTATGCGCGAGTTTAACTCGTTCAGTTTCGCGCGCGCGCGCACACACACACGCACAACTTACGACATATGTGATTCATTACAAGAAAAGAAAACAAAAACAATTTCCGTAGGGCGACTAAATTAAACCCACAGTTTATACACACACTTGCACACCAATGCGCCAGCATTCCTGCTTTAACAAAGCCAGTCTAAAAAAAAACCCACACCATCAAAGCAAAACAACCAACCAACAAAGACAGATAATTCATTGCAACAGACATTAAGACATTTCAATAGATTTTTTTTATATAATGTAAATATAAACACATATGCCAAAACACAAGCATCCCTACCCCAATGTACATCCTTCAGAAGAAACATTTGACGGAACAAAAAAAAACCCCAAATAAGACCCAAACGAAATTATGACATGAATCGTTGTAAGAGAGCTAAGTTAACTAGATTAAATACAAGCAGCAAAACAGAAAATACCCCCCAAACAAACAAAGCAAAAAGACACTAAAAATCCCTAGTCATTACACTAGGAAAAGAAATACTCAAAATTTAACAAACATATACACTTAATGAAATGTGGTTCCCAAAACCTATGGGGTCGTTGGGGAGCAAGATGTCAGATCTCAGCTTCTCAAGGGCTAGCTAGCATTTTGCTAGCTATCCTCAGAAGATTTTCCAACTCTACGGGTATTCTTCAGGGGAAAAAACCCCAATAACAACCAAACATACACCAATGACCCAACAAAATTGAAGCAACTCAAATACACACATGAAAAAACCCTAAATATATGCACTTATATGTACCAAGACAGAAGTACCCGTTACCATTATAGATATACACCCCTTTATAGGGGGAAAAAAAGCCAAACACTCCACATTAATATGCAAGTAAAAAAAAAAAAGAAATAGAATAAGAATCAAAGCAAAGCAAAACTAAAAAAAACCTTTTCACCTATGATTCATTATGCAAAAACTTTTTCAATCGTTTTAAGAATAAAAAGAAACTCAACATAACACAGACAAGCAAACGATACACGATTCTTTCCATCCTGAATATCTCTCTCTCTCTCTCTCTCTCTTCTCTCTCTCTCTCTCTCAACACTCACAACCCTTTTGTGAAAATGCACATATCTGTACAATACACACGTTCCCTTTTATTCTCTTCTCTCCTCCCCCTCTCACGCACACACGCCCGGACGCCCACCACCATCACCATAAAAACCACCAAACAACAACATTAAACACATGGTTCAAAAGAACTGAATAAAATCATTTCAATACTGAAATGGAAAAGAAAACACCCACATTTATATACCAAGTTACTAGTACCTTTATTTCATTAGACAAAAAAATCATCCTTTTCCCTATCCTGTAATATTTAAAGTGGAAAGAGGTTAAAGCGAAGAACACACACATAAGAAAAAACAACAACACCAAAAACAAAAGCCCGAAACCATATTCACCCACGATTCATTGTGCAAAAGCTACTTTCAGTCAAAGTACATAATGAAAACAACAACACTGACATAACACAAACTCAGAAGTTAGATGCACGATTCTTTGCAAAATAATTTAGGGTGCTTAAACACACACACACACACACACACACACATTAGCATGCCCATTATATGTACCGATACACATTCCTTTCACCTCCCCTCAAAACCAATTTTCTCTCTCTCTCTCTCTCTCTCTCTCTCTCTCTCTCTCTCTCTCTCTCACATGTCACTTTCGGAATTGATAACGTATACCAAACAAGGATGTAGATGAAGGTAATAACGATGATTGTATTGAATGTAATTACTGATAACGGTGACATCATGTGTTTAGGATTATGATGACGATGCTCTCAGTCGTGTGCTATGTGTTTGAAGAATGTGTGCATCATTAGATAGTATACAGAAAACTTGATTTACATATTTCAGTTTGTTCCTGTTGTCCCCTTTACCTGGTATTGTGGCCCAAGGCCGCAGTACAATTAAAATGTTCAGAGTTCAAAATGTTCAGAGTTCACACACACACACACACACACACACCCTCCAACAACAACAGCACACACACACACAATCCAACAACAAAATACAAACAGCCAAACAAACACATGGCTCAAAATAAGTTATTTCGATACACAAATATTCTTCAAATATACGCTGTTTAGGGGTAAAACATCCCAACACTACACAAATACATACCTAAAAAAACATTTTAATCACATCCACTCTACACAAATACACACCTAAAAAACATATTTAAACCCCCAAACCATTTTGACCCGCGAGTCATTGTGCCAAAACTATTTTCAGTCATTTAGTACACAATGAAAAAAACCACCTGACATAACACAAAACTTAAACGCATTAACATATTTAAGTGTGTTTAAATACACACAAAACCCTCAGGTGAACATGCACAAATATTGGCCACCTCTCAAAAAAACTCTCGCACAAAAACCAAATCAACACACACACACACACACCAAACCATTGTCTAATATCACTTAATGTGAAAAGACGTTAAATTAAAGAACACACACACACAAATCCAATCACACACACACACACATAAAAATCCAAACACACACAATGTCACTAAAAAAACACAAAAACCACATAGAAAAATCAACAAAAAGTCAGACATCCAAAACAGTCAAACGTACATGACAGTACACTGAACACTTTACAGTATAAATCACTAAATGTGAATTGTTCTTTTATAAAAAATAAAAAAACAACCCCCCCCAAAAAAAAACCAAAACAAACACCACCCCAAAACCCCAGACTGCCTCTTTTACACATGCTTTACACACCACTTTTACAAATTGACACTTTTGCCAATGTTCAAGCTCACCACACGGCCTGATTTTGTTTTTCAAAGTTAATTTCAATTATACCAACTCTCAAACAAAAGCAACACCCCCCAAAAAAACCGAAAAAAACACCCCAAAAGCATGCTAATAGTATTTGTTTCATTCGGTCTCGTTAAAGAAACCATGTCAGAAATAAGTTATCACTTAATTAAAACAGGACTATGGTATTTCTTGCATTTGATTTCACATAAAAATAGTAACCTGTAAGACTAAAATCTTTCCATCCACATTCTCTCCCCTTTTCCTGTCCCACTGACGTGAACGCTTGAAAAATCCCTTTAACCCTACCCCCAACCAAAAATACAATTCAATCACTCATCTTTTAAATATGTACACAAAACACTAGCATGCACATGTGCATACATGCACTAGCATGCCTATCTTTTACATAACAGCACACAAGTTTGCTTGCTTTTTTAAAAAAAAAAACAACCTTTATACAAAACCCAAAGGGATTATCAACTTCCCTCTTTAATCACATAAATGAATTATATATTAGGACTACTAATAGAATTCTGCCTCCTGTGTAAACTAAAAGCTTTTGCCTAAGACACAGAAAAGATCATTTCTGACATTTTCTCTGAATTAATAATAATAATAAATAATAATAATAATAGTAATAATAATCATCATCATAAAAGCTAACCAATAGCATCACTAGCAAAAACAAAAAAAAACCACCCAGAAAAGCAGCAAGAAAAAGCACCCAAGACAATGGACAACGATACACAAACATCCACCTAATGTCACTATGGATAATATATAAACAAATTGAAATTTTTATAAATGTTAAACAAAAAAACCACATACACACTTCGGTGTCAACTTCTTTCCATCCACATGTTCACTCAGGCATACTTTTCACACACACACGCGCGCGCCCGCACGCACAAACAAAACACAAAGCAGTTTTACAACATCAAATGCTAATTAGGTACCACTTCGTGTACCATCCTACGCATTTGTCTGCAGTTTAAATCATTTCCACAATCTTCACACAAAGACCATACAATACAGACACACGCCACACCCCACCACACCACACCACACCCCGAGTCGCTTTCTGCTACTCTTCCTTCGAAACATCCCTTTCCTATAATTATTTTATCTTCACCACCCCTGTCTCCTCCCTCCTGCACGCGCCCACGCCCGCATTCCATCACTTCGTTACTAATGATTGTTCAACCATTTATTCTTAAACCAACACTCATTATTTCTGTTTTCAAATAACGTCCCCCATCCCCCCACCTCCCCAAATCCACCACCCCCCTAACTTCATTACACAAATGATTTCGTCCCCCCCCCCCCCTCCCCCCAATCTCCCAGCCTTCCTATCCCCGCACACACATTCAGCCATGTCTATTCGTACAGAATAACATTCTTAATGCTCCCCATCTCCTCACATCGTTCCCCCCCTAAGTCCAACCTCTCTCCCCATTCAAATATCTCCAAAACAACAAATTTGCCTTTTGTGTGCTATACCATGTTGTCCACCTGCCTTTTGTGTCCACAGGACCCAAAGGGCCAGGGTTAAGAGTTATATGTTAAGGTTAGGGTTAGTGTTAACAGTTAGCACCCGGGTAAGGGGGTTGGCAGCCAGTTCGGCTGGTCTCTCTGCATGTTAGAAGAATGCATGTGGACACAAAGAGCAGATACGACACAGTAGAATATAGCCTTAGGATACACTCGAATAGTTTCTTTTAAATTCAGTTTTAAATCCCTCGCCCTAATTACTAACGTTATTTGTTGGACTTCAGTGTTCGGAATTTTAATAAATTTTCATTTCAGCTGTCAACAGAGTGATTTCTGGTCTGATTGATTTTTTTTTTAATACGTTGTAAACGTTTTGAAAAGAAAAGGATCAAGCCCCAAATAAGCTACACGACAAACAACGGAAAGAAACCCAATTATGCCTTGAACTAAACCCTGTCAGAATAAGTTTCTAACAGCCAGCTCTCTTTAGTTCTATCCCTAATGATGTAGAATTGTGTAATCCTACCCTCTCCCCTCAAGCACCCCTTTTCCTTTAAATATCTTACACCAAACCTGATGCCGTTTCCTCACTACCACCCCCTTCACACACACTCACGCGCGCGCGCACAACAGCGGGGGGGGGGGGGGGGGGGGGGGGGGGTAGAACAGATTACAACATTTACACAACTGTACACACAGGGGGACTGGCTGTAGAAGAGCACACTAGTGCTTTTTCCATTATCTTCGAAATAAAGAATACAACACACGCCACACACAAAGCACGCATCAACGCGGCGCGCGCACACACACCACGCACTCAAACGCGCCACGACAAACGTTCGCGTGCTGCGCGCCACCACACAGTCGGGATCCATCTCAAGTCCATCGAAATTAACGTAACACGAAACACAAACCTTACACTACACGAAAGTCAACATTTTCTTCAAATTCATTCAAATCAAAAAGATTTATAATATTAATTTTCTTAGTTATCGAAAGACAATGAATAGAACTCTACTCGTCAATTATCTAACTAAAAAAAAAAGCATGCTGTGTTGAGAATTCCTTCTAGCGTTCGAAATTCATCGAGAAAAGAAAAAAAACACTATCAACTGTCCCCATCGCCGCTGTCGTTGGTAGGAGGTCCACGCAATGCCACCAGGGTACGCCATCTGTCTCTGCTGAGTTCCACGATCTCCTGTAACCCTCCCGGACTGCTGATCTCAGTGATGCTGGTAATGTAGGATGTTGGTGGTCTGCCTCTTAATTCCGTTCTCAACCTTGCCCTGGAGAACTGTCGTCGTCAGATTTGTCCGTTGTGATTCTGTTTGCATGACAAACGTCCGAGTTTATCAATGTTAGCCAAAATTTGTCTTTGCATTGGAAGTTAAGAATGCCTTCATTTTTCTTCTGTTTGACAGTTCGACTCTTTGGAGTCGGCTGCGTTTGCTTCTTTTTCCAAAGTTCGTAGTGTCCAGGCTTCTGACCCATGCAGCAATACAGGCCAGATTAGTGTTGTGATAATTCTGAGAAATCATTTAGGTATGCTTTGATGACCACTTTGATTTGTTACTTTACAAGATTCAGCGCTATATAAATTCCATACATGATTATTATTATCATTATTATGCCTCAGTCTGTTTTTCCAAATGTTGAACTGAATCATCATTGGCTTGACCATACCAATTCTAACTTGAATTCTTGTAGATAGGTGCCATCATTTTCTTTTTTTTAGATGTTGAACGTATTCCAGATCTGTTCCATTGATTTTGATATTCTGAAGAGATCATCATTAGCCATTACACCCAGCGGTGTGTAGGGCAGCAACAAAGTGCTTCCACTCCTGCCTATCCTGGGCCAACCTAGTCACTGATCCCCAAGAGTGCTGCATGGCCTTCATCTCACGTTCTACAGTTCTCTTCCACGTTGCTTTTGGTCTTCCTTTCTTTCTCCTTCATTCTGGGGTCCAGTGCAATGCTGTTCTTGTGATTGAGTGTGGGTCTCTTCGGAGGATGTGCCCAATCCACTTCCACCGTCGTCTGGTGATGATGGTTCCCATGTCTTCTTGCCTGCATCTCCATAGTAGGTATTCATTGGAGATCTTCTCTGGCCAAAAGATCCGGAGAATTCTTCACAGGCATATGGTGTGGAAGGATTGAAGTTTGGTAAGATCCACTTCCGTCATCCTCCAGCACTCAGAACCGTACAGGAGCGTAGACACAACACAGCTCTGGTATAGCTTCAGCTTGGTGTTGGTGCTGTACCGAGTTGATCTCCAGATATTGTTTATCTCCCTAAACACATTCCTGGCCTTGCCCAGTCTGTTGTGGATATCTTCTTTTGTGCCGCCCTCTGGTTTGATGCTGCTGCCAAGGTATGTGAACTTGTCTGTCTGGCGCAGGTCAGTTCCATTTACTTTCACAGGGGCTGGTGTGTTCACATTGAGCGACATTCTGTTTTCTTGGTGCTAATACGAAGCCCCACTTGCTGTCCGAATGTTTGGAGTCTGCTGGTCTTCTGGATATGTTGGTGTGTGTGGGACAGCAGCGCCAGGTCATCCGCAAAGTCAAGGTCGTCTAGTGTTGAGAACAGGCTCCAGCGAATCCCTCTTTGGGTGTCTTCTGTCGTCTTCCTCATCACCCAATCAATGGCCAGATTGAAGAGAACTGCTGACATCACACATCCTTGTCTTACTCCAGTCTTGACTTCGAAGACAGTGTTGCTATGGCCCACAGAGCATCTGAAGTTGTCATAGAAGCTTTTGATAAGGTGTACCAGTTTCGATGGGATGCCATAGTGTCGAAGGATACTCCAAAGGCTGTCTCTGTGTATGCTGTCAAATGCCTTTTCAAAGTCCACAAAATTCACATACAGTTGTCTATGCCACTCTGTGCACTGTTTGATGACGTTTCTGAGCGTGAATATCTGGTCTATACATCCTCGTTTCCTGAACCCTGCTTGTTCCTTCCTCAAAGCATCGTCCACAGCGTCTGATATTCTTCTGATGATGACCTTGGCCAGTATCTTGCTTGGCACAGACAGTGATTCCCCTCCAGTTGTTGCAGTCGCTCAGGGTTCCTTTCTTGGGGATTTTGACTATCACTCCCTTGGTCCAATCATCAGGTACTTTCTCGTTCTTCCATGCAGCTGTGAACAGTGGTTGCAGTATGTCAGCTGCTAGTTCAGAATCTGCCTTGTCTTTTGTAGCTTCTGGGATGTCGGCTGTCTCGTCAGGTGGTGGTTGGTTGAGAACTTCCTGGAAGTGTTCAGCCCATCTTCTTGCTCTTTCTCTTGTCAACAGTTTCCCTTGTCTGTCCCTGATTGGTCCCCCAGCGCTCCTCTTAAATTTGTTGCATACTTTCTTGGTGATCTTGTAGACTCTCCCTTGCTCTCCTTGGGCCGCCGCCTCTTCTGCCTCAGCTGCCAGCTGGTCCATGGCTTCTCTCTTGTCACGGCGTGCGAGTCTTCACTTTCCTGTGTGCCTCTCTGTACATCTGAAGAAACGACTACCATTAATGTGCATCACTTTGGTCTTTTGGACATTTATCTTTAAGGCCAGCAGTGTTGTGCTCTACATCGGCTCTGTAGAGAATTCTTCTCCTGCTCCTGATTATTGGCCATGAGTGCTGTATCATCAGCGCACCCGAGTGTATTTCCAAGGTCCAGATGTGTCATTCTGTTCGACTGCTTTTCATCTTATATTCATGGTCACAAGCAAATGTTCCAAGTCACTATCTGATCTTGGGTCTTGTTCTGGCATAAATGAAGGGAAAAAACCGATATAAAACTAGGGGTTTAAATTTACAATTCGGAATAAAACAACAAAGAAAAGTATCACCTTCACCATCCAGCTATCTTTTCCATCATTTCCAGATATGTGAACAATAGATTTTATCATTTCATATTTTACTTGGTTTAATTTTGCCTCGTTTGCGTGAAGATTGTAGAGCACCATTAATTTTTTTTTTTTTTTTTGGGGGGGGGGGTATTTTTTTTCCACTTGTTTCCTGCCCCTTATGTTTTCTTTTGTTTTCGCTTTTTTTCTTAGATTTGTTTTTTGCTTTTGATGTTTGGGGGTGCTTTACACATCCCTCGTCATAGGCAGAAACATAAATTAAAGACAGAACATGTTTTCTCCCTCGTTTGTGCCTAACGTCTAGAGCAGTAACTGCCCTAGTGCGAGAGGATGCATGCCCTCTAATCACAACTGCTAACATTTGCCTGGGTTTGCTTCTGCTCTAGCGTATGCCGATGCAAGCAGTCCTAGATTTGTGACTGGATTCGTCTGGGTTTATTATTACTTTAGTGTGTGTTGCAGTATTGCACGGTTCGTTTCAGTTCTGTCCCTAATGTGTTGACATTATTTCCACCGAAAAAGTCACTAGAAGATTCACTTTACATAAATCAACTTGCTTGTTTCAATCAGGCAAAACTTGAAAAATAAAATTCAGCTGACATTTACATTTGTTCAGTCCTGAGTAATGACGATGTTGCACTTGTTTCTTGAACTGTTCCGATTCTTGTGGTTTAAACACGTTATACGTTTCCCTTTAGTTGCGGTCTTTTGGTTTGTTTTGTTCATTGTCCTTCCTCAATAGGTAGTGTGTCCTTTTCCAATTGGACTTTGATGGCGTTCCACGGTGGTGAGTTCTGAAAAGAAAAAGAAAGCATAGAAAAAAAAAAATAGTATCAAAGCCTTTTATTTTAACTCTTAACCTTTCATCCCAGCAATACTGCGTGTGCTATGTGTATGAGCAAGTGTGTGAGCAAGTGTGTGTGTAGTGTGTGTGCGCGTGTGTGTTGGATTTTTTGTTTTGTTCTGTGTGTGTTATGTGTACGTCGTGACGTACGTGTGCGTGCGTGAGTGTGTATGTGTGTGTGTGTGTGTGTGTACATCCTTTTTTTAATCTTTGAACCACAGAAAAACAAGTTTCCATACCCTCTTCTGTGATATGTTCCTGCTCACTGATGTATTTGATGCTGTTACAAAGTATGACAAAGACTTCAGTTCTCACACAGTCTTCAACGAATCTTGTTGCTGCTGTATCTTATTGTACTGTATATTGTATTGTATACTACTTTAAGTCACGGCTGATTTATCTGCATAAAATCCAGACTGCCCCTCCCAGGGAGAGTGCGTTGCCATAAGAGCAGTGCCATCTTTTTTTAAAGTTATTTTTATTTATGTTATTTATTTTGGTTTCGTACCAGAGTGATTTTTCTGACTCTCTTCTTGCCGTGGGTTCTTTTACGTGCACTAAGTGAGTATCCTACACGGGACCTCAGTTTACCGTCTCATCCGAAAGACTAGCACACACAAACCACCACTCACGGTCTAGTGGATCGGGGGTGGGAGGAAGTTTGGGGAACAAAAAGGTGTTCGAACCACCACACACTTGAAACCCAGACTTTCTAGGCTGGTGCGTTAGCTCTGGTCCTGTGATCCACCGACCTGCTGTTTGCAGACATCAAGAGAAAGTTTCAGAAGAGCCATCGATTCTGGTTACTGTTTTTCCGTTCCTCGGCTTGAGCTCTGAGGTTCACCAATGAACAGACTCTTGCGTATGCGAGTCTATTGACTTACAGCGGAAACATACCTAAATCATGGATGATAACGCAATCGAACAGTATTTATCTATCTATACCCCTTTAAGTCAGCAGATTTCTCTGCGTGAAATTCGGGGCCCTCCCCGGGGGAGAACACGTCGCCGCAAGAGCAGCGCCACCCATTATTTTGTTCTTTTCCTTGTCTGCAAATGTATTTTATTTCCCTATCAGAGTGGTGGGGGGGGGGGGGGGGGGGCCCCAGATTTTTGCCAGGGACAACTTGTTGCCATGGGTTTTTTTACGTGTGCTGAATAATTCTGTATAACACACGGACCTCGGCTGATCTCATCCGAAAGACTAGCACCCAGACCACCACTCGTGGTCTAATGGATGGGGGAAAGTTTTGGGGCTAAACGGAGATCAAGCCACTGCGCACTTCCGACCGGTACTTCTTCGCTTTCAGGCGCGTTACCTCTAGACCACCGATCCACTGGTAAACTTACAGTATGATATACTTACACATGCAAGGGCTTCATGGTGCAACATCACCCAGTGGTAGCCCTGCTCCTGAAGATGAATAGACGACTCCTTAGGTGATCCACATGACTCCCCCAAGCCAGAACCCGTGAAGCATCAAAGGAAGGGGCGGATTTGTTAATGAAAAGGAAACGATTTTATAAATAATTGTGAGGGGGTGACCCACCCGGTCACAACCCCGCATGACCACTGTTTCAAAGTCTTCATATAGGTGGTGATATTTTTGGACACCAATCCAATCTAATGTAATCTTGAATCAGACAGCTAAGATTAAAATCGCTGTCACCACGATAACTATTTTGATCTCTAGCAGATTTTTGTTTAGTTTTTATATGTAATTTTTTTTTTAGTAGTTCCTTTCCATGTTTTATCTTTTATCTTGCATGTTATTTTGTTGTTAGTTTTTGATTTTATTTCCATTAACTTTATTTTCCCTTAATTTCTTCTTAAGTTTTAGTTTTTAGTTAAATTCTCAGTTTCAGATTTTAGTTTTGTTTTAGCTTTCAGCCTTTTGTTTCAGTCTTAGGTTTTTAAGGTTTTTTTATTTTTTATAATTTTTGGAGTTAAGTTTAAGTTTTTAGATGTTTTAAAAAAAGTTTTTAGGTTTAGGTTTTAAAATGTTTGGTTTTTAGTGTTAGTTGCTAGTTTCAAGTTTTTAAAGGTTTAGTTTAGCTTTTAAAGTGTTACCTTTTAAAGTGGGTGGGTGTTTAGTTCTTATGGTTTTGGTTTTCATTGTTTCTAAACCTTTTAGTTTTAGGTTGAGGGGGTAGTTTTAGTTTAAGTTTTAAGTTAAAAAAAAAATTCGTTTTTTTGTTTAGGTTCGGGGGAAGGTGCAGTTTCGTTTTAGTGTTTTATGATTTGAGTTTTTGTTTTTTAAGTTTTTAGCTTAGGTTGGGGGGATTTTAGTTGTATGTTAAGTTTTTAGTTTTAGGTGGTGGCAGGGGATGGTGTTGAAGTTTTGATTGTTTTTTAAAGCGTTTTAGAGGGGGGGGGGGGGGGGGGGGAGTAGTTTTAGTTTAATATTTATTGTTTGACTTTTAAAACTTGTTTTTAAAGTTGTTGGTTTCAGGTGGTATGGGAGTCTTTAGTTTTTTTCTCATGATTTCGCTTTTTAAAGTTTTAATTTTTTAAGTGTGTTAGGGAGGGGATGTTAGTTTTTATGGTTTGGGTTTTATTTTTTTAAAGTTTTTAGGGTTTTTAATGGGGAGAGGGGTAATTTAGGGCTTTTTATGATTTGGATTTTGTTTTTAAACGTTTTAGCTTTTTGGTGGAGGGTGGGGTGGCGGCGAAGTTTTAGTTTAGTTTTTAGTTTTTTTAAAGGGTTTTTGTTTTAAAGGGGTGGGGGTATTTTTTAATTTAGTTATGGTTTTGTGGTGTTTAAAAAATTTGTTTTAAGAGTTTTTAGTTTTTGATGTGTGTGTTGGGGGGGGGGGGGGGGTTGCTTTAGTTTTGCTTTATGGTTTTAAAATTTTTTTTTTATTTTAGTTTTTAGTTGTGGGGGGGAGGGTTAGTTTAGTATATCTTTTTATGATTTTGTTTTGTTTTTGTTATAGATGGGGGGGGGGGGGGTAGTTTTTTGTTTTATGGTTTTGGTGTTTTTTTTAAATTATAAAGTTTTATGTTGGTGGTTTTTTTTTGAGGGAAGGGGTTGGGTTTTTTTGAGTTTTATTGTTTTGTTTTTTAAGTTTTAGCTTTAGATGGGAGAAGTGGGAGTTTAGTTTTTGTTTTTAGGGTTTGAGTTTTTATTGTTGAATTTTTATTGTTTTTTATTAAAGGTTTTAGTTTTAGGTTGAGGGGAGGGGGTAGTTTTAGTTTAGTTTTTATTGTTTGCGTGTTATTGTTTGAATTTGTATCATTTTTAAGTTTTGTTTAGGTTGAGGGGAGGGGTAGTTTTAGTTTAGTGTTTATGGTTTGAATTTGTATTGTTTTTATTCTGATTGTTTTTAAAACTTTTAGTTTAAGGTGAGGGTAGGGGGTATTTTAGTTTAGTTTTTATGTTTGAATTTGTATTTTTTGAATTTGTATCGTTTTTAAAGTTTTTAGTTTTAGGTTGAGGGAGGGAGTTTTAGTTTAGTTTTATGGTTGAGTTTTTATTGCTTCAATTTTTATTGTTTTAAAAAAGGTTTTAGGTTGAGGGGAGGGGTAGTTTTAGTTAAAGTGTTTATGGTTTGGGTGTGTATTTTTTTTGAATGAATTTTTCAAATTATTTTAAAATTTTTAGTTTTAGGTTGAGTGGAGGAGGTAGCTTTAGTTTAGTTTTAATGGTTTGAATTTGTATTGTTTTTAAATTTGTATCGTTTTTAAAGGTTTAGTTTTAGGTTGAGGGGAGGGGGTAGTTTTAGTTTAGTTTTTATGGGTTTTAGTTATATTTTTTGAATTGTTTAAAATTGTTTTAAAAGTTTTTAATTTTAGGTTGAGGGGATGGGGTAGTTTTAGTTTAGTTTTTTATGGTTTTGAGTTTTTATTGTTTGAATTTTTAAAATTGTTTTTAAAAATTTTTGTTTTAGGTTGAGGGGAGGGGTAGTTTTAGTTTAGTGTTTATGGTTTGAGTTTTTATTATTAGATTTTTTTTAAAAAATTTTTGTTTTAGTTGAGGGGAGGGTGTAGTTTTAGTTTAGTTTTTATGGTTTGAATTTGTACGTTTGAATTTGTATCGTTTTTAAATTTGTTAGGTTGAGGGGAAATGGGTAGTTTTAGTTTAGTTTTTCTGGTTTGAGTTTTTATTGCTTCAATTTTTATTGTTTTTAAAGTCTTTAGTTTTAGGTTTAGGGGAGGGGGTAGTTTTATTAAGTGTTTTTGGTTTGGCTTGTATTGTTTGAATTTTTAAAAATTTTTTTTTAAGTTTTTTGTTTAAATTGGGGGGAGGGGGTATTTTAGTTTGGTGTTTATGGTTTGAGTTCGTAAAGTTTGAATTTTAAAATATTTTTTTAAAGTTTTTAGTTTTATGTTGAGGGGAGGGGGTAGTTTTAGTTTAGTTTTTATGGTTTGAGTTTTTATTGCTTCAATTTTTATTGTTTTTAAAGGTTTTAGGTTGAGGAGAGGGGGTAGTTTTTAGTTTTTATGGTTTGAATTTGTATGGTTTGAATTTGTATCGTTTTTAAAGTTTTTAGTTTTAGGTTGAGGGGAGGGGGTAGTTTTAGTTTAGTTTTTATGGTTTGAATTTGTATTGTTTGAATTTTGATTGTTTTTAAAGCTTTTAGTTTAAGGTTGAGTGTAGGGGGTATTTTAGTTAAGTGTTTATGGTTTGAATTTGTATCGTTTTAAAAGTTTTTAGTTTTAGGTTGAGGGAGGGGTAGTTTTAGTTTAGTTTTTATGGTTTGAGTTTTTATTGCTTCAATTTTTATTGTTTTAAAAGTTTTTAGTTTTAGGTTGAGGGGAGGGGGTAGTTTTAGTTAAGTGTTTATGGTTTGAGTTTGTATTGTTTGAATTTTTTAAAATTGTTTTAAAGTTTTTTGTTTTAGGTTGAGGGGAGGGGGTAGTTTTAGTTTAGTGTTTATGGTTGAGTTTGTATTGTTTGAATTTTTAAAATTGTTTTTAAAGTTTTTAGTTTTAGGTTGAGGGGAGGGGGTAGTTTTAGTTAAGTGTTTATGGTTTGAGTTTGTATTGATATAATTTTTTTTATTGTTTTAAAAATTTTTAGTTTTAGGTTGAGGGGAGGGGGTAGTTTTAGTTAAGTGGTTATGGTTTGAGTTTGTATTGTTTGAATTTTTCAAATTGTTTAAAAAGTTTTAGTTTTAGGTTGAGAGGCGGGGTAGTTTTAGTTTTAGTGTTTATGGTTTGTGTTTTTTTTTGCTTCAATTATTTTAATTTTTAAGTTTTTAGTTTTAGGTTGAGGGGAGGGGTAGTTTTAGTTTAGTGTTTATGGTTTGAGTTTGTATTGTTATATTTTTTTTATTGTTTTAAAAGTTTTTAGTTTTAGGTTGAGTGAGGGGGTGGTTTAAGTTTAGTGTTTATGGCTTGAGTTTGCACTGTTTGAATTTTTTAAATTGTTTTTAAAAGCTTTAGTTTTAGGTTGAGGGGAGGGGGTAGTTAGTTTAGTGTTTATGGTTTGAGTATGTATTGTCAGAATTTTTTTGAATTTTTAAAAAGTTTTTAGTTTTAGGTTGAGGGAGGGGTAGTTTTAGTTTAGTGTTTATGGTTTGAGTTTGTATTGTTATATTTTTTAATTGTTTTAAAAGTTTTTAGTTTTAGGTTGAGTGAGGGGGTGGTTTAAGTTTAGTGTTTATGGTTTGAATTTGCACGTTTGAATTTTTTTAATTGTTTTAAAAGCTTTAGTTTTAGGTTGAGGGGAGGGGGTAGTTAGTTTAGTGTTTATGGTTTGAGTATGTATTGTCAGAATTTTTTTTTATTTTTTAAAAAGTTTTTAGTTTTAGGTTGAGGGGAGGAGGGTAGTTTTCATTTAGTTTTTTATGGTTTGGGTTTTTACAGTTTCAATATTTATAAAAAAAAAAAAAGGTTTTAGTTAGGGGTTGTTTTTTTTTTTTTTATAAAAGTTTTAGTGGTTATGGTTTTTAAAGTTTTTATTTTTGTTTTTTGCGTTTTAGTTTTGATAGTTTTTAAAGTTTTTTGTATTTTTAGTTTTAGTTTTTATAGCTTTCAAAGTCTTTAGTTCTTTGCTGTTTACTTTTAGGTTTCATTTTTAGGTTTGAGTTTTATATAGCTTAAGCTTTCAGTTTTAGTTTCTTTTTAAAAAAATTTTTTCAATTTTTGTTTTAGGTTTTCCTTTTTGTTTCAAGTCTTTTCATTTAAAAAATATTTAGGTTTAACTTTAAGTTTCAGTTTCTGGTTTTCCTTGGGTTTTAGTTTTCACTTTGCTTCAATTTTAGTCTACTATACTGCACTTCACACCATTCCACTTTAATTTAGTCTATTTTCCCCCCACTTTCTTAGCAAGGCGTACTGATGCAATGAGAAGTGAGGTGCCCAGAGATCACTTACAAGCAAACTGACACTGCTGTAGTCCACTAACAAAAACGCTTAAATCCTACGCAGACTTTCTGGGAGCAAAATTTGGTTAGAGCAGAGGGAAATCTACAAGTGTGACCAGTGTCCCTATTGCGAGCATCTTTAACATATTTCACAACGACTTAAGTCTTTTAGTCATACCTGGGAACCTGCTGTTTAAGGCAGCAGTAACGTGGCCGGTGGTTTCTGCAATCCCTACCTCTTTAAACATTCTAGTGTTGAACACTAGATTACGGCAACTGCCCACTGCTGTATTTTGTTCGTTTTTCTTGATCTGAAGATTTTTTCTTAGCCTTGAAATTTTTCAGATATGGAAGGTCATACAGACCCACTGTCAAGCAAAATGCTTTAAATTTACTAGAGTTCTGGCCCAGTTTTGAGCGATTTGGAAGTATGCGCGAATCTTCATGAAAAAACGAGAAGACTGACTTCTAGTATTACGTCCTAGATTCCAAAAACAATAAAGACCATGGCTTTGGGAGGAGCGGTGGTGGAGTGTTTTTTGTGTTTTTTTTAATAAAAAACCTTTCCTGTAACCGCCATTCTTCCCTACCCTTCAACAACACGGGCCTAACAAGGGGAAATCATCGAGTGTTTCAAAGCAGCAGCATGGCGCTTGTGGTAGGAAGGGTCAAAGACTTGCTGTGAAGTCTCTAACAACAAAAGACAAAGATAAACGTGTGGTAAATAATCATTATCTAATTAAAGGAAAAGCGAGTGTGTGAGTGTGTGCGCGCGTGCGTGCGCATGTGCGCGTGAATACGTTATGCTATTAAGTCTTTTGGACAATACTATAAACCGAGGTCATGCAGAACATCTTACACAATGTTAACCTGTTCTGCCTTTCGGAAGAGTAGGCCACTGTGGCCTATTGGGAACAGATGACAACATTAACAAAATTGCATGCACATGGGAACAGAACGTAAGAAAAATTCACACGTGCGTATTCATTCGAAATATTAAAAAAAACAAAATCTACCACCATCACGACAAACCCTCAATGCAAATAATTTTTCAATGCAAACCTTACAAATTATATATCCATTCCGTGTATGTATACAACTATATTTCGTTTCTTGCATGTGTACAAGTCTATTAGTCTATATAAAAAAAAAGGTAAAGGAGTCCCATGACCTACAAGGTCGTAGGGAAGCGAGGCGTCAAGAGACCTCCCTTCTCCAGGGGCCAGCATATTGAGGGCGGCGCCCATCTCCTCTCCCTCGCTGCTTTAAATTCCCTGACCCTAAAGAGGGCAGGTATTCATTTACAACTGGGTGAAGTGGGGGACTGCACTGAAGCCAAGGTGTGCAAACGGTCACCCATCCAAGTGGTAACCAAGTTCGACGCTGCTGAACTTGTCTGGGGAAAAGCAAGAGCTCCGACCACTGAGCTATCCCGTACCCCCTCCCCTCCTCCACCCCTTTGTCTAAATGAAAAAAAGTATGAAAATTTAGAATCAAATTTTCACCCCACCCATTCCGCCCCCCACCGAGTGCCGCTACCTTAATGGCGGACAAAAACAGTCGCATACGCAAAATCTCACCGCTGGTGAACCTCGGAGCTCTAGGAGAGGAACGAACAGAAGAAAACAGAGAAACGCGACAACTATTCCTGACAAGATTCCGCCACAAGTAGTTTTCGTTCGAAACCATTCGAGGGTGACAAGAAAACAAGCTGCTGGAAAATCACAAACACTTCGATTCGGTGATTTTCAAACTAATTTGCTTGCTACCTATTACGCTACTTCCGAACACACACACACACACACTAGCACACACGCACACACACACAACTAGCACACGCACACACAACTAGCACACGCACACACAACTAGCACACGCACACACAACTAGCACACACACACATACACACACACACACACATACACACACACACACACATACACAACACACACACACACACACCACCTCTTTCACACTAGCAACACTGGCACTACTCACTTGTCTTAGGCAAAAAGGGACGTTTCTTCAACAAGGCGTTGGCAAACATCGTTGTTCAGATACAGCAGCATTGAGGTCAGTTGAAACCAGTGCATACAGCAACAGTGGAAGATGCGTCTCAGTAAGGGTTGCTCCGACCTGAAAACCGATTATCACTAAATTAGTTTAAGTCTTATTCGTATTTTTTTTCAAAAAGGCGCACGCGCAAACGCGCACATACACATTCTGGGGAAGGGAATGGCCTGGTGGTTAGAGCATTATGCTCACGATCTGACGGCCCAATGACGTTCCAATGTATTATTTTATTGGTTTTCCTCTTTTTACTGGTACAATTTATTGGTAAAGGTTGCAATAATGTATTTCAGCATAATCATTAAGAAATTTGTTCATACATAGATGGCTTGATGAACAAAATCACATGCATTGCTTATTCAATGTATCATCTGGAAATAAAAAATTGACTTGACATGTCTTGACGGCCTGTGTTCGGGGCCAGGTTTGAGCCACCATCGAGACTTGTTCAGGGGGATTTTTTCCCCTAGAGCTAACACCAGTGCTGACTACTCCCCCGAAAAGTCCTTTGGATTAGACTATAAATCATGAGTTCCTTGTTCTAACACTTGCAGAACATCTTGCGCACATTTTAAACCTGTTCCGCCTTACGGAAGAGTAGGTAATGATACCCATCCATTTATCTGCCTTTTTTCTTTTACCTCCTTGAATACTAGTACAGGAATACCATAAAAAATGAAGCTACCCCCCAAAAAACAACCAAAACAACAAACAAAACAATTCACAAGAACTCTAGGAGGAATACTGGTTAGGACTCATTCGTAATCTGACAGCAACATAGGATGCGGGTTTGAGTCTTTGATAAAATTTAATGTCTGAGGTAATTTTCTCTCGCATGTCGTTTTTGGACAAGACCATATACCAGAGTCTCCTCTGCTAAGGCACGTTAAACATTTTGTGTGCATGTAGGGGTTTTATTTTTGTTTTACGTTTTCTTCTTCCTTTCTTCTTCTTCTAACCTTCTTCTTGTTCAGTTTGTAGCAGGTAAATCTTCAACCTGGCATGTGCAAAATTCTCACCATTAAGTGAACCTCGTGAGTTCTAGCTGAGAAACGAAAAAAGACAACAAACCATCCACACAAACCAAAATGCTAAACAAATGTAAAATAATGCAAACAAATCCACATAACAAACAAAAAAAATTACCTGTAGTGTCATGTAAAAAAAAAGTATGAAGCAGCGCGGCGAGGATGCATGATCTTGTCCAGCCGCCATATTGAACTTGTGTATCTTTCTTCTCTTTTGTCGAGTGGCTGGTGCAGTAAAATTCTTGTTCATGCCGTACCTCTTGAGTACGCCGAATGTAGCGTTGCCCATCGCTTTTCAGGTACAGGGTACATTGTTGGTTGTTTCTCCATCATGTTTCAGAAACCTTCCGACAAACGCTGACGTTAATTAAAACTGGATAGATCTTGAACATTCAGATTCGCTCTTCTGCCCGCGTTGCTTCGCCGGTCGTCAAATGAGAAGAGAGTTGCGGGCCCTGCAGTCCAGTCCTCACCCCCTCTATGTGTGTGTGTGTGTGTGTGTGTGAGTGAACGCGCTCGTTTTCCACGAACGTCACGGGACATGACGGTGTTAACTTGTTAGTCTGTCTGTCTGTCTGTCTGTCTCTCTCTCTCTCTCTCTCTCTCTCTCTCTCTCTTGGGAGACGGGATAAGCTGGGGGGTTTTTTTTTGGTTTTTTTGCTGCCTCATCTTCTGTGACGTCCCTCGTCCTGCTGTTCCCACGCCGCTCATTCCAATCTCCCCGCCACAACCATACCCAGATTTGTTATGTCTCATCCTCAGAGTCGGAGGTCCACAGGGAGCCAATCACTATCAGGCCGCCGTGGGGCCACCAGCCAGAAAGGCCCTGCACTGCTGCTGGGTCACTTTGGTGGTGTTCCGTGATGCCTGTTCTGAGCTAACATACGCAGAACACCACCTACTAAGCCCCCTACTAACGACAGTATTAGCTCAGTCGCAGAGCCAGACTGAGTGAGTTGCCCACCCGAGGTGGCAACCACCACAACGTCCCTCCAACGACCGTCCCCTGCGAACCTCCATCCCCAAAGGCTTTGACACAAACTCACCACAGGCACAGAAGTGTATGGGCAAACCGAATCTGAGGTCACCATGAGACCAGAGCAACTGGGACCACCGAATCAGAGGCCATTTTTTTTAAATTGCATGATGATCAATGACAATGAAGATGGTGTAATTATGCTGCTGTGGAAGTGCATATGCTTTGAGACTACTTGACAGGATTGTACTCTACGCTTACTATCATAATATATCCCGGCGTCAACCGGGCCCGAGAGATACAGACACCTGCAGTGTTGGTCAGGTAATTTGAGCAACACTCTCAAACTCGCATCCGTTAAGTGGATGAAGCTCGACTGTGTGGTCCCAGTCTTCCCACTGAGCCCACAGCACACTCACTCTGGGTAGGAGCCGGCCGGAATCCGAAAAGTCACTATGACTCTTATGGTAATCGAACCCGCGATCTTCCAGTCCGTAACCCAAGGCGCTAACCACTGCGCCATGGCCGCTGGTGGGATAAGCTGGTGGTTAGAGTGATGTATTCGTGATCTGCTGACGCGGGTTCGATTCTCGTTCAAGAGGATTTTTCCTCTGGAGTTAACATCAGTGCTGACTCCACTCTCCCCAAAAGCCCTTCAGATGAGACTATAAACCGAGTTCCCATGTGCAAACGCACGCAGAACATCTTGCATACACGTGAAAACCCGTTCCGCTTTTCGGAAGAGTAGGCCATTGTGTGCCGGTGGGAATGGATGACAAAATTTACAAAATGGCATTTACACGGGGACTGGATGTAAAAAAAGCAGGTGAGTGTTTATTCCATTATGCTAGAAATAGAACAATAAGATGAAATAAATAAATAAATGACTAAATAAATAAATAAATAGATAAATAAACAAAAACCTCATTCAAACAGGGATCGAATCCACAGTTCTGTCGTTTCTTTCTTTCTTTCTTTCTTTCTTTCTTTCTGTCTTTCTTTCTTCATTCTTTTATTTGCAGGATATTGGAATAAGCACTCATGTGCTTCTTTACATCGGGTCTCCCGTGTGTATGCAGTTATGTAAATTTCGTCATCCGTTCCCACCGGCACACAATGGCCTACTCTTCCGAAAAGCGGAACGGGTTTTAACATGTGCGCAAGATGTTCTGGGTGCATTCGCACACGAGACTTCCCTCAGTTTATAGTCTCATCCGAAAGACTTTTGGGAAGAGTGAAGTCGGCACTGATGTTAACTCCAGGGGTAAATATTCCCTTGAACAGGAAGATGCGTTGTCTTAGACCACCGATCCAGTGATATATACCTAAACACGTACGAGGGCATTTATAGATCATAAATATACATTTTACATATTATGAAAAAAGGTAAGGTAAAGGTTTTCCATAACCTATAAGGTCGTAGGGGAACGAGGCGTCAGAGACCTCACTTCTCTAGGGGCCAGCATATTGAGGACGGCGCCTATCTCCCCCCCTCCCCCCTCGCTGCTTTACCTTCCCTGACCCTAAAGAGGGCAGGTACCTATTTACAGCTGGGTGAAGTGGGGGACTGTACTGAAGCCAAGGCGTGCAAACGTCACCCATCCAAGTGGTAACCACGCTCGACGCTGCTTAACTTGGCTGGGAGAAAGCGAGTGCTCCGACCACTGAGCTATCCCGTCCCCTTTAACACATGCTATGCAGCTAGTAAATCATACACTATGTATGCATCTTTTCATTAAATAATGACATGTATGTACTATGATCATAGCAGATATTCTTTCTGCCTTTCTTTTGATGGTATAGTAAAGATAACAAATGCATTGAATGTTTTTTGGTGGTTTCTATCCACTTCAAGTCTTTACAATCATTTGTCTCGGTTTCTCTCCTTAATCTTTCTGTCTGTCTGTCTGTGTCTGTGACTGTCTGTATCTGTGTGTGTGTGTGTGTGTGTGTGTGTGTGTGTGTGTGTGTGTGTGTGTGTGTGTGTGTGTGTGTGTGTGTTAGTGTAGTGTATGTGTGTGTTCACAAAATCGCATGCAAACGGAGACTGCATTTAAAAAAGAAACCACACAAAATAAAGGAATTGGAATTAAAGTTTTTAAAATGCACAAATCTGTGTGTGTGTGTGTGTGTGTGTGTGTGTGTGTGTGTGTGTGTGTGTGTGAAAACGAAAGAATTTGATTCTATTTTATTAATTGATCTGCCGATTTTGAAGGTAAAGGGAGACTACAACACACAAGTAGCCGGAGTGACCATTGGATTAGATTATTTCCCTTAGACCATAGATTTCCTTCTTGAACCCAACCTCTCATTAAAAATAAATTTTTGTGTTCACATTGTATTTCAACCAAGCTTTGATGATATTTGTTAACAACCAGCAACTTCAATCACGTAGTTGATTGTTCCTGTAGGGGGAAAACATCAGGTTAAGTATTTGTCGTGAATTGTCATATATCCAGTAAGAAACTCTCGAGAGAAAAATAAACCGGGATCCATACACATACACAGACAGCCTTGCCGGCCAATCATGGTCAAAACAGAGCTGCCACTTAGTTGAAAGATACGACTCTGTGGAACTTTACAAATCCCAGATCAAACCCAGCGGGAGTAGGGTAGCCTAGTGGTTAGATCGTTGCGCTTGCGACTCTGACGGCCCGGTATAGAGCCATGGTTCGAGCCACTGTCGTCCAAGAGAATTATTTTTTCCCTCTGGAGTTGACACCAGTGCCGACTCCACTCTGCCCCAAAAGTCTGTCGTATGAGACTATAAACCGAAGTCGAGATTGCGAACGAACGCAGAATATGATAATAATAATAATGATAATATATGGAATTTATATAGCGCTGAATCTTGAAAAAAAACAAACAAATCGAAGCGCTTGCACTCAAATCATTTACATGCATGCAACTCTCCTTAAACATATGAACAACCTATTTCAAATCCATGCGCGCGCACGCATGTACCGTACGCACGCACACCAACACACACACAAACACACACACACACACACACACGCACAGTCCTTCGGATGAGACTATAAACCGAGGCCCCGTGTTCGAACGCATGCAGAACATCTTGCGCACACGTTAAATCCTGTTCCGCTTTTCGGAAGAGTAGGCCATTGCGTGCGGTGGAAACAGATGACAAAATTTACAAAACCGCATACACACGGGGACTGGATGTAAAAAAGCACATGAGTGCTTATCTCATTATCCTCGATATAAAAGAATAATAAAAATAAATAAATAAATATAAATAACACACACACACACACACACACAGAAGGTGAAGGATGCACACATCTTGCGCACATATTGAAAACCCGTCCCACCTTTCGGAAGAGTACGCCATGCACTCGTGCCAGTAAGGAACGGGTGACAAAAATTAATAGAAATGCATTGCACACTGGTGTCGTGTTTAGAGACATCAGCCCTGAAGTTGCAATGTGGCTACCTTGATGGTGGGCAAAAATCGGTCGCACATGCAAAAAGTCTCACCATTGATGAACCTCGAAGGTATAGCCAGGAATAAAAAAACAAAACAAAACATAAAACCAAACAACAAAACCAAACCAAACACACAAAAAACCAACAACTGCAACATTCATTCGTTTCTTTTCTCAAAACTTTAGCCGATTAAAGGGCCACATCATGGCAAACTTCCTTTCTTAACATAACCACAGCGATGACAATAATTTAGTACAAAATCTGTGATTAAACACCGAAGTATGAAGCGATTGGATCTGAAGGACCATGATTGATTATGATGATCAAAATCGGGCTAAAGATGAAGTTCTTAAAATATACTTTCTGGGGTTGTTTTTTTATTTTCGCAAGGTTACAGATGCATTAAAAGACAATTAGAGAAATTTATGTCCGGGAGCTTTGCAAAGAAGTATTAGGAATAATAGTAAAATGTATCAATATTAGGAAGAAATGCACGCACGCACGCACGCACGCACGCACGCTCGCACGCACGCACGCACGCACGCACGCACGCACGCACGCACGCACGCACGCACCACACACACACACACACACACACACACACCACACATCTGACATGTTCGATTCCCGTTCAAGGGGATATTTTCCTCTGGAGTTAACATCAGTGCAGACTCCACTATCCCCAAAAGTCTTTTGGATGAGACAATGAACCGAATATCTTGCGCAAACGTTAAATCATGTTTCGCTTTTCGTAAGAGTAGGCCATTGTGTGCCGGTGGGAACAGATGACAGAATTTACAAAGCCGCATACACACGGGAACTGGATGTAAAAAAAAGCACATAAGTGCTTATTCCATTATCCTCGATATAAAAGAATGAAATAAATGAACTGAAAAATGAAATAAATAAACACACACACAAATTCCTATAGTGATGATATGATTTTCTTTTTCTTTTCATTTTTTCGGCTAAAAGCTCCAATGTTCACCGATGGTAAGATTTTTGTTAGATTATGTGTATGTGACCGTTTTGTATCCACTATTCAGGTAGCCACAAGCCGACCGACATTCGAAATATTTCAGTACTTACTTCACGTAATAATAGTTGAACCACTCACAGAACTGACGGAATGATTGATTTTGCGCGCAAGAGCTATCTTGTAAAACTAAACGAATGCATCAACATTAGTAGTAGTGTAGTAGTAGCAGTTGTAGAAGAAGTAGTAGTAATAGTAGTGGTAGTGGTAGTAGTAGTAGTAGTAGTAGTGGTAGTGGTAGTGGTGGTGGTGGTGGTGGTGGTGATGGTAAAAGTAGTAGCAATAGCTTTTTTTTTCAAGAGCATTGCAAAAATCAACCTCATTTGATGTAAATGTGTAAATATAGGGATGGGGGAAGTGGGAGGAGAGAGAGGTGGGTAGGAGAAATGCAGGGGTAGTAATGGAGAGACAGACATGAATCCCCACCCCCCACCCCCTTCTTACCCTCCTCCCCCCCACCAAATTTTTTTTAAAAGAAGAAAAATAACCCTACTTCCCCCTTTTCCCACTCACACTACTCCCATCAAATTCTGCTGGAGACTATAATTAGAAAGGCACGCTGAAAAAAAAATCTTTAAGTTTTTCATTATTTCTTTTAAACTCAGTTTTTATATAAAAAAAAACAAAAGACTTTCAACATTGCCTAAGGACGGGGATTATCCCCCCCAAGGATTTCTCTTGACATCTTGTGCCACTCTAATCGTGCTCCTCATCTCACCTCACCTGACCTGACCTGTGTCTAGTGGGTCACTGGGGCACCACTGAGGATTGTGCACTGCTGATGAGACCTAATCGCAGAGGGTTATATACGCCGTTGACTGCTGATCATTGAACAGCACACACATACACACACACATGCACACACATACACGCGAGCACGCATGCGCACACACGCACGCGCGAGCGTGCACGCACACGCACACTCCACACACACACAACACACTACACTACACTAACTACACACACTACACAAACCTACACTACACCTACACACACACACACTACACCACACACACACACACTACACACACACACACACACACACACACACACACACACTACACAACTACTCTACACTACACTACACTACACTACACACACACACTACACACTACACACACAACACACACACACACACACACACACACACACACACACACACCACACACTCACAACAAACCAAACAGCTTACACAACACATGCTTACACAGACACGACCCCAATCACACACACACACCAACACCACACACGACAGACACGCGAGCAGCGCCCCCCCCCCCCCCCCCCACACACACACACACACACCACACACACACACACACATCACCAACTACAAGGACACTGATCCAATACTTATTGCTAGTTCATGCACGACATTTCATACACCTCCTACACACAGACAGACCCACTCTTAGATTAGTCGATGCAACATAGCTTCCCCCCCCCCCCTCCCCACCCCAACCCCTCCCACCCCTCCACTCCCACCCCACACTTTTTGTTTGGATGCATCTAATATCCCTTTAATGTGAACAGACGTAGTTTTGAAGACCAAAATTATACCCAAAAAACCACACCTCAACAACAAAAACTCCCAGTGTGTCGACGAGCATCAAGCGTGTCTTCTAACCTTCCCCACTATTGTCTAAACTATCACCGGACCATTACATATTTCTCTCCTGAGGGTGACAACGTGGACTGGAACACAGCAGCAGCAGCAGCAGCAGCAGGGGCAGCAGAGGCAGGACAGGACAGGACAGGACAGGACAGTGCCACCTTGATAGGAGGAAATGAGGAGGGAATTAAACTCAAACGTTAGAAGCAGGGAGGCTGGGACATCCACCCTTCTCAAATAACCTTCCTCCTGGTAGCATCTGAATCAGCCGCCATCCTGTTGTTTTTTTTCTACTTTCTGTCTCTCTGTCTCTGTCTCTCTAGCTCTGTCTCTGTCTCTCTCTCTCTCTCTTCTCGCTCTCTCTCTCTGTCTCTCTACTCTCTCTCTGTCTCTCTCTGCTCTCTCCCTCTCTCTCTCTCTCTCTCTTCTCCTCTCGTCCATCCACCCCCCCCCCCTCCCACCCTACCCTTCACTCACACCCCTCAACCCCTGTGCAATGTCTTTTTGTTATGTTTTTTTGGGGGTGGGGGTGGGGGGGAGGTGGGGGTCTTCTCTTTTCCCCCCCCCCCCCCCTCCAGTCCTGTGGTTTTGTTCTGTGGCTCATGATCTGTGGGGTAGTGGTTGGTTGGGTGGCAGGTTGTTGGTTGGTTGTTGTTGTTGCTGTTGTTGCTAATCGGATTTTGTTTTTCCTACCACGCTTCATCGTTTTGCAAACTTTCTCTCTCTCCCCCCTCCACTACCTTCTTTTTTTGGGGGCCTCTCTCCCCTCCCCTCCCCTCTCCTGCACTCTCCCTTTTCCATCCTTGCTATTGTTCTATAGATTATTAGAAATGAAGTGAGAGCGATGAATTATAATCTCTCTTTTATTTTTTTTTTGGGGGGGTAGGGGTGTTTTTGTTTTAGATGGTATTTTTTATAGTAATTTCATTGTTATTTTTATCATTGTTATTATCATTAGTGTTGTTGTTGCTGTTATTATGATTTTGTTGTTGTTGATAAATTATTGTCCCACCTTACCTTACCTACCTTTCGGAAGAGTAGGCTATTGTGTGTCGGTGGGAATGGATGACAAATTTATAAAACTGCATACACGCGGGGACTGGATGTAAAAAAGCACATGAGTGCTTATTCTATTATCCTCGAAATAAAATGTAAAGGTAAAGGTGTTCCATAACCTATAAGGTCGTAGGTGAGCGAGGCGTCAGAGACCTCACTTCTCTAGGGGCCAGCATATTGAGGACGAAGTCCTCGCTGCTTTACCTTCCCTGACCCTAAAGAGGGCAGGTACCCATTTACAGCTGGGTGAAGTGGAGGATTGCACTGAAGCCAAGGCGTGCAAACGGTCATCCATCCAAGTGATAACTTTGCTCGACGCTGTTTAACTTGGCTGGGGGAAAGCGAATGCTCCGACCACTGAGCTATCCTGTTCCCTGAAATAAAAGAATACATGAATACAAATAAATAAATAAATACCTCTTGACCATATTTAATGGTCGTAAGGACATTCATCGATGATGTGGCAACCAGTTTTCGTCACTTCTCTCAGTCCTCTGCTGCTCTTTGTCACTTAGCAAAGTTGAGGCCTGTCCATTCTGTGATACTGCATGTCCATCTTTTTGATTTCTGGCCTGGATCCTTCGGCAGTGATCACAATTATCCTCTTGCTGCTTCAACTTGCTGACAGTTTCTGGTGCCTGTCCGCTGACAGTGATGCCATTTGTGGCACTAACTGCGTTATTGTTAGCCGTGAATTTTGGTTTTCCCTGCAACTATTTTTTTTTATACACCATGTCCATTCAAGATTCTGAATGACAAAATTTCCGGCTCTGTTTTCGTTCCTGTCAGGCCAGCATTGTCATAAGTGAGTCAGAAATTGAATATTTCTCCAACACTGACTGTATATTCATAGACTTAGAGCACAACCGTTATCACTCTTTTCCTGGAAGTTGGTGAAGAGGCTGGGTAAAAGTAGACACCCTTGCTGTACATCTACCGTTGTGCGGAATCGTTTGCTGCGGATTCTGTTATAGTAAACTGTTGTGGTGCCTTTCTCATAGTTGTCTTGTGGCTTCAGTCAGACTTTAACGGATGTTATATTTTTTTAATTTGTGGCCATAACACTTCGTGCCAAACACTGTTGAAAGCTTTTCTAAAGTCGATAAACACATGGAACAATTTTTATGTACCATAAATTATGATATCATTCACCAAGGACTCTGAGGCTAAATACCTGCTTCAATGAGGTCCTGTTTTTCTTACAAATATATTATCATGAAGAAATATTTGAAAATGCACAAAGTGGGGACGGGGATAGCTCAGTGGTTGGAGCACTCGCTTTTCCCCAGCCAAGTTAAGCAGCGTCGAGCGTGGCTACCACTTGGATGGGTGACCGTTTGCGCGCTTTGGCTTCAATACAATCCCCCACTTCACCCAGCTGTAAATGGGTACCTGCCTCTTTAGGGTCAGGGAAGGTAAAGCAGCGAGGAAGAGGAGATGGGCGCCGCCCTCAATATGCTGGCCCCTAGAGAAGTGAGGTCTCTGACGCCTCACTCACCTACGACCTTAGAGGTTATTGAACACCTTTACCTTTTTTTTGTTTACACAAAGTGGAATGCAGAAATTGGGATCAACAAAAATTAGAATAGTCGTTAAAGGGGGGAAAAGTGAGATGATGCGATGATACGAGTGATGAAAGAAGAAGAAAACACTGGAAGATTCCAGGAACATGGGTCTGACAATTCCAAGAATAAGGCAATGGACAAGGAAAGTATGAATGAAAGGTTGAATGTGTTTTACTTTCTTTATAGAACGCGTAAAATCTTTACATACATAGGCACGATCGCACTGCCGGGGAAGAAGACAACACACACTCCAAAGGCTGCACACCGGTAATAAAAGTGGGCACTTTTCCTTCTGTTTTTCTATGTGACTCTTGCATTCAAACCGCACGTACTAAGGTATCCACAGAAATAAAAACCACTTTTTATGAAAGAATAGCCTCTGACTCAAACCTCAGGACAATATGAACAAATTTGGTAGGTTTGAACTTTAAAATTTTTTCAGCAAACACTGTACCCCCTCAGTCCTTGGTCGTCTGCTAGCTGCCTCACCATAATATGCATGCGCGGGGTCAACGCTGTAGGAACACAGCCAATCCCCATTTCATGATCATTTCTCACTTTCTCATCACCACCTGGTGTCGATGTATGGCCTCATCCCCCAAAACTAGTACACAGTGCCTTTTTTCATACTTTAAAAAAAATCTGTGAAAACCAACAAACAGTTTCTCACTCCCACTCTATTGAAGATACTACATGACCCCCAAATTATTACAGGTGTGCGGCCAAAGAAGCCTCAGCTGGAACCTATAGCATGGGCTTCATCTTTGACCTTCCACCCTTCAATGCTTAACGTGGTGAAGAGGAGAGAACCAGAATGATAGTCCTGCGTGGCCCCTCTGCCAAAGAAAACAAATCAGTGAAGAATACCCTTCACCTTTACCTATCCCCTAGACTGGTAGACTGTTGGGGCACCGTTGAAGATTCTGCAACTGCTTCCAGCACTCCTTGTGGCTCTCAGCTTTCCCTATCCTTCCACTCAAAGCCAAGCAGGTCCACTCTCTGATATTGTCATACCCGATAGCCTAGTAGTTAGAACATTGCGCTCGCAATCTGACAACCCGGGTTGGATTCCCGTTCAAAGGGGATATTTTCCCCTGGAGTTAACATCAGTGCAGACTCCACTCTCCCCCAAAGTCCTTCGGATGAGACTATAAACCGAGGCCCCGTGTGCGAACGCACGCATAACATCTTGCGCACACGTTAAATCATTTTCCGCTTTTCGTAAGAGTAGGCCATTGTGTGCCGGTGGAAACATATGCCAGAATTTACAAAACCGCATACACACGGGGACTGGATGTAAAAAAGCTCATAAGTGCTTATTCCATTATCCTCGATATAATAGAATAAAAAAATATATAAAAAAATACCCTAACCTCATGCAAACCAGCACTAACTATCCTTACAGGCATAACCAAGTGGTCAAAGGCAACGAAGGCACAGAGAGTATTGCCAGGGAGCGTATAATTATAAGGCCATGCCAACCTCTCCGACACGGCACAAGACAGCAAAACGTGGCCTGAAAGAGTTGTGTCATTCACAGCACAGAAGAAAAGTCCACGGGGTAAAGTGGATGGCTTAGAACGCATAGAGGATTTCAAGAATGGAGAGATCAGGTAGGAGCCATCAGCAAGAGTTTGGCAGGAAATCAGACGTTGTGTTCCACCTTCAAGTCTTCAAACCAAGTGAATGTATAGGGACGGTATAGCCAGGTGGTCAGAGCATTGCGTGTTACGCTTTGACGGCCCGGGTTTGAGCCCAGGTTCGAGCCACTACAGAGGCACCCGTTTGAGGAGGTTTTTCCCCTGGAGTTAACATCAGTGCCAACTCCACTCCCTCCTTCCCCCCATCCCAAGCTTTACCTCCCCCTTCCACTCCTCCTCCGTGTGTGAACACACGCACAGAATCTGATCTTTTGTCCACGTTAAAA
>CM054137.1:18016590-18019090 GCA_028751875.1 Rapana venosa | reverse complement strand
GCGGACAGGAAAAAAAAAAGAATAGAAAGAATGAAGGAAAACAGAAAGAAAGAAACAAAAAGAAAGAAAGAAAGAACAAAACAGGGGGGGGGGGGGGGGGGGGGGGGTAGAAAGGAAGAAAGAAACAAAAATAAACATAGAGAAGGAAAGAAAAATAGAGAAGAAAGACGCTAACCAGAAAGAAAGAGTGAAGAAAGAAAGAAACAAAGAAAGGAAACGGGAGAAGAAAGAAACTAAACTGGAGGAAAGAAAGAGAGAAAGGAAGAAAGAAAGAAAAGAAAAGAAAGTAAGGAAGAAAGACGGAAATACTGGAAAACGATAAACAAAAAGAAAAGAGAGACAAAAAGGAAAACAAAACAAAATAAAAGGATGAAACAAAAAATACTGGAAAAAAAAAACCCCGACAGACAAGCTGCTGTAAAAACGCATGGTTGAATAATTTTTACGACTCAAAAACTTCGGACCAATTATGTGGTGATTTTAATGCAAGAAAGAAAGAAGGGAAGAAAGAAAGAAAGAAAGAAAGAAAGAAAGGAAAGAAAGAGAAGAAAATAAAGAAAGACAAATAAGCCGCTACGCCCATTGGTCGATTCTTCGGTTGTTGGTTTTTTTTTATTGCTGCAACAGTCTGAGACCAAGTCTGTGTGTGATGTGATTTTAATGCCATGCAACCTATCTTCCTTGTTAACAAAGCTTGTACCTGCATCTTGCACGCCAGCACAAAGAGAGAGAGAGAGAGAGAGAGAGAGAGAGAGAGAGAGAGAGAGGGTGGGGGGAGGGGGGAGGGGGGAGAGGGGGGGGGCAGGGAGAGAGGGAGAGAGAGGGTGGAGAGAGAGAGAGGAGACACATAGACAGGCAGACAGATTGACAGAGACAGAGACAGACAGATAAAGATACAACGATAACGATAACGATTTTTTTTTCCTGAGGTTCATAGAATAAGCACACGACTTTATTTACATTCAGCCCTCGGAGAGAGAGAGAGAGAGAGAGAGAGAGAGAGAGAGAGAGAGAGAGAGAGAGAGAGAGAGAGAGAGAGAGAGAGAGAGAGGAGATGGGAGGGAAGAGAGTGAAAGAAGAGAGGGGGGGGGGGAGGGAGGGAAGAGACAGACAGATAGACAGCAGATAGACAGAGAGACAGACAGATTGACAGGGAGAGAGAGAGAGAGAGAGAGAGAGAGGAGAGAGAGAGAGAGAGAGAGAGAGAGAGAGAGAATGGAAGGTAGGTAAAAAAAGAAAGGAAAAGAAAAGATTGGATGGCAGGGAAGAAATAATTATAGAAAAAATCAAACAATCAATCAACCAGTCAACCAATCAATCAATCAATCAATCATTCAGCCAATCAATCATTCAGTCGATCAATTAGTCAGTCAAGTCATTCAGTCTGTTAGTAACTAAGTAAGTGCCGGGGAAAAAAGATTAGAAAAGTTGATAAAAAAAATATAGGAAAGAATTATCAAGTAAAAATCTACAAGTATGTAAATGCGTCCTCTCTCTCATCATCTCTCTCTCCCTCCTCTCTCTCTCTTTCATCTCTTCTCCTTGTCAATCAAGTCAAAACATTAACTTCCTTTGAGCATTACATCTCTACATATCTATCGTCTCTCTCTCTTCATCTCTCTCTCTCCTTTCTCATCTCATCGTCTCTCTATCCTCTCTCTCTTCTCTTCTCTCTCTCTCTCTCTTTCTCTCTTTCTCTCTCTCTTCTCTCACTCTATCTCTCTTTCTTTCTCTCTTTCTTCTCTCTCTCTCTCTTCTCTCTCTCTCTCTTTCTTTCTCTTCTTCTCTCTTCTCTCTCTCTTCTCTTCTCTTCTCTCTCTTCTCTTTCTTCTTCTTTCTTCTTCTCTTCTTCTCTCTCTCTCTCTCTTCTTCTCTTTCTTCTCTCTCTCTCTCTCTTCTCTTCTCTCTCTCTCTCCTTCTCTCTCTTCTCTTCTTTTCTTCTCTCTCTCTCTCTCTCTCTTCTCTCTCTTCTCTCTCTCTCTCTCTCTCTCTCTCTCTCTCTTCTTCTCTCTTCTCTTTCTCTCTCTCTCTCTCTCTCCTCTCTCTCTCTCTCTCTCTCTCTCTCTCTCTCTCTCTCCTCTCTCTCTCTCTCTCTCTCTCTCTCTCTCTGCCGCCCTTTCCCTAGCATCCCCTTAGTATTCACCCCCCACCCCCCCCCCCACCTCAGAATGTTTGTTCAAGAGCTGAACAATTTCAAACTCAAATGATTCTGCTTTGCCTCGTCATTTTCATTATTTGCCCCTCTGCATAGAACGTGCCTGACAAAAAATTTACAAGAAAAAAAGGAGCACCATCTTCTTCTCTTATGGGTTCCATTAGAAATATCCACTGTTATAATTGAATACAGTGAAATTGTGCGTTTTGGGTGTTTTTTGTTTTTATTTTTTTTTAAAGGATATCACTCATGTGTTTGAACAATATACAAACAAAGCAGCCCCCCCCCCCCCCCCCCCCCCCCGCCCTCCATAAAACCAAGGGGAAAAGCTATATTGGAATTTTT
>CM054137.1:18004090-18011590 GCA_028751875.1 Rapana venosa | reverse complement strand
GCCAGACCAGACCAGACCAGACCAGACCAGACCAGACCAGACCAAACCAGGCTAAGCCAAGCGAAGCTAAACTAACACACACACACATACACACACACGCGCGCGCGCGCGCGCACACACACACACACACACACTCACACACACACAAACTGAACTAAAACTGAACTAAACTAAATTAAACTAAACTAAACTGAACTAAACTAAACTAAACTAAACTAAACTAAACTAAACTAAATTAGAACAACTACTTCTAAGAAATAAATTAATAAGCTATTGACGAATGAATGAGTAAACAAACGAACAAATGAATGAATAAATGAATGAATGAATAAAAACTGCCATGGCATTTGGTAAGGTCGACAGATGGATTGCAAGCATTTTTCAGACTTACATGCTTATTATTTGAGGACTTTTCACATGTTCAGACTACGGTGAAACTGTCCGTTGAGAATTTTTCAGACTTGGACGGTATTTTCCTTTGAGGATTTTTTAGACCCGATAAAATTCACCTTTAGGGATTTTTTGCTGGGTTTTTTATTTATACTACAACTAGAACATCCTCTGAGGAATTTTCAGAGTTTGTGAAATTCTCCTTTGAGTACTTTTTTTTAAGACCGTTGCGGGCATGCTCTTTTTTGTTTGAATTTTCCTTTTTAGAAATTCATTGACGCTCTGAATTTGGGATTTTTCAGACCTTAACAGGCAGCGAGATTCTGCATTAGGGATTTCCCCCATCATTGTTCTGACTATGCTATACTTGACTCTTCTTTCTGCTTTGCAGAGTTTAGGTGACTTCCTTTTAGAATGTTTTAGACTTGCGGATTCCTTTAATTTTAGGGATTTTTTCACCTCTTGGGGGACTTTCTTTGGGGTTTTCAAAGCAACTAAAAAATTGAATGCTTATGGCTCAGGAATTGTTTTAATAATTTGGGTTTATCTCTTTAGGAGGAAGGAGTCCATCTTTTAAGTTGTTATGGAGTTTGCCGTCAGAGAATCTACTTCTCAGTGGATTTTATTACAGGGCGCGCCATCTCTCTCCTCGCTGGTTATTCCCCTGACTTAAAGAGGGCAGGTACTCTTTCAGCTGCTGTGACCAGAGGGGAACTTATACTGAAGCAAGGTCGCTTAACGGTCTCCATCTTAACTGTAACACGCGATCGCAGCTTAACTTGGTGGGTGGGAAAGCTGAGTGCTGCTGCCAGATTAGAGGTTATCCGTCCTCTTAAGGACTTCTTTAAAAACAGATTTTGGTAGGTCTAACTTTTTAAGGATTTTCAAAAAAAAAAGTACTATGATTGGTTTATTTCTCGAGAAATTCGTTCACTCTGGTGAGCTTATCTTTTGGGAGGATTTTCAGACTATGGCAAGATCACCTTTTTCATGAACTTTTGTTCCAGAGTCTGATAGGTGTCCGAGAAGGAGCCTTCTTATAAGCAGCATAACTCGCCATTGGAAATTATTAATTTTTTAAAATCTTCTCATTGGTCTCTGTTCGTTTTTATTTGCATACCGTTTAGCACGTTTGTGCCACCTTTCTGCCCCATTTCATATCACCTATTTTCAGTTTGTGCACAGAGTCTATAGTCACGAAAGAGCCTTCTTATACGCAGCACGCATGAAATAAATTTTTAAAATCTTCTCATTGGTCTCGTTCGTTGTATTTTTTGCATAACCGTTACGTTGTGCCACCTTTTGCCCCATTCTATTCATGTATTTCGATATTGATGCACACCAACACAACTACGCGAACGCACGCAGCACGAGACGCAGATGAAAAATCTGGCTGAATGCATCTTCTTTGACTCGTCGTTGATCACGTTTTGTGTGAGCAAGACACGCGGTGACAGGAGCAGACTGTTCTAGATTCCGATGTTCAGCTGTGACAATAGTCGGAGAGAGAGAGAGAGAGAGAGAGGAGAGAGAGAGAGAGAGAGAGAGTGGAGAGAGAGAGAGAGAGAGTATTTAGACAGGCAGAGAGATGCAGACATTTTGTGCAGAGACTTAAAGACTAAAAAAACATGTATTAAAAAGGAAACGTGAAGAAACAGATAAATAATAATAATAATAAATAGAATTTATATAGCGCTATATCTTGCAAAGACAAATCAAAGCGCGTGCATTCAACCTAATTTTACACAGTCATGCAATCAATGATAAATAATCAATAGTTTAAACAAACAGATATTACAAACATGGTGCGCTGCAGACACAATCTATGAAAACAAGAACAGGAAGACACGGATTTATATTTTAGATGAGTCTACGAACCTAGGCCCCATGAACAAACAGAGATAGACAGACCCACATACAGACAGACACAGACAGACCCACAGATAGACAGACAGACAAAGATAGATCCGCAGACAGACATCGACAGACCCACAGACGACAGACAGACACAGAAATGAAAAACAACAATAGAGAGAGACAGACAGGCAAGAATGTCAAGACTGTCTGAAGACATTCCAACAGACGACAGACAGACAGACAGACAGAAAAGCAAAAACAGACAGAAAACAGACAGACAGAGACAGACAAATTTGCACAGCCAAAGTCTACATTCCCAACCAGTTCTCCACCTCGAGTTAAGCCAAACAACACAAAACAACACACAAACAACAACAATCACACCAACACACACCCACCACCACACCATAACCAACACACACACACACACACACACTATACACAACACACACACACAACACACACACTTACACACACACACTATACACACACACACACCACACACACACACAACACAACACACACACACACACACACAACACACACACACACACACACACACACACACACACACACACACACACACACACACACACACACTAACACAACACACAGCACAAACACACACACACAAACACACACACACACAACACACATACAAACACACTTACACAACACACACACACACACTATACACACACACACTATGCACACACACACACTTACACACACACCACACACAACACACTTACACACACACACACTTACACACACACACGGAAATATGTGGTTTATCATGTGAGAGCTACTCCTCAAAGAGGAAGCCGGATTGGCTCATCAAAGTCCGACGGCGATGTATCGCCTTATGTGACAGGCTGTGGAGATAATGGCACAGAGAGAGATACACTCTGACACCCTCTGACACTGAACCTATCTCTTTATTAGCGCACGTGCCACTGCCAGACCGAGATGTTTTCTGATTAGCCAGAACATGCAGCAGGCAGAAGCTGGATGGTGTTGTGTGTGTGTGTGTGTGTGTTAATGTTAACAGACATGGAAGCAAAGTTAACGTGGGTATAGAGATATCATGTATGTGTTCAGTATGAATGAAGAAAGGGAGCACATGTGCATATATATATGCGTATGGTACACATGCATTCAAACATGCATGAATACACGCACAAACATGTGGATATAATAATGATAGTAATAATAGTAAAAATGACAATAATTATAATAATAATAATAATATTGTAATGATGATAATAATAATGATAATAAGTATAATAATAATAATTTATGGAATTTATAAATAGCGCTATATCTTGCAAAAACAAATCAAAGCGCTTGCATTCGATCCACTCCCACAATGCAACCAACAATAATTAACAGTTTTCATACACACACACACACACACACACACACACACACACACACACACACACACACACACACACACACACACACCACACACACACACGCACACGCACACACACACACACACACACACACACACACAACAGGTTATACACTTCGGCAGGATGATGGGAATTTTAGTCATTGAAGGCAGGGATAGATAATTATGAGATCTGTCCTATGGCATCTCTCTTTTGGTCCCTCTCTTCCTCTTCTTTTCTCTGCCTCTCCTTTCTTCATCTCTCACTGTATAGTTCCAATGGCTAAATCTTTTTAAAAAACAACAACATTTTCTCTTCTTTCTCTCTTCTTTTCTTTCCTGTTTTCCTTTGCTTGAGCTCTGAGGCTCACTAAATGGGTTTTTTATTTCAAACTTAATACGACTATTTCTGCCCACCATTAAGGTAGCCGCATTCTAATTCGGGCATGGTGTCTAAACATGATACCAGTCCGCATGCAGTTGTTGTGTCATTGTTTTGGGCTTAACTTTTGTCATCTGTTTCTACTGGAACACATTGCCTATACTTTAAAAAATGCAAAACAGCTTTTATTGTGTGTGCAAGATGCTCTGTGTGCTCCCACATGGGATCTTGGTATACTGCTTCTTCCAAAGGAGTGAAGTAAGTACTGATGTTAATTCCATGGGGGAGAAGAATCCTTTCAAACAAGTGCTTCAATGGTGGTTTGATCCCAAATAGTCAGATCACAATTGCAATTTTCTAACCACTAGGCTATTCCACCACCTTTTCTGTTTCTGAATTTGTATATTTATTACCATCTCTATGTCTGTCTGTCTGGTCTGTCTGTCCCTCTGTCTTGCTTGTCTGTCTCCCTGCTTCTCTTTTTTTTTTTGGGGGGGGGGGTGGTACATTCATCGCTTGCGTTTTTTTGAGATTGTTTGTTCAAGACCTGAACAATCTATAAAGACACAATTTGTAATCCCCGTGTTTAATTTGCCCTACCCAAAGAACGTGCTCAACTATGATCTAAAGGCAAGGTGCAAACTTGATCCATTATGGAATTTTGTGTGTATCAATATTGAACCAGAGAAAGTGGAAAATCGATTGAGAAAACCTGTCTCCAATGTGCTAAGTAGTTGTCAAAGAAAAGGAGCAGGAAGGGATGGGATGGGAAGAGGGAACTGTGGCAGTTGGTGTTTAATCTAACTTTTTTCCTCCTCCTCCTTCTCCTCCTCCTCCTTCTTGTTCTTCTTGTTCTTGTTTTGCTTCTGCTCTTAGCTTCAATTAACTTCTTGTTCTGTTTTCTTCTTGTTCTTTGTTTTCTTGTTCTTCTTGTTCTTGTTCTTCTCTTCTTTTCTTCTTCTTCTTCTTCTTTCTTTTTTCCTCTTCTTCTTCTTTTCTTCTTCTTCTTTCTTTTTTCTTCATTCTTTCCTCATTTCTTCTCTTCTTCCGCGTTCTACCAATTTCTGGCCATATTGTTGGTAGAATGCGCAGTGCCTGGTCTCTCCTGTCTTCGAACTCTGCAAGAGGTTTACACACTGGCCCCATGCCAAGAAATTCCAATAATTGCATGGCAGACTCATTAACAAGTTCATATAAAAGATTTCAGATTTTCTTAAAGAAGGCAGGAGAATTGGCTGGGTAGAAACACAGACAAGATGTTGGTGGGAATAGATGTCGCTCGATGGGTAAGGAGAAAGGCAGAAATAAAGGTAGTAATATCAAAGAGGACAGTTCAAGCACAAAATTGAAAAAGTGGGGATGCTATTGATTCTGAAAGAACGGCCAGCAACCCCACAGGGCTAAACCTTAAAGTTTGATTTCAATTTCAAATTTGAATTCTTTTATTTGAAGAATAATGGATAAGCACTCATGGTCTTTTTTCATTCATTGTGATGTGAAAACGTGAAAACGTGAGAAAACAAATAATGAATGCGGGAGAACCCAAACATCCTTTTTGTTTTTAAGGCTCTAAACAGTACACATCAAGTGACATGTGTCCTTTTGAAAATAACTTCACAGACACACAGACTAGACACATATACAGACACACAAACACAGACACATACAGAGGCAAAGAGGCACGAACAAACCGACAGACAAACACACACATGCATGCAGAAACTTTAGTTCAGACATATATACACGAGAGCGTAATACACAATGCACTCACACGTAACATACATGTGCATCACATGCAAAAAGCATCCATCCAAACACACCACACCCACAGCAAACCACGATTCCCCACCACCACAGCCCCAACAAACCCCCACCCATCACCTTCCAAATGATACAACACAACATACAATCTGTTCCATTTTTCAACTAAAACGAAAAAACGAAAAAACAAAAATAACCCGAAGAAATCCCACATCTTTCGTTTATCACGTGGACCTACTCCTCAAAGAGGAAGCGGGATTGGCTCATCAAAGTCCGACGGCGATGTATCGCCTTATGTGACAGGCTGGGGAGATAATGGCACAGAGAGAGATACACTCTGACACCCTCTGACATTGAACCTATCTCTTTATTAGCGCACGTGCCATTGCCATATGCCCGTTTCGTGTTGATTATTCGGTATACAGATGCGCATATGTGTATATGTGTGTGTGTATGGGAGGGTTGGGGGTGAGGAGTGGGGTGGCGTCGTGTGCTGTGTGTGTGAGGGTGGGGTGAGGGTTGTATGGAAGGTGGTGTGTGTGAGATGGAGAGAGTTGTTTGTATTTGTTATGTATGTGTATGTGATAAGTAGTTGAGATGTGTGAGAAAACTTGTGTTAGTGTTGCACGAGTGCGTGTGTGTCTGTGTGTGTGTGTGTGTGTGTTTGAGGGAGAGAGTGAGTGAGAGAGGGGGAGAGAGAGAGTACGTGTGTGTATGTGTATGTATATGTATGTATTTGTGTGCATGTCCGTGTGAGCTTGCGCGTGTGTGCTTGCGTTTGTGTGTTTGTTTGGAGTAGCAGTAGTAGCAGCAGCAGCAGCAGCAGTAGTAGTAGTAGTCGTAGTAGCAGTAGTAGCAGCAGCAGCAGCAGCAGCAGCAGTAGTAGTAGTAGTAGTGTAGTAGTAGTAGTAGTAGTAGTAGTAGCAGCAGCACCAGCACCAGCAGTAGTAGCAGCAGCAGCAGCAGCAGCAAGCAGCAGCAGCAGCAGCAGCAGCAGCAGCAGCAGCAGCAGCAGCAGCAGCAGTAGTATTGTAGTAGTATTACTCGAAAACCCCCCACTGTTAATACATTACGATGGAGATAAGTAATGCAATGCAATGTAATACACCACACGACACCACACCACACCACAACACATGTACCACAATGCAACTCAATTGAACACAAACAAATCAACGCAACACAACGCAGCACAAAGCAATGAAATACACCACCACCCCAACCACCACCACTCTACACCACCACACCACCACCAACAAACCAACAGCATCACATTGAGGCCACAATGTTATAATCTCACATTTTAATCACAACGTGCAGACAACAACAACAACAGTAACAGCCTGATTAGTCAAGTCCTACAGAAATTCTGAAACAGATGCCATGGCCAACTGGATAGTGTAACCTCGGCAATGATACCGAGTTCTCGAATATCCTGCCATTGTGGAGTTCGTTTCAGTTTGCAGGGGAGAGAGCTATTAGAAAGAAACTGGATAGCACTTTCCAGTGTCACTGGGCAAAGTGGTCTTTGCACCATCTTCTTTGAGTTGTATCGTTGGTTCAACTGGGTTGTTGTAGTTTTTGTGTGTGCTCTTTTCTGTAATGTTTGTTGGTGATGGGAACGAAAAAGGTTTCTTTTTGACTGTCAGTGTCAGTGAGTCAATTGATTTGAGGGAGTGGTTTATAGTGTGTGTGTGTGTGTGTGTGTGTGTGT
>CM054137.1:17981590-17994090 GCA_028751875.1 Rapana venosa | reverse complement strand
TGTGTTGTTGTGTGTAGAGTAGTGTGTGTATGTGTGTGTTTGTGTTGTGTTGTGTGTGTTCTGCGTGTGTGTGTGAGTGTGTCTGTGTGTGTATGTTGTAGAGTGTGTGTTGAGTGGTGTGTGTGTGTGTGTGTGTGTGTGTGTGTGTGTGTGTGTGTGCAGGGCCTAAGACGTAACAATAAAGGTCGTTCTTTCTTTGGGGAGTCATTCTCTGTGTAACAGGATACAGTGAAAGCGGTGTTCATGGGTGTCACATGCAAAATAAAAGTTCTGCATGTGTAACTTTATGCCACGAATTCAATTTCAGGGTCTTTCAAGGTTATGGATGCTCTCTGCCCCCATCCCAATAAAATATACGGACACACAGACACACACAGACACACCCACACACGCACGCACACACACAGAAACACACACGAGCGCGCGAGTGCAATCACACATACGCAAACAACACACACATGCACAACACAACACACACACAACACACACTCACACACACGCACACACACACAAACAACACACACCACCACCACCACCACCCCACCACCATCACAAGAACAACAACACACATAATTATACACACACTACACTACACACACACTCATTACACCCCCACCCCTCCCCACACACATACTACATACACACTACACACACCACACCCCCCACCCCCACACACACACTACACACACACAAACACTCTACACACACACTTCTACAAACCCTCTTCTTCATTTCCCTCTCAAGCGTCATATCCTGAAAACGCTTTTTTTTAATAAACAAAATAAGAGGCTGCTGCTTTGAAAGATAGAAGCAAACCTTATCCGGTTCTCTTTTTACCGATCTAACCTTGAATCGTCCACATACCACAGAAACCAGAACTTCAATAGGCTTTAGCAAACATCTACTCAAGAGATCTCCACCTTTAAGATAATACATCTCCAGTACTTTTTCAGGCAGCTGTGCTACGTTTTTCAAAATAACACCCCCCAAACAAACCCTGCTCGTTAGGTTTTCAAAACGATTTGCAAAGAGAAAGGATAGCGTGGTTTGTTCTGCGAGTTATTGATGTAATTCTCCTCATCAAAGGATTTTTGTTCAGAATGCAGCAGGCTCTTAGAGGGTAACTTAAGACATGGAAGCATGGGTGGCTTGGGAGAGAGGAGAGAGGAGAGAGAGGAGAGGAGAGAGAAAGAGAGAGGAGAGAGAGGGAGAGAGAGAGAGAGAGAGAGAGAGAGAGAGAGAGAGAGAGAGAGAGAGAGAGAGAGAGAGAGCCACTTTGGGTGGCTTCTATGCTAGAGTTGTGTTGATGATAGGAGTTTCGGGTGGGTTTTGGTTTTTTGTACAGGTAAAATGATAGTTGGAAGTATGTGAGACAAGCTGTTTGGTAATTGATTTAAAATTTGGAGAGAGAGAGAGAGAGAGAGAGAGAGAGAGAGAGAGAGAGAGAGAGAGTGAGAGAGAGAGAGAGAGAGAGAGGAGAGAGGAGTGAATGAATGAATGAGAGAGAAATGAGAGAGAGACACACACACAATATGTAGTGTTGCTTTACAAATTCAGCGTATATAATTCCATACATTATTATTATCATTATTATTATTATTATTATTATTATTATATTTATATATATTATATATATGTATGTATGTATGCAAGTATTAATGTTTGTATAGGCACACACATACACGTGTATAGACACACACACACGCACGCACGCACGCACACATACATACGTGTATGTTTGTGTGTGTGTGTGCGTATGTGTATGTGTAAACCTGCGCGTGCGTGTGTGGAGAGAGAATGAGAGAGAGAGAGAGAGAAGGAGTTATCAAAATTAAATGATCCATATAACGTTACAAACTACACAGCCGTTTTCCCCCCCCTCATCCCGACAAACAGGCATATCATAAAACATTTTTCATTTACAGTCTGGCATCGTGTGTGTCATGGAGGCCCAGATTAGTCTGTGATGAGGACGTGATGCTGTGCTGTGTTTGTTTTTGCAGGATTAGATTTGCCCAAGCCTGCAAGCATACACTGGATAGATGAGCACACTTGTAATTTAAGAATATTCATATATATATATATAATTAATGAACATTCATATCTGTCTATCTATCTATCTATCTATCTATCTATCTATCTATCTATCTATCTATCTATCTACCTATCTATCTATCTATCTATCTATCTATCTATCTACCTACCTATCTGTCTATCTATCTATCTATCTATCTATCTATCTATCTATCTATCGATCGATCGATCGATCGATCGATCTATATACACACGCACACACAGACACTAACACACATTAACACATACACACACTCACACACACAAAACACACACACACACACACACACACACACACACACACACACACACACACACACACACACACACACACACACACACACACACACAAACCATTCTTTCACATGGCAGATGTTTGCCACATTTCTAAAATCTGTTTATTATCCTGAAAAGACCACTACCTGCCTCCATCACCGCTGTTGTCGTTGTTGGTAGAGGCCACAATCCTAAATCCTAAACATCATCATCATCATCAATGCCTTTGTGCCTTATTGGCATGTAGGACAGCAACAAATGTTCTCCACTCCTGTCTGTCCTGGGCCAGCTTCCGAATGGTTCCCCAGGTATGTTGGAAGGTCTTCAGCTCTGTTTCGACAGTCCGACGCCAAGTGTTCTTGGGTCGTCCTCGTTTGCGTTTTCCCTATGGTGTCCAATGGAGGGCTGTTCGGGCGATGTTTCCCTGTTCCCGACGGCAGATATGCCCTATCCATCCCCATCGCCTATGCATGATGATAAATCCTAAACATGGCTGTAGGATATCTCAGAAATTGCACAGCCTATTTCTTTTTTACATGCTATCTCTAAAAACCGTACACGATTGTTATAATTATTACCTGTGTCTCCTTGCTCGTAAAACATGCACCTGAATAGAATATCTCACAAACAAGCAAAGCCTATTTCTCTCTTTTTAAAAAAACCACCAACCATACTATCTCTAAAACCCTACACGATTGTTATAATTATTACCTGTCTCTTCTCCCTCGTAAAACATGCACCTGAAAACACCTTGACTGTGTCCACCATCAAAGCAACTTCTGCAACACAGAGAAGAGAAAGGGGGAACCGGGTTCAAGATGATAAATCAGATTTTAACTCAAACTCCTTTCACAGAACTTCCGACGTTTCTTCGATAGCACAAGTAAGGGGGGGGGAGATGCACATAATCACACACAGCTCCCTTTACGTTCCAACAACGTACCTCCGCCCAGATCAATCGCCAAAAAAACCGCTTGTATCTGTTACCTGGTCCAGGGGTTATCATCAGGCCAGCTTGGGCCTAGTGTCTCCCTTCAATTATAAGCCTTTTACGTGTTTTCCTCATCTCTGCTTTGGCCAGGACATGAAAGGCAAGGTGGAACCTGTTTTAAAGGTGTTAATCTTATCGCGTGCCAAGCGCTGCCCACCGAAGCCCGCTATTAAATTGAGAGCAGTTTTCTTTTGATCCTGGCAGTCTGTTTTCTGTCCAGAACATCTGGTGGGGGTGATTTTTGAACTTGTTAAGAAGGCTCAGTGGTGGAACGTGTAGCTTTTTTTTTCTTTATATTATAAATGTAAAATAAAAGAAAATAAGTTTTACAATTTTTTTTTCATCTGGTGAAATTCGGGGCGAATCTCAGTGTAGTGGTTAATTTAAGTTGGGATTTCTTTTTTTTAAAAATTGGAACAGTTTTCTTTCTTTTAAAGAAGAGCTAAAATATAATGACTGATGTTGCTAATTTGTAAACGATTGCTGTCACTAACAAGTTTGATGCATGAAATTTGTCTGTAATGAATATCAAGCTTTAGATTATAGATCAATATGATTTACGCATTGTCTCAGAGGCATTTAACCTAGAGAGAGAGGGAGAGAGAGAGAGAGAGAGAGAGAGAGAGAGAGAGAGAGAGAGAGAGAGAGAGAGAGAGAGAGAGAGAGAGAGACAGAGAGAAAGAGAGAGAGAGACAAACAGACAGACAGAGCAACAAGCAGACAAAAACAGAAAAAAGTCCAATTTTTCCATAGAGCTACCAGATTAGAAACTGTGTCCAAACATCAATAGATACACACACACACACCAAAAAAGACCAGCTCTCATCATTCATGAAGAGTCCCAAACCCTCCTACACACAAACAGCACGACTACCCCCCTCCCCTCCCCCCTCCCCCCCCCCCCGCCCATCTCTCCTCCTGAACACAGGCCTCCCTGTATTCTATCCTTCCTTTTGTCCTCACTGTCTTCACACCAGTCAGACCTTTCCGACATCCGAGGCCCTGGGGCGTGTAAGATTTCATATTATACCAACCCCCTGGCTTCTCCCTCCAGCACAGAGTTTGGGACCAGGGCAGACACAGTGCACCCTAACTAAACCTGTATGTCTTTGTCCTCCCCGCCCCCAAAAGGCGAGAAATCAACCGGGGCCAATCACAACTTGGCAACAAGAAGACAAAAACTAACCCCTGTCCAAACACGGACAGGACGGTTTCTCTGCACCACAGTTTGTTTGCCGAATATGATTTTCATTGAACGAGTACACACAGAGAGGAGAAAAGAAGGCTAAAGAAGCAAGCGCCCCAGTCCTGTTTCCTTCATTCCCCTCCCCGGTGTTATTGGAAATCGACTCTGGGACAGAAGGATTTTTGTAACATGTACACGTGCACCCGCAGTCTCTTTTCTTCGTGTTGGTGGCCCCTTTTTGTTTGAACACAAGGGGTCCCAGGACAGAAAAGAAACACGCGTCCTCTCTGGCCTACCCCCTCCCCTGGCCTTGTGGATTGTCTGGATGGTCATAAGAGCAATAGGAAGAGTAAAGAGAACTTTATCCCGCGCGCAATCGGCTGATAAGTCTTTCGTTTCCATGGGCAAACAAATTTGACATGTTCCACGTCTGTCTTGCAGCACGGCTTTTTGACTGGCTTGATCTTCCAGGACTTGCTCCGTGGTGCCATTGGTGGAAGGGATGTTGGGGGTTGGGGGTGGGGAGGGTGTGGGTGGGACAGGGAAGGTAATGGGCAATGAAAGAGAAAGAGAGGGGTAGAGGGAGGAAGAGAGAGAGAAAAGAGAGAGAGAGAGAGAGAGAGAGAGAGAGAGAGAGAGAGAAGAGAGAGAGAGAGAGGAGAGAGAGAGAGAGAGAGAGAGAGAGAGAGAGAGAGAGAGAGAGAGAGAGAATGTGTCCAGTCTCTTCGATTTTCTATATGAACATTAAAGTATGTTTGCCAGTGTGCTTCTATCTGTCTTTGTCTCTGTCTGTCTGAGGGATGGGATAGCCTGTTTTCCTGGTTTTCTTGGTTACAATAACCTAAATGAGATTGGCAAAGAATGAATATCTTTAGTTCCTTTTGCTTTTTGTAAATAGAAACATCACTTTTAAAGAGCATTCTTCTATATTCTTTTATTTCCAGGATAATGGAATAAGCACTCATGTGCTTTTTAATCCAGTCCCTGTGTGTTTGCAATTTTGTCAGTTTTGTCATCCGTTCTCACCGGCACACAATGGCCTACTCTTACGAAAAGCGGAACGGGTTTTTACGTGTGCGCAAGATGTTCTGCGTGCGTTCACACACGGGACCCCGGTTTATAGTCTCAACCGAAGGACTTTTGGGGAGAGTGGAGTCAGCACTGATGTTAACTCCAGGGTAAAAATCCTCTTGAACGAGATTCGAACCCAAGTCAGCAGATCACGAATAGATCACTCTAACCACAAGGCTATGCCACTGTGTGCCGATGGGAACGGATGAGAAAATTTACAAAACTGCACACATACAGGGACTAGCTGGATGTAAAAGAGCATAACATTATGAGTGCCATTTCCATTATCCTTGAAAGAAAAGAATTCAGTTAAAGTTAGGTGGATACAGCGTTGTGCTCGTGATCTGCCGGCCAAGATTTGGGCCATCACCCAGGCACCTGTTCAAGGGGATTTTCCCCAAACATCTTGTGCACACATACGTGTAAACCTGTTCCACCTTTCGGAAGAATAGGCCATATGTGCCGATGGATACAGATGCCAAAATTTACAAGATCGGATGCACAAGGGGACTGGATGCAAAAAAAGCACAAAGGAACTTATTCTAAAATACTTAATCTCTCTCTCTCTCTCTCTCTCTCTCTCTCTCTCTCTCTCTCTCTCTCTCTCTCTCTCTCTCTCTCTCTCTCTGCACGCACGCACGCACATGTGTGTGTGTGTATGTGTGTGTGTGTGTGTGTTACATGATAGGTTAACATCTACTACCTCACCACCCAAAACAGGCCACTAGGTCATTCATAATTCCAGATTCCTCCTAGAAAGCTCACAAGGTTCCTTCATTCGCCTCCAACTCATCTATCTATCCATCACTCTGTCTTCTTGCGCTTTCTACCGTGTCTTACACGCAAAACTCACTTCGGTAACCTCCCCTTACTGTCGCGTGACGTCGGACATCATCTTCGGGAAACGGCGGAAAAGATCGGCAAGTGCCGTGCGTTGTCAGTCAAACGCTTTTCAGTGTGTACGAAGGGGGAACGAAGCGTGTTTTCCGTCGGAAGTGACCGAAGAGTGCTGTCGGCAGTTTTCGGCAGGGAAAGGGAGAGTGGGGGCCACATTGTAAGATATTTCCTTGTGAAGAAGAAGATCAGATTGGATGCGATGCTCTCTTTGCGGGTGTTAGTGCGCTTTTTAGGATCAATCTTAAAAGTGAGACTGGACCATGGATGTTTTAGGATTCGTTTCCTTGTGGAGAAGATAGAATACTTTGTTTGCATGCGGGTGTTAGTGTGCCTGTTAGGATGAATGGACAAGTGTAGGCGGGACCTTGTTGTAGGTAGGATTCATTTCCTTGTGAAGAAGATAGAATGCTTTCTTTGCGGGTGTAAATTTGTTTCCAGGATGAGTCCAAGACTTCCCCACCTCAGGATTCTTGTTGTCATTCAGGGACAAGTAGTTCCAGGATTTGGTGTGGTGGAGAGGGTGAAATATATGATGTAAAGTTATTGCTGAAGGTTTCAGAATGTTAAATATCGAAATAGCGAAAGTTTGATTAATGTATTGTACATAATGGAAATCTGACATCAAACATCTGATAAACTTTGATATGAGCCTGTATAATGCATGTGATCAAATGTTAGGTTAAAGTTCTTGTAAAACTGAATCTTGTAGACATAAAAAATATGGTTATTTATGAAGTTTGCCTAATCAGGGTGCTGTGATATAATTGTTGTCTCCTAAACAAATGCAAAGATAGACACATTGCGGGTATTTGCAGTGTTAGTGTTTATCTAGGCAGACTTGGATGTTGTTTGATATTGTATATCAAGTTTGAGTGCTTTCTAAAGAAAAAAAGATCAATTTGATTATGTTTGTGTTTAAAGTTAGAAAAAAACCTAGTTTTAGTTATGTAAAGACTATGGCATTGCTGTATTGATAAGATTTTAGCATAGCTCAAATCATCTCAATAAACTTAACCTTTAATCAAGCTTCTGGAGACATATTTGCCTGGGCAGCAGTTTTGTACACATTTTTCTTTCCAACTGTGATATTTATGTGGTTAATGGACCATTGGATAATGAACTCTCCTTAAAAATGACTGGCTGCTTTTACTATTTGCTACAACTACTACTTCACAGACAAAAGTATGTTTCATTTGTACTTTCTCTTCAAGATCCTTAGGCACATAAATCCATTTCTTTCAGTGAAGAAGAAACAAACTTTAAATGCCTCAAATCACACAGTGCAAAATTATTATATTTTGATGAACAAAGGCCAAAATCACTTTGCTGGTTATTGTCAGAAATTGGCGATGTTTTTGCCACATCTGATTATGTTGTTAAATTGAAGAATTGGGATAATTAACTTGTATGAAATATGTAATCACTAAGGGTACCCTGTTCTTTTCACCATTGAAGAGTCTTAGAATTCAGCAATCTTCACAACTGACAAAAGGAATATGCAAACTAATTTCTTCTGCATTCCTCTCTTTTTTAATCATAGTACAGTTGGGTAAAACTTGTCAGTTAATGAAGTTGGCTTTAAACACTGTATGAAATAAACAGTCTCGCAGAGGTTCTTCTTGCAGAGTAAAGTTATAGAAAGTTTGCATTTGCGACCAAAGCAAAACCACAACTCTTAAGTTATGATGCCGTCAAAGGTATATATTGGAAAGACATTTTGGTTAGTGCATAAGGTTATAGATGTTTTGAATACGTAAATATATATTTTTCATATTATACTAACAGCTCGGGGTTACGGTAAAAGAATGCACTATACCCAGACACACATACACACACAGTACAGACACATAAACGGAGACAGAGACAAAAGCCAGCCAGCCAGACAGATTGAGCAGAGAGATACGACAAGAGCAAGCCTTTTACAGTAGATTCCCAACCACCAAGTTAAGTAAAGACTGCATCACAGCCCCCTCCCTCCTCCCCTCCCCTGCATGCATGTGGGATTGAATATCACAGGCACCCCCCACCCACCCCACACCCACACACCACCCTACCCCACCACAACCACCACCCCGACCTCCTCCCTCTCCTTCACTGAAAACACAAAAGTTCCTTGTTTCATCATTTTTACCTCCACCAAGACCAACCAACCAACCACCAACCAACCAACCAACCAACCAACCAACCACTCAACCAACCAACCAACCAACCAACCAACCAACCAACCAACCAACCACTCAACCAACCAACCAACCAACCACTCAACCAACCAACCAACCAACCAACCAGCCAACCAACCAACCAACCTACCAATCGACCAACCAGCAACAATCAACCAACCAACCAACCAATAAACCAACCAATCAACCAACCAACTAACCAATCAACCAACCAACCACAACAAACAAACCAACAAAATACCCCAACCAACCAACCAAACTAAAGTCCTTCGGATGAGACTATAAACCGAAGCCCCGTGTTCGAACGTATGCAGAACATCTTGCACACACGTTAAATCCTGTTCCGCTTTTCGGAAGAGTAGGCCATTGTGTGCCGGTGGAAACAGACGACAAAATTTACGAAACCGCATACACACGGGGACTGGATGTAAAAAAAAGCACACGAGTGCTTATTCCATTATCCTCGATATAAAAGAAGAAATAAAATAAAAGCCAACAGAAGTGCAGACAGGCTAAACTCAACCTGTCATTTTGACATGCACACCAAGCTATTTGTTTCCAACAACGACGACAACACCTTAAAAAAAACCAACAACCCTGTGACTCGACAACAATTTGTTCCCTCTTTCACACAAACTAAGGGTTTTCCACACTGCCAGGTTATAGGCATGGGCGAAACCTCCCATTTGGGGCCTCTTCCCGATCCCTGCCCTGGTTTTCTTTTGTCGGCTTGGCTGAACCCTCTTATTAGTCTCGTGCTGGAGAGAAGGGATGTGACTTTGACTGGGAAGTTCAAAAGAAAATAAATCAGGTGGTGTGTGTGTGTGTGTATGTGTGTGTGTGTGTATGTGTGTGTGTGTGTAGGTGGTGGGTGGGAGGTGGGGGGGGGGGGGGGGGGGGGGGGAGGGGAGAGGGAGAAAGGGTGGTGGTGGTGGCGGGATAACCTTTAGTGGTTAGAACGTTGGGCTAGGCTAGCTTCTGGGTTTGACGGCCCAAAGATCGAGTTCGGGTTCGAGTCACCACCGAAATGCCTGTTCATGGGGACGTCTTTTTTTTTTTCCCCCTTGGAGTTAGCGTCAGTACTGACTCCGTGCCTCTGAAAGTCCTTCGGTTGAGACTATAAACCGAGGTCCCGTGAGCAAACGCACGCGTAATGTCTTGCATACAGGTTAAAACCTGTTCTGCCATTGGGAAGAGTAGGTCATTCGTGCCGGTACGAACGGGTGACAAGATTGTTAAAAAAAAGCGCATTCACGCTGGTGTCGTGTTTAGATATTATCCCTGAAGTCGGAATGCGGCTTCCTTAAAGGCGGGCAAAAAACGGTCGCAATCGCAACAATCTCACCATTAGTGAACTTCGCAGGTCTAGCCAAGAAAGGAAAATGGAGGAAATTTATTTATTTATTTTATTTATTTATTCTTTTATATCGAGGTTAGTGGAATAAGCACTCATGTGCTGTTTTACACCCAGTCTTCGTGTGTATGCGGTTTTGTAAATTTTGCCATCTGTTTCCACCGGCACACACAATGGCCTACTCTTCCGAAGAGCGGAACAGGATTTAACGTGTGCGCAAGATGTCCTGCATGCCTTCGAACACGGGGCCTTGGTTTATAGTCTCATCCGAAGGTCTTTGACATTCAGTTCGATTTTTTTTTTGTCAAACGGGGAAGAAAGGGCGAGGCTGGGAATCGAACCCAGAACCTCACGGTTAACTTGTTGGCAGGCGAACGTCGTAAACCATCCTGCCACCTTCCTTCCATAAAATCTAGCATGCAGGCTGTAAGAAGCAAAACTCCTGGATGGATCAGCGGACTTCCAGTAACTCTCTCTCTTCTAGACAGCGAGAGATCTGAGGTTCGAACCCTCTTGTAGACCACTAGACCCTTGAGTGGTAGTCAGGGTGCTAGTCTTTTTGGATGTGATGATAAACTTGAGATCCCGTGTGCAAGATTCACTTAGTTATAATTATGTGACAGGACCTATCCAACCCGATCATAATTATCATTGAAATTGTATACTCCCCGCCGTCTACAGAAGTCATATCAGGGCTGGTTGACGCTTCAACAATGATAAATCGAATCGAATAAATCGGTGGATCGGTGGTCTAGAGGTAACGCGCCTGTCTAGAATGCGAAAAGTCCGGGTCGGGTGTGTGCGCGGTTCGTACCCCGTTTGGGCCCGAAATTTTTCCCCATCCATTAGACCATGAGTGGTGGTCTGGGCGCTAGTCTTTCGGATGAGACAATAAACCGAGGTCCCGTGTGTTACACAAAATTTTCAGCGCACGTAAAAGAACCCACGGCAACAAGGGAGTTGTCCCTGGCAAAATTCTTAGAAAAAAGCCACTCTGATAGGGAAACAAATACAGTTGCAGACCAAAAGAAAAAAAAGAAGAAAAAAAAGGGTGGCGCTGCTCTTGTGGCGACGCGCTCTCCCCGGGGAGAGCAGCCCGAATTTCACGCAGAGAAATCTCGTGACTTAAAGTGGTATAAAATAAATAAAATAAATAAATAAATGCTCCGGTTAAAAATATTACGCGTCTAAATACAGATTGAAACAAGGAAAAAGAACTATATCTTCTGTCGTTCCTCGTTATGATCTTATGAAAACTTGCCAGAATATAAGAGAATAACAGAGCCGTTCCTGACAGTTCTCCATGAAACAGATGGCCAAGATTCTTTCCAGAGAAATAGGTTATGATTGTGAATGGTACGCTTTATACCAACTAGTAAAACGAACGTGAGAACTCTCAACACATTCATTTTTTTTTTCTTTTAGTCTGTTGTCTGTCTTAGTCATTTTCATATTAATTAAGCCAGTAAGCTAAAGAAAAGAGAAGAACAGCCGTCATTCACCTACCCTATTATTCTGAGAGTCCTATCAGCGTAGAGGAAGCACACATGGGGAAGGGGAGGTGGGTGAGGGAGTGGGGGGTGGGGGGGTGAGGGGGTGGAGGAGAGGCGCGTACAGCTGTCACGGCCCAGATTTGGTTTCTGCATGTGTAAGTGTAGACACCCAGCTCAGTATCACCAGTCCTCTGGCCACCACTGATCTCTTGCCCCCTGTCCCCCGGCTTTCCCTTCTCTTCTTCATTTTCTCCGCTTCCTTCTCTTTCTGTCTGAAGAAAAGGGTATTCGTAGCAGAAACCACACACACACGCGCATACGTACAGACATTCACGCGCACGTGCGCCCACACACAGACACAGACACGCACACACACACACACACAGGCACACACACACACACACACACAGACACACACACGCACATACACATATTAAAAATAAAACAAGCCACATAGCTTGCAAACTGTGTTTCTGACTCAGCACGAGGAAATTATGGATTAAAGGTATGCACAACATCCTCATTAACTCTTAGTTTTGCTGCCTGGCTCTGAATTTTTATCCCTAGCACTAAACTTTGACAAGGTTTACCTGTCACAGGGGACGGGATAGCTCAGTGGTCGGAGCACTCGCTTTCCCCCAGCCAAGTTAAGCAGCGTCGAGCGTGGTTACCAGTTGGATGGGTGACCGTTTGCGCGCCTTGGCTTCAGTACAGTCCCCCAATTCACCCAGCTGTAAATGGGTACCTGTCCTCTATAGGGTCAGGGAAGGTAAAGCAGCGAGGGAGAGGAGATGGGCGCCGCCCTCAATATGCTGGCCCCTTGAGAAGCTGAGGTCTCTGATGCCTTGCCCCCCTTCGACCACGTAGGTTGTGGGACACCTTGACCTTTACCTGTCACCTGTCTCTGTCGCTGCTATGGACGGTAGGAACACCTAACAATGTCACCAGAGTTCGCCATCTTTCTCTATTTCTTCTGCAT
>CM054137.1:17966590-17976590 GCA_028751875.1 Rapana venosa | reverse complement strand
TACTACAACTACAACTTCTATACTTTTTACTACTTCTACTACCACTACTACTACTACTACTACTACTACTACTACTACTACTACTACTACTACTACTTTGCATTCTTCTTCTTTGTATTCTTCTTTGCATTCTTCTTCTACTTTGAATTCTTCTTTGCATTCTTCTTTGCACTCTTCTCGTAGTTTATTGAAGTTATTAGTTGCAATAATTATGGATGCCTCCCTACTCACGCATTCGCGCGCGCGCACGCACGCACGCGCGCGAGCGCACACACACACACACACACACACACACACAACACACACACACACACACACACAACACACACACATATACACACACCAATGTCAAAGAGAATAACTAATTGGATTAGTTTTGCATTCCTTCGAATCAATTTTTTTTTTAAAGCTTTCTAGTCATGCAGGTCAACCTTAATCCACATTCAAATAATCCTTCCCAAGTTTTGATCCAAGTAAATCCCCCAACCAAGTTACTGCTTCTAGACATTACTTTCCCTTCCCATCCAATTCCATCATTTCTTTTCCATATAAAGTGCCACGTGCGTGCTCCAAGTCTTAGAATTTTGCATAAGAAACCTTTACTCCTGAGGCCAAAGAAGCCAAGGTTGAGAAAGAAATATTTCTCAAAATGTATTCCACACTTCTTTCAGCAAACGAAAGCAGCCGGAGATCACTTCGGACTCTTCCGTTAGAACTCGCCGCTTCGTTTCGCTTGCGTACACAAGCTGAAGTCATTGACGGTCGGTGCACGACACTTGCCGATCATTTCCGCCATTTCACGAAGATGATGTCAGCTGTCACGCGAGCAGTGATGGAGGTTGTCGAAGGGAATCGGGATTATAGACACTATTCTAGAAGAGGCGAAAACCTGGTATGTTTGGTTAGATTGATGAAAATAATGGAACTTGTAGGAGGTCGTCGAGCAAATCTTGAATCTTATTATTGGTATTTTGTTCTTGTCTAGTGTGCCAATGCTGGAACCTATTGCTATTTTGGTGATAAGGTAATGAAACAAGACTATCTCTCTCTCTCTCTCCACACACACACACACACACACCTACACACACACCTACACACACACACACACGAACACAAACCACACTCTGTTCCTTTGCTTTTCACCTACACTGTCTCCCTCTCTCCTATGCCATTCTCTCTCTCTCTCTCTCTCTCTCTTCTCTCTTCTCCTCTCCTCCTCTCTCTCTCTCTCTCCTCTCTCTTTGTTGTCGTTGCTTTTGGGGGTTTTCTTTTATATGTTTGTTTGATTTTTACCAAAAATTCCCTTTGTTTCTACTGAGTGAGAGTATGAGTTTTAGGTTCATAAGTAAGTTGTATCCCTACAGGCCAGGACTGGATGTAAAAAAGCACATGAGTGCTTATTCAATATCCTCGAAATAAAAGAATTTGTCATTGTCATTATCATTGTCTGTCTCTCAGTCTGCCTTCTCTCTCTCTGTTTGTCTGTCTGTTCTCTGTCTGTCTCTCTGTCTGTCTGTCTGTCTGTCTGTCTCTCTGTCTGTGTTGTCCTAGCTTGTCTCCCACTTTCCATGTCCCTGTTTCCTCTTCTCTTATTTCCCAAGTTTCCCCCACTCACCACCCCGCCCCTACCCCCACCTCCACATCATTCTTTCTTCCCCTTCCATCCATGGTGATGGTCTCCATCCCCTTAGAAACCCAGACGATCAGCAAAGTCAAAAACCACACACTGTTCCTTTGCTTTTCCACCTTTACTCTCTCCCTCTCTCCCTACTGCCCATTTTCTCTCTCTCACTCTCTCGCTCTTTGTTTTTTTTTGGTTTCTTTTATGTATTTGTTTGTTGTTTTTTAAAAAGTTTTTCCCCTTTGTTTCTACTGTGTGAGCGTCTGAGAATTGGGTTTATTAGTAAGATGTTTCCCTACAGGGCGGGACTGGATGCACAAAAGCACATGGGTGCTTATTCATTATCCTGGAAATAAAAGAATTTGGCATTGGCATTGTCTGTCTGTCTCTGGTCTGTCTGTCTGTCTGTCTCTCTGTCTGTGTTGTCCTAGCTTGTCTCCCACTTTCCATGTCCCTGTTTCCTCTTCTCTTATTTCCCAAGTTTCCCCACTCACCACCCCGCCCCTACCCCCACCTCCACATCCTTCTTTCTTCCCCTTCCATCCATGGTGATGGTCTCCATCCCCTTAGAAACCCAGACGATCAGCAAAGTCAAAAAGTCGTGCTGTGGGACAGCACTGGGACATGTCAAATTTGTTTGCTGAAGGAAACGAAAGATTTATTAGAGATTGTGCGGGGATCGCATTCTCTTTGCTCTTCTCATTGACATGTGGCCTGTGTTTCTTTTCGCTTTTAGTTCCCTCCCCTCTCTCTCAAATATGGAAGAGAGAGAGAGAGGGGTTGGGGAAGAGGGCAGGCACACAACGCAGCTCGCGCTGCACGTGCGTGTGTCACAAAGATCGTGCTTGGGCAGGGGCACATTTCCAATACAGACAGGAAGGGGCAGGGATTGCTGAGGACTCAGAGCCTGCTTACAAGCGGTTCTTTCCTGCGTTGTTCGTGTATTAATTCAATAGAAGTCATATCTGACAAACAAAGCTCTGTAACAAAGACGAACCTCTATTGCCAAGTTGGGACGTTTTTGTAGCGGAGTTGTGACTGCTTTCTTTGCTTTTGTTCCAAAAAGGCAGAAAGACATACAGGGTTTAGGGTGCATGTCTAGCCTGAAACTCCTTGCTAGAGGGGGAAGCCAGGGGTTGGTGTATGAAACCTTACACGCCCCAGGGCCTCGGATGTCGGAAAGGTCTGACTGGTGTGAAGACAGTGAGGACAAAAGGAAGCATAGAATACAGGGAGGCCTGTGTTCAGGGAGGAAGGCGGGGGGTAGTCGTGCTGTTTGTGTGTGTGTGTGGGGGGGGGGGGGGGGGGATCTTCATTATTGATGATGGCTGTTTGTTTTTTTCTTTTTACTCATGTGTCCATTGACCTTTAGAAACTGATTTTTAACTTGGCAAATCCATGTTGAAATTGAGCTTAGCTGTGGTGTGTGTGTATGTGTGTGTGTGTGTGTGAGTGAACATATGCAAAATGAGACTAGGAATCAGACATTTACAAAGTATGTAGGGGCAGGGTGATATATTTTGGAGCATCATGCTAGTAACCAGACCATAACTGAAGAATCCGGTTTGAGTCTCCATTGAAGAATCCATTTGAGATGTTCCTCCTAAATTAACATTGGCACAGAACAAATAAACTCCAGCCTTAAGTTTTTCAGAAAAGACCATAAATCGAGGTTCCATGTGTAGATGCATACAGAATATCTTGCACACAAATGAGTAAAAGCCCCGCCCACCTTTTTGGCAGGATGGGAAGGTTGAACCTCAAACCTTTATGTTTCTGAACGAGTGTGTTAACCACTCGCCCCATCAAACTGTTCAATGGATATATGATTCTTGACAGTGAAGTTAGTAATATATTTATATATATTTATTTATTTATATTTATATTATAATTATATATATTATATATATATATATAAATCTATCTATCTATCAATCTATCTATCTATCTCTCTCTCTCTCTCTCTCTCTCTATATATTATATATATATATATATTATAGTATATACACATACCACAGTCTAGTCAGGCTCCTGAAACAACCATGACTGTTCATGCTTTCCTTCCCTTCTTCTTTTCTTTCTTAACTTCAGTTCTCCAGTAAGTGGTGGTACTACTTACTCTACACGAAGCGACCTACCCTAGGACCAACAGGGTGATAAACAGTATGTTTCCCTAATTAACGGGGACACAGATGGACCGACTCCCCGAAGGAGGTATGTCTGTCTGTCTTATCGCCCAGGTCAAGTGACCTTTGCGTCAACATCACGTAGCTTTGCAGGTGGCACAGTGATTAGGTTTCGCCCCATCTCCCCTACAGGCACGAAAGGTCGGACCACCGCTAGCGAGAAGACAGGAAAGTTATGACCGTGATGGGGTAATGAGGGGACTCTGCAGTTTTCGAGGGGTGTAGGTGTGGGTGGGTGGTGGTGGTGGTCGTTGGGGGTTGGGGTGGGGGGTGGTACGGGGTAGGAGGGGATGTATTTTGTTATTTGTGGTGGGTTTGTGTTAATTTCTCGTGATATTTTGAGATAATAACGTGTTTTATTATATTGTATTGTGTTGTATTGCATTATATTGTATTGTATTGTATTGTAGTGTAGTGTAGTGTAGTGTGGTGTGTGTAGTGTAGTGTAGTGTAGTGTAGTGTAGTGTGTGTGTGCGTGCATGCGTGCATGCGTGTGTGTGTGTTATTAATCACAATGCTGTTGCTTGATGATACTGCTTGTAACGATAACCCCGATAACCCCTACGACAGCTAAGGTGACAATGACAGCAGCGAGTGTTATAATACAGATTAGGAAGACGATTATAGCATCTGAATGAAGAGATAAAGTAACTGAGATACCTTCAAGTATCAATGCAACATCTTGCCATTTGAAGAACACGCAGATGTGGTTCAAAGATGCTGCCTTCTTTAGCAATGTATCAAATCTGCAGATGTAGCTTCTTAAATCTGCTTATCCGGGAAGTCATAATGCGCTACCTTGACCTTCTTTCACGGTCACCTATTCCATGATCTAGTTAACCTCTGGGGCACCACTGAAGATTTTACAACCAGCTACATTAATGGTGGGCAAAAATGGTTTCATACACAAAAATAGCACAATGGGCAAACCTGGGAGTTCAACAAGCCTGGCTTTATCACAGTTCTTAATTAAACCATTGACGCTAGGGGCAACAGCAAAGTGAGAGGCTGTATGACCATTGGCTTTCACACTCGTGGAATTCCACTTTACAGCTTAGTCTTTAGTGATCGACTATGACTCTCTGACTAGGAGGCTTGACTTGCACAGTCCTTATGTGCTGCAGCCCTGGGGGCTAGTTGGCCTTTGGAGAACATCTCCAACGCTGACTGTCCTTATGCCCACTTGGCCGAGAGAGTGGGGATGTACTGTGGGCAAGGCATCTCCACTATAATCAAATTTCTGCCCAGTTTCCAAAACAGCAGCTGCCTCCTCTGCTGTTTTGGAGGTCATCGTCGGACACGACGTTCAAACATACGGGAGTTCAAGCTGAGGAACCAGAGAAATGGTCTGCTTCACTTTTATTTTTGTTTACCTTAAAAACCCATAAACATGAGTATTTTTATAGGGTGTTGATGATATTTGCAGTTGTTGGCTTTTAAAAAAAAAGTGATGCATGTACATGTTTGCTTGCTTTTACTTTTTATATTATAGCCGCTTTCTTTTGAAATGGAATTAGACACGGTTTCTATTAGAAGATCCCCATGAGAAAAGCATTCGTTTCTACTGAAAATGATAGTTAAGGTAGACCAAGGAAATGTCATGCCTGCTGGCATGCAAGGAGAAGCGTGTCTGATGTCTTTAAATAGATCCATTGTCATTAACTGGATTAAGACCTTCCACTGCACAAACCTGTTAAAAAAAAGTGACGTGAGTTATTTGTAAACTGCATAGCACATCGTTTTATCTCAACACACAAGGAAACACGAATCAAAATAATGGCACTAAAAAAGATATGACATCAATAATAACTCAGTCGAGACTGCGAATGTAGAGCGAGAACTTCCCAACTTTCCCAGGAAAACAGTGCTGTTTTACCCGATTCCCTCGTTCACAAAGATAATAGGAATGGTCAGATCTGGAATTGTTTGTCTTGCAATTTGCCGTCTGTACATTGACAGCCCACCTGGTGAAGGAAAAGAGAAGGGTGGGTTTATTTCCACAGGAAGTTTTCAAACCCAGAGAGTAATTCTTATCTCCATTGAGCCTGTCCACTTTATGACAAAGAACCGCTTTAGGACACCACCAAAGTGTATGTTAAAACTACAGCCCACTTTTAGCATGACAACTGGAATCAGGTTTTCTGAGACAACAACAAGGAAAAGGAGAAGAGAAGTGACAGCCCGGGCTATTGTTTTCTTCCTGTTGGTGCACGTGCAAACTAGCCCCTGTGGGCATAGCCACTGAAGAGCTACAAAGAATTGGGAGGTTTCCTTTTTTCCTTCTTCTGTACTTGGGACTGACTCTTTGTACTCTTTTATTTATCGGGGTAGGATTGTTGAACAATGGCTTAGGGTGTTGGTGGAACAACCGTCACATCTTTTGATGTCACCTTTACCGGTAGTTTTGAAAACTTTCCCTTTGGGATGAGATGGAAGAGGAGGAAGGAGGGAAAGAGAGAGAGAGGGGACCGTTTTGGCCAGCAACAAAAAAACAAAAGAACAATAAACATTTACAACAAAACTGACAGCCAAGCCTTGCCTATGCTTTTTTTTTTTGTCTGTGCAAAGTATCATTGCCCTATATCAAACGTGGAAAAGCCAAAGAGGAGTGTGATTGTGGTTAGAAACTGCTCCTTTGTCCCCTCCCCCTTCATTTTACCCCCTCCCAGACAAACCAGCTAATGGAACCCCAGACTGCCCCTAATCTATAATCAGGATGCACACAGAGCCATTTCGACAAACAACAAAATGGCCTCATAATTTGGCCTCCCTTTCATAGAGGTTTCAGCTACTGGGTTATTTGACTTGTTTTCTAAAAAAAAACCCCTCAGTCACCTAATCCCTGCTCCTTTTCCTTTATGAGGGTGGATGGATGCACCCGGCCCTGGCTTTGTGCGCAACCAGTGACATGGTTTTGACTGGGTGGGAGGAGAGAGAGAAAGAGAAGGGTGGGGGATTAGGCAACCAGAATCAGGTTACTTCCTGACCCTGGCAAGAAGCCCAAATGAAGAGAGCCCTCATGTAGAATGTAAGAAACAAACGTTGTTGAAGTTGTCAATGAAACTGCATCCTTGTCAAATGTCTGAGTCTTTGTCTGCTTTGCGTGCAAGTGCAATTTAAAACTAAAAGTGCTTTGTTTCTTTGTTTCGTGGTTATTTCAGCCAGCAGGATGCAATTTGGGCATTGGCCGTGCAGAGAAGATCGGTTCAGGGATTGAGTTTCTGTGTCTGTAATCCTGTACACCCAACTCTGTATCGGAGATCCGTCGTTATATCTTCACTGTAAAAGTCAAAGAGCAGGTTTTGTAAGGACTCACAAATGACGTAACCACAGTGAATATTGTTCTCCATTTCCCTAGCCAGCCTTGAGATATATTTTCCTTTCCCCACCAGAAGTTTAATTTATTTTTAAACTTAAATAAAAATGGCTGAGCTGATTGTCTACCTGGTTGAGCAAAACCCTTTTCTCATTTTTATCCTGCACCTTTGATATCTTTTAAAGTGTGTGTGTGTGTGTTAGACTTCCTATCCATTTTCAAAGACACCAGCATGGGTGGGGAAGGCATTGACACCCCTGCCATTCACTATTTCTTTCACAACAACAACAAAAATCCAGCTTGTTTCTCAAGTAAGACAGTGAACACAAAGAAAGCCGACCCACAAAAGCTGCTTGTACAAACGTCCAGTTTGTAGCCTCTGCACCAGTGCTGACAACACACACCAGCTTTAAATCATCTCAAACATGAACACAACTTGTGCAGGAAGCAGGCAGGGGGAGCTACTTAGCTGGTGGTGGGGTTAGGGTTCTGGGGGTCAGAAAGGAAAGTCTGTGGAAAAATAAAACAGCACAGGAAAGATGGCTGGAGATGGGGGGTCAGGTATCGGGAATCAGCCAGCAGAGGAGACACTTTAGAAGAGAACATCTTTCATTGAGAAGTTCTCATGGAGGAGGCAAATGTTGTTCTTCTGGTGTAGTGTGTGCTTTGTCTTGAATGATCCTGTTTACTTAAGTTTGCAGAGTACATTATACCTAACTGAGCACACATACAGTGTTGAAGAACACACACACACACATACACGTAGATACACACACATACACACAAACACACACAAGAAGGGAAGAGAGGAACAAAGAGAGAGAGAGAGAGAGGGGGGGGGGGGGAGGGTGAGACACAGAGAGATGAGTGCAAAGAGCAAGAGAATGAATCAACTATGTGATTGGAAGTATGATGTTTGCTAGCAAAATACATCTAACATACACACATGTACTAGTTTTGCTCGGTTGAAATGGTGGCTACAGATGTTGTGAAAAAGCAGTCTAAAATAGAACAAACACTAGCTATAAGAGCAACAGGAAAAGCAAACATATTATTATCAGCCAGCACTAGTAGTGATAGGCATTTCATTGTTTCAGTTAATGAATATGATAATTATGTTCATGAGCTTTCCCCCACAATACTGTTTCGATTTGCTTCCTTTGCTGGACTTTAACAGCTAATGCCATGTGATGAACATTGACATGAAAATAATATATCAGGAGAGAAGAGTGAAAGAAAGCAAAAAAGACAGACAGACAGGTGCGTAGACAGAAACAGAGGAAGGCAGAAAACAAAAACAGAGACAGGGACACAGATATGCAGAGAGACAGAGACACTGAAAAGTACTGTTTTGGGAAGAACAAGCTGACAAAACTGACAGCCAAACCTTAGTAATCATCTAGTTATGCAAACACTTGTGTAGCCAACAGTCAAGCAATAAAAAAGCCAAGATGATTTCACTGGTGGTTAGAAAATGCTCTTTTGTCCCCTCATTTCCACCCCTCCCAGACGAACATGCTAATGGAACTACAGACTTCTTAAGGCAAAAGGCAAAAAGAAAAAAATGCAAATGCACACAAAACCACTTTCAACAACAAAATGACTCTCTGCCTTGGCCCACCCCTTTAAAAAGGGTTCGAGTACTGGGTTATTTGTTTTCACAAAAGAGCAGTCTCTTACTCCATGCTCCTTGTCTTTTTTGTATGGGTGGATGCATTCAAGTCTTTCTTTTTTGCCACAGATGACATGGTTTTGACTCAGTGGGTGGAGAGGGGGGATTAGGCAGCCAGAATCAGATTACTCTTTGGCCCTGGGCAGACATTGAAACCAAGCAAACTTTTAGACAAGTTTGAATTCTTCCATTTTTGTTATCGTTATGAGGATATGGAGGACTATACAAAAGGTTCAGAATCAACAATAGCTGAACAGATTTCAATATTTATCATTATGTTCACGAGCTGTTTTACACCATACTGTCTCGATATGCTTTATTTGCTAGACTTTCACAGGTAATGAACGATAACATGAAAATATCAGGGAAGAAGAGTGAAAGAAAGAAAAAAACCCGAGTCAGCCAGGTGCACGGACAGAAACAGTCAGGCAGAAAGACAAAAACAGAGACAGGGATTCTGAAAAGTAATATTTTGGCGAGAGCTTAAAGCAGCCATCTTATTTTGCAAAGATTTTGGGTGGCCTATGCCAAGCAATAAAAAGCCAAGATGATTTCACTGGTAGTTCAAAAATGCTCTTTTGTCCCCTAACTTCTCTACCCCCTCCCATACAAACATGCTAATGGAAATACTGACTTCCTAAGGCAAAAGTGACAATGCACACAAGACCACTTTCAACAACAAAATGACTCTCTGCCTCGTCCCTTCTTTCAAAAGGCTTCCAGTCCTGAGTTATTTGTTTTGACAAAAGAGCAGTCTCTTACTCTCTGCTTCTTTTCTTCAGTGTGGGTGGATGCACTGGGCTCTTTCTTTTTTGCCACAGATGACATGGTTTTGACTCCGTGGGTGGAGAGGGGGGATTAGGCAGCCAGTATCAGATTACTGTTTGGCCCTGGGCAGACACTGCAACCAATAAACTTTTTATATAAGTTTGAATTCTGCAATTTTTATCATTGCTATAAGGATATGGAGGATTATGCAAAAGATCCAGAATAAAAACTAACTGAAATAATTAAATATTTATAACTATGTTCATGAGCTGTTTCACACCATACTGTCTCAGTATGCTTCATTTGCTAGACTTTTACAGCTGATGCCATGTGATGAACATTGACATGAAAGCTAGGGAAGAAGAGTGAAAGAAAGAAAAAAGACAGACAGACAGGTGCATAGATAGAAAAACAGTTATGCTGAAAAACAAAACAGA
>CM054137.1:17944090-17961590 GCA_028751875.1 Rapana venosa | reverse complement strand
AAGACATATGTGTTACCTTCTACACTCACTACCCAGCTACTTAAAAACAACAAACACATTCTCTACCTTTTTTCCCAGCTATAATTCCCGACCCACACTTCATTAGACTTTCCCAGCCCATTCTCACACGAGAATGCCAACTGCGAGCTGTTATAACTGATATTTCTCCTCTCCTCCCCCCCCCCCCCCCCCCCCCCCTTTAGTAAAAAAACAAGAAACAAACAAGAACGAGAGAAATCCTACCCTCTACACCACACAACTCCCTTTTAGGTATGTGTGTGGGCAGTAGGCAGAAAGGGAACGCCGAGATGCTGTTTTTTGAAAGCGTCCAGTTTGTTGTTTCAGCAACAGATACGAGGACCTAACAGCCAGGGGCTGCTTGAAACGATCTGTAACGCAAAACAGATCCGGTGTTAGAAACAGGTGGGATGGTGGGGGATGGAAACGTAGCTGGCGATTTCGGGGCTAAGGAATAAGAGAGAAAGAGAGAGAGAGAGAGGTGAGAGAGAGAGAGAGAGAGAGAGAGAGAGAGAGAGAGAGGGGGAGAGAGAGAGAGAGAGGGAGAGAGAGAGGGAGAAAGGGGTTTGAGGGGTTAGGCTGAAAGAGTGGGTGTTCATGGAAATGAGAAAAAAAAGTAAAGAAAGGTTTTGGTGTGGTCAGATGGATTGCTTGTCGGTCTCGCTAACTGGAGTAAGATGTACGCGGTCAACTGCGCAAACACCGTCAAAAAGTAACTTGAAATTGTCCTCAAACTGCTGAACACACGTTTTCTATCACCACACACGTAAACACGACCCACAATACTGGCAATAAAAACATATCAAATTAATAAAAACTCATAACATACTGAACGTAAACCGAGTACTCCCTAACTTTCCCGAGAAAATCTGTTGTACCGGATTCGCACGCTCAAAAAAGACAAAACGAATAGTTAGATTTGGAACTGTTTTGTCTTGCGATTTGCAGACTGTGTATTAGCAGCCTACCTGGAGAAGGAGAGGGAAAGGTTTTTATTTAAAGAAGGAAGTTTCCAGACCCAGAGAGAAGGGTTTTTTAAAATCTCCATTGAGCTTGTCCACATTGCGACAATAGCCACTTTAGGACACAACAAACGTTACCCCTAAGGGAACAAAGGTGGCAGGAGACTTTTAATATTGGCATATATGTATGTCATTCTTTGTTTCTTAGCAGCAAGAAAATAGCGATCATAATTGAAAACATGGTTTCCTCTCCCTTGAAAGGACCTGGATGGCTCCAGTATTGAGTGTTGTAGAGGTCCTGATTACGATGTATACAGTGGACAATACGCTGTCACAATTCCTCTCTCTACTCTCTCTCACTCTCTCTCTCTCTTACACATGCGTGGGGACGGGATAGCCTAGTGGTTAGAACATTGCGCTCGCAATCTGACAACCTGGGTTTGATTCCCGTTGAAGGGGATATTTTCGTCTGGAGTTAACATCAGTGCAGACTCCACTCTCCCCAAAAGTCCTTCGGATGAGACTATAAATCGAGGCCCCGTGTGCGAACGCACGCAGAACATCTTGCGCACACGTTAAATCCTGTTCCGTATTGTGTGCCGGTGGGAGCAGATAACAGAATTTACAAAACCACATACACACGTGGACTGGATGTAAAAAAGAACATGAGTGCTTATTCTATTATCCTCGATAAAAAAAAAAGAACACACCAAAAAAATGCACACACATAAGCACGCACGTGTGCGCACGCGCACATGCACACACACAGAAGAGACAGAGAAAAGGGTGAAGCAGACGCATAGAGCCAGAGGCAGAGAAACAGAGGGAGCCAGTTAGCCCGTTCGACAGAAACAGAAGAAGTAGAGACAGACAAGCGGACAGAAAGACATGAAAACAAGAAGGCAGGCATGCAGGCATAGTCAGACAGACAGACAGGCAGACAGACAGACAGACAGACAGACACACAACACACACACACACACACACCATTATCAGAAGTTCGTGCCTACTTACAAAACTGCGAACATTGTTGAAATAGCAATAAGTGCCAATAAAATTTAAAAAACAAGAAAAATAACAACAAACCAAATACAACAATGGCCATCAGTGTAGAGACTTACCAGCCAGCCCTACCCTTACCCCGCTCCTCCCACTCCCCTAACACTACTACAGTATAAAATTGTTGCTTTCTTTGTTCTTACTGCTCTCATACTGTCACACTTTTCTGATACCTGAAGCCATTTTGGACGCGCAAGGTGTCTCACACCTCACACATTGTTTTACTAAGAAGTTGGGTGTGGGTGGGTGAGGGGTGGGATGGTGGTGGTGGTGGTGTATGCACCTAAATCGTGTACACACACACACAACATAACTTAGACTAAGAATCACGGTCTTATTTTGCAATACTTGCATCTTTATTCCATTGTATTCAATTGCATTATATGAGAGAGAAAGAGAGACGGAGACAGAGACAGAGACTGACAGACAGACAGAAAGACAAGCAAACAAATAGAGACAGAAACACAGACAGAGAGAAAGCAAAGAAAAACAAATCGACAACACTGTATTACCCCATCATACTACATACGAAAAAGCGTACCACTAGGTCATAGATAACAATATTCAGATTTAGTCCCTGTGACCTACACACACCCTTCATTTGCATCAACTAATCCATCCTGTTGTCTTCTCACTTCATCCAAAGGTTTCTCACACGCGAAAACCTCTTCGGCAACCTCCGCTACTGTCGCGTGATCTCTGACATCATCTCCGTGAACTGGCGGAAAAGAACGACCAGAGCCTGCACTTCTCCGTAAATGCCTTTCCCCTGCGTACGCAAGAGGAACGAAGCGTGGTTTCCGGCGGAAGTGTCCCAAAGAGTGGTCCTGGCTGTTTTTGTCAGAGGAGAGAGAGAGAGATGGGTGAGAGGACACATCGTGAGACATTTCCTTCTGAAGAGAGGCAAAGGCTCTTTGCTTTGCTTTGGTATGGGAGAATGTCTTTATGTAAAAAATAATGTGAAGAGTTTCAACACGCAAAGAACAGGGAGAGCTTTCCGAGAAAATTAATAATACTGGGATAAGGTAGAGATTAGTAAAATGTATTATGACAGAAGTCATGTTGGGTTTTTAGTGAGCTGGAAGTAGTTCTAAGGTTATAAAATATAATAATAATAATAATGTATGGAATTTATATAGCGCTGAATCTTGTAAAGCAACAAATCTGATAAAAGCTAAAGGCAACGTGGCATATGATGAATGCACGTAATTATTGCAACCAGAATAATCTGAGCAGTCTTCTTCTTCTTCTTCTATTACTTGTTTTTGTTGTTGTTGTTCTTCTTGTTCTGTCTTGTTCTTCTTCTCTTCTCTTCGTTGCTTGCTGCTGCTGTGCTGCTGCTGCTGCTCCTCCTCCTCTTCCTTCTTCTTCTTCTTCCTGCTCCTTCTTCCCTTCTTCTTCTTCTTCTTCTTCTTCTTCTTCTCTTCTGCTGCTGCTGTTGCTGCTGCTGCTCCTCCTCCTCGTCCTTTCTCCTCCTCCTCTTCCTTCTTCTTCCTCCTCCTCCTCCTTCTCTTCTTCTTCTTCTTCTTCTTTTTCTTCTTCTTCTTTCTTCTTCTTCTTTCTTCTTCTTCTTCTTCTCTTCTTTCTTCTTCTGCATTCTTCTTCTTCTTCTTCTTCTTTTCTTCTTCTTCTTCTTCTTCTTCTTCTGCATCTTCTTCTTCTTCTTCTTCTTCTTCTTCTTCTTCTTTTCTTCTTCTTCTTCTTCTTCTTCTTGCTTCTTCTTCTTCTTCTCCTTGCTTCTTCTTTTCTTCTTGCTTCTTCGTCCTTCCTTCGTTCTTCAGTAGTTCTCTCTCTCTCTCTCTTTTCTTCTTCTTTGTTTTTTGTTTTCTTCTGTTTTTTCTTCTTTGTTTTCTTCTTTGTTCTTCTTCTTCTTTTCATTTTTTTGCTTATTTTTTCTATTTCTTTTGTGTTATTTTTTTCTTTTTTTCTTTTTTTTCTTCTTCTTTGTTTCTTCTTCTTCTTCTTTCTTTTTCTTCTCTTCCCACTTCTTCTCCTCTCCTTCTTTGCATTCTTCTCCTACACTACTCATGCACTCTCACTCTCCATACTAACTCTCTTCACTCTCTTCTCTTCTCTCTTGTTTCTATCACTAACAGCGTGCCACCTTAAACGCCCATCAGACCTTCCCATCCGCTTTCAAAAGGAAGACCCAGCCAGCCTCCTTGTTTGTGATGTTGTGTGTGTATGTGTTGTGTATTGATGTGTTGTGTAAGTGTGTGTTATGTGTATGTGTGTGCATTGTGTGTGTATAGTGTACTGAGTCCTGCTCTGTTCGTGTCGTATGTGTGTGTGTGTTCCTGTTACTAATGTGTGTGTGATTGTATGTGTTGTGTGTGTGTGTGTGCTGTGATGTGTGTGTGTGTGTGCTGATGTTACTGATGTTCTCCACCCAACCCCAACACACACTACACTACACTACACACTACACCACACACACCACACACACTACACACACTACACTACACTGCACACACACGCACACACAAACACACACAAAACAACACAAACACACCACACAACCACACACACTACCAACACACACACGCTACTGATATTCCCCACCCAGCCCCAACACACTCACAACAACCACATACACAGACTACACTACACCATCACACTACACTACACTACACTACACACAACACACACACACACACTCACACAACAACACCCCCCCCCCCTTCCTCCCCCACCTCCCCCTCTCCCCACCCCCCACACCAAACACAAATACAAAGAAATATTCCTCGAGGCCTACTCCCTTAAAAAAAAACAAGCGTGTTGCGGGAACTACTAACTAGGGAAAAGAAGAAGAGAAGAGGAGAGAGAGAGAAGAAGAGAGAGAGAGAAGAGAAGAAGAAGAAGAGAAGAGAAGAGAGAGAAGAGAGAGAGAAGAAGAGAAAAGGGGGGGGAAAGAGAAAAGAAAAGCCCCCAAAAAATATTTGCAAAGGGGTCCCGTTTTGTTTCCTGCAAAAGGGTCGTGGAGTTGACGCAGGGGCTTCAAAAAAACAAAACAAAAAATCCGTGCCAAAACCCAAAAGGAAGAAAAAGGGTATATGCAGTGGGCTGCCTACTGGGTACCAGTGGGTTTTCCGGGGTCAAGAGCCAGAGAATAAGAGAGAGAGGGAGGGAGAGAGGGGAAAGAGAGAGAGAGAGGGAGGGGGAGAGGGAGGGAAAAAGAGAGAGAGAGGGTGGGGTGGGGGGAAAAGAGAGAGTGTGTGATGTCGTGGTGTGTGGAGTAAGTGGTGGTGTTTTTTGTGTTTGTGTGTGTGTGGTGGTGTTGGGAGAAGAGAGAGAGAAGAAGAGAAGAGAGAAAGAGAGAGAGAGAGAGAGAAGTTGGGGGGTTTTGGGGCAGTGAGAGGAGTGTGTGTTGTGTGTGTGTTTGGGGGTTTTTGGTGCTTGCGGTTGTGTGTGGTGTGTTTGTGTGGTGGTGTGTGTGGTGTGTGTGTGTCTAAGTAGTGGGGATGTTTTTGGGTGTGTGTGGTGGGGGTGTGGGGGTTGTTGGGTGGAGAGGGCTAGTTAGGGTGAATTTTTGTGTGTGTGTGTGTGTTTTGGGGTTTGTGTGGCTGTGGTGTTTGGGTTGTGTGGTGTGTGTGTGTGTGGTTAAGTGTGGGGGTATGTTTTGGGGTGTCTTGGTTGGTGTGGGGTGTGTGAAAAAGAGAGGCGAAGTGTTTGTGAATTTTTTTTGGTGTGTGTGGTGTAGTGTTTTATTTTTTGTGTGTATGGTGTGGGTCGCGATGAGATGACGTTTGTGTTGGGTGTGTGTTTGGTGTGCTTGGGGTGGTGTGTTGTGTGTGTGTGTGTAAAAGTTGTGGGAAAAGAGGTGGTTGAGAGAGAGAGAGAGAGAAGAGAGAGTGAGAAGAGAGAGTGCGTATGTGCATGTGTGAATTTTGTGTTGTGTGTGAGTGCGTTAGGGGGTTGTGCGTGTGTGTGTTCTGTCGCAGTGAGAGTGAGGTGTGTGGGTGTGTGTGGGTGTGGTGTGTTGTGGGTGAGAGCGAGTGCGTGTGGTATGTTTGAGTTTTGTGAGTATATGAATTTGTTTTGTATAGAAAGGGAGAGTGTATGCGTGCTTGGGGCGTTGTGTAGTGTGTGCGCGCGCGTGTGTATGTGTGTGTGTGTGTGGTGGGTGGAAGGGAGGGAGGGAGGGGAGAAGGTGAGCCTTGGGGGGGTCGGGGTGGGGAGGGGGGGGGGCGGAGGGGGGGTCAGGAATCACACACTCCCGGAAGCTTCCCTGGGGGGGGGGGCGAGGGGGGGTAGCAGAATCAAACACACAAAAAGGGAAGCGTTACTGGGGGGGGGGGGGAAATGGGGGGGTATTCGGGTGTCAAAAAACCAACAGGGTGGAGGGGAGGAAGAAGAAGAGGACTTGTCATCTTGGTTCAGAGGATTCCCCCTTGACGAGGGGGAAATGTTGTTCCGGGCGGTGTTCTTTCCTTTTGTGCTGGAGGATCCGATTCTTCTGGATGTTGTTGGTGGTGTTGGTGGTGTTGTCCGAAAGAATGTAGTGGTAGTGGTGGTGGTGGTACGTTCACTTTATCCGCGTGAACACACACACAGACAGACATAGACACAGATACACACACATACACAGACACAGACACAGACACACAGACACAGACACAGATAGACACACACAAAACACACACACATAGACACAGACACACACATACACACAAAACACACACACACACACACACACACACACCCCACACACACCACACACACACACACACACACACACACACACACACAACACACACACACACACACAAACACACACACACACACACACACGCGCGCGCCGCGCACGCACTTGCTTGTTTGCTTGCTTGCTTGCTTTTTTTCCATAATGAATAAATCAAGACCAAAAGAAAACCCCTTCACTCTGTATTTTCTTACCTATTCCTCCTTCCTACTCTTTTCCAAACCATCTTTCCTGGTCTCTTTGCTTTCGTTCTAAATCAGACCAGACACAGGCGGATCCTATGGCCGAGTGGTACAGACCGTTCTACTTCAATCCCATGGGTCCTTGAATTCGTGGGTTCGAATCTCGGCGGCGTCTGGCGACTTAAGGGTGGGAATTTTTTATATATATAAAAGATCTTCCAGGTCAGTTTCAAGTACAGACTTACCAGTGCCTTAATTCCCTTGTGTGAATATCATTTATTTATTTATTTATTTATTCATTAGTTATCATTTTAAATTGTTTTTTAGGATAATGGAAAAAAACACTCATGTGCTTTTTGACATCCAGTTCCCGTGTATATGCAGTTTTGGAAAGTTTGTCATTCGTTCCCACCGGCACACAATGGCCTACTCTTCCGAAAAGCGGAACGGGTTTTAAAAAGTGTATAAATATATATAATATATATATATATAATATATATATATATAAAAATAATATATAATATATAAAAATATTATATATACACACACGCAGAAGATCAAATATGCACATTAAAAATCCCGTAATTCATATCAGCGTTTAGCGGATTACAGAAACACGAACATACCCAGCGTACAATCCCCGAAGTCGGAATGCGGCTACCTCCACGGTGGGCAAAAAAAACCAAACGGTCGCATACACGAAATCTCACCACTGATAAACCTCGTAGCTCTAGCAGAGAAAATGAAGAAAAGACAAGAAAAAAGACCAGAGTCAGCCATAAAAAAGGCTACAGCATGTATGTGCTGGCTGTCTGAAGAAGCACCAAAGTGGCCCCCTGATTCCCCCAGGTGGGTTTGGGGTTTCCATAAAGATGTCAGCTCCATGGGATGAGGGGGTAGCACAACAGGGCTGTGAACACCAGCCTGAAGCAGCAACAATCCCTGTCTGTCATGTCACCACCTCCTGTCTGTAGTCATTAACACCTGGGTGTGTATACACGATTGTATACCATGGTGTCCTGTCTACTTTTGCTTTGTTTTCTTTTTATTTCTGTGATGCTTTGGCTGTGTACTAGGATAAGGAAGGCTGTATAGTTGAGATGAGTTTCAGTGGTGTTTTCAGACAGCATCTATTGTTGCCTGTCATATTTTATGAGCGAAAATGCGTTGCGCTGCTGTTAAGCGCCTGACAAGTCAGGCCCAGCTCATCCGACTTTTGGCATGGGGGAGAATTGTTATCCATTATGACTTTCTGGAAAGAAAAAGGCGGGAGACTGGACGAAGAAGGCAGATAATAGACAAGATGGAGGTGACAGGAAGAAAAAAAATGACTAGGCAGACTTCGGATGAGTCTATAAACCGAGGCCCCGTGTGCGAACACATGCAGAACATCTTGCGCACACGTTAAATCATGTTCCGCTTTTCGAAAGAGTAGGCCATTGTTTGCCGGTAGGAACAGATAACAAAATTTACAAAACTGCATACACACGGGGACTGGATGTAAAAAAGCACATGAGTGCTTTTTCCACTATCCTCGATATAAAAAATAGAAGTTATCTGAGCGCTTTGATTTGTTGCATTACAAGATTCAGCGCTATATAAATTCCATACATTATTATTATTATCATTATTATTATCATTATTATTATCATTATTATTATCAATATTATTATTATTATTATTATTAAAAGAAAAGAAAAGAGGCTGTTTCCAGCACAGAATTTCCAGAATGTGGGGATGCTATTTATACTGAAAGATCCCCGGCATCCCCACAGGGGAGTTTGAGTGGTGTGAGGGATCCATTTTTGGTGGTTGTTGTTTTTTTAAGAGTGTAGGGGTGATGATGTGATAGACTAATAAATAGGTGATTATGTTGTGTTTAGTGGAAAGTGTGTGTGTATGTTTGTTTGTTTTGCTTTGTTTAATGTCTATTCACTACATGGTGATTTAGACACACCCGCATTCATACCAAAGTACCTATTACTACACACCACATCACATCTCTCTCTCTCTTTCCCTACACGCACCCACACACACACATAAGTATATATATATATATATCTATATATATCTATATATATATATATCTATATCTATATCTATATATATCTATATCTATATCTATATCTATATATATCTATATCTATATATATATATATATATATAATTACAGTAAAGGTCTTACAGGTGAAGAATATATGACTTCAGCAACTGACATTATGAATTGCTGAGAGTCATATAAAACTTCTTGTATATGTGTGTGTGCGTGCGTGTGTGTAAGTAAGTAAGTATTTGTGTCCATGTTTTTGATTTATCTCTAGCTTCGTGTCATTGACCTTGTTCTAACGTGATGTGTGACACATTCCTTATGTTCTTAGTTTCAGAAAGCTGTGGACCTTACATCACCACAGGATGACCAGTCAGAACAGATTCTACTGCCGATCTGGATTCTTCATTAGGTGTTTAAATTGTTGAAGTATGTGAGTATGACATCACGTGCCTGTGCATGGCCAGACAGGCAAGATTGGAATGACCCTTCTGAACATCAGCACTACCGCATCACAGAAGATCGGACACTAAACGAAAAGCAAATTGAACTTGATCAAACCAAACCAAACTAAGCCAAACCAGACAAAACCAAGCCAAATAAACTAAACCAAACCGACCAAACCAACCCAACCCAACCCAAACCAACCCAACCCAACCCAACCCAAATCAACCCAACCAAACCCAACCCAACCCAACCCAACCCAAACCAAACCAACCCAACCCAACCCAACCCAACCCAACCCAACCCAACCCAACCCAACCCAAACCAACCCAACCCAAACCAAACCAACCCAAACCAACCCAATCCAATCCAATCCAATCCAACCCAACCCAACCTAACCTTAACCAAACCAAACCAACGCAACCCAACCCAACCCAACCAACCAACCCAACCAACCCAAACCAACCCAAACCAACCAACCCAAACCAACCCAACCCAACCCAACCAACCCAACCCAACCCAAACCAACCCAACCCAACCCAAAACAAACCAAACTAAACCAAACGAAACCAACCCAACCCAAACGAAACCACTCTTCGAATACGCCCAATGTCCTACTCTCTAGGGTTAGGAGTGAACTCCGAAGCCGTACCGCCACGCTCCGATGGGAGTTCTCTTGATGGGGACATAGGGCAGGGTGGGCACAACAGCTTCAAGCTGTGGCAGATGAGGTACGGGCGTTGACATCCAGCGCGATGACAAAACCGTAGTTCACTCCGCTTCCTCCTCTGCCAAGATGGGGAGGGTTCAGCAGGCTAGACTGGCCATGAGCTGCTTTAGAGCGGGGATGTGTCGGCTGAGGTCATCAGGTAAGGCATCTTGCAGAGTCGCAAGTACAGGAGGAGGCCAGACCCTACACAGTCATCCCACCCACATGTCCCGTTCAAGGGGGATTTTTTCCCCTGGAGTTAACATCAGTGCAGACTCCACTCTCCCCAAAAGTTCTTCGGGTGAGACTTTAAATCGAGGTACCGTGTGCGAACGTACGGAGAATATCTTGCGCACACGTTAAATCCTGTTCCGCTTTTCGAAAGAGTAGGTCATTGTGTGCCAGTGGGAACAGATGACAAAAATTACAAAACTGCACACACACACACGGGGGCTAGATGTAAAAAAAACACATGAGTGCTTATTCCATTATACTCGATATAAAAGAATCAATCAATCAATGAATTAAATATGCCCATGGTGAAGGAAAGTGGAAAAAGAAGAAACGAAACTAATGAGCAGGGACAAAGCTAAGCCAAAGCAGCCAAGCCGAGGCAAAAAGTCACTAAAAATGCCCCCCCCCCCCCCACCCCCTCACTCTACGACCACCACGACCACATCCATCAACAACAAAATCAACAATAGCAGCACCAGGAGCAGCGGCAACGACAACAACATCAACAAAAAGCTTGTTAAAACCAATTTCTCTGGTTTCTCTCTTCTGCCTTCAACCACCCACCCCCATCATCACCATCGTCACCACCACCCACTACTACTCACCAACCACCGTCACCACCCCCTACGCACCCCCCCCCCCCCCCCCTGCCCACCCCCACCTACCTCACCACCCATCCAACCAACCAACCAACCAACCAACCAACCAACCACCCAACCAACCAACCAACCAACCAACAAAACAATCATTGTGTTCAATTTCTCTGTTGTTGTTTATTTCTGTATTTTAGTTCGCTGTTTTTGCTTTTTTTGTGTGGTGCTTTCCATCCTCATCATGCATGCACAGCACAACTGACCTCAGACAAAGCTCCACGTAGCACCCTCCCTCTCCCCAGGCTGGTTTGGGGCTTCCCTATAGACGTCTGCACCGTGGACTGGACTGGAGTGGGGGTGGTCATAAGAGCGTAGATCCGATGGGCGCCAGCTGGGAGGAACTGCAATACGCGATGTCTCTCGTGGCCCCTGCCTGGCATTCTTCAGTAACGCCTCTAGTACTGTGCTTACTCTATGCCGTCAGCGCCTGGGCTTTATCACAGTTCTTGATCAAACCATTGACGCTGGGGGCAACAGCAAAGTGAGAGACTGTATGACCAGTGGCTTTCCCATTCGTGGAATCCCACTGTACAGCTTAGTCTTTAGTGATCAACTATGACTCTCTGACTTAGGAGGCCTGACTTGCACAGTCCTTATGTGCTGCAGCCCTGGGGGCTAGTTGGCCTTTGGAGACCATCTCCAACGCTGACTGTCCTTATGCCCACTTGGCCGAGAGAGTGGGGATGAACTGTGGGCAAGGCATCTCCACTATAATCAAATTTCTGCCCAATTTCCAAAACAGCAGCTGCCTCCTCTGCCGTTTTGGAGGTCATTGTCGAACACGACGGACAAACATACTGCACTTACCTTGATGTCCCTCTGTGCCTCTTCCCTGTGCAGCTGGATAACCTCAGCTTCCACTGTACACAGAAATCTCTAATTTACTGATCCACATTCCACTCTGTGTCGAAATCTGGAATCCCACCATAATTATGTACGTCTTTAACACGAAACACACTGCCAGGATTTTAAAAAAAGAAAACGAAAGGCAAGAAAAGAAACGAAAAGTTTTCAATTTATAAGCTCTCTCTCCTCTCTCTCTCTCTCTCTCTCTTCTCTCTCTCTCTCTCTCTCTCTCTCTCTCTCTCTCTCTCTCTCTCTCTCTCTCTCCCTCCCTCTCTCTCTCTCTCTGTCCGTCTGTGTCTGTGTCTGTGTCTGTCTGTCTGTCTCTCTGTCTCTGTCTCTCTCCCTCTGATAATGTTGGACCAGTGATAAGAATAACCAGTTTTAGCCAACACCTTAAAACACATTCCACATGTTGTGATTTATGATAAAAACGGTAAAATCTGTAATAATTAAAGCAAGCTGAGTGCTTCAAATGGCTACGCCTAGCTTTGTCTGATAACCTGTCTAACATTTTATATGGGATGGTATTAGCAGTAATATGGGTGTGGGATGCATGAGCGCACATACACTCGGACGCACGCGTGTGCGTGCACACAAACATACATACATGCACACACAAGTTTCAAGAGTTATTTCATTTGACCACTTCTGGGGTGCGCGCGCGCACACACACGCACTCACGCATGTACACGCACACACACACACAAACACGCAGAGAGAGAGAGAGAGAGAGAGAGAGAGATTTTATCTGTTTCTTTCATTATTGCTACCTCACTGTCAAATACACTGTCGGAAATTCTGCATTAGATGTTAAATTAAATCTGATTTATGTCCACGAAACAATTTTCCTGCCACGAAAGAAATGCTTTGATGACGAAAGTGTGGGCGGTTTTAGGGTGTATGGTTTATGGGCAGACAGGAGTGTGGGTTAGAAATGCCTGCAATCATTTTATTCTGTGTTAACTTAAGGTGCTGAATTCATAAATACGATAGGTTTGTGATAAAACCTTTGCTCCATTATAGCACTTGTTCTGATAAAATAAAGAGTATTTCAGAGTAGCGTAGCAATACTTTTGTTGGCGTTTACATTCATAATTATTGGTGGTTGCTAACACTTCAGCAGATGAACTACTTTTAGGTCAGTATTTGTCCTCGCTGAAGATTTTGCAAAGAAAATTGAGTATGTGAAAAAAAAAATCGTTTTAATTAATGAGATCTCAAATAAATTATCTTTTCATCACTTCTCTTCTACATTTGTTTTAAGTCAAGTCCAAAAAGTTTATATTGAAAATAAGACGAATCAACGCTCATTGTGACCATGAAATTTCGGTTTAATAACTCATCGCCATAGATACTGCCGTGTTCTGTTGACAAAAAGTTATAGGTAGAAATAATCCGATTTTTGCTGAAAAGTGTAGACCTCTAGGTTACCATTCTGTGCTGGTTAGAAGCTGTGGTTACAGGTAAAGACGACTTCAAGACTTAAGGTCCTGAATACCCAAACCAAAATTTGAAGAAAAAACAACAACAAAAAACAATAAACGAGCAAAAACACAACTCCAACTAAACAACAACAAAAACAACCAACTAACCACCCACCAACTCCACCAACCAACCAATCTAACTAAACAAACTAACAAAAAAAACAACAAAAGAAGGAAACAAAATTCTTCAAACACAACACTGCATACTGCCAGGTGTGTTCAAAAGGAAACCTGCTCTCAATGAACAGCTTTAGTTTTCTTTGCCAACACTAGGTGTGCGCGCATGATTAGAGAGAAACCAACGCCAACAACAAACAGAACAAACAAACAAACAAACACCTGGAAAGACATTCCCTACTGCTGTGCTCACATATGTTTGGGAGATTAAGATGAAAATTGATGGGCCATAGGTATATAATTATATGTATATCTATAATCACTGAAGCTAAGCTGTGCTTTATAAGAGTGATGATAATAACCTTTATGGAATTTTGATTGGGTGCACAAAATGGATCTTACAATGATACCTTGGGGCATCGGTCTCTTGAGAGAGAGAAGATGAGAGAGAGAGAGAGAGAGAGAGAGAGAGAGAGAGTAAGAGGTTGATTTGATCAGGAGAGAGAGAGAGAGGAGGAGAGGGGGGGGCACTGAAGAGAGAGAGGCTGGTTTGAACATTACATTAATATAATTGTCGCTTCTTATATCATCAGATTCAGTTGTGTGTGAAAAAACGTTTGTTAAAATTTGATTTATGAATGTTGATTTTGTTTTTGTGTGTTTTGGTAGAATGCTTTGAAGATTGTGAAGCCAGTGCACATGTTTTTGAGTGAGAAAGATGTCTTTGCCAGTGTTGTCTCAATTTTTTCAAACTTTTTTGGCAGCATCAAACACAGTATGTGTTCTGTCTGCTGATATGCCATTTTCATTGTGTGTGTGTGGTGGGGGAGGGTGGGTGAGAAGAGACGGGGTGGGGTGGGGTGTTTAGTAAACTAACTGTTTTTACACAGATAATGTGTTTCACAGATATTGGTGTTTTTTTCAAAACAGTTTTCGCAGTGAAAACATTCGCTGTTGTGCAGTAGTTAAAACAGAGATTACAAAAAATCTTAAACTAGAAATTTGGCTGTAAACTTAATCCTTACACTCATTGTCTTTATTTTATATATGTGTCATAGCAATTACAAACTTTTAAAAAGCAGACAAATAAAAGCAAAAAATGTTAAATGACAGGTAAATGTAGGTAAAGGAGGAAATTAAAAAAATGAACAAATAAATAAATAGATAAAATAAGTTTTAAAAATATATACATACATAACTAAACATAAATAAACAAAAGCATGCTCAGCAAAAAATAATAAATTCATACTAGAGTTAAAACGTCAGTAAACCTTCACAAACTATATTTTCCCAATATTTGTTTATTTCAAAAACGAAGCATTTTTTTAACACCCACCCCGACTCACCCCCCCCCCTCCCCACACACACCACCACTCCCCCCCCCCCCCCCTCCACCACCACCACCCACCCCCTTTTCCCTTTTAAAACTAACCGAAAAACCCTCAAACTCACAAGCAAAAAAAAAAAAGGCTAATATTGTTGACGAAAAACCATCCCGAGTTTGTTGTAGAACTTGATACCTTAACAGATGGCGGCGACTTGTGTGTGAGCAACATGTTCTTCGCTGGGTATCAACCCATGTCACACATACTACAGGCCACAGCACACACACACACACACACACACACACACACACACACACACCACTCCTCTCCTCTCTCTCTCTCTCTCTCCCTCTCTCTCTCTCTCTCTCTCTCTGCTTATTCAATGTACCATCTGAAAATAAAAGTTTGACTTTGACTTTGACTTTCTCTCTCTCTCTCCCCTCCCCTCTCCTCCTCTCTCTCTCTCTCTCTCTCTCTCATCTCTCCTCTCTCTCTCTCTCTCTCTCTCTCTCTCCTCTTCGGCAGCATAGGCAGGCAGGGCCTAGTAATAAGTATAGGGGTGTCGGGGCGTTTCAACGTGTGGGGTGTTGAACATGTAGTGTAGTATAGTATAGTGTAGTATAGTATAGTGTAGTGTGTATATAGGGGACACCTTAGTTTCCACCACCTCGTACAACAGTGTAAATAAAATGCCAGTGGGAAAAGCCTCTCAACAGCTGACTGACAAAGTCAAGGGATGATGATTGAAAGGGGGAAAATAAAAGGATACAATGTCATTCGTGGCAGGCAGCAGGGGAAAGTTGTTCAAAATATCGGGTCCCAAGAAACAGGAAATTGGAGTCTTTGTCTGTCTGTCTGTCAGTCTGTCTCTGTATGTGTGTCTGTCTGTGTGTCTCTTTCGGTCTTTATCTGTACTGTCTTCTGACTGTCTGTCTGTCTCTGTATGTGTCTCTGTATGTGTGTCTGTCTGTGTGTCTCTTTCGTCTTTATCTGTACTGTTTCTACTGTGTCTGTCTGTTATGTGTGTCTGTGTGTCTGTGTGTCTCTTTCGGTTTCTTTACTGATTTGTACTTGACTGTTGTTTCTGTATGTGTGTCTGTCTGTGTGTCTTTGTGCCTCTTTCGGTCTTTATCTTTGTCTGTCTTTCTGTGTCTGTCTTTTTCTCGTGTGTTTTTCGGTTCTGTCTGAATGATATGATTTTGTATTGTGCTGTCTGTATTTCCCTCTGTGTTTCCCTGCTGGTGTACTTTTCTTTTTGTCTGTGGTTTGGTTACGTATAATGTGTAAGGTTTATGTTTTTTTTTTATATACATTAAAATCTTTTCGAGAAATGAAACTTCATATAACGGTTCCCCTACGATCTTGGGAATTTCAGTTTTATTTATTTATTTTTTCTTTTATCGAGATTGGATACTTTATGTGTCTTTTTTCATCAGTCCCGTGTGTATGCGATTTGTAAATTCTTCTCTGTTCCCACCGCACACAATGGCTACTTTACGAAGTCGAACAGGAGTTATACTGTGCCGATGTTCTGCGTGTCGTTTGCAAAGGGATCTGGTTAGCTCTTCCAAGGACTATATGGAAGAGTCTACAGTTTATTCTATTTTAGTATGCATTAAAATTCTTTTCGAGAAAATGAAACTTTAAATAACAGGTTCCCCTACAGATCTGGTAAATTCTGCTTGAACTTCGAACGCTCAGACAGTAGCGTTTGTTGTCTGTCATAATTATAAAGCGGAAAATGCTTCGCGCTGCTGTTAATTAAGTTAGGCCCAGCGCATCCGACTTCGGCATGAAGGAGAATTGTTATCGGTTTAGTTTAGTTAGTTTTAGTTATCGGAGAATTGGTAGTGTTTTTTGTGGGAATAAGGTAGACGAATGGACCAGAAAGACAGAAAATAGACTAAGAAGGGGGAGTGATAGAAAGAAAAGGAACAAAGCAGGAACAAAGAGAGACGAAAATATTCCAGTTTAAAAAAAAAGAAAAAAAAAGAAGGTATAGATCTTTTCTTTTGGTTTGTTGACTTCAAGACGAGTCCCGTCTGTCTGTCTGTTTCTGTCTAATTGTCCGTCTGTCTGTCTCTGTCTGTCTGTCTGTCTGTCTGTCTCTCTCTCTCTCACATGCACTCCTCCCTCTTCTTTCTTTCTTTCTATGTGGTCTCCCCTTTCAAACACTCCCGTGTTCAGTTCTTGTTATGTCTCCAGTCTTAAACCTGATAGTGTGGCGATGATGGTGGCACTGCTATCTCATTTCCAAAACCGGTAAAAGGTATCTCTCTCTCTCTGTCTCTATACCTCTGTGCGTGTCTGTTTGTCCGTATGTGCCTTCTGTTGTTGTTGTTGTTGCTGTTGCTGCTGCTGCTGCTGTTGTTGTTGTTGTTGTTGTTTTCTCTTTCTTTTCCTGTCCAAGGGTAATGTCATGTTGTACGTAATGTAATAACATGTTGCGTTATGTTGCATTATATTATGGCGTGGTGGGGTGTAGTACGGTTTGGTGGTGCGGTGTGATGTGCTGTGGTGTGCTTTACTGTGTGCTGTACTGTGTGCTGTGCTGTGTGCTGTACTGTGTAGTGTGGTGTACTGCAGTGCTGTGTAGTGCTGTGGTGTGCTGTGCTGTGCAGTGCTGTATTGTGCTGTTACGTACCTTCTTTTCTCTTTCCTCGCCGTGCCTTGCCTTACCTTGTCTTGTCTTGCCTTGCCTTGTCTTGCCTTGCCTTG
>CM054137.1:17929090-17931590 GCA_028751875.1 Rapana venosa | reverse complement strand
CACACACACACACACACACATACACACACACACACACACACACACACACACAACAACACACACACACACACACACACACACACACACACACACACCCAGAAAAAACAACAACCAACAACAACCCTGAACAGCCGCAACTCAAAGACGTCGTGGAGGTCTATCCCGGGAAAAAGAGCTAGCTGGCTGGCATCATCATAAGCAAACTGCACTAAAAGACCACAGGACAGAGAGAGCGGGAGAGAGAGGAGAGAGAGAGAGGGGGAGAGAGAGAGAGAGAGAGAGAGAGAGAGAGAGAGAGAGAGAGAGAGAGAGAGAGAGACAGGGAAGGGAAGAGAGACAGAGATAGAGAGAGAGTGAGTGAGAGAGATAGAGAGGGAGAGAGAGAAAGAGAGAGAGAAAAGAGAGTAGAGAGAGAGAGAGAGAGAGAGAGAGAGAGAGAGAGAGAGAGAGAGAGAGGAGAGAGAGGAGAGAGGAGAGAGAAAGAGAGAGAGGGAGAAAGAGAGAGAGGGAGAAAGAGAGAGAGAGAGAGAGAGAGAGAGAAGAGAAGAGAGAGAGAGAGGAAGAAAAGAGAGAGAAAGGGGAGGGAGAGAGGAGAAAAGAGAGAGAGGAAGAGAGAGAGAGACAGAGGAAGACAGAGAGGAGACAAGAGAGACAGAGACAGGAGAGAGAGAACAGAGACAGAGAGAAGAACAAAGTATCAGGGACTAGGACGAGAGAAGGAACGAACCCGAAACCCAAAGTGTGATCACAGCTTAACCTGCTTCTCGCATAAACCTTCCCTTAATCGCCCCCCCACCAACCACCACGGCTACTGATGAGAAAACAATCACACCCCTTCCCTCCCTCCTTCTCTGCCCCCTCCCCCATACACACACACACACACGCACACACACACCTCTCTCTCTCTCTCTCCTCTCTCTCTCTCTCTCTCCTCTCTCTCCTTCCCTCTCTTCCCTTCACCTTCTTCATCCATCATCATCCATCTTCCATCTTCCTTCCTTCCTTCCTTCTTCTTCTTCTTCAACGGCTGTTGCTATCGACAGATTTTTCTTTCTATTTTCTTTCTTTCTTTCTTTCTCTCTTTCTCTCTTACCCATTTCTCCTCCCTCAAAAGTATTTCTTAAGCGAGAGAGGAGAGAGATGTTTCGCAAGCGTGGAGAAGGAATCTTCCCATCTGATTTAACACCCACCATTAGAACACAACAATTGCTCAGTCTGCTAAGACTCCTTGCAAAAAAAAAGCAACCCCAAACAAAACTGAGGTTTTGGAAGAAAAACCAAAAAAAAAACCCCGGACATTTTTTCCCCCCTCTCAGGCAAGGGAAATTACTCTAGAAAGAAAGATGGCCGCGAGGGGTGTCTGGGCGCGCGTGGTCGATCGTTTAGAAGGAGTCTGTTCGGTTCCGGCTCGCTTGTTGCCAATTTTGCACATCATCGGGGAATAAAGAGGAAATTCGGAGCCAAAGTTAAGTGCCAGATTTCTTTTTTTTTCTCTTTCTCAGGCGGTGCTTGTGGCGGTGTAGCGTGAGAGGTATGTTACAGAAATCGGCCCTGGCTCATTGCCTTCCACGCACCGATCTACCTCCGGGGTCCCCAGATTTATGATTTTAACAAGTGCACAGCGGCTTAACGTCAGTGTAAACAAACAGTTTTGGCGATGCGATCTTGAGAGGAGAGTGAAGAGAGAAAGAGCAGAGAAAGAGAGAGAGGAGATAGAGGAGAGAGAGAGAGAGAGGGGGGGGGGGGAGGGAGGAGAGAGAGAGGGGGGGGGAGGGGGAGAAGGAGAGAGGGAGAGGAGAGAGAGAGAGAGGAGAGAGGAGAGAGGAGAGGAGGAGAGGAGAGGAGGGAGAGGGGAGGAGGGGGAGGAGAGAGAGGAGGAGAGGAGGAGAGAGAGAGAGAGAGAGAGGAGAGAGAGAGAGAGAGAAGAGAGAGAGAGAGAGAGAGAGAGAGAGAGAGAGAGAGAGAGAGAGAGAGTGAGAGAAGAGAGAGAGAGGGAGAGGGAGGAGAGAGAGAGGGGGAGAGAGGAGAGAGAGAGAGAGAGAGAGAGGGAGGAGGAGGAGAGGAGAGAAAAAGAGAGAGAGAGAAGAGAGAGAGAGAGAGTGAGGAGAGGAGGAGTAGAGAGAGAGAGAGAGAGAGAGGAGAGAGAGAGAGAGAGAGAGAGAGAGAGACTTTTTGAAGCATTTTGTTTGGAAATGTTTTCGATACGTGGCGTGGTTTTGTTTTTGTAGAAATGTTACCGTTTTTAGGCCTCGGGGGCCCTTCTTCTTACTTGTCGACATCCTAAACTTTTTTTTTTTTAAAAAAGATGGTATAAAAACAAATAAAGTAGAGCAGGCTACGAACTAGCTAAGCCAACGATTTTATTTAGTTTTCAAACATCTCAGGCCTTCGTCAGTGTATACATAGACTTGTGTGAACCTCAGCCATGTTGTGACGATATGCATACCGCAGAAAATGACTTTCTTAGGCGGTAATTTTCGGGGTGATAGGCTCAGTTTTC
>CM054137.1:17914090-17924090 GCA_028751875.1 Rapana venosa | reverse complement strand
CCCGTCCCTTATTTCCACCACCACGACCTTCTCTCTCTGACTGTCTGTCTGTCTGTCTGTCTGTCTCTGTCTGTCTCTCTTTCGCTCTCACTCGCTCCTCTCTCGCCTCTCTCTTGCTCTCATTTCGCTGTCTCTCTCTCTTCTCTCTCCTCTCTCTCTCTCTCTGCTCTCTCTCTCTCCGCTGTCCTCTCTCGTCTCTCTCTCTCTCTCTCTCTCCTCTCTCTCTCTCTCTCTCTCTCTCGCTGTCCTCTCTTCGCTCTCTCTCTCTTCGCCTCTCTCTCTCTCTTCGCTCGTCTCTCTCCTCTCTCTCTCTCTCTCTCTCGCTGTCCTCTCCTCTCTCTTCCGCCTCTCGCTCTCTTTCGCTCTCTTCTCTCGCTCTCATCTCTCTCACTCTCTCTCTCTCTCTCTCTTCTCTCTCTCTCTCTCGCTGTTCTCTCTCTTCTCTTCTTCTCTCGTGCACACCTCTCTCTCTCTCTCCTCTGTCTCTTCTCTTTCTCTCGTCTTTCCTCTCACCTCCATCCTCCTCTTCTCTCTGTCTCTTCTCTCTCTCTTCTCTCTCTTCATCTGTCTTCTTCTCTCTGCTTCTTCTTCTCTCTCTTTTTCTTTCTCTTTTCTGTTCTTGTTGTTCTTACTCTCTTCTTCTTTCTTTCTTTCTTCTTTCTTTTTCTTCTTCTTTCTTCAAACACCGGGAATGCTTTACCACTGAGGGCAAGACGCTGTGCTGGGGACTTCTTTGTGTGCGGGGCTGCAGATCATTAGGATCCTCCACCATCAGCCACGCCCCTTAACGTGTGCCAATCGTCTGTCTCTTCCTGCACTTCAGGGCATCCTCCGCCCTTTCTTCTTCTTCTTCTTGTACTGTCTCTTCTTCTTTGCTTCTTCTTTGCAATTCTTCTTCTTGTTCTTCTTGTTCTTCTTGTTTGTTCTTGTTCTTGTTGTTCTTCTTCTTCTTGTTCTTGTTCTTGTTGTTCTTCTTGTTCTTGTTCTTCGTTCTTCTCTCTTCTTCTTCTTCTTCTTCTTCTTCTTCTTCTTCTTCCATTCTTCTTCTTCTTCTTCTTCTTTGCAATTCTTCTTCTTTCTTCTTTTTTCTTGCTTGTTCTTGTTCTTGTTCTTCTGTCTTCTTTCTTCTTGTTCTTCTTGTTCTTGTCTTGTTCTTCTTCGCAATTCTTCTTCTTCTTCTTCGCATTTTCTTCTTCTTCGCAATTCTTCTTCTTCGCAATTCTTCTTCGCAATCTTCTTCTTTGCGTTCTTCATTGCATTTCTTTTCACTCTCTCTGCATTCTTCTTGTTCTTGTTCTTGTTCTTCTTGTTCTTGTTCTTGTTCTTCTTCTTCTTGTTCTTGTTCTTGTTGTTGTTGTTGTTCTTCTTCTTCTTCTTTTTCTTTTCTTTTCTTCTTCTTCTTCTTTTTCTTCTTCTTCTTCTTCTTCTTCTTCTTCTTCTTCTTCTTCTTCTTCTTCTTCTTCTCTTCTTCTTCTTCTTCTTCTTCTTCTTTCTTCTTCTTCTTCTTCGCAATTCTTGTACTTCGCAATTCTTCTTCTTCGCAATTCTTCTTGTTCTTGTTCTTGTTCTTCTTGTTCTTCTTCTTCGCAATTCTTCTTCTTCGCAATTCTTCGCAATTCTTCTTCTTCTTTGCAATTCTTCTTCTTCTTCTTCTTCTTCTTCATCTTCTTCTTCTCCTTCTTCTCTTCTTCTTTCTTCTTCTTCTTCTTCTTCTTCTTCTTCTTCTTCTTCTTCTTCTTCTCTTCTTCTTCTTTTCGCAATTTTTCGCAATTCTTCTTCTTCTTCTTCTTCTCTTCTTCTTCTTCTTCTCTCTTCTTCTTCTTCTTCTTCTTCTTCTTCGCAATTCTTCTTCTTCTTCTCAATTCTTCTTCTTCTTCCAATTCTTCTTCTTCTTCTTCTTTCTCGTCTTGTTCACTTCTTCTTGTAATTCTTTTCTTTTGCGATTCTTGTCTCTTGCTTCTTCTTGTTTGATCTCTTTTCTTTTCTTGCTTGTTTTTTGCTTTTTCTTTCTTCTTCTGTTCTTCTTCTTCTTGCCTTACTTCATTTCTTCTTCGCAATTCTGTCTTCTTCTTCGCAATTCTTTTTCTTCTTTCTTCTTCTCCCTTCTTGTCGTTGTTCCTGGTGTTTCTGTTAAGTTCGTATTCTTTGTCTTGTTCGTTTGTTCTTGATTGATCTCTTTTTTTCTGTTGCTTGCTTTTTCTTTTCTTTCTGTTTCTGCCTGTACCATGTCTGTCTTCTGCTTTTTTGTCTTGTCGTTTTTCTTCTTCCTCTGTCTTTTTTTTTCGTTCTCGTTTTGTTCTTCTTTCTTCTGTTAATCTTTTTTCTTTTACTGCTTTCTTTTTTCTTTCTTCTTCTGTTGTCTTGTCTATGCTTGTCTTCTTTTTTCTTTCTTCTTTTTTTCGTCTCGTTCTTTCCTCCCTTCCTCCTTTTTCTCTTTTTAGTCTCTTTTTATTTTCTTCTTTTCGTTCTTGTTTGATCTCTTTTTTTCTTTTCTTTTTCTTGTCGTCCATCCTCCTTTCATCTTTGTCTTTGCTTTAGTCTTCCTTCTTCTTCTTCTTTCTTTCTTCTTCTTCTTCTTCTTTCTTCTTCTTCTTCTTTCTTCTTCTTCTTCTCTTCTTCTTCTTCTTTTCTTCTTCTTCTTCTTCTCCCGTCTTGTCTTTCTCTTCCTTTTTCTCTATTTCGTTCTATTTGTTCGTTTGTTTGTGTTTCATCTCTTGCCTTTCTTTCCTTTTTTACGTTCTCTCTATCTTCCTTTCTGCTGTTACAATGGCTATTTTTTGTCTTGATTCTCTTCCTTTCCTCTATTATCTTCTTTCTCCAATTCCTTCTTCTTCTTCTGGCGTAGTTTTCTGTACAACTGAAGTGAAAGTCATGGTGAAGATTTGGCTGTGATTAATTAAGCAAGAGTGATGTATCGGCTTCGCAGACTGTTTAAAAAGCAAAGCTCAACACGAGTCTATTACAAGAAATAACCTAATAATTGTCTTTTCGTTCGTCAGCTAGTAGATCTCTGAGGTCTACCAATTGTGAGAGTCTGTGTACGCAACCGTTTTCCCCACCATTTAGGTAGCCACATTCTCGCTTCGGGCTTCGTGTTTAAACACGACATATGTGTGCATTAAAAAAAAAAAGTCAGCCATGCCTACCAGTCGTGAATGGCCTACTCATCCTAACAGCAGAACAGGTTTTAACGGCGTGCACAAGTCTTTTCGGTGATTTGATAAATCGTGAGACACCTTAACATAAAATTACAGATTGAAGAACAGCCCACAACAATGACATACTTGTCACACACAAACATCACTACAGAAATTCATGGTAAAATAATTATTTCTTTTCGTTCCCAGGCTAAAACTCCGAGTTCATAAATGGTAAGATTTTGCGTATGCGACTGTTTTAGCCCACTATTAGTTCGCTAGCGGCATTCCGTTCTCGGGGATGATGTCTCAATAGGATAAAGAAGGTAAAGGAGTCCCATAACCTATAAGGTCGTAGGGGAGCGAGGCGTCAGAGACCTCACTTCTCTAGGGCCAGCATATTGAGGGCGGCGCCCATCTCCTCTCCCTCGCTGCTTTACCTTCCCTGCCCTAAAGAGGGCAGGTACCCATTTACAGCTGGGTGAACTGGGGAACTGTATTGAAGCCAAGGCGCGCAAACGGTCACCCATCCAACTGATAGCCACGCTCGACGCTGCTTAATTTGGCTGGGGAAAAACGAGTGCTCCGACCACTGAGCTATCCCGTCTCCTCTCAATAGGATACCAGTGTGCACATTTTTTCCGGTTTTTCTTTGAAAGTGTTCATCTGTTCCCTTCGGGCACGACATGGTCTACTCCTTCGAGAGGCCTAGCTCGGTTTATAGTCTCTCAATCGAAGGGCTTTAGGTGGAGAGGAGTCGGCACTGATGTTAATAATAATAATAATAATAATAATAATAATAATGTATGGAATTTATATAGCGCCGAATCTTGTAAAGCAACAAATCAAAGCGCTCAGATGACTTTTTTATTTATTACTTTATATCGATGATAATGGAATAATCACTCAGGTGCTTTTTTTTTTACATCCAGTCCCCGTGTGTATGCGGTTTTGTAAATTTTGTCATCTGTTCCCGCCGGCACACAATGGCCTACTTCTGTTAACCCCAGGGGAAAAATCCTTTCAAACGAGTGCCGCGCTGGTGGCTCCAAGTCGAGCTGTCAAATCATCACCTCAACATCCTTACTGCTAGGCTATCCCCCATCCCCACCCAACCGCCACTATGATATATAATAAGCATTCATTATTGGCAGCCGTCAGTCTCGGAAAACTATGGAGTTGCGCTCTAGGTGTTTAGTTTTGGTACAGTAGCGTCGTGTGTGGCTGGCCAGTCCCACACAGGAATGACAGTCCCTAAGGCAGAGGGCACAGTTTTATTAATTAAATTTAAAAAAAATTCTTTTATATCGAGGATAATGAAAAATAAGCACTTATGTTCTTTTTTACATCCAGTCCCCGTGTGTATGCGGTTTTGTAAATTCTGTCATCTGTTCCTACCGGCACAAAATGGCCTACTCTTACGAAAAGCGGAACAGCATTTAACGTGTGCGCAAGATCTTCTGTGTGCGTTCGCACACGGGGCTTCGATTTATAGTCTCATCCGAAGGACTTTTGGGGAGAGAGGAGTCTGCACTGATGTTAACTCCAGGGGAAAATATCCCCTTGAACGGGAATCGAACCCGGGTCGCCAGATTGCGAGCGCAATGTTCTAACCACTAGGCTATCCCGTCCCTCCCAGTTGAAGTCTGACGCTGGTCTGTCTGTCTGCCTGGGCTGCAGCCTTTCTTCTCGTTCTCGTTGCCTCGTGCTGCACTGCTGAGCAAGTATCTCTTCCAACTTGAAGAGTCCTTTCTGCACAGTCTGTCTCCAGGCTGACCGTTCGAGGGCTGTTGCTGCCCAGTTGTTATGGTCCAGAAAATATATATGATAAACGCAGTTTCTGAAAGAAAGAAGGAACGAATGGTGATTGTGAGTGAACTGTTACCAAGCCTTATCCCTGCGCTTTGATAAGCGCTTTGATTTGTATTTGCAAGATATAGCGCTATATAAATTCCATTTACGATTTATGATGTATGCATTTTGCCGGAAAACTATGTAACACCCACCACAAATAAAGCATAATGCAGCGATAGATAATAATGAAAAGAATAATAATACTGATAATAGTCATAATCATGATAATAAACTAATGCCCCAAACACATTAAGAACAAAAAAGAAAGAAAGAAAGACACAAAGACGGATAGAAAGAACGAATGAAAAAAGATTGATCGGCAATCAGACAGGCATAAACACACACACACAACACACACACACACACAAACACACACACACACACACACACACCCCACACACAAACACACACACACACACACACACACACACACACACACACACACACACACACAAACATATGGACGTAGATATTCATACGCGCAATGAGAAATGAACAACAAATACACACAAAAACAATGCTCTGTGACAACATCAATAAAGGAAAGAAGAGGAACAAAGGAGAGAAAAGATGGATAGACAAACAGACCGACATAGATATTGACACAGAGATAAACGTGAACAACGATGCACAAAAAGCCACACACACACACACACCACCCCCACACACACACACACCACACACACACACACACACACACACACACCACACCACACACACACACACACACACACACACACACACACACACACACACGCCACACACACAACAACACTCAACACCACACCATACACATACACATCATACACACACACCACACACACACACACAAGCACACACACAACACACACACACCACCACCACCACCACCACCACCACAACCACCACGACACATTACAATTACAACACATTCATACAACAACAACAACACACGCACACACACACGCCACCACGCATCACGCACACACACCACCACACCACCACCACCCACCAACCACCACTACACCGATCACAAACACCACCGCCAGGCGTCAATATACAACTTAGAGACAACGCAAAATTTTGAAGAACACAAACACTAACAACACAGCCCCCCCCCACGCCCCCCACCTATATGTCAACACAACAACACACACCACACACAACCCATCCACCCACGCAACACACACAACACAATAATTAACGAAACCCCGAGATGAGTACAAACAAATAACAAGAGCACTAACCTAACAGCAAAATTACTTAGAAACCCTATCACAAAACTAAACACACACCCACAAGTGCTTAACATGGAAGGACAACTATATGAAATAACAGCAAAAAAAAACACACACAACACAAACACAACACCCGACACACACAGCAACACACACACACACACACACACCACAACACAACACACACGCACTCACACACACAACACACACAACACAGACACACCCCAACACAACACACATGCACACACACCTCACGCACGCGCGCACGCACCTACCGATACACACACATACACACATTCACACACAACCTACAGAGCACACCCCAACACACACGCTCGTGACTCGCGCGCGGGCACACAACACAACAACACAGCACAACACTCGCACGCACACACGCACACACGCCCCCCCCTCCACACACACACACATACACACAGCCCCCCACCCACACCCCTCTACCTACACACTCACACACGATTCAAGATTTAATTTCTGTGATCCCTTTTCGAGGTATGGGGGATTACAAACATATCTAACAGGGGCATTAACCTAACAGCAATTGACTTTAGGATATCAGTATCAACATAAACTGAAAAAAACCTCACAAGTGTTTAGCAGGAAAGGAGCAACTGTAAGTGAAATAATCATCAACAACAACGACAACAACGACAATGACGACAACAACAGCAGCAGAAGCAGCAGCAACACACATAACACACACACACACACACACAAGACACACACAAGACACACACACACACACACACACACACAGTCACAACACACACAAAACACGGCACACACACATACACAACAGCACAAACCCCCCCCCCCCCCCCCCCCCCACACACACACAACCACCCACTTCCCACCCACACGTACCCCCCTCCCCCCTCACAACACGAAACACACACAATACACGCACACACACACAAACTCCCTCCCCTCCACCCTCCCCCCCCCCCCCCCCCCCCGCCACTCACACCCCTTCTACCCCACGAACACACAAACTAAACTCCCCCATACACACACACGCAGACACACAAACCCCCCCCCCCCCAATCCTCCCCACCCCTCCCCCCCAACACGCCTCCCCCTCCTCCTTCACCCCCTCCCCCCCCCCCCCCCCCCCACATACAGAGAAAATGAACAATAAAAAAACACACAAAACACCTCCACACACACACACACACAACACACACACACACACACACACCACACACACACACACACAACACACACACCACACACACACCGAACCAAACACACACAAAACTAAAATGAAATCAAATGATAAAAGTTAATTACTGCTATGTACAAAGTTTCGCCAGATGTTGACACTTAGCGCCGATACTGATGCTGCTGGGCAGACTATCGACGATTGCCTCTCGCTTGTCAAAAGGCAAAGATTCGGTCCGCTAAAAGACGAAATACGAGCCGTTCCGATCGAACGTTAGGCGAAGTGTTATGTGTGGCGAATAAAACTCTTTCAAGGGAAAACTATCATGTACCTTCTTGATCGAAGCGGTGCAATCTGCTCTGTGGTGACTGTGCGTGTGTGTGTGTGTGTGTGTGTGTGTGTGTGTGTGTGTGTGTGTGTGTGTATGTATGTGTGTTGTGTGTGTTTGTCTTGTTTGTTTGTTTTGCATTGTTGTGTGTGTTTGTGTGTGTGTGTGTTTGTTTGTGTGTGTGTGTTTGTCTTGTTTGTTGTTGTGTGTTGTGCTTGTATGTGTGTGTGTGTGTGTGTGTTCGTTCGTTCCTTAGTTCTTTAAATTTTACGTCTTTTCGCTCTCAGTGATATTACACGAAGGGAGACAAAGGGGAAAAGAAGAAAAGCAGATGCTTGTGTGTGACTGAAAGTTTGTGTTTTGTCACTTGTAATGCGAGCATGTGTGTGTGTGATGTGTGTGTGTTTGTTTGTGTTTGTGTTGTGTGTGAGTGTGTCTGTTACTGTGTTAGTGTGTGTGTGAATCTTGTAACTGAAAGATTGTGTTTTCTCACTTGTAATGCGAGCAGTGTGTATGTGCGTGTGTGCGGGTGTGTTTGTGTGTGTATGTGTGTGTGTTTCTGTGTTTGTGTGTGTGAATCTTGTCTGTCTGCCTGTCTCTCTCCTCTCTATCTGCTGAAAGGTACACCTCTTCTTCACGCTGCTTTTTTTTCTTTATTAAAGGAAAAAAACACCTATGAAGGAGACGTATAATTATTCAGAAGACGACTTCGAACCAACGAACAAGTGAAAAATCTTTTGGGGGGAAGAAGCGCTACTCTTTGATTTTCCTTTTTAAAGAGAAAGCGTACATGTCTAAGTGCACAGTTAAAATTGAATCTTATTACCCCCCCCCCCCCCCTCCCTCCTATTTCCCCATCCTCATCATTTCTTGCAAACGATTCAAAATTTAAAATAATCTCAAGGCATTTTGTAGTGCAGCGTTACCTTCTAATCAGCGGAGTTCAAGCTTTGAGAAGACATTTTTTATATAAAAAACATTAGGTGCATAGAATGCATGGAAACATTAATAGCCAATTTTTCTTTATAAAAATGGAAAAAGTCTGCAAAGGTTTGCTCAGATTATATAAAATTACTGTAAGTTCTATGTAAAAAATATTATGAACTCTTTGCCGCTGTTAAACAAAAGAAGTTTCTAGATTGATTTCGTTATCATGCATATCACCTCTACGAATTAATCTGTCTGTCTGATCTCTTTCTCTCTCTCTCTCTCTTACAACACACACACACGCACGCACACACGAACGCACGCACGCACACACACACACACACACACACACACACACACACACACACACACAAACACCACGGGGACGGGATAGCCTGGTGGTTAGCGTGATGCGCTCGTGATCAGCTGACCCGAGTTCGATTCGCGTTCAAGAGGATTTTCCCTCTGGTGTTAACATCAGTGCCGACTCCACTCCCCTTAAAAATCCTTCGGATGAAACTATAAGCCAAGGCCCCGTGTGCGAACGAACGCAGAACATCTTGCACACACGTTAAAACCCGTTCCGCTTTTCGTAACATTTACAAAACTGCATACACACTGAGACTGAATGTAAAAAAAGTACATGGGTGCTTTTTTTTAAAACACACAACACAACACAACACAACACACACAACACAACACACACCACAATACAACAAACTACACACCACACCACAACACACACCACCACCACACACCATACCCATACCACAACACACCACACAACACAACTACACACACATCACACCACAAAACTTTTTTTTAATGTACAAAAAGAAAAGAAAGAAAAGTCCAACTAACTCCCGGCCAACAACGTTTTACCAACGTACCAAAACAAAACAAAAAGAAATCGAAGAAAAAATGTCCCTCTTCGAACGTGAAACATGCACCCACGCCGTCTTTTCTCGTTCTGGGTCCCAAACTGTCTTTCATGCTAACTGAAGCGGTTCTCTTGATCCTAATTAAGACGTAAAACCCTCTAGGGACAGAACGTGTCTTTCTCAGGGCTGCGAGGCAGCGAGCAGCATCATGTGTCAATTAAAGTCCGATTGATTGCTCGTTGTCGTCTGCTCAGGCGTCTTGTGAGACGTAGTTATGTCCCCTGGTGAATGCAAAAGTTGGACCGGCTCTCCTCGCCGCAGCAGCCATTTTGATTTGCAAGGAGATGGGGTTAGGGGGGTTGGGGTAGGGTAGTGTAGGGTAGGGTAGGGTAGGGGGGAAGTGAGTAAGAGAAAGATTTCTCTTGTGCTTCATGTTTTTTTTTTCTTCTTTTTTTCATCTTTTTTAAAATTTTGTA
>CM054137.1:17896590-17909090 GCA_028751875.1 Rapana venosa | reverse complement strand
CTGTCTGTCTCTCCTCACCCCTCTGTCCCCACTCTCTCTCTCTCTCTCTCTCTCTCTCTCTCTCTCTCTTCTCTCTCTCTCTCTCTCTCCCTCTCTCTCTCCTCTCTCTCTCTCTCTCTGTCTCTGTTGCTCTCTCACTCCTCTCTCTCTCTCTCTCTCTCTCTCCTCTCTCTCTCTCTCTCTCTCTCTCTCTCTCTCTCTCTCTCTCTCTCTCTCTCTCTCTCTCTCTCTCTCTTGTCTGTAGGACTGGGTCTGTTTGTTTTGTTCTGTGTTCTTCAAGCAAATAGGAAGTGTAGAGAGGCACTCAAACAAACCCCCAGTGGAAAAGGATGCAAAAAAATGAAAGAGCCTCGACTTTCCCGAAGATGCAGGAGAGAGATAGTGTTTTAGCGACTTGTTTTCCCAAAAGACCTCATTAAAACAGTTCCTGCTTTTCTCCCTTCCAGACGATTCTGTAACTCCCCATCCCCCTCTCTCCCATCCCCACCTCACCTCTCCCCCTCTCTCCCCACCCACCCCCCCACACACACACACGAAGAACCCACAAACAAGACACCATCTCTCAACCCATCCAACACCCCCTAAAACGCTCCGGAGAATCTCAGGCAGACAATGTTGTTGACATGGCTAGATTCCGGGCAGACATTTTTAGCTGCCCTGGAAGATTTACAAGGCTTCCTCCTCTTCAGGAATCCATAGCTGATGCCTAAGTCACGTTCTACTGCTCATAGCCAAGCAGCTTAGGAGATTTTGGCTTGTTGGAGCAGTGTGGAGTAGTACGGTACACTACCTACGTGCGTACGTTGGGGATTTTGAGATCACTTAGCCAAAACATTCTTCAGCGATCTATCTCTACTGTTTGGACACGTTATATACACTGCGGATTAGCAGGAAGCTTATGGGATTATGCCTTGTTGGAGTAGGCTGTAGTATAGTACACTACCTGTACATGCTGGGATTTTGAGATCACTTAGCACGATTCTGTAGGAATCTATCCTGGTGCTTGGACATGTTAGATACTGCAGATTAGCAGGCAGCTTAGGAGATTCTGGCTTGCTGGATGTAGTATGTAGTACACTACCCATGCACGCTGGGATTTTGAGATCAGCTAGCAAAATATCTTCAGAAATCTCTATCTAATGCTTGGTCACGTTATATACTGCTCATAGCCAAGCAGCTATGAGGTTTTGACTTCTTGGAGAAGTGTGTAGTAGGTACGTACATACGCGCGTTAGAATTTTGAGATCACTTGGTAAAACTTTCTTCAGCGATCTATCTCTGATGCTTGGACACGTGACATACTGTAGATTAGCCAAGCCGCTTATACGATTTTGGCTCTCTGGAGTAGTGTGGAGTAGTATAGTACGCTCCATGCACCCTGGGATTTTGAGGTCACTTATTTATTTTAGGTATTTTTTATTTAATTCTTTTATATCGAAGATAATGGAATAAGCACTTATGTGCTTATTTACATCCAGTCCCCGTGTGTATGTGGTTTTGTAAGTTCTGTCATCTGTTCCCACCGGCACACAATGGCCTACTCTTACGAAAAGCGGAACAGGATCTAACGTGTGCGTAAGATGCCCTGCGTGCGTTCGCACCCGGGGGCCTTGATTTATAGTCTCAACCCAAGGACTTTTGGGGAGAGTGGAGTCTGAATGATGTTAACTCCGGGGGAAAAATATCCCCTTGAACGGGAATCGAACCCGGGTCGTCAGATTGCGAGCGCAATGTTCTAACCACTAGGCTATCCCGTCCTTTGGACCCATCCCTACCCATGCACGCTGGGATTTTGAGGTCATTTAGCACAATTCTTCAAGAATATTATGTATCTGTATATCTGATATTGATATATATATATATATATATATATATATATATATATATATATATATATATATATATATATATATATATATATATATATATATATATTAATTATATACTGCTCATAGCAAGCAGCCTATGAGATTTAGACTCGCTGGAGTAGTATGGAGTAGTATAGTACGCTACCCATGCACGCTGGGATTTGAGATCACGCAGCAAAATTCTTCACTGATTCTTGGATACACGTTATATACTGCAGAGTGCCAAGAAGATCATGACATTCTAGCTTGCTTGAGGAGTGTGCACTGTATACCATGCACTCTGGCATTTGTGATCACTTAGCACTAGGATTTTTGATTCCCATTTGAAACATTTTAATCCTCATGATCTATACATTGCTCTTGTTTCCATATGGTGACGACTCATTTTCGTTACATGTTGTTTATATCTGTTATATTAATTACGACAAGTAACTTTATGGTGGGTACTTGATAAATCACTTCGTAATAGTCTGTGAATATTGTACACACCAGATACACATCCTCAACATCAAACTTATGGTAGGGCATTGCAAGAGCACCACGTAGAGAGCAGAGAGCACTCCCGCTAAAATCAACCACCCCACCCACCACACACACAACACACACACACACACAACTTTACATACGTGTCAACTTTTGTAGATATCTAAATCAGTTTAGACCGGTTACTTTTTGCAAGTTTCCTTGAAAAAAATATGTGAGAAATTTAACACTATTTTGCAATCAAATTTCGACAGGTTACTTTCACTTAATTAATGTGTTCCTGCTATTAAAATTTTGTGGTGAATACTGGTATGATGAAAGAATGTTCAATCTCTACTTCTTTTGCAAAGTGTGGTGATAATGTATAAACGTTTGATTATTCCCCTGCATAAAGGGCAATGGCCTATACATGGATCTCTCTCTCTCTGTGTCTCTGTCTCTCCCTGTCTCTCCCTGTCTCTCTCTCCTGTCTCTCTCTCCCTGTCTCTCCTATCTCTCTCTCTCTCTGCACACGTGCACCTGTCTACCAGTCAAAGGAATGCTACAAAAAGTATACATAGACATGCATCTCATGTTTTAATCATTTTCTATCAAACTATCACCATCTGTTTCAAAACCCTAATTTAGACTTTTATACCATCTGTTCAAAAACATTAACACACACACACAACTAAAAAATCTTAATTAAGTTTTTGCATCTTTCGTGAGGCTTGAACAGTTGTTCTTTTCAGCGAAAACACACACACAAAACACAAAACCACCCCACCCCCCAAAAAAAACCCCAACAGCAACATAACAACAACAACAACAAAACAACCAACAACCAAACAAAGACAAACAATCTTTTACAAAACCAGCATTTGGCCAGTACACCCCCCTGCCAAGAAAACAAATCTCTAGCATCCCTGCACAGCGTGAAAGACAAAGAACCACTGTCAGGGTGGTATAAGGGAAATGCTTAAACCAGACACAAAAGACGACAGTAGAACATATGGCTGAATTCTACTCTCTCTCTCTCTCTCTCTCTCTCTCTCTCTCTCTCTCTCTCTCTCTCTCTCTCTCTCTCTCTCTCTCTCTCTCTCTCTCTCTCTCTCTCTCCTCTCTCTCTCTCTCTCTTTCCCCCCTCTCTCTCTCTCTTTCTCTCTCTCTCTTTCTCTCTCTCTCTCTCTCTTTCTCTGTCTCTTTCCCCCCCTCTCTCTCTCTCTTTCCCTCTCTCTCTCTTTCCCTCTCTCTCTCTCTCTCTCTCTCTCTCCAGGTGGAAGAGGCTTGTACAAACAGAACTGAAACAACAAAAAAAAGAAACAAGAAAGAAAAGAAACTCCAGCTGGCGGAAGATGAAGAAACAAGTAACAAGAAACACACAGCCAAGAAAAAAAAAGAAAGAAAGAAAGAAAGAAAAAGAGAGATAAGCATCCCAGTTATGCTAAACGTTGCATAACTAGCCTCCGCACTACATAACTCATACGACACTCAGCCTTTTGCCCACCAGAGATGAAAAGCATTTTGGACGCGACACTGTGCCCCCCAAAACAAAAAAAACCCACCAGGAAGACTTTTTTTGTGTGCTCTCCCCTTGCGTATACAGGAAGTCTTTTTTTTTTTTTTTTCTCGTTGGCTCTTTTTTCATACCGGGCTTTCTACCTCTCTCCCTCCTCCCTCCCCATCCATCCCTGTATGTCTGTCTGGGTGGTTTTTTTGTGTTTTTTTTTCTTCTTCTGGTGGTGGTAGAATTGATGGGAGACACGTGTGTCTTCATCTATTGTCCCCAAATGCGGGATTAGGGGGTGCAGGATAAAGAAGGAGAATGGCTTGCCAACTTTATGTTAGTCCGTGTGTGATGGAACACAGAGTGTTCTCTGTCTTTCTTGAGTGTTTTCAATCTGTTTCTGTCTTTTTGTTGTTGTTGTTGTTGTTGTTGGGTATTTTAGTTTTGTTGTCTGTCTTTCCAAGAGTGTTGATATGCTGTGTATTGTTGCTATCTTTTTGTTGAAGTGTTCTTAAACGTTTTTTTCTGTTCGTTTTGTTGTTTCTTGATAGGGGATTATTTGCGTTCTTGTTTTCATGGTGTGCGTGCGTATTAGTTTATTTTTGCTTTGTGTTGATTTTGTTGGGTATCACGTTAACAGGTTAAAAAGATGGAGTGAAACAATTACGAACACACACACATTTACTGACTTATTCTCTTCTATTCCTTCGCTGGCACCTCTCTATATTTCAGTGTAATATATGGCCATGGCAAAACTGCAGTTTGACTTTCTGACCCAGTTCTCACATTTTTGCCATAAAAGTAGAATGAAGTTTGTCAGACTTTTACAAAACGCAATCATCTCAACATGATCTGTGTTTTTGTACTGTTTGGTTTGAGTTTTGTGTATGAATTGGTGGGTCTGTGGTCTAGAAGTAACGCATCTGCCTAGAAAGCAAATAGCGCAGGTTTAATCTCCTTTTGGTTCCAAACTTTTCCTTCATCCTCTAGACCTTGGGTGATGGCCTGTGTGCTAGATATTTAGATGAAATGATAAACTGAGATCCCGCCTGCAGCACGCATTCAGCGCATATAAAAGAACCCACGGCAAAAGGACAGTTGTCCCTGGCACATTCTGTAGAAACAGTATAGTCAAACTAAAGTACATGTTGACAGGACAAGAAAACAACAACAAAATAGAGTGGTGTTGCAATGTTGTGAGACTCTCTTCCTAAAGAAAAGAAGTTCGATTTTTACGTAGAAAAATCTGCTGCGACTGAACGTGGACAACAATACAATGTTTATGGATTCATAGTAAGCTTTCATGATTGTTTGTTAAAATGGTTTGTTCTTTATATTCGTGTTTGTGGCATGACCACTCACATCAGCCTTGCTTTTTCTTTTTGTTGGTTCCCTTGTTTGTTTGTTGTTGTTTTTTACGAATTGCGAATACATACACAAGAACCGCAATCAAGTTCAACAATAAGTTATTAGATGAAGTTGTGTCAACAGAAGCTCTCCCTCTCTCTGTCTCGTTTTTCTGTTTCTCTGTCACTCTGTCTCTGGGTTGTTGTTTTTCCTGTCTGTCTGTCTGTCTTCTTCTTCTTCTTCCTCTTCTTCTGTCACTGTCTCTCTCGCCTCTTTTGGTATTTGCCTCTCCTCTGTCTCTCTCTGACTTTACAGACAGGGTCTGTTTGTTTTGCTCTGTGTTCTTCAAGCAAATAGGAAGTGTAGAGAGGCACTCAAACAAACCCCAGTGGAAAAGGATGCAAAAAATGAAAGAGCCTCGACTTTCCCAAAGATGCAGGAGAGAGATAGTGTTTTAGCGACTTGTTTTCCCAAAAGACCTCATTAAAACAGTTCCTGCTTTTCTCCCTTCCAGACGATTCTGACTCCCCCACCACCTCTCCCTCTCCCACGCACCTCACCCCTACCCTCTCCCCTACTCCTCTACACGCAATCAAAGAAAAAGAACTTTAAAAAAAGGATTGAAGTTTGGGGGAATGGGTGGAAACCATCCATTCTATGAGTGATTATTGGAGTTCCTTTGCTGCTGAGAATTCCGGACAATACTGTTGAGATTGCTAGATTTCCCCACAGATTAGCTCCTTTACAAGATTTACCGAGCTCCATATTCTTCAGGAATCCTTACGTGATACGCATCAATATCATATACGGCAATTAAGTCAGCATGCTTGCAAAGATTCTCTCTTGCCCATTAGTAGAGACTTTGCAATAATAGGACATTAGGCACGCTGGCATGAGTGAAGTTTTAGTGCCAGGCTCTTTGATTGTTAAATCCATTCAGTGCTCATAGGTATGTATTATGTTACAGTTGATTTACATTCATACAATGAGATTCTTTGTTTGGTTTTGTTTAATATCCATTCACTACTTGGTGATAGGACAGAGATTCTTGTAAAGTATTATGTTTAGTTCTTTTGTCAACAAAATGATTATGTATTGTATTGCATTGCATAATGGTGATCACTTTAAACTATAGCCACATTGCACTGGATTGAACTATGCAAAGAAATTTAAATCTTTCAAACTAATAAAATATCAAAAAAATGAAATTGATCAATAATAATAACATTAAAAAATCAACAAGGTAATACCTTTGTAAATAGTCATATAAAACGAATTTAAAGAATAAAAAGTTTTAATGACATGCTGTAAATGCGACAGGAAAACATCAGTATACTGGGAATTCGTTTTCACATAATTATAAAACAGTTCAGCCAACACATAGTTTTAAAGTAAACTAATTTTTTTTGTAGATGAGTAAATATACACACACGATATTTAAATTCTATTTCTGAAAACGTGGACATGATACCTTAACTCAAACTGCCAACAAAGGTTATACTTCTCAATCGATTTAACAGCAGTTTGGGTGAAACTTGTCTAAACAATTTCTGTTTTTGAATCTTCATAACACTTTTTTTGAATGGTCAATACCTTTCTGGTCTGTCTCTCGTGTAAATATAAGAGCAGACCTGAAAAATACTTTTCTTACCAGTTCCTATTTGTCAAAAAAGCAGAAGACCTTGCTCTGAGAATTAGATTTTGCCATTGTTTCAAACACCAGAAAGATCATGTTTTTGAATTTTAACAACAGTGTAAGAGTTACAGACTTTTCTATGGTCTCCAGCGTAATAAAAATGATACAGAACTGCACAAAAATGTCCATGCCCGTTCCCATTTGTCAATATGCAAAAAAGACGACCTACATGCTCTACAGAAAAAAGTTTTATTGTTGTTTTAAGTGTCTGGAAGATTCTGCTTTCGAATTCTAACAACAGTTTTGGAAATAGAGAATACTTTTCTCATCCTCAGTGTAAACATAAGTGCTGACCTGCAAACAATCATGCTCATTTCTATTTGTCAATATGCAAATGGCGACAGACATGCTCTAAGGCTGAGTTTTTCTCCTTGTTTAAAGTTTTTGGGAGCGTTTTTTAAAAACACAATTCTAACTACAGTCAAGGGGATGAATAGAAGATGTTTGGCTGTACACACATGCGTACAGACCTGCCAATGCCTTCATATTACTGTTCCTGTATCTGCCTACGCAGAAGATGGCCTGTAGGCTCTATGGATTCTGTCATTCATGCAGGTGGCCTGTAGGCTCTATAGATTCTGTCATTCATGCAGGTGGCCTGTAGGCTCTATAGATTCTGTCATTCATGCAGGTGGCCTGTAGGCTCTATAGATACTGTCATTCATGCAGGTGGCCTGTAGGCTCTATAGATTCTGTCATTCATGCAGGTGGCCTGTAGGCTCTACAGATTCTGTCATTCATGCAGGTGGCCTGTAGGCTCTATGGATTCTGTCATTCATGAAGGTGGCCTGTAGGCTCTATAGATTCTGTCATTCATGCAGGTGGCCTGTAGGCTCTACAGATTCTGTCATTCATGCAGGTGGCCTGTAGGCTCTATGGATTCTGTCATTCATGAAGGTGGCCTGTAGGCTCTGTGGATTCTGTCATTCATGAAGGTGGCCTGTAGGCTCTGTGGATTCTGTCATTCATGCCATAGAACTGTGTGTTGCAGTCAACGAGCTGCATGGTATGTTTGTGCATGTGTATGTATGTGTGTATGTGTGTGTGTGTGTGTATGTGTGTGTATGTTTGTGTGTGTGTATGTGTGTGTTTGTGTATGTATGTATGTATGTATGTATGTATGTATGTATGATGTATGTATGTATGTATGTATGTATGTATGTATGTATGTATGTGAGGTGTGTATGTTTGTGCATGTGTGTATATATGTATGTATGTATTTGTGTATGTATATTTGTGTATTTGTGTATGTATGTATCTATGTATGTGTGTGCGTGTGTGTGTTGATTTTACGTTGTTCACTTAAAGTGATATTAGAAGGAGTGTATGTGTGTGTAAATGTGTGCGTGCGTGTGAGTGTGTGTGTGTGTGTGTGTGCGCGTGTGTGTATGTATGTATGTATGCATGCATGCATGTGTGTTTATTTATTTATATTTATTTTATTTAATTCTTTTATATCGAGGATAATGGAATAAGCACTTATCTGCTTTTTTACATCTAGTCCCCGTCTGTATGCGGTTTTGTAAATTTGTCATCTGTTCCCAGATGTGCGTGTGTGTGTTTGTGTGTGTGTGTGTGTGTGTGTGTGTGTGTGTGTGTGTGTGTGTGTGTGTGTGTGTGTGTGTGTGTGTGTGTACGAATGCATATCAAGAAGACTGAAAAACGACAAAAAAAAAGCATAATTGATTGTGCAAAAGAAATTTTCATAAGAATTATGCTGATGCTACTTTTTTTTTTTAAAGAGTTCTGACAAACCAGTCTGATTGTTTTCTTCTTAGAAAGTTGTATATATGTAAAATCGGCACAACTTCATGAAATATACAAACTCAAATGTTCCATTTGCATTTCTCTCTTAAGTCGTTTAGAAGTGGTATTCCCCCTAATAAAAAACAAACCAATAGAAAAAAAGCAAAACAAAACAAAACCCTTCTATCTAGGTGAGATGCAAATGATGGGGCTATTTTCTTGTCTGATTGCAAGAGTGCTACGAATGTCAACACATGTATGTTTTGCTAGTTGTAAAGGTTGAATTGTTAACAATAATAATAATAAATGGAATTTATATAGCGCTATATCTTGCAAAAGCAAACCAAAGCGCTTACATTCATCGTACTCTTACACATGCATCACATTACAATTAGTGTTTTTTTATAAATTCAAATATATGCACACTCGCGCACGCATGCACACGCACACACATACACACATATAGGTTGTTCACTTTGGCAGGGTGATGGGGGTTTTGGCTGTTGAGAGCAAGGACAGAAATGATATGAAACAAGAGGGGAGAATCTTAGGTCTGAAATAAATGTGTCTTGAGGCTGGATTTATAAGTGTCATAAGTAGGTTTTTGGCGAAGGGAGAAGGGGAGGTCATTCCAGATCGATGGACCAGAAACAGAGAAAGAGCGACGGCCAAGAGTGGATTGGTTGAATCTAGGTATTCGTAAGCACAAGCGAAGGGAACGAGGAGGAGTGTACAGGTGAAGACATTCACAGAGGTTGGAAGGTGCTGTTTTGTGGAGACATTTGTTGGAATGTTCAGATGCATGCAGCGAGTCTAGGTTTATCATTGCTTACTTTATTTCAGATAACTCGTTGATATGTCACATTTTTCATTATTCTGGATAAAATAACAAATTACTACTTTTCCCTCAGCAAGACAAAAAATAGTTTTGCCTAAAGGTAAGCCACCCCCCCCCCCCCCCCATTCCCCGCTAAAAGCACATCACACAGATTAGATTTCTTCTGCAATATGACCACCCCCCCCCCCCCCCACACACACACATGTACACACAGAAACACAAAAAATAACAACAAAACCACCAGCCACCTGCAAAGAAAACAAAGAAAACAATAGCAACCAAAAACCTCTAAAAACGAAACCCAAAACCCCAACCAGCCAACCAACCAACCAACCTAACAAACAATGCTAAGCCACAACCATGGTGGTACATACAAATCCAAAATGTTTACAACAAACAGAAAAGGAGAGACAGGTAACATATGGCTTAAGTCTAGTTTCTCTCTTCAGATAAAAAGACAACAACACCCCAAAACAAAACAATAACAACACCACAAGAGGTATAAAAAAACCCCACCCCACACCAAACAAACAACAACCAGCTGACAGTAACTACATGAAGACACAGGTAACAAGAGAGCTACAGCCCAGGCAGACAAAGCAAAGCAAAGCAAAGCAAGGCAGCCCAGGTACGCCAAACATTGCATAACTAACTCCACACCACACCGCAGCATAACCCATGCCGCACTCAGCACAGTGGCCCGCTTACAGATAAAAAGCATTTTTGACGCGACGCTGTGCAAAAACAAACAAACAAAAAAAAACCCCAGGAAGACAAGACACCTTCCCTTGTGGGCTGAGGAAGGGGTTTTTTGGGGGTTTTTGGTTTTTTAAATATTTTTTAACCTTTGTCCCTTCAGTTTGTATTACTGCCTTGTCTGACCCACCAGCGCAGTAGCCGAGTGGTTAGACCCCGTTTGATTTCAATCCTATAGGTTTATGAAATCGTTGGTTTCAAACCTGGGCAGTAACCTCTGGTAAATTCAGGGTGGGGATTTAAAAAAAAACACACCCCACCTTTTCCCTACAGGTAACTCGCTATAGGATAACCAACCATCTACTAACCCTTCCCTCCATATCTCCCACTACTGGGTTACCGTAGCATACGCATGTTCACAGTGCACGTGTACTGGGAAAGAAGGTTAAATCAAGATCTTCCTGTTCAACTTTATGTTGTAGACCTGCCAATACCTTAATTCTCTTTATTTCTACACACATGTAGTAGAAGATCAAATGCATGTTAAAGATTCCGATATTCATACCGCAAACATGCCAAGAATGTATCCTGTGCCAAACAAAAAACTGAGAAAAAAGAAAAATGGGGAGCTCTGAAGTCGGAATGTGTCCGCTGCGGCCAAGGGGCAGACCTCTTGTATAGTTACAAGCACAGGTGAAGACCAGGCACTACATATCCCACCCTGAAAGGAGATGCAGAAGAGAAGGGAAGGGAAGGGGAGGGAAGAGAAGAGGAGATGAGAGGAGAGAAGAGAAGAGAAGAGAAGAGAAGAGAATAAACCAACAGAACATAACAGAATAAAACAGAAGAGAAGAGAAGAACAGAGAAGACAACAGAAAAGAAAAGAAAAGAGAAAACAAGAAAAGAGAAGAGAAGAGAAAAAACAAAGGAAGACAAGAGTAGAACAGAGAAGAGAAAAGAAATGAAAAGAAGAGAAGGAAAAGAAAAGAGAAGAGAGATAGAAGAGACTTGGTTCAGTATAGTATCTCTCTTCCTACTCCTCTTTCACACACCCACTCTAAGTCTCCATCACCTTATTTTTTTATCTCTATGCCAAAGGGGTTTTTGGGTTTTGGTTTTGTTTTTTATTTTTATTGTCTGGGGGTGGAATTGATGGGAGGCAAGTGTGTTTCATCTAGTGTCCCCCAAGGGGAGATTACAGGGTGCAGGCTCAGGGACCTAATACTTCACCAACTTTGTGGTGGCGATGTAGGTAAAGAGGATAAGATCTGCTTTGTCTTTGAGTTTCTCAGAATGTTTGCCTCTCTTGTTTTGTTTTGCTTTGGGGGCTTTGCTTTGTTTGTTTAGTATGTTTGGCGTTGATTTGCCAGACAAAAGAAGAGAAGAACTGAGAAGAGAAGAGAAGAGAAGAGAAGAGAACAGAAGAATAAAGTAGATACTTCCTTGTCTCTCTTCCTTAACACCTCTCCTCCATCCACTCTAAATCTCCATCATCTTCTTTTTTTTTTATCTCTATGTGAAAAGGGTTGGGTATTGTTTTTTGTTTTTTTATTGTCTGGGGGTGGAATTGATGGGAGGCACGTGTGTTTCATCTGGTGTCCCCCAAGGGGAGATTACAGGGTGCAGGCTCAGGGACCAAATGCTTCACCAAGTTTGTGGTGGTGATGTAGGTAAAGGGGATAAGATCTGCTTTGTCTATGAGTTTCTTAGAAGTGTTGCCTCTCTTGTTTTGTTTTGCTTTGGGGTTTTGCTTTGTTTGTTTAGTATGTTTGGCGTTGATTTGACAGACAAAAGAAGAGAAGAACTGAGAAGAGAAGAGAAGAGAACAGAACAGAACAGAAGACAAGAGAAGAGAAGACAAGACAAGAAGAGCAGAGAAGAAAAGTCAAAGTCAAAGTCAAAAACACTTTAATGATCCCATGAAGGGCAATTACAGAAGAAGAGAAGAGAAGAGAAGACAAAAGCAGAGAAGACAAGAGAAGAACAGAAAAGAAAAGGCTAAAAAAAAGAGAACAGAAGAATAAAGCAGATATTTCCTTGTCTCTCTTCCTTTACACCTCTTTCTCCATCCACTCTAAATCTCTATCATCTTTCTTTTTTTATCTCTATGTCAAAGGGGTTTGGTATTTTTTTGTTTTGTTTTTGTTTTTTTATTGTCTGGGGGTGGAATTGATGGGAAGCAAGTGTGTTTCATCTAGCGTCCCCCAAGGGGAGATTACAAGGTGCAGGCTCAGGGACCAAATGCTTCACCAACTTTGTGGTGGTGATGTAGGTAAAGGGGATAAGATCTGCTTTGTCTACCAGTTTTTTTTCAGAATTTTCGGCTTTCTTACATTTTTT
>CM054137.1:17879090-17886590 GCA_028751875.1 Rapana venosa | reverse complement strand
CGCATGCTTACATCTGTTGTCTCTGATGGGTCAGATTACCGTGCACAGGCGTGGATTAAGATGCTGGGTCGACCCACTCAGTTTTTGTGTGTATGTGTGTGTGTATGTTTGTGTGTGTATGTGTGTGTGTGTGTGTGTGTGTGTGTGTGTGTGTGTGTGTGTGTGTGTGTGAGACTGCCACCACACTGAGGCGTGTTAAAACAATTAAAAGCAGCGATGTGACAAGGCAGCCTTTGCATACTGCTGCATGTTTTTCTGTTTTCTTCTAGTTGTTTTTGTGTGATTTCTTGGGTTTGGGGTTTTGATAGAGATGCTTGTGTGTGTGTGTGTGTGTGTGTGTGTGTGTGTGTGTGTGTGTGTGTGTTGTGTGTGTGTGTGTGTGTGTGTGATTTTCTTGTTTTGCTTTGCACTTTACAGATTGAGAGGAACGTAGTTATTTGTGTGGGTTTTTTATTTTATTTATTTAGCGTTATTATGTCGTGTTTGCTTGCTTTTAGGGACCTTCGATAGACGGAATGGACAAAAAAGAATGACAGTTTATTCTCACAACATCGTGAATTGTGTTCCAAATGATGACAGTTCATTTTTATAGCATCAGTTTCATAAATTCATTGTTTTATTCTCCAACATTCTAAGTTTTATTGGAAGATGTTGATCAAGGATATGAACGACAGATACCACCATCTTTTTTCCCTCCCAGGCATTCTTGAGTTATCTTCTTCGGCTTGAAACGCTTCAAAATGTTTTTATTTTACCATATCAATACTTAATCGCACATTTGTGGTTTTGTGCTAGAAAAAATATGACTGGGTGAAATAAAAGATATGCTATGAAATTATTGGCTAGCACTAAGCCCTTTTATTTTAATATCTTTCAGAATTCTGCATCATATTCTGAGAGTGCAGTTCTTTTCCTTTGTAGGTTTATGTTCCGTAATTATGTTGTATATGCTCAAAAGATCTAACATAAAAGAAATGCAGGATGTTAATTTTTGTAAACATAGTATTTTTGTTGTTACACTTGAGTACAATCTGAGTATTTTGGTTACCCCAACCCATGAAATTCTGACACACATCAGAGAACCTTTATGGAGCATATTACTCGTGGCATTGGTACTAGGTGCATGTATGCATATTATAGTAAATGTAAGATACTGGTGGGTCTTTACTGAACATAATCTGAAAAATAGTAAAAATTACCCCCCCCCCAAAAAAAAAACACAAAAAAAACCACACGAAAATGCCTAAACTAATTCACTATGACCTGATGAGATTTGAACGTAGTATTTATGAATTCTTGGCCCAATAATATCATTTGCCTGTCGTCATATCTACTTAACAACGGTGCCCTATTTGACAAATCCATTTGATTATTCCAGAGCCGGCTTTTGACAAGGCAGGACGTTGTCCATTTCATTGTCACATTGTGTTTGCTGTGAGGACACAAGTATTTCTTCCCCTCGCGTTCTGTTGTTCTAACAAACAATCACGTTCTTTGACAACATTCTGAATGATTGTCTTTTTTTGCTTGCGCAGCCATTGCATAACCAAAACATGATAACGGTGTTTGTATTATTTGTTAAAATACATGTTGCTGATGATGGTTTACAAGATTTTATGTTGAATGTAGCATGAATGGAGGAAACACTGTGTGTTTATTTTTTTTAAAATTTTATTCTTTTATTTTGAGGATAATAGAATAAGCACATGTGCTTTTTTTAACATCCAGTCCCCATATGTATGAGGGTTTTGTAAATGTTGTCGTCTGTTCCCACCAGCACACAATGGCCTAGTTTATAGTCTCAAACAAAGGACTTTTGGAGCAGTGAAGTCGGCACTGGTGGTAAATCCAGGCAGATCACAAGCACAATGTGCAATGCTCAAACCACCAGGCTATCCTATCCAGTGTGTGTGTGCGAGCATGTGTGTGTGTGTGTACTGGTTTGCTTTGTTTTATACTCTTACAAACTAAAAAAAAAAAGAACTTCAGAAAAAAAGTTTTTAACACCAACAACAACAAAACCACCCAACCACCCATCCACTTCAATCCCTGCACCCTCAAAGTAACAGGCTGCACAGCTTAGCCGTAGATATAGGAGAGAGATAGTGTTTTAGCACCCCAGCGCCCTGTTTTCCCAAACGGCCCAATTAAAACAATGCCCCTTGCATCTCTTTGCCACGATTACACACACCCGCTGTGGCGCTTAGGGAGACAGACAGACAAACAACGGCAGAGAGGTGGCCTTTGTGCTTTGGTGGTGTGAGTATGATGGAAAAAGAATGGAAAGAGTGGCTGGCTCTCTGTAACTGGCTGTTTGTGCTTCTGTACAGCATGGATGTTTTACACATGTTGAGAAAGCTTGCATGTTTCAAGAATCAGCTACCTATCAAACTAAGTAAAGGTAAAGGTGTCCCCTAACATATGTGGTTGTAGTGGATAATAATAATAATATATGGAATTTATATAGCGCTGAATCTTGTAAAAAGACAAATGGAGTAAGGCAATACAGACTTCAACTTCTCAAGCGCTCCAATCTCCTCTCCCTCGCTGCTTTACCTTCCCTGACCCTAAACAGACAGGTACCCATGTACAGCTGGGTGAACTGGGGGACTGTACTGAAGCCAAGGCATGCAAACGGTCACCCATCCAAGTAGTAGCCACACTCGACACTTCCTAACCTTAGCTGGGGAAAGCGAGTACTCTGACCACTGAGCTATCCCATCCCAATCAAATGACACATATAAATACCTCCCTCCCCCTTACACACACATGCACACGCATGTATGCATGCAAACATGCATGCGTACACACACACTCATGCACACACGCAAATACACACACATGTGTGCACACATGCATGCACACTCTCTCTCACACACACACACGCACACACACACACACACTACCACAAGTCCATCCCTCCTACCGTGTGCCACCTTTTCCACTTTCTCTCCATCAGGCACATAATTATGTCCGTCACTCCTGAAGACAAGCAATGCTACTCTTTCTCTCACCTGTCCCACAGTTCAGTGACACAACACTGTGTGATAATTATGTGTGCTGCCTGATTCTTACCCTCTGCAACACTGTCACCAGCTGACACAATGGTGAGTATGGACCCAGTGGAAGATGGCAGGTAGCAAACGACACAGGGAGTGGTGGCCGTGATCTGTCCTCTGTCTTCAGTCTCCTTCACTCTCAAGGTTGATCTGCTACAGGTCTGCTCCTTGTCTTTTCTTATTTAAAGCACATTGGTCCGGTTACAGACGGGATAGCTCAGTGGTCAGAGCTCTCGCTTTCCCCTAGCCAATGTTAAGCAGCATCGAGCGTGGTTACCACTTGGATGGGGGACCGTTTCCGCGCCTTGGTTTCAGAACGGTCCCCAAGTTCACCCAGCCGTGGATAGGTACCTGCCTCTTTAGAAACATGAAAGGTAAAGCAGCGAGGGAGAGGAGATGGGCGCCGCCCTCAATATGCTGGCCCTAGAGAAGCTGAGGTCTCTGATGCCTCGCTCCTCTACGACCACATAGGTTATGGGACACCTTTACTTTAAACCTTTTACCATCATATTACAAGAATGGTTTATTTGGGCGTACCCAAGTTTGCCAGTCAGCAAGCATAAGACTGTAGTGTATTGCATGCACTACTTTCAGTCAAGGCAGATATATCTCCCTGGAATTTGTATTGTTCTCCCCAGATAGAAAATTTTGCTGCAAATCCAATACCACCCGTTCTTTCCTTATTTTGTATTTTTCTCAATGTCATCCTTACAGTCCCCTAATCGGAAATTTTCTCTGGTAGTAAACATAATCCCCAAAGCAACAACAGTGTGTATGCGTATTAAATTTGTGTTTCTCTCTGAGAGTTGCTTTCTTTCTACATGTTCTTTTTCAAGGAAGCGTGGGTGTTTTTTTTTTTTATCATGTACTAAGTAAATGTTGCACACCTCGGTTTATTATCCGAAAGACTAGCAACCAGACAACCACTCAAGCTCTAGGAGAAAGGATTACATTCAGGGTCAAATGAGGACCGAACCCGCAACTTCTTACTTTCTAGACGGGTGCGTCATTTGCTCTGAGCCACTGCTGCACAGAGAAAAAGAGGGTATGGTATCATCAGCCTTTTCTCCTCTGTCTTCCCTCTTCTTCACATTGTGTGAAGGCTGAGCTGCTGTAGGTCTGATCTCCCTGTCTTCTCTGTTTTTTAAGCAGTGAGCTTTGCTTGTGGTGAAAGCAACTGGGCTTTGTTTTCTTGGCGAGGGGTTTTGTAGTGTGAAAGTGTTGAATGTAGATCTGTGTGATGAAAAATAATGGGAATTTCTTGTAAGGGTGGAGGACGGTGGGGTGGGGGAGGGGTGAGGGGAGAGAGCTATGGCTTCTATGAGTGTTCTTTAGGTCTGTGGATATGAATGTGTTGCTTGGTTAAGGGATTCCAAGACAGACAGACACACAGATAAACACACACACTCACAAGCACGTAAGCACACACACGCACACACACACACACACACACACACATACGCACGCACGCACAAACATGAGGAGAGAAAGAGAGAGAGAGAGAGAGAGAGAGAGAGAGAGAGAGAGAGAGAGAGAGAGAGAGAGAGAGAGAGAGATTCGCTCAGCTTATTGTAAATAGTATATTATAGATTTGTTACCAATAATTGTGTTTTCAAGTCTTGTTCTTGACGTTGTCATTGTTTCCATTGTTTTTGTTGTAGTTGTTGCTGCTGTTGTTGCTGCTGTTGTTGTTGCTGCTGCTGTTGTTGCTGTCAGTAATAATTTCATTATAGGAATAGGAACACGTTGCAAATGTTTCAGCAAATGACAAATCATGTCCCTGTGTTCTCTCCTGTCAATATGAAACATCGCTAACTGTCACGTTTTGTTGAATGTTGCGCAAACACGATGCCTTTCATATTGTTTTCTGCTAGCAAAGGACAATATTCTTTGAATGCCAGGCCAAACATTTTACTGTTATTTGTTCAAGCAGCGCATAATCAGATATCATACCCATTTTCATGTTATTATTGAAAGCACATGGCTCTTTATTGAAGAATATTACAAACTGATTTATTGTATTCTCAAACATCTCCAGAATATTAGTGTGTGTGTGTGTGTGTGTGTGTGTGTGTGTGTGTGTGTGTGTGTGTGTGTGTGTGTGTGAGGCAGGAATGGTCAGTGTGTGTGTGTGTGTGTGTAAAAAGACTTGGTTCCTTTGTTTTATAGTCTTGAATCAGGGTGGGGGTGGGGGATAGCCTAGTGGTTAGAGCTATTGCACTAATAAATGATGGCCTGGAATCAAACCACCACCCAAAATTCCCGTTCAAAGGGATCTTCCACTTGGTGTTAACATCAGTAACAACTTCACTCCCCCAAAAGTCCTGTGGTTAAGACTATAAAGCAAGGTCTTGCGTGCAAACAGATGCATAATATAAAAACGTATTGCCCACATGTTAAGCTGGCCCCTGTTCCCCTTTTGTAAGAGTAGGCCATTATGTAACAGGTAGGATTAAATGGCAATATCAAAAAAGAACAGACACATGTTAAGCTGACCCCTGTTCCCCATTTTGAAAGAGTAGGCCATTATGTAACAGGTAGGATTGAATGACAATATCAAAAAAGAACAGACACATAACATCTTGCCCACATGTTAAGCTGCTGGCCCCTGTTCCCCTTTTTGGAAGAGTTGGCCATTATGTACATGTAGGATTGAATGACAATATCAAAACAAAAGACAAACAAGAGAAATAATAATAATAATAATAATAATGCATGGAACTTATATAGCGCTGAATCTTGTAAAGCAACAAATCTAAGCGCTCAGATGACGATTTTTTGTGATTTTATATATATATATATTTTTTTTTTTATATATCGAGAATAATGGAATAAGCACTCATGTGCTTTCTTTACATCCAGTCCCCGTATGTATGCGGTTTTGTAAATTTTTTCATCTGTTCCCACCGGCACACAATGGCCTACTCTTTCGAAAAGCGGAACAGGATTTAACATGTGCGCAAGATGTTCTGCATGTGTTCGCACACGGGGCCTCGGTTTATAGTCTCATCCGAAGGATGAAATGCACTGGGTGCCCTGTTAGACATCATCCACCAAGTTCAAAAGCAACTATCGCAATGGTCAGAAAAAAAACCCCGGGTAGTGTAGCATAATCCCATTATTGGTTATTGGTGATCCTAGGAACTTACTAGCCAAAGATATGACAATTCACCCCCCACCTCTCACCACCACACCACCCACCCCACCTCCCAACGCTTGATACAAAAGAGAATCTCAGAGGAGACTGCAAACAAACACTGGTGAAGAGGGATCAGAAAGGCGCTGCAACTTTCCCAAAAGATATAAAAGAGAGATAGTGTTTGAGCACCACAGCGCCATGTTTTCCCAAACGGCCCAATTAAAACAATGCCCCTTGCTATTTTTTTTGGCCACCATTACACACACACACACACACACACACACACACACACTCACACACACCCGCTGTGGCGCTTAAAGGGGAGACAACTGCAGAGAGGTGGGGTGGTCTTGGTGTGAACAGGGGACAAGGTGGGGAGAGGGATGGGTGGTGGGTGGCTGGTGGTGGGAGGAAGTATACTACTTTTACTCACAGCAGGTTTCTCTGCCTGAAATCCGTGGACTGTTCTTTCCTAGGGGGAGGGGGGGATGGACGGAGGGGGGCCACAACCCTCACCCCCCCCCCCCCCCCCCAATCCTTTTTCTGTCAGGATGTGATTTGTTTCCCTAAGAATGTGGCTTTAAAAATAAATGAACACAAAAAATTTTTAAATCAGAATTTTGCTAGGAACAACTGTCTTCTTGCCGTGGGTTCTTTAACCATGTGCTGAAGGTGTGAGGCCCATATGATCTCAGTTTATCGTCTCATCTTGAAGACTAGTACCCAGATTACTACTCAGGGACTAAAGAGGGGAAAAAAATGGGGTCGAAAGGGGATTGAACCAACACTTCTTGCTTTCTAGGTGGGTGCGTTATCCCTAGACCACGGGGTGAGGGTGTAGGGGTGGGGGGTGTCTAACTCTCGCTGCCCTTGATTCATTCACATACAGTTTCTCCCTGTCATCACGGAGGATCTTCGCCATCTTGCTAGAAACAGTGCTGCCGTAAACTAGCCTCTAAACGGGTTAATTTTCCTCCTTTTTTTTTCGTTCCTCGGCTAGAGGTGTGCGCATGTGTCCGGGGTTTTTTTGTGCCCACCGTAGAGGTAGCCACATTCCGACTGCGGGGATATTATCTAAACACGACACGAGTGTGAATACAGTTTTCCAAAGAAAAAAGGACATCGGCTCCTACCAGCATGCAATAGCCTACTCTTCCAAAAAGCAGGAGAAATTTTAACGTGTGCGCAAGATGCTCTGCGTGTATTCGCACATGGGACTTGGGTTCATCGTCTCATCCGAAGGACGTTCAGGGACTGTTGGTACTGTTGGTAGGCCTAACTCCAGGGGAAAAGTTCACCTCG
>CM054137.1:17844090-17864090 GCA_028751875.1 Rapana venosa | reverse complement strand
TCCTCCACTTACATATACCTGCATACGCAAAAAAATTCTGCAGGCTGGCAAAAGACGATCACAAACACACACGAAGGAGTTACTCGCAGACATTAAGACCCCAGCCCATACGAGCATGTATGTGCATACATACATAAAAACTACACACAAGTACGCAGCATGAAGAATTTGTTTGTATGTAAGTTTGAAGTCAGAACATGAGGTAGCTCACGTGCATATATTATAGAGGAGAGACAAACAAACAGACGATTTGATATAAATACAGACACTTCTAAACAGAAGGAGAGAGGAGGGGGTGGGGTGGGGTTGGAGAGAGAGAATTAATAAGAAAGGCAAAGAGAAAAGAGGGGGATGGAGAGAGAGAGGGGTGGAAGTCATTGATTGACAATATTTTAAAGGTGACATATCAGTATTAATGTACTTTTTTTCTAGCCCTTGCCCCTTATAGGGCTTATCATTCAAATGAACTTAAAGAGAAAGAGAGAGAGGGAAGGAGAGAGAGAGACAGACAGACAGACAGGCAGACGGACAGACAGATACAGAGACAGACAGAATCACAGACAGAGACAGATACAGACACAGAAAGACAGACAGACAGAGAAACAGAGAAACAAAAAGGCAGACAGGCAGGCAGGCAGACAGACAGACAGACCAAGACAAACGACAGACAGGCACAGTGACAAAAACAAACAAACAACAAACGAACAAACAACATATGTAGGAAGACACAGCCAAAGACAGAGACAGAGACACAGAGAGAGAGAGACAGACAGACAGACAGACAGAGAGAGAGAGACAGAGAGAGAGAGACAGACAGACAGACAGTCAGAGAGAGAAACTGCTTGTGTGGCCCCGTCCTCCTCCTATCTAAGAGTGCTAGGCTAACGAAATGCCAAGTGACTCAACTTGAGACTAAAAGGCTGAGAGGTTGAAATCTACAGTGCTCCCACAAGCCTTCGCAGAATTGCCCAATTCCATCTAACATCTCCCCTCCATTTGCTCGCTGAAGTATGCCGCTGTCTCTGTGTCTGTCTATGTGTCTGTCTGTTTACCTGTCTGTCTGTGTACTGTCTGTCTAAATGTAGACCTAGGTCCTGCTGACAAAGACAGATTTTAAGTTTAGGCTTGGCTTTAAAGGTTTATTTTCTTGAATATTACAGATCGTTCATTCATTCATTCATTCATTCATTCATTCATTCATTCATTCATTCATTCATTCTTTCATTCATTCAGTCATTCATTCTGTCTGACTGTCTCTCTTTCCTGGTTTTTTTTTTGAACAGCATATATACCTGCAACCAACACGCACATCCGCTTTTTGTGTGTGTGTGTGTGCGCGCGCGCGCGTGAATATGTGTGTGTGTGTGTGTGTGAATGAGTGCATATAATACTTACATAGACTCACACATCCATCCATCCATCCATCCAAACATACAAACATCCATCCATCCATCCATCCATCCATCCATCCATCCATCCATCCATCCATCCATCCGTCCATCCATCCATCCATAAGTACATCCATACATACATCACACATCCATCCATCCATCCATCCATCCATTCATTCATACATATACATACATACATACATACATACATACATACATACATACATACATACATACATACATACATACATACATACATAACAGCCGAACATACAAACACAGACAAGCAGGCTTGTTGACACAGAAACAGCAGTAGCTGGGATAGGATCACTTGCTTAAACAAAGAAGACTGCATCCTATTTGATTACAAACTTCAAACATATGGTAATGTATTTATTTCACATGTTCCAGCTAAAACCAGTTGTTCCTAACTCCCCATCATTCTGTGTGTGTGTGTGTGTGTGTGTGTGTGTGTACTATGTGTGACTGTGCATGCATACATGCGCGTGCCTTCTCTCTCTCTGTCTCTCTCTCTCCCTCCCTCTCTCTCTCTGTGTCTCTCTCTCTCCCTCCCTCTCTCTCTCTCTCTGTTTCTCTCTCTCCCTCCCTCTCTCTCTTTCTTTCTTTCTCTCTCTCTCCATCCCTCTCTCTCTCTCTCTCTCTTCCTCCCTCTCTCTCTCTGTCTCTCTCTCTCCATCCCTCTCTCTCTCTGTCTCTCTCTGTCTCCCTCCCTCTCTCTCTCTCTGTCTCTTTCTCTCCCTCCCTCTCTCTGTCTGTCTCTCTCTCCCTCCCTCCCTCTCTCTCTCTGTCTCTCTCTCTCTCCCTCCCTCCTCTCCCTCTCCCTCTCTCTCTCTCTCTCTCTCTCTCTCTCTCTCTCTCTCTCTCTCTCCCTCCCTCTCACACGCGCCTGTTTGCGTAACTAGTACAAAGAAGTGTGCAAACTGTATGCATGCGTGCTTGCATGATATCACAACTCTTGCTTCCCTTCTTTCTGTTTTAAATAACTGATAAAAAGACACTTGACGCGTCTAAAAAGCCAAAAAAAACCCCAAGAGAAACGAAAAAAAACCACCCACCACCACCCCTCCCCCCAAAAAGTCACACTCTCTGAGCTGTTAATAAAAAAAAACAAAAAACAAAAAGAAGAAGAAAAGCAGCAGCAGCAGAAGAAGAAAATCCCCAAGCTCCCAAATATTACAGCTATGGTCTTGGAAAGCGAAGTAGCGTGTCAGCGATACCATCATACAATTGCATGCCCAGACCAGGGCGGCGTCTGACTTGCTGTTTCAACTTCCCTAACGGTGATAAACCGTGTGTCTTTTTACCTCCCGCGAGACCCAATTATCGCCCCCTTCCCTCTCACTGCGCAGGCGCGTCCATTGCACACAAGGGCTTGCTTGCTTTGCTTGCTTGCTTGCTTGCTTGCTGCGTGGTGGTGGTGGTGGTGGTGGTGGCTTGTCACCCAATCTCTGCACGAGCCCCTTCCATAGTAAAACTTGACAGACGTGTGAAATGTGCAAATGAAGTCCCCAGTGGTGATCCAGTCAACAGCTCGGAGAGACGTCATCGCCTCTAACTCCCCCCTCCCCTGGATGCTGATGAAGGTCTGGTCAGAGGTCTGTCACTTTCTCTGACAGTTCTGATGGAAAACCAGAGGAGAGGGAAGGTCTTGGAAGGAAGGAGGAACCATCGTGGTGGTGATGATGATGATGATGAGATGGACGGGCGCCATCTTTGCGTGTGGTAAGGTTACGTTTCCGCTTCCGCCTTCCGTCCCCTCCTCCCCTCCCTCCACCTTTGTTCTACCCTTTCATCCCATTGTTTCCACTTCCTTTCTTTGAGCAAGGAGAATGTGAGGTGGTTTTCTTTCCTTCTTTGTTTGTTACCCTCCAAAACATCAGTTTTCATTGTTTTTGCAAAAGCGTTAAATGTTTAAATTGTTTGTGTAATTTTTGGTTCAGAAGATAAGCTGTTTTGCTGGTCTGAGGAAATCATTTGATTCTGATTATAACAGTTATAACAGCACCGACCTTAACATGTTAAAAATTAACCAAATAGTGATTCTAGTATGCATTAATAATAGCTTAACAGCATAGAAATGCTTAAACTGCCTTTTATCAACAACAAAATTTTAAAATGGAGATAGAACGCCCATGACTGTCTTCTCCTTCTCTCTTTCCCTGCTCCTCAGTTTCATCAGTTTCACCCCTCCTCTTCTCTTCCAGTTTCTCATTCTTGCTGTCCAGCTTTTCAGCTGTGAGTGCATAATTCATAAAAGGTCTAGATCTAACCAATCTTTGTTTCTTCTATCAAAGCAATGTGAAACAAGTTCAATGGATAGTTTCAGAACAAATATGTGCCCTACTGGCATGGGGATGGGATAGCTCAGTGGTCAAGCACTCACTTTCCCCCAGTTAAGGTTAAGCAGCATCGAGTGTAGTTGCCACTTGGATGGGTGACTGTTTGCACGCCTTGGCTTCAGTGCAGTCCCCCAGTTCACCCAGCTGTAAATGTGCATCTGCCTCTGAAGGGTCAGGGAAGGTAAAGAAGCAAGGGAGAGGAGTCAGGGAAGGTAAAGAAGCAAGGGAGAGGAGATGGGCGCCGCCCTCAATATGCTGGCCTCTTAAGAAATTGACGTCTCTGATGCCTCGCTCTCCTACGACCACATAGGTTATGGGACACCTTTATTTTTACTTTTACTGGCATGGAAAACGTGTAGGTTATCACTGCATAACTATCTTGTTACGGAACAGAAAGCTTTCTGCAGCGGGAAGGATAGGAATGAATAAAGTGTAGCATAGAAGACTGGCACCAAAAATCATTCACTGATAAAGCTTTGGCCCTGAGAAATATGAGTATCTTTTAAATCTCTGTTAAACACGATACCTTCTTTTAAAAAAAATGGAGACAATTTTAGTGACAGAGAATGCAAGCAGATAGGAAAATGAACAATATTGAAAGTTTTGTTTCAGAGCATGATTCATGTTAAGAAACAAACAAAGGCAGGAGAAAGAAACAAAAGAAAAAGAAAACAGCAACACATGAATAGCTATGTACCAGTGCAATGAACCAGCATTGTCAATAAAGTCAACAGAACCTGGTCCTGTAAATATCATCTATGAAAATAGAAGTGTCCAACCCACTTCTTCTTCGTCATCTTCTTCTTCTTCTTTGTTGAATGCTCAGACACCAATGGTTGTTGTCTGTCATATGAGCGAAAATACACTGTGCTGCCGTTAAGCGCCTGACAAGTATGTCCCAGTGCACCCAACATCGGCGTGGGAGAGAATGGTTATTTTATGTCCTTCTGCAAAAAAACGTAAAGCTGGAGAATGGACCAAGAAGGCAGAAAATAGACAAGGAGGAGGTGCCAGGAAGAAAAGGACCAAGGCAAAAACAAAGAGAGGGATAGAAGAGTGATATCCTAAGTCAGATTTTCCAGAAGGTGGGGATGCTATCAATATGGACAGATCCCCCCCATTCCCCCCATTCCCCCCACACCAACATCCTCACGGAGGAAGAGGGGGAGGGGGGAGGGGAGAGAGAGTTCAACCCCTTGACCGTTAAAGCCCTAGCCATCAAAAGCATTCTCATTTCCATCAGTCAACCAACCCCCCAACCCCCCCCCCTTCCCCCCACATCACTGGAGCTGTCGGTTGCTTGGGACAGAGCAAGGCGGAGACCTGGTGGAATGTTTAGTCTTCTGTCCCTTCTGACGCTGGGCAGAAAATGATGCTGCTGTTCCATTTCATCTTCTGCTTTGATCTGGCATACTGTTCCTGTCTCTTGGTGATGGCCTCTTTGGTACATCCTGTTGGCTCCTTTGCTGTCCCTTTGTGTGTTGGTATGATTGGGTAAAAGCTTTGAACATCTTTTCTTGGAGGGCAAAGTGAGTTATTTGGAAAGCAAAATTTTTTTCTTAGCATCTTTTGTCTGACGTTTGGCTTTACAATATCTCTACTTTTGCAGTATTATGTCACGTAAAGATGCGTGAAAGAACATAAGTTGTTGCATTTTATTCTTATAGTCTTTAAACTCCTCGTAGAATTAAAGAGTAACTCATGATGTTCTATATTTCACATTATCAACTTTTCACATCAGAAAAGGCACAAATATACATTGCTTCAGTCTCTAACTATTTTATTATTGTTAACAAATCATACACATTTGTAGTGAATAGCTGTGAAGAACGAAAAATGAACATAAAAATGACAGTATTTTTTTAAAAGTTGTATTTGTAATCAACAGCATTTACTTTCATATTTACTTCTTGCTCTTTTGTTCTCCGTGTTGTTCTTATTGTTGTTCTTCTTCTATTAAATCTCAGCCTCCAATCTAATTATAAGGTCTTCCTCCTGGGCCATTTGAACAATTTACAGCTGACCTTGTTTCAATCAGTGTAACAAGAGCGTATCATAGGGTCCACCCTCGCTCTTAGTTTTTTTTAAAAAAATGACAAAACTACGTTATTGAAGAATTTATGTAGTGTGTTAACAGGCATTACAAACACTGAAATATATTTAAGCGTCGAAATACCGTAGATCACTGTATGTAATGTATCACCTACATATGTGCAAGTTGGAATAAGAAAACTAAGGGCAATTACCAACACAGGTTACGTGTCGCTCATCAACAACAAGTGATCACCTTGGGACCTGTGCTTTATATGTAGTCCATGACAAACTACCCCCTATGTAACCCCTTCTTTTTCTAACTGGCTCAGCTCAGTCTCTGCCTAAAGTGGAACCAAGTCATCAACAAACTGCACAGCATCAGCAACAGGGAAGACGGCAGGACAGCAGCAACAGATGGGACATGAGACAAACTAGCTTCGTTGGAGACACTGCCTGGTAACCTGGCACTTTAACATCTCCCATTCCAAGAAGACAAAAGACCACCATGCCCCAAAAAAAGACAAAACAAAACATAAAAAATCATCAAAGCCTCCATTACCAAGGCTCAGCTACTTTCAATCAGCCCGAAATGTCAGTGGAAGAGTTGGTTGTCCTGGAAAGCCCAGAAACAGTGGAATGGTACGTGGTGGTGCTGTGTGATTCTCTCTGCCTCTTTTGATCTGGTGGTGGGTCTGTGTCACTTGATGGTCCGCTCTCTTCCACTTTCGCTGTCGTTAGTAGTGTAGTTAGCTGCTTTTGTAGCTCTCGGCGGTTTGGCAAACAGTGTTGGATGTTCAATCTCCTGAAGTGTAAAGACAAAGCTTCATTTTGGTTCTTATAATTCGTATTCAGAAAAAAAGAAACATACATCGCATACAAATCACTGTTAAGAGCAACAATAAGCAAATAGCGTATAGCATGCTTAAACACAGTACTTATAGTAAATAATAAATAGTACTTTGTACCTAAGTACCTAAATAGTACTTTGGCAGCTAGCCAGCAAATATGTGTTCATATGAAATAACACACGTTTGTTATACAGTTCCAAGTACGATAGGTCCTGGTTTTGCGGTAACCACATTCCAGAATGAAAGTTAGAAATCTTGGTGGTTTTTTTTTTTTTAAATTAGCAAACAAACAGAGTAAAAACAGTCAGAAAAAGCAATGTTCCAAAAGATTTAATTACAATGTACACCTAACGTGTTTTGAAACACAAAGATAACCATTTGAAGGCCTTAAAACATGAAAAAAATAAAACATTTTAGGATAGATGATCAGCTTTTGAAGACTTTATCTTGATAAACAGCCATTTTATGATCTATCTTTTACAGATTGTGGATAAAGAGCTGGTCATCCTACCAACTCAACAACATCAGGTATAGCCTCTCATTCTTCGTCTCCCTAACCCCCAAATGTGGAATCAAGTCCCAAGTAATCTATACGACATCAAAGACAACAGGAAGACGGGACAGACAGCAACAGATGGGACGTCAGATAAACTAGCTTCGTTGGAGACAATGCCAGGTAACTTAGCACCTAAACGCGTCACATAGACAAAGACAAAATAGAATCCTGTCCAAAAACACCAAAGCATGAGCTATCAACAGCCCGCTATTCTTCATTAGCCTGAAATATCGCTGGATTTGGGGTTGTCTCAGAGAGTAAGGAGACAGGGGAACAACCTCATCCGCTGTCTATTCTGACACGGGGCTGGACACAGGATGCTGATGTGTTGTCCTGCCTGCTTCTGTGATCTGGTCTGGCCGTGTGTCGCTGTCACCTGATGGTCGTTGTTCTCCTCACCTTCACTCTCGCTAGCATCGTTAGCTTTCCTCATATGTTGAATGCAGTGCTTGATGTCTGTTTTTAGGACTCAAGTGTGATTGACTTGTTACTTGAGTGCTCGTAAAGGTTACATAGATCTAGACCATCCAAATTCATCTTTTATGTAGAAGGAAAGACGCATAAACAAAGGACGCATAAACGGAAACAATTTGTACACCATTGATGGACATAACTAATCATTTCAGAACTTGTATTTCTTATTTATATCTACACCCCTTTAAGTCACAGCAGATTTCTCTTTGTACTTATCATCCTCGTGATTAATAACAAACTCCAGATTCAACCTCTAAGTCTTCTTTTTCCTGCCAACTAAAATTAATGTGGACTCGATTAACAAACAACCTCTAAACCATCACAGAAAACAGGAAGAAGAAGAAGAAGAAGAAGAAGAAGAAGAAGAAGAGAAGAAGAAGAAGAAGAAGAAGAAGAAGAAGAAGAAGAAGAAGAAGAAGAAGAAGAAGAAGAAGAAAAAGAAGAAGAAGGGAGGAGGGTAGCAAACAGACAGGACGTCAGGTAAACTAGCTTCGTTGTGAAACACTGTGAAGTAACCTGGCACCTTCACCTCTCACACACAAAGAAGACAGAACACAAGTCCAGCCCCGAAATCCTCAGAGCAGCAACAGCTATTCATGTGCAGCTAGCGTTCATCAGCCAGCAGAAACTGTCACACCAGTGGGCTTGTCTGAGGGAGTGGAGGAAGAGAGAGGGACCTAGTCTGCTCCCCTTTCTGTCCTGACACTAGCCAGTCAGGAAATGACGATGCCGTTGTCCTCTGTCTGCTTCTTTGATCTGGTCATGGGTCTCTTTCACTGAACCATCTTTTTTCTCCCCTATAGTCATAATTATTTGCTCTTGATAGTGCAATTAACTCTCCTCACATATCACCATGGCTAAGTAAAATGGTGGATATTCATTTCCAGATTATTTAAGATAAAAATGAAAAGGGGAGCATTTTCGTATTTTCTTTCATCATTATTTTATGAGACAATGCTTAATTTGCTGAGTCGCTATGCATGCTGGGACAGATAAATGGAGACAGTTGTTAATGATGTTCAAAAGGAAGATGACGGATGCCAAAGCCAAGTGGTTCAGACAATGTGACTTCAATGCCAAGGGGTCTGTGAAGTCGTGGCTTTGAATATCTGTGGCATTTGGTGAATAAAGGGTGAGGATTTTACGCTCTCCCAGGTCAACTTCAAGTGCAGACCCTTCGGATGAGACTATAAACCGAGGCCCTGTGTTCGAACGCTTGCAGAACATCTTGCGTACACGTTAAATCCTGTTCCGCTTTTCGGAAGAGTAGGCCATTATGTGCCGGTGGAAACAGATGACAAAATTTACAACACCGCATACACACGGGGACTGGATGTAAAAAAAGCACACGAGTGCTTATTCCATTATCCTCGATATAAAAGAATAAATAAAATAAATAAATAAACCCTGCCAATGCTTTAATTCCGTCCATGTATATACTCATACAGAATATCAAATATGCACGTAAAAGATCCTGTAATTCATGTCAGTGTTCGATGGGTTCTGAAACACACAAAAACCGGTTGCATATGCAAAATTTCACCATTGGCAAATCTCAGAGCTCTAGCCAAGGAACACAGAAAAAAACAAGCAAGAACTGATTACTTTACAGTCTACATTTCACAAAGCAACTCATTAAAAACTGATCATTTTATAGAAAGAAAAAAACAAATCCCTAGCTGCAAACACAAAGCCTTTGTTTCGTAGTTTTTGTTGCTTGGGGTTATTTATTTATTTTTTTTAATGCTCATGCATTCAATATTTAAAAAAGTGAAGTCACAGACCAACTCCAGAGCATCAGAGACAACAGCAAGAAGAAGAAGGGGGACGGAGGACAGCAACAGATGGGACGTCAGATAAACTGGCTTCGTTGAGGAGACAAGGCCGGGTAACCTGGTACCTGGCCATCATATCACCTGCATTGATTAAAACAACACATCGGCTGAAAGACCATCCACAAGCTTCCCGCTACACCCAATCAACCAGGAAAAAACCCCAAACAAAACCTGTCACCAGGAGCTTTAGGTGTCATGAGTGAGAGAGAGAGAGAGAGTCAGATTTAAACTGGTTTAATAATATGTACGTTGGCCATGGGCCACAATACACTAGTTTGAGGGAAGATGGAGAGAGAGAGAGAGAGAGAGAGAGAGAGAGAGAGAGAGAGAAGAGAGAGAGAGAGAGAGAGAACTTTAAACCGATGTAATGATAATTATGTAGGTTGGCCTTAGGTCACATACACTGAGTTTGGGAGGGGGGGGGGGGGGGGGGGGGGGGGGGGGGGGGGGGGGGGGGGGGGGGGGGGGGGGGGGGGGGGGGGGGGGGGGGGGGGGGGGGGGGGGGGGAGACAATTAACATACAAGAGAGCGAGAGACAGAGGCAGAGACAGAATGAGAGACAGAAACTGGGAGACAGGAACAGGGAGACAGAGACAGGCAGACAGAAACACACCCACAGTGCACACACACACACACACTCTCTCCTCTTTGTTCTCTCTCTCTCTCTCTCACTCTCTCCTCTCTCTCACCCTTTCGTCCCTCTCTCTCTCTCACCCTCTCCTCTCTCTTTTCTCTCTCTCTCATCTCTCTCTCCTCTCATCTCTAAATCTCTCTCTCTCTCTCTCATCTCACTCCTCTCTCACCCTCTCCTCTCTCTCATCACCCTCTCCCTCTCTCCACCCTCCCCTCACTCTCCTCTCTCCCCTCTCTCTCTCTTACCCTCTCACCTCTCTCACTCTCTCTCTCGTCCTCTCTCTCTCTCCTCCTCTCTCACCCCTCCTCCTCTCTCTCACCCCCCTCCCTCTCTCTCTCTCTCTCACCCTCTCCTCTCCCTCTCTCTCTCTCACCCTCTCTCTCTCTCTCTCTCTCTCTCACTCTCCCTCTCTCTTTGATCTAGCAATATGTTCCTGTCACTTTCTGCTGCTGCTGCTGCTGCTGCAGAAGTGTCTGTCTTTTCTCTGCTCCACTCACCTCTCTTTCCCATTGTCAGTGAAGTCACATGTCCTCCCTGTCATGTCACCATGCCAGGAGAGAACAATCCCGTTGTATGTCCTCTTTTTTCAGAGATGGCAAACTTGGTGATATTTTTTATTTATTTTGTTCCATTTATGTTATTTATTCTTTTTATATCGAGGATAATGGAATAAGCACTCGTGTGCTCTTTTATATCCAGTTCCCGTGTGTATGCGGTTTTGTAAATTTTGTCATCTGTTCCCACCGGCACACAATGGCCTATTCTTACGAAAAGCGGAACAAGATTTAACGTGTGCGCAAGATGTTCTGCATGCGTTCATACACGGGGCCTGAGTCTATAGTCTCATCCGAAGGACTTTGGGCGGAGTGGAGACGGCACTGATGTTAACTCCAGGGGAATACAATATACCATTGAATGGATTCGAACCTGGGTCAGCAGATTACGAGCGCAAAACGCAATGTTCTAACACTCTAACCAGCCAAGCTATCCTGTTCTGGAGACAGATACAAACAAACAGAGACTTCATAAAGAAATGGGAATAGAGTCAAGGACAACCAACACATTCATGGAAAAACCATTACATAACAGGAAGAGGTCACTTCACCAAAGAAAAAGCCAAAGATGAAGAACAAGAAAACATATCATTGCCAGGTGACACGAACACAGTGCCACATCAAAGGCACAGACAGCAACGCTGACTTCAATCTGGTCACACACCCCAACTACAGCACAGTCTCCACACAATCCCCTCTCCCCTCCCCCTCCATCCCCACATCACACAGTCATCCCAGTGACATCTTCTCCTTTAGCACAGGCAACAAGAAGTCAGGCACTGGTAGAGACAGCAGCAGGAGCTAGGGTGGTGTGATGGAGCTGTCACCATTCTGATGAGGTTTGAAGGGGCCAGGATGGTTTTGTATTGTTTCCAGTGAAGTTAGTTGATTGTTTCAGTGCCTTACTCCTAGTCTGTCCCTGTTTTTCGTATCTTTTGTTATTTGAGATATTTCTTGTGAGATTTAATTATTTGTTTTGATGGTAGAAATGCAAGTCAAAAAGCTCAGGCAGTAGAATGAGTGTAGGAGAAGCATACAAAGCCTAAGCCAGTAAAATAAGTATAGATTGGAATGTAAATGAGAAGGACGGAAGAGTAGCATTGACAAGCAACATAAAAAACCCATGCATAAAGAGGTATATAAAAAAACCTACAGCTCAATTATCAAAGTAGATAATGATTATAAACATTCAATGGAGACAAAAACAAGACAGAAAGAAGAGTATCTAAAAAATCAAAGAAGTAGAAAATATATACTAAGGTATTGCAAAGATCAAAGCCATAAGAGAAATTATGGAGATGGATACCATGAAAGAGAGAGACAGAGTCAGAGACGACCAACACAATCATCTACACAAACACAACACATGGCAGGAGGATGTCCACCTCACCAAAGGAAAAGGTGACATGTGAAGAAGAAGAAGAAAACAGACCACCATCAAGCGACACGAACAGAGCGCCACATCAAAGACGCAGACAGCACAGCACAGCAAAGCACAGCACAGCAAAGCAAAGCACAGCACAGCACAGCACAGCACAACACAGCACAGCCCAGCACAGCACAACACAGCACAGCACAGCACAACACAGCACAGCACAGCACAGCACAACACAGCACAGCACAGCACAACACAGCACAGCACAGCACAGCACAGCACAACACAGCACAGCACAGCACAGCAGCGCTGACTTCAGTCTGGTGTCCAGACAAGACAAGACAAGACAGCTGATCACACGCCCCAACTACAGACACAGCCTTAACTCACACACCCCCCCCTCCCCTCCTTCCCCCCCCCCCCCCCTACTCCCCCCCCCCCCTTCACACACACATCGCACAGTCATCCCAGTGACATCTTCTCCTTCAGCACAGGCAACAAGAAGTCAGGCACTGGTAGAGACAGCAGCAGGAGCTAGGGTGGTGTGATGGAGCTGTCACCATTCTGATGAGGTTTGAAGGGGCCAGGCTGGTTTTGTATTGTTTCCAGTGAAGTTGGTTTGTTGTTTCAGTGCCTTACTCTTAGTCTGTCCCTGTTTTTCGTATCTGTTGTTCTTTTTGAGATATTTCTTGTGTAATTTGATTCTTTCTTTTGGTGGTAGAAATGCAAGGCAAAAAGCTCAGGCAGTAGAATGAGTGCAGGAAAAGCATACAAAGCCTAATCCAGTAAAATAAGTATAGATTGGAATGTAAATGAGAAGTATGGAAGAGTGTCATTGAAAAGCAGCATAAAAACCCATGCATAACGATGAATTAAAAAAACTACAGCTCAATTAGCAAAGTAGATAGAGATTATACAAATCCAATGGAGAAAAAGCAAGGCAGAAAGAAGAGTATCTAAAAAATCAAAGAAGTGGAAAAAAAATAATATACTAAGGTATTGCAAAGATCAAAGCCATAAGAGAATTGATGGAGATGGATACCATGAAAGAGAGAGACAGAGTCAGAGACGACCAACACAATCATCTACACAAACACAACACATGGCAGGAGGATGTCCACCTCACCAAAGGAAAAGGTGACATGTGAAGAAGAAGAAGAAAACAGACCATCATCAAGCGACACGAACACAGCAGCGCCACATCAAAGGCACAGCACAGCACAGCACAGCACATCACAGCACAGCACAGCACAGCAGCGCTGACTTCAGTCTGGTGTCCAGACAAGACAAGACAGCTGATCACAGCCCCAACTACAGCACAGCCTCCACACACACCCTCCCCTCTCCACTGACCTCCGCCCCCCCCCCCCCCCCCCACACACACGCACATATCACACAGTCATCCCAGTGACATCTTCTCCTTCAGGGCAGGCAACAAGTCAGGCACTGGTAGACACAGCAGCAGCAGCAGCAGCTAGGATAGTGGGTTGGAGCTGTCATGTATCTCATAAGGTGTGAGGAGACAAGGTTGGTTTTGTAAAATATATGTTTCCAACAATACTAGTTTATTGCTTCAGTGCCTGAATCTTCATCCGTTCCTGTCTTTCTTCTTGAACGTGATTTAATCATTCATTTTGTTGGAAAAGATACACGGTAAAGAGCTAAGACAATGGAAGGAGTGCAGAAAAAGGGCACAAAGACTAAGGAAGTAAGGCAAGTATAAAGTGGAACGAAAATGACAAGGAAGAAAGAGCAGTATTAAAAAGCAACACGAAAAACCCATGCAGTGAGAGGGAAGCAAAAAATACAATGCAAATATTAAAACAGTAAATACGAGTATAGAGATGCAGCTGATAAAATAAAAAGCAGAAAAAAAATTAACACAAAATTCAAAGTACTAAGACAAGCGTATTACTGTAATGCAAAGATCAAAGCCATGAAAAACTTTATGGAGACAGAGACAACAAAAGAGATGGAGACAATCAAAAAGAGACAGCGTAGTCAGGGACATCCAACACATTCATCCAGACAAAGCCAACACACGACAGCAGGAGGTCATCTTACTAACAAAATAGGCTAAAGGTGAAGAAGAAGAAGAAAACAGACCGCCATCAAGCGACACTAACACAGCAGCGCCACATCAAAGGCACAGACAGTATAGCACAGTACAGCACAGCACAGCACAGCACAGCACAGGACAGCATAGCAGCGCTGACTTCAGTCTGGTGTCCAGAGAAGACAAGACAAGACAAGACAACTGATCACACGCCCCAACTACAGCACAGCCTCCACACCCACCCTCCCCTCTCCACTTCCCCCTCCCCCCCCCCCCCCCCCCCCCCCACACGCATACATCACACAGTCATCCCAGTGACATCTTCTCCTTCAGGGCAGGCCACAAGTCAGGCACTGGAAGAGACAGCAGCAGCAACAGCTAAGATAGTGGGTTTGAGCTGTCATGTATCTCATAAGGTGTGAGGAGACAAGGTTGGTTTTGTAAAATATATAAATGTTTCCAACAATGCTAGTTTATTGCTTCAGTGCCTGAATCTTCATCCGTTCCTGTCTTTCTTCTTGTACGTGATTTAATCATTCATTTTGTTGGAAAAGATACATGGTAAAGAGCTAAGACAATGGAAGGAGTGCAGAAAAAGTGCACAAAGACTAAGGAAGTAAGGCAAGTATAAAGTGGAACGAAAATGACAAGGAAGAAAGAGCAGTATTGAAAAGCAACATGAAAAACCCATGCAGTAAGAGGGAAGCAAAAAATGCGATGCAAATATTAAAACAGTAAACACGAGTATAGAGATGCAGCTGATTAAAACCAAAGCAGAAAGAAAAATAACACAAAACTCAAAGTAGTAAGACAAGCATAATTATTACTGTAATGGAAAGATCAAAGCCATGAAATACTTTATGGAGACAGGGACAACAAAAGAGATGGAGACAATCAAAAAGAGACAGAGTAGTCAGGGACGTCCAACACATTCATCCAGACAAAGCCAACACACGACAGGACGAGGCCACCTCACCAAAGGAAAAGGTGAAAGGTGAAGAAGAAGAAAACAGACCACCATCAAGCGACACGAACACAGCAGCGCCACATCAAAGGCACAGCACAGCACAGCACAGCACAGCTTAGCGCAGCACAACACAACACAACACAACACAGCACAGCACGGCACGGCACAGCACAGCACAACACAACACAACACAGCACAGCACGGCACGGCACGGCACAGCATAGCACAGCACAGCACGGCACGGCACAGCACAGCACAGCAGCGCTGACTTCAGTCTGGTGTCAAGACAAGACAAGACAAGACAGCTGATCACACACCCCAACTACAGCAAAGCCTCCACACACACCCTCCCCTCTCCACTTCCCCCCCCTTCCCCCTCCCCCCACACACACATGCATCATACAGTCATCCCAGTGACATCTTCTCCTTCAGGACAGGCAACAAGTCAGGCACTGGTAGAGACAGCAGCAGCAGCAGCAACAACAGCTAGGATAGTGGGTTGGAGCTGTCATGTATCTCATAAGGTGTGAGAGGTCATGATGTTTATGTATTGTTTCCAGTACAGCTAGTTTAGTACTGTAGTGCCTTACTCCTTGTTCATTCCTGTTTTTCTTCTCTCCTGATGTTTCAGATAGTTTGCATGCAAACTGATTCTTCAAATACAAATACCATACAAAGAACGTAGTGTGAAGAAAGTGTAGAAGTACGGCACAAAGACTAAGTCAGTAAGATAAAGTATTGAAATGCAACACAAATACCAAGGAAAGAAAGAAGAGTGTAGAAATGTAATGCAAAAATCTATACAAGGAGAGGAGTTGCAAAAACACAATGCAAAACCTAAAGCAGTAAAAGGGGTAATAGATATACAATGCAAAACCCCAAGGCAATAGGTGGAGAAACAGAAATAAATTGTATAGACTAGGGAAGAAGGAAGAGGAGAAAAATGCAAGGCAAAGAAGACTAAGGCTGCAAAAAATATATGGAAAAATGCAACGCAAAGATGAACTCCGGGAAAGAAGTATAGGATCGTAACACTAAGTCCAACGGAGTAATGCAGAAAATGCAATGTAAAGACCCAGGCGATGTGAGATCTTCAGAAAATCAGATCAGCCGATGATAGTATCGTTCTAATTTCCTACTCATCTATGGCAGATCAAGCCATAAGCCTCTGCTTAGCACATTTGCAGACTCGAAGTTTATTCAAGAGAAATCCCTCCCAAAACTTATGTGGTACAGGCAACGTCATTGTCAGTAACATTATATTCTCATCGTCGTGATGATTGTTGTTGCGAACTTTATCTCCACCACCACCACCACCACCAACACAACACCCCACCCCCACCCCACCATGACCACCACACCACCAATATTAAACCCTACCATCCCAACCAAAGACAGATCAATCGACTAACCCAACCAACCAAAAAATGACCAAAACAACACGAAATACTAAAACCCCCTAAAAAAAACCCAAAACCAGCCACCCACCTCTCACAACCTCAAAAAGCAAGCAAGCCTAAAGAAGAGAAGCAAACCCAATAGGTTCCCTCCCAACCTCCCTCCCTGCCTGCCTTCCTACTACACTACAGCTACAGCTACAGCTAGCCAGAACACAACAAGCCAGAAAGATCAGTCCCGTCCTGATCCGATCAAGAGCCCCATCTTCACGAACTCTGGCGGATGAGGTCATGACGGTAAAGGAAGCCAGCAGACTCCTTGTTGATGCTGCGTGTCCGCCCTTCCCTCCTTCCTGGTTAGCAGGGCGCCCTCCCTGATTTGGAAATGAAATCATAACAAGCCATTTCCTACCGTTTAGGCGCAAGGTTTCCCACCCAAAACCTTCTCCGGGGTAGTGGTAGTGGTGGTGGTAGTGGTGGTGGTGTCTGCTGGGGACAAAGCTCTTTGCCGTGTCTGTGGTGGTGGTGGTATTAATGGGGGGCGGGGGAAGGAAGGAGCGAAAGTGAGAAAATATTTCGATTAGGGTCCACGTGATGCAACGTCAGCCAAGAGGATTAGGATAGCAGGCAGGGGGAAGGGGGAGGGAAACGGGAGGATTCCCTTACAGATTAAAAAGATTAGCACGTATTTTGCCTGCGTGTGGGGCTAGGGGTTATCGGGGATAAATGATGTCTCGATGTTCGTGGTTGTCCTGATGTTTTGTTGTTTTCTGCTGGGGAGTGGGGATGGGGGTCGGGGTAGGTTTTTTGTTGTTTAAGGAATGGAAGAGGAGAGGATGGGTTGTGGTGGTAAATGAATGTGTGGGATAGAGGGTTGTTTGGAATTGTCTTTTTGCGTGTTTGTGCGCGTGTGTACGCGCGCGCACACACGCACACACACACACACACACACACGCGCGCGCGCGCGCGCGCGCGCGCCCGCACACACACACATACTTGTAGAGTCCTTCGGATGAGACTATAAACCGAGGCCCCGTGTGCGAACGCATGCAGACATCTTGTGCACGCGTTAAATCCTGTTCCGCTTTTCGAAAGAGTAGGCCATTGTGTGCCGGTGGGAACAGATGACAAAATTTACAAAACCGCATACACACGGGGACTAGATGTAAAAAAAATCACATGAGTGCTTATTCCATTATCCTCGATAAAAAAAAAGAATAAAAAACAAGAACGAAAGAATAAGAGGAGTGCTTAAACAAATGACGTCGTTCTTACAGGTTTCTTTTCTAGCTTATCTGCATACAAGTCAGCTACATTAAGGCAAAAGACATTTTTAGTGGTGGTTTTCGTTTTGTTTGGCTCGTTGGTTGGGTTTTTTAGGGGTACGTGTTTGTTGCTATTTTACCCCTGGAAAGACAAATTCAAACAAGAAAATAAAACAGGCAGACAGACACAGAGACACAAATAAAAAAAAATACAGACTAAGCAAACAAACAAAAACACACAGAGAAAACCAGACAGACAGATACAGACAAGGCAGAAACAGACAATACAACAGTTTCACTGTAAAAAGAAAGAAGGGTGAACGTACACACAGAAAGTAAAACACGCACACACACACACACACACACACACACACACACACACACACACACACACACACACACACACACACACACACACACACACACACACACACACACACACAAAACACGACCCCCCTCCTCCTCCCCCTCACACACACAGCACCACAACCACAACCACCACCCCCAACACACACACACACCACCACCACAACCACTACCACCACCCACCACCACCCACAAAAAGAAAAGAAAGGAAAAGGAGAGAGAGAAGCCAAGTCAGAGAATAGCTTGGCCCCTCTGCCACAGTGAGAAAGTAACCGAAGACAGAGGAGAAGAGAGGCAGGGACAGTGTGATCATCCCAAATCACTGGGTGGGTAAGACACTGAGCTAGGTACCCGACCACTCGCCAATTAGTCGATAAGACTTCTTGTCAAAAAGTGTTGGGAGGGGTCGGAGTTGTGGGGTGGGGATGGGGGGTGGGGTGGGGGGATGGGGGGGGGAATGGGGGTGGGGGGGGGGTGTGGATGGGGAGGTTGGCTTCGGTGGCTTAGAGGTTAGGTGTTGGGTTTGTGGGGTGAGTGGATGGGTGGTGGTGGTGTGGTAGGGGGTGATTTGGTGAGTGAGTGAGAGAGTGAGAGAGAGAGTGAGAGTGAGAGAGAGGTGGGTGTGGGTGAATGGATGGGTGGGTGGATGGTTGGAATTAGATAGATAGATAGGTAGGTAGGTAGATAGATAGATAAACACACACAGATAGATAGACTGATAGATAGATAGATAGTGAGACAGAGACAGATACAGAGAGACAGAGATATTGTGTGTGTGTGTGGGGGGAGGGGGGGGTATAGCCATAGATAAGCTGTTTTATTCAAGGGGAGGAGGAGGGAGGGAGGATTTTACATCTTCTGATTATTATTATTAGTATCGCTACCCCTACCCCTACCCCTATGGGGACGGGATAGCTCAGTGGTCGGAGCACTCGCTTTCCCCCAGCCAAGTTAAGCAGCGTCGAGCGTGGTTACCAGTTGGATGGGCGACCGTTTGCGCGCCTTGGCTTCAGTACAGTTCCCCCAGTTCACCCAGCTGTAAATGGGTACCTGCCCTCTTTAGGGTCAGGGAAGGTAAAGCAGCGAGGGAGAGGAGATGGGCGCCGCCCTCAATATGCTGGCCCTAGAGAAGTGAGGTCTCTGACGCCTCGCTCCCCTACGACCTTATAGGTTATGGGACACCTTTACCTTTACCCCTGCCTACATCCTTCGTTCGGGTATCCTTACACATGACCATACCCGCTTCATTCTCTTCCCCCCCCCCTCCATCACCCCCCCCCCCCCACCAAGTCACTCACATCAGCCTAAGCTGGCTGTCCTTGAGAAGCTTTTGATGTTTTGGCCGTCGCAAAGCCACCGTCCAAAAATGACCCGGCGCTAAATGCTGGATCACTTTTGAAATGACCCTCGTGGTCGGTGAGGGGGCTATAAACAACACACAATGAAATGAAGAGATCACTTTGGTGGGTGGTGGTGGTTGTTTATGGTGGCTGTTCTGATTAGTCTATCAGGGGACGTTATCTTCTTTACCCTAAAAAGTCCTTCGGTGAGACTATAAACCGAGGTCCCTTGTGCGAACGCATGCAGAACGTCATGCGCACACGTTAAAACCTGTTCCGCTTTTAGGAAGTGTAGGCCATTGTGTGCCGGTAGGAACGGATGACAAAATTTACAAAACAGTATACAAACGGGGACTGGATGTAAAAAACGCACATGAGTGCTTATTCCATTATCCTCAAAATAAAAGAATGAAATAGATCAAATAAAATAAATAAAATAACCCTTTTGTGGTGTCGAAAGCTTAAATTGGTGGATCCACAATGAGTGAGGTGTCCACTTTCAGATTGTGAAACAGTGGGGTTGTGTCCCTCCAGTTACTATCTCCAAC
>CM054137.1:17821590-17839090 GCA_028751875.1 Rapana venosa | reverse complement strand
TCTGTGTGTGTGGGGGGGTGGTGGTGGGGTGGTGGATGTTTGCCTTCGCGTGAGCGCGTGTTTGCATTTGTGTGTGTGTATGTGTGTGTGTGTGAGAGAGAGAGAGGATCGTATGCACATATGTGTGGTTATGTGCATGTATACGTCCACACATTTCTCTATGTGTGCGTACAAGGGTACTTTTGACAAAGTAAATCAGTGGTCTTACGCAGAAAAAACAAAACAAAACGAGAACGTACCAAATATGTACACAGCCTAACTCAGCCCTGCAAAGTCACAACGTAACACAACATAATATATCACAACACAAAACCATACAACACAACACAAAGTAACACACTACAACATTCACCACCACCACCACCACCAACCACCCCCCACCACACCACCACCACCACACCACCACCACCACCACCACACCCACAGCTATTGCCCTGCCACCATCACAACTGGGCTGGGAAAAACCACAAACGTATTTTTCTTTACACCTCTCTCTCTCTTTTGCAGTCAACAAAGCCACTGCGCTCGCTCGGTTTAATCACAATACTTTGTTATCTCCCAGCGACAAAGAAACAAAACATACCCCCTAACCCCCAACCCCCACCCCTACTCTACCCTCACCCCCCAACCTCCCAGAAAAAAGAAGAAAAAAGTGGAATCGTGAAGCAAAACGTCAGCGGTACAGTCACCTCCGAAACAGCCAGCCCTGTAACTGGAGCCCCGAACACATCATATGGCGGCCCGTTGGGGGGCGTGTGTGAACGTCAGGCAGCGAGAAGATGGAGGGGACGAGGGAAGAGTGGCGGGGGAGAGTGTGAATGAAGTATTCCGCGGCTTTCTGGCCCATCTGTGACAAAGTGACGTGATGGGGACGTCCTAATGAGGTTGCGCTTGCTGCTTCTGCTACTACTGGTGCTGCTGTTTCTGCTGCTGCTGCTGCCTACTACTTGTGCTGCTGCTGCTGATGGTTCTGCTGCTGCTGCTGATTGTGCTGCTGCTGCTGTTGCTGCTGCTGCTGATGATGATGATAATAATGAGGAGGAGGAGGAGGACGATGATACTCTTAGTGCTGCTGCTGATAATGAGGAGGGAGGAGCAGGACGACGATGATACTCTTAGTGCTGCTGGTGCTGGTGCTGATAATGATAATCATGATAATGATGAGGAAAAGGACGATGATACTCTTAGTAGCTTCTACTACAATTGATGCTGCTCTCAACACTACTCTGGTACTCTGGTTGTAATGGTAGTGATGCTCTTGAGGATGTTCATAATGTTGTTGTTGCTGCTATTATTGCTGCTGTCACTGCTGCTACTGATGATGATGATGATGATGATGATGGTGTATCTCTGTCCCTGTCTCTGTCTGTCCGTCCGTCTTTTTATTAGAATCAATGCCATCAAACCATTCACCTCAAAACCATCCTTTTTTTCGCCTTAAGCTAGTAACGTGACACTTCCGGACATACCTGTAAGGTTGGGTTTTTTTTGTGTCTCTCTCTAAACGTACATCATTAGTGCCATTCACTTAGAGTCACAACAGTCAAAGCTCTCCAAGAATCACTCGTGTCATGGTTTTTCCCTTCTGGTTAGATCTTCCGGTATGAGACCAGCCACTGATTTTTGCCACTCCTGTCTCTATCACATCTTGCACAGAACATCTTGCGCATATGTTAAAACCCCTTCCGCTTTTTGGAAGAGTAAGCCATTGTGTTCCGCTGGGAACGGATGACAAAATTTACAATACTGCATACACACGGGGATTGGATGAAAAAAGGACATGAGTGCTTATTCCGTAATCCTCGAAATAAAAGAATACAATAAAATAAAAATCACATAGAGAGAGGAGCTAGAGTATTTCTCGAATATGTTATTTATCTTATTTTAAAAATTTATATCCGCTTTAAGTCACGGTAGATCTCTCTGCGTGAAATTCCGGCCGCTCTACCCGGAGAGAGCGCGTCGCCACAAGATCAGCTCCACCCATCATTATTATGTTTTTCTTTTTCGTGTCTGCAACTGTATTGATGATAAATTGATAAGCCAAAGGCTTGTTTACACCACGCCGTCAGAAAAAAACAAACATCCAACGACAACCAACTACAATAAACAAACGAGCCAAACAAACATTTTTGAATCAGTAAGTTAGAGAGAGCGAAAGAGCGGGAGAGAGAGGGAGAGCGAGAGCGAGAGAGAGAGAGAGAGGGAGAGAGAGAGAGGGGGGGGGGGGGAGGCGGAGGGGTCCTGAAAGTGTTCTATGTTTGTCCTGGGTTTATTTCAATATCCCCACATCGATAAATTAAATTACTCATATACAAGGGAGAGAGAGAGAGAGAGAGAGAGAGAGAGAGAGAGAGAGAGAGAGAGAGAGAGAGAGAGAGAGAGAGAGAGGAGAGAGAGAAGAGAGAGAGAGAGAGAGACAGAGAGACAGAGAGAGAGAAACAGAGACAGACAGACAGACAGAAACAGACGGAGACAGAGACAGAGATCGTGGTCTAGTCTGTCTCTTCCTGACCCTTTTCCGATGTCATTATTTTCTCCTATGCCTCCTAGGCCTTTTTCGGTCCTTATTTCCGGAAAGTCTAGAATCTGTTCCGACTATTACTTGGTTTGGTGGTGGTGGTTGTTGTTCCAGAATAATTGTCAGGGGTCGTTACCATAATGACTGAAAGGAGATGATCTAGTCTTCGTTGTCTTGAAAGTGACCTATTGATTGATGTTTTAATGATTTTATGAGAGTAAATTGTTTGTGAGTTGTTTTGTGGTATTTTGTTCGAGGCATTGGTTGCTGTACGTAAGTGTGTGTGTGTGTGTGAGGGGGGGGGGGTGTATGCTTATGTATACCCTTCGGATGAGACTATAAACCGAGGTCCCGTGTGCGAACGCATGCAGAACATCTTGCGCACACGTTAAATCCTGTTCCGCTGTTCGAAAGAGTAGGCCATTGTGTGCCGGTGGGAACAGATGACAAAATTTTAAAAACCGCATACACACGCATACATAAAGATAAATTTAAAAAAAGATTTTTTTTTTCAAAATATCATCTGAGCGCTTTGATTTGTTGCTTTACAAGATTCAGCGCTAAATAAATTCCATACAGTATTATTATAACGACGATAACGAATATTTATTTTCTAAAGGTAATAGAACAAGCACATTTTTTGGTTCTTACATCACAGAGAGAGAGCGAGGGAGAGAGAGAGAGAGAGAGGAGAGAGAGAGAGAGAGAGAGAGAGAGAGAGAGAGAGAGAGAGAGAGAGAGAGAGAGATTGTTGTTGTATGTTTAAGTCTGTTTACAGTGATAGAAGAGAGATAGAGACAAAAGACAGACACATAGACAGAGAGAAAGAGAGACACACAGACACAGACACACACACAGACACACACACAGAGCACATTTTCTGTGCTATTTTACTTGTTAACATAAAGGAATGCAGTTGAGGCAGAACCATTAAAACCTTCAACCCAACACCTTCGTTTCATTTCACCTTCACTCCCTTAACAACAAGATGGAACAGACCCGAAGTCTCCTTGAAGACTTACATCATTAGTGCCATGCAATTAGCGTCACTGCAATCAAACCTCTTTTACACTTGCATCACCAAGTTTCTCTTTAGGACAGTTCATCAGTAACAGACTGATGACTGAGGGTTGGTTGGGGGGGAGGGGTTGGGGGGGGTTGTTTTGGTTTTCGTTCTTCTGCCAGAGCTCTGAGGCTCACTAATGGTAAGATTTTGCGTATGCCAACATGGAGGTATTTGTATTCCGACTTCATGGAGGTATACTTGGATATATTCGTGTTTCCATAACCCACCAAACACTGACATGAATTATGGGATCTTAAAAGCGCATATTTGATCTTCTGCATGTTTCATTTATTTTTATTTATTTTATTCTTTTATATCGAGGATAATGGGATAAGCACTTATGTGCTTTTTTACATCCAATCCCCGTGTATATGCGGTTTTGTAAAATTTTGTCATCGGTTCACACCGGCACACAATGGCCTACTCTTACGAAAACCGGAACAGGGTTTAACGTGCGCGCAAGATGTTCTGCGTGCGTTCGCACACGAGGCCTCGATTTATAGTCTCATCCGAAGGGTTTTTGGAAAGAGCGGTGTCTGCACTGATGTTAACTCCAGGGGAAAAATATTCCCTTGAACGGGAATCGAACCCGGGTCGTCAGATTGCGAGCGCAATGTTCTAACCACTAGGCTTTCCCTTCCCCTGTATGCGAATACACATGAAGGGAATTAAAGCAAGGGCTGCTGGTCTGCATTTGAAATTGGCTTTGGAGATCAGAAAAAAAATCCCCGCCATTAATTTACCAGTGCAGACGCCACCAAGATTCGAACCCACGACTTCATGGACCCGTGGATTTGAAGTCGAATGGTCTGAACCACTTGGCTATAGCGTCCGTTCCAGACTGATGACTGGTCGTTGTTGTAGCTCGTTGTCTGTCTCTCTGTCTCTCTCCCTTTTCCAGTGTAATCATTTCCTTGTATGCCTTGTATGGTTTTTAGGTCGTACTTTCCGGAAAGTCCAGAATCTGTTCTGACTATTACTGGTTTGGATTGTTCAGGAATGATCAGGGATCAGTACCATGCTGACTGGAAGGGAATGGTCATGTCTTGGTTGTCTTAGGATTGCATGTGTTTGATTAAAATCTGAGTGATTTTTACCAGGGTATTGGGTGAGATGTTGTTTTTTGTGGTATTCTTAGCTACTGGTGTGAGCTATGAGAAATCCTCCAAGTGTGTGCATTGTTCGTGTGTGTGTGTGTGTGTGTATGTGTGTGTGCGCGCGCACTTGCATGCACGTGAGTGTGTGTATGTGTGTTTGTGTGTGTGAGAGAGAGAGAGAGAAAGAAAGAGAGAGAAAGAGAGAGAGCAACAAACGAACAAACGAATGAACAAATTCTGTTTTCAGAAAATAAAAGATTAAGTATTACATTCTTTTTTTTCATACCCAGCCGTCAAGAAAGAAAAAAGAGCTCGTGAGTAAGAGAATATTTTCTATGCCATTTATTCGTTAACATACTATAAAAAGAACACGTGGGAAACTGTATAACCAAACAAGAAACCAAACATCTTCGTTTCATTTCACCTTAATAGCTTTAAGCCGACAGTTTGAAACAAGCTTAAAGTCTACTCTAAACTTGACCTCGTTAGTGCCATTCACTTAGCGTCACTGCAATCAGACCTCTCTCTCTCTCTCAGACTCACGTCATGGCTTTTGTTCTCTTCAGGCAACGTCTTCAGTAAGAGACTTGACGACCAATCAGCCATTCGTGCAACTTCTATCTTCAACTCCTGTCTAGTCTGTCTGTCGCTCTCCCTATTCCAATGTAATTATGTTCTTGTATGTCTTCTCTAGAGGCAGTTTTTTAGGTCATTATTTTGGGAAAGTCCACACAGTCTGTTCTGACCATAATATTGGTTTTTGGTTGTTTTGGAATTTTCAAGTATAAGTACTATATTGACTAGGGGGAAATGATTATGTTTTCGTTGTCTTAGGGGTAGCTTTATGTGTTAACTAATGTCTGAACAATTTTGGGGAATTGTTGTTGCATGTGTGTTGTTTTGTGGTCTTCTTTGTCATTGGTTGCTGTATATTGATAAGTGTGTGTGTGTGTGTGTGTGTGTGTGTGTGCGTGAGTGAGTGAGATAGAGACAGACACAGAGAGACAGACAGACAGACAAACAGAGACAGAGACAGAGAGAGTTGTTGCCCTTAATTGTTAACCCCCAAAGCAGTGCATTGAGGACAGTACCACCATAATTATGCCATTATTTACTTTACCCTAACACCCTTACGTGACGAATCGCGGACAGACCTAAAGTCTGCTCTAAACTGACATCATTACTGTCATTCCATTAGCGTCACTGTAATCAAACCTCTTTTACACTCACGTCATTGGTTTGGTTTTATTTTATTCTCCTCTCTTCTGGTAAAGTCTTCAGTAAGGGACTTGATGACCTATGGGGCAATCTTTGAGAGAGTTTGTGGGCTAGTCTCTCTGTCTCTCTACCCCTTTTCAGTGTAATTATTTTCTTGTATGCCTTGCAGGCTTTTTTTCGGTCGTCATTTCCGAAAAGACCGAGTTCTGTTCCGATCTTTGCAGGTTTTGTTTGTTGTTCTAGATATTTCAGGGATCGGTACCGTAATGAGTGGAAGGAGATGATGACGGTTTTGTTGTCTTAGAAATGAGTTTCTGCGTTAGAATGATTTTGTGAGAGTGATTGTATGTGTCTGGCTTTGTGACATTTTTAAAAATGGGTTGCTGAGTGTGAATGAGTGTGTGTGTGTTATTTTTTATTTTTTATGTTATTTTATTCTTTAATATCAAGGATAATGGAATAAGCACTAAAGTGCTTTTTAACATCCAGTCCTCGTGTGTATGCATTTTTGTAAATGTTGTCATCCATCCCACCAGGACACAGTGGCCTACTCTTCCGAAAAGCAGAACAGGTTTTAACATGTGAGCAAGATTTGTGTGTGTGAGAGACAGAGACAGACAGACAGACAGACAGACAGGCAGACATACAGTAAATCAGGCAGACAGGTAGAAAGACAAAGACAGAAAACCAGTAACAAGACAGAGACAGAACACGTTTTCCTTGCCTTTTTACTTGTTAACATAGAGAAATGCACCGAAGTCAACCAGTACCTTTAAACTCTAAACCTGACATCATCACTCATTTCACCTGAACTTCCTGAACAACAGATAGGACAGACCTATAAAGTCTGCCCCAAGCTGACATCATTAGTGGGCCATTCAACGTACCCGCACTGCAATCAAGACTCTTTTACACTGGCACCATGACTTTTTTTTTGTACCCCTCCTTCTGGCAAAGATCTTCAGGTAAAGACTGATGTCCGACTCTGTGACTGTCTACAGACCTTTCGTACTCCTGTTTCTCATTATCAGAAAGAGTGTACAATCCTGTTTGTCTGGTTTTGTCCATTTCCTAATGTAATTTTTCCTTGCCTTCTGGACTTATGTAGTCATTATTTCTGAAAAAAAGTCTTCTGGAATTTTGCGGTCATTATTTCAGAAAAGTCCGGAATCTCCTCAGACCCATTATGGATTCGGTTGCTGTTGTTGTTTGAGGATGTTCAGTGTGTTATTAGTACCATGGTGACAAAAGAAAGACAATCGAGGTTTTTAAAAAAGTATTTATTTTTGGTTGTTTTCCCGAAATGACTGAATGTATGTGTGGACTAGAGGTTTTTATATGAGTTTGAAAATGTTATTGAGTGTGTTGTATAGGAGTAGTTGTGTGAGCTCCTTGGGAGTATGGTAGTAAAGTTACGTGTTGTGTAGGAGTAGTAACTGTGTGCGTTATGCATGTAGAAGTATTTTTTAATCACTGGTACTGCAGAAAACAAAAGTGCAATCTTTCCCTCTTTTCCTTTTCTTTGAAGGAAAGATATTATGACAAAGTTTTGGATTCAAAGTAAACTTAAAAAAAAACTAAATCAAGACGAAAATGTTAACCTGTGCTTGCTTCTTTCATTCTTTCAAGTATAGAGACTACACACACACATACACACACACGGGGACTGGATGTAAAAAAAAGCACATAAGCACTTATTCCATTATCCTCGAAATAAAAGACTAAAATAGATTTACAAAAATAAATGACACAAGTTTCACTTTGAATGTATCGTATTTTTATTTATGCACTAAAAGCACATCCATAATACAAAACAAACCGTTACAAAATTCAACTCACTTTCATTTTCTTCTCTCCCCCCCCCCCCCCCCCCCCCCCCCCCCACACACACACTTCCCACCCCCCAGCCCCCTTTCTTTTATTTCCTTAATTTCATCTTCTGCCCTTTTCTTCCCTTTCGTTTCTTTTTCCTTTGTATTTGTTTCTTTCTTTGTTTTGTATTTTGTCCAGGCTAGCACCCCTGTCAAGCTCAAGATCTTATTAATGTCGAACAGACGTCGTCTGCCTGATGATGTCTTCTTGCTTGCGGTTCCAGACAGGAACGGAACCGTCCCCGCCAAGGCAAGACTTTTTCATTGGCTATTTGACGCCACCCGAAACTGACAGCACCCTTAGGCTTGCGGTCGTTGTGATGAGGGAGGGGGGGGGGGGGGGGGGGGGAAAGGGGAGGGGGAGGGGAGAGGGTGAAGGTGGGGGTGGGGTGGGAGGGGGCAGAGGGGGGTGGATGTGGAGGTGTCAAAGATGGGGGAGGAAAGGAGGGAGTTTGGGGGATTCGGATGGTGTGTTGAGAAGATGGAGAAGACATGACAATGGGGGAGCGGGGTGGGGGGGGGGGGGGGGGGGTGAGAGGAGGGAGGGGGGGGGGAGGGGGTTAGGTTGTTAGTTCCCATGTTGTTGTTGTTGTTGTTCTGTTGAGGATGTTGAGGATGTTGTTCCCTATTCTTGCTGAGTTTCCTTCTTTTCTCTGTTAATCCCTCCTTCTCTACCCTCTTTCCTTTGTATAGATCTGTGTGGGTCTGTTTGGCTGAGTGGCTAGCTGGTTTGGTTGGCTGGCTGGCTGGTTGGCTGGTTGGCTGTTTGGCTGTCTGTCTGGTTGGCTGGCGGGATGTTTGGTTGGTTGGCTGGCTGGCTGTTTGGTTGGTTGGTTGTTTGGTTGGCTGGATGTTCGTCTGTTTGGCTGGCTGTCTGCTTGATTGGCTGGCTGGCTGTTTGTCTGTCCGTTGGCTGTCTGTCTGTTTTGATGGCTGGTGTTTGGCTGGCTGTTTTGCTGGCTGGCTGTTTTGCTGACTGGCTGTTTGGCTTGCTTGCTGGCTCTGTCACAGTTTTTGTCTGTTTCTTTGTTATTCCGCCTTCCTCTCCCTGTCTGTGTTTGTCTTCGTCTGTCTGTCTGTCTTTTTATGTTCTCCTGCTTTCCAGATGGATCCCTGCTTTTAATCAGAGAAACAAAAAATGATGACACCTTTAAGCAAAGATCCAATATAGCGTGCACGCTCGGGCTTGCTTCCATTTAAAGAAATACAAATAGCATCCCAATCAAGCTATGATCTAATCTAGCGCACAGGCTCAACAAGTCAATAAAGAAAGTCAACCAGACAGAGAAATAGAGACAGAGACAGGCAGATAGATAGACGGATGGACAAACAGACAGATAGAAAAACACAAACATTAAAATAGAGAGAGAGAGAGAGAAATGGAGATATATAAAGAGAGAGACAGACAGTTAAACAATCATGCAGCCAGACAGGTGGAAAAAAGCCAGACACGAGTTTTGTGGTCTGAAAAACTCTAATGCTTCCACAAAAAAAACAAAAAAACTCAAGAGCATAGGGGAAAAAAAGAACGAACAACCTCAACTTTTTCCAAACCATTTACAGACAGGCAGAGCATTTTACATCTCCCAAGTCTACAACACGAACTTCACACTGACACAGACATTGCAAGCCACACAGTAGCTCCTGTAAACAGCTCTCACACAAGCCACCCAAGTCAAATCGCAAAAAAAACTGTCAAGAAAAAACCCAGGAAAAACAGAAAACCCCATCCTCTATGTTTCTGTGCACAGTGTGACTCTTCTTCCTCATGGACGGTCTTTCTCCCTGGAGGATCCTCTCTGCCAGGGATCTGACCCAGGCAGCCCTGGTACACGGCGCATGCACGGGCAGCAGACGTCGTGGCCAGAAGGAGCAGGCTTTGTTTTCACGGCTGCTTGCAGACCTGGGCTTTGCCCCACAGCTAGACTTTCACTTTCTGGTTTTCCTTTTCCTGCTGTCAGGAGCCCCTTGGGGAATTGTCTTTTTTATGGGGTGATAACTGTGAGGGTGAAGGGGGACGGGCAGAAGGGTTAAGGGACATTTTGTGTTGGAGAAGAGGAGTGTGTTGATGTTTAGTGCATTGTTGGCCTTTAGCATTATGTAATGAACTAGAAACTGTGACAGAAAATCTTTGGGAATATGTTTTTTTTTCCTTTCTTTTTGTTCCTTGACTAGGGCTCCAAGGCTCACCAATAGTGAGATGTTGAGTGTGTGGTGTTTTTGCCCACCAGTGTTGTAGCCACATTCTGATTTAGGGTATGATTTTGAAACACAACACCAATGCCTTCATTTTAACTTATTTTTTGGTCATCTATTCCTACCAGCATGCAATCTTCTACTCTTCCAAAAGGTGTAACAGGTTTAAACATGTGTGGAAGATGTTCTTTGTGTGTTTGCACACGGGAACTCATTGTATACAAAGGACTTTTGGTGGAATGGAGTTGGTACTGATGTTAACTCTTGGGGAAAACTGCCCTTGAATGAATGCTTCACTGGTGGTTTGAACCTAGGCCATCAGATTGCTAGCTCAATGCCCTAACCACTTGACTCTCCCACCCTGTTAGAATGCAGCATGTTTGAAATGATGAGTTTGTTTGACTTGTTGTTTTACCTTTGTTTATTTCTTTTTGTCATAGTGAAGTTATATTTTAAACATTTTCCCAATCGATGATGTATTATTTTTTTCTTTGATGGAACATACTTCCAAAGGATAACAAATTTTCCTTTACATCCAACCATTTAAAGACAAGAAGTTCATTACATCTCCACAATCCACGACACGAGCTTCACACCGACACAGACATCGCAAGCCACACAATATTTCTTGTAAACAACTTTCACACAAGCCATCCAAGTAAAATCACAAAGAACTGTCAAGAAAACCAAATGAAAAGTAAAAGCAGAAACCACCTACTCAACTCTCACCCCATCCTCCATGTTTCTGTGCACAGTGTGACTATTCTTCCTCATGGACGGTCTCTCTCCCTGGAGGATCCTCTCTGCCAGGGATCTGACCCAGGCAGCCCTGGTACAGGGCACATGCACGGGCAGCAGACGTCGTGGCCAGAAGGAGCAGGCTTTGTTTTCACGGCTGCTTGCAGACCTGGGCTTTGCCCCACAGTAGACTTTACTTTCTGGTTTCCTTTTCCTGCTGTCAGGAGCCCCTTGGGAATTGTCTATTTTTATGGGGTGATAACTTGAGGGTGAAGGGGGACGGGCAGAAGGGTTAAGGGACATTTTGTGTTGGAGAAGACGAGTGTGTTGATGTTTAGTGCATTGTTGGCCTTTAGCATTATGTAATGAACTAGAAACTGTGACAGAAAATCTTTGGGAATATGTTTTTTTCCCTTTCTTTTCGTTCCTTGACTAGAAATCCAAGACTCACCAGTGGTGAGATGTTCAGTGTCTGATGATTTTACCCACCATCATGGTAACCACATTCTGATTTAGGGTATGATTTTGAAACACAACACCAGTGCCTTCATTTTAATTTCTTTTTTGGTCATCTACTCCTACCAGCATGCAATATCCTACTCTTCCAAAAGGTGTAATAGGTTTTAGCATGTGTAGATGTTCTATGTATGTTTGCACACTGGAACTCACTGTATCCAAAGGACCTTTAGGGGAGTGGAGTTGGTACTGATGTTAACACTTGGGGAAAACTGCCCTTGAATGAATGCTTCACTGGTGGTTTGAACCCAGGCCATCAGATTGCTAGCTCAATGGGCTAATTACTTGACTCTCCCACCCTGTTAGGAATGCAGCATGTTTGAAATGAGTTTATTTGACTAGCTGTTTTACCTTTGTTTATTTCTTTTTGCCATAGTGAAGTTTTATTTTAAACATTTTCCCAATTGATGATGTACTAGTTTTTTTCTTTTATGGAATATACTTCCAAGGGATAAAGAGTCTTCCTTTACATCCAACCATTTAGAGACAAGCAGTTCATCACATCTCCTTAGTCCACAACATGAACAGCATAGGAAAAAAACACACGAAAAAAACCTCAACTTTTTCCAAATCATTTACAGACTAGCAGAGCATTTTACATCTCCCAAGTCTACAACACGAACTTCACACCGACACAGACATTGCAAGCCACACAGTAGCTCTTGTAAAACAGCTCTCACACAAGCCACCCATGTCAAAACGGCAAAAAAAAAAACTGTGAAGAAAAAACCCTGGAACAACAGAAAACCCCATCCTCCATGTTTCTGTGCACAGTGTGACTCTTCTTCCTCATGGACGGTCTCTCTCCCTGGAGGATCCTCTCTGCCAGGGATCTGACCCAGGCAGCCCTGGTACACGGCGCATGCACGGGCAGCAGACGTCGTGGCCAGAAGCAGCAGGCTTTGTTTTCACGGCTGCTTGCAGACCTGGGCTTTGCCCCACAGCTAGACTTTCACTTTCTGGTTTTCCTTTTCCTGCTGTCAGGAGCCCCTTGGGGAATTGTCTTTTTTATGGGGTGATAACTGTGAGGGTGAAGGGGGACGGGCAGAAGGGTTAAGGGACATTTTGTGTTGGAGAAGAGGAGTGTGTTGATGTTTAGTGCATTGTTGGCCTTTAGCATTATGTAATGAACTAGAAACTGTGACATAAAATCTTTGAGAATATGTTTTTTTCCCTTTCTTTTTGTTCCTTGACTAGAAATCCAAGACTCAGCAGTGGTGAGGTGTTGAGTGATGTTTTTGCCCACCATCATGGTAACCACATTCTGATTTAGGGCATGATTTTGAAACACAACACCAGTGCCTTCATTTTAATTTCTTTTTTGGTCATCTATTCCTACCAGCATGCAATGTCCTACTCTTCCAAAAGGTGTAACAGGTTTTAACATGTGTGGAAGATGTTCTATGTGTGTTTGCACACTGGAACTCACTGTATCCAAAGAACTTTTGGGGGAGTGGAGTTGGTACTGATGTTAACTCTTGGGGAAAACTGCCCTTGAATGGATGCTTCACTGGTGGTTTGAACCCAGGCCATCAGATTGCTAGCTCAATGCCCTAACTACTTGACTCTCTCACCCCCTTAGGAATGCAGTGTGTTTGAAATGATGAGTTTGTTTGACTGGTTGTTTTACCTTTGTTTATTTCTTTTTGTCATAGTGAAGTTATATTTTAAACATTTTCCCAATTGATGATGAATTATTTTTTTTCTTTTATGTAATATACTTCCAAAGGATAAAAAATCTTCCTTCACATCCAACCATTTAGAGACCAGCAGTTCATTACATCTCTCAAGTCTACAACACGAACTTCACACCGACACAGACATTGCAAGCAACAAAGTATTTCTTGTAAACAACTCTCACATAAGCCATCCCAGACAAATCACAAAACAAAACTGTCAAGAAAACCAAATAAAAAAGTAAAAACAGAAACCCTCTACTCACCACTCACCCCATCCTCCATGTTTCTGTGCACAGTGTGACTATTCTTCCTCATGGACGGTCTCTCTCCCTGGAGGATCCTCTCTGCCAGGGATCTGACCCAGGCAGCCCTGGTACACGGCGCATGCACGGGCAGCAGACGTAGTGGCCAGAAGGAGCAGGCTTTGTTTTCACGGCTGCTTGCAGACCTGGGCTTTGCCCCACAGCTAGACTTTCACTTTCTGGTTTTCCTTTTCCTGCTGTCAGGAGCCCCTTGGGGAATTGTCTTTTTTATGGGGTGATAACTGTGGTCGGGAGGGGGAGAACAGGCGTAAGGCGTAAGGCACTTTTGAGCTGGAGAGGAGGGTGACAAACTGTATGACTTTCATGGTTAAAAAAAAGAAAGAACTGCAAAATGTTGTTTTGTTATAAACTGAGTTGAGAAAGTGGGTGTGAATGGGTTCTGTTGATTGATTGTGTGTGTCTGTCTTTCAGTGTCTGTTTTTCTTTTCTTCTCTCTCTCTCAATTTATCTCTCTCTCTCTCTCTCTTCTCTCTCTCTCTCTCTCTCTCTCTCTCTCTCTCTCCTCTCTCTCTCTCTCTCTCTATATATATATTAATATATATATTATATATTTTGATAAGTCCATGGGAAAACTATCCTCAAATACCTGTGTGTGTGTGCACACACAGACACCGACACACACGCACACACACACGCACGCACGCACCAGTAAGTCATGTGAACCCAGGAATAAACAGCAAAACTTGATTTCCTCTTCCAGCTTAGCAATTTTAACATTGTAGGAGGGTGTTGTTTTTCCCCTTCCTTCTTTCGTCTGAACCAGATGACACGACACGCTCCTCCTTAACAACGTCCTTCATGACTTTCTGTATGATACGAACTGGATTGAACTCTTTAGCCGGGATGACACTGGTATCAATCTGCCATTTTCTCTCCCTGACTCTAGCCACTACTTTACAGGCGATGTTTTGTCAGAAAACAAGACGGCCTCTCCCTGATTGTTCAGTGTCCCGGGCTTGCAGAGTTCTTGTTCTTGTTCAACTTCCTTCGCTTCCATCCGCTGTTCTCTAGCTCTTGCTTTGTGTCTGCTGCTGCTGCTTCTTCTTCGTGGAACGCTCAGACAGCAACTCTTGTTGTCTGTTATGTGAGCGAAAATGCGTCGCGCTGCCGTTAAGCGCCTGACAAGTCAGGCCCTGCGCATCCTGATTTTTAGAGCTAGCCCTGTATGAATGGATATTATGCTGCTGTAACGTGGTTTGTTTGAATGGGGTTGGTTTTTTTGAAAAATGGAATGGTGTGGAACGTTGCGTTGAAAATTGCTTTTAAGGGTTGATGGTCTTGTAATGGATTGCCTAATATAACGCGCTTCAAAGCACGCTTCAGTATAATAATTTTAAACACAAACACACACACGCAAGCGCGCACCACGCACGCGCGCGCGCGTGTACACACACACACACGTGCGCGTGCGCACGCGCACGCACACACACACGCACACACACAAAACAAACATGGATAAAACAAGACAAGAAAAGGATGTTTTATCATTATTTTAAGCCTTGTGCTTGAAGAAGTAGCAAAAGATGTAATAGTCAATTAAATTCTTTATGTGCATTTTTTTTTTGGAACAAGAGCTAGCATGAAGTAAAATGATAGCAGAAGACCTTATAGCACAGAAAAGATGGAAAGGGTTTTAACTGTTTGACCTTTAACAGAATTTTTTTTTCAAATCTTCAGTAAAGAGCGAATAACTCTTCGTCTTCTGACCCATAAAGAGAGAGACAGAGTGAAATGAAAAGAGTTAAGAACCCGTGTACAATACCCCAAAACAAAACAGCAGCAATAGTAGCAACGAAGCAACGACAGCAACAACAACAACAACAACAACAACAACAACAACAAACGCCAACACCAACAACAACAGCAACGAAATTAAGAGAAAATCAACAAAACGCTTTACCAACAGATAATCAAAACAAACGAAGTTGACTGTAAGATTAGAAAACCATAACCACGAAATATTCTTCAGCAGCCCTAATCACAACACTCAAACACAAAAATAAGAAACCCCCCTAAAATAAAACCGCCCAAGTCTTATATTTTACAAGCTGTAAGGTGGATGACGACGGCAGAGAATATAATTATTTCTCCACATTTTGATTGGCTCAGCTGACGGTCGCCATGTCACTTCCTTTCAGACCACCATCTTCCGTCACTTCCCTTAGCGCTTGCTTTGCGAGGGGAAAAGGAAAAAAAAAAGTAGTCTGAACTTTTTGACAGGACTGACGCACGTATCTATCTTCCATTTCCTCACCCAGTCTGCCAACTGCTTTGCCTGTGCAGTGTTTTGTAAGTAAACATACACTTCTCTCTCTCTCTCTCTCTCTCTCTCTCTCTCTCTCTCTCTCTCTCTCTCTCTCTCTCTCTCTCTCTCTCTCTCTCTCGCTCTCGCTCCTCTCTCTCTCTCTGTCTCTCTCTCTGTCTCTCTCTCTGTCTCTCTCTCTTCTCTCTCTCTCTCTCTCTCTCTCTCTCTCTCTCTCTCTCTCTCTCCTCTCTCCTCTCTCTCTCTCTCTCTCTCTCTCTCTCTCTCTCTCTCAGTGGCTTGCTTCCTCTTTCTCGTGCCAAGCCAGTTGTCGTTTCGTTTCCACTTCTTCTCGTTCCTTTTCTGGTGGATGTCTCCCTCCCTAGCTGTGGTGTTTGTCTCATCTCTTTAGAGCCCGTCCCTATTGTGTGTGCATGTCTTGTTTGTGTTTGTCTGAAGGTCAATACGGGGATGCTAAATTAGGTGGCATTTGAAGAAGGAGCCGCTTCTTAATGGATTCTTTTTGATGCCGCTTTCCAATGCTAACCTTGGTTTGTTTGAACTTTCTGAAAATCTTTCAACGTTCTGTGCAAGAAGCCGTTCTTTTTTTATGAGACCACGAAGGGGGGAGGGGGGGGGGGGAGGAGAGAGAGAGATTCGAACCATTAGTTTGCTTGCTAAACCAGTGTAAAGTCGTTTCACAAGGCCAAAGGCGAAGAGGGGAGGGGGATCTGTTGCATTGACTTGGGGGTGGGGGTGGGTGGGATACTTTGAAAGGTTTCTGTGTACTCAAGTAAAGATCTGGAGTTAACTTTGAGGACAAGTGCAAATGGATTTCATGAGAGTGATGAGTGGATATGAATTGGAAAGAAATAGAAAGCGCACTATCAAAGCATTGTTAAAAAAAAGTCAGGTGCTTTACACAACACACACACACACACACACACACACATGCGTGACACACACACACACCACACACACACAACACACACACACACACACACACACACACACACACACACACCACACACGCACGCACAAATACAGACATACTACTGATAACTCTCAACAGCAGCAACAGTCACAAAATAATTCATTTTTATATATTATTGCCTACATATCTCGGAGACAATGGCACAAATCTATCACCATGTCACGATTTGCACGTCATTATTGCGAAAACCTTAACATGTTTCATTCATTTATTTATTCCTTTATCTTATTTCTTCATTCATTATTTTATTCCTCTTACCACTGGGGAACCTCGGAGCGCTAAGCCAAGGAACGAAAATAAAAACGCATTGATTTATTTGTCAGTCAAGGGGTACGAACACTGCTCTGATCTCTACTTCGACATCATCTAGCACAGTGTCAATACTGCAGAACTTTTCGGAGACGGGTCTATGATTTGCTTCCAGCGCAATGTTTTAGGAGTAAACAGTAGACCTCTCCACCATTTCCTGTGCCGCTGAGTCGACTTTTTGCGCAACTTCCGTCGTTTCCTCTGTCGTCTGCTTTTTCCGACTTAAGGTCGCTATGTGAATGAACGGTCGCGGTCTGTGCACTTTATTCAGAAGTCGTTAAAAGTAACCTTTCAAGATTTTAAGAGTTTGTATAGGACTGTCTTTTGTAAAGCACTTTAAAGCTAATGGCATGCTGTTTAACTTTTCAAACATCTTCTCTCCGTCAGAGCAAATTTGTGAAGAAATGATAAAGAGCGACAGATCTGGATAAATATTCCGCTTGGGTTTGATGAATCGGGGGAACCAGGGTTGAAAAAGAAGAACGTGGAAAAGTAAGATAAAAAAAAACTTGTGTATTTTCTTACTGTTTATGTATTTTAGATTGCATGTTGTCCGAAAGAGCAAGAAAGTGTTGTGGTGGATTCATCACATCCAGCCTCAAGACATACCTATTTCAAACCTAAGACTTTCCCCTCCTGTTTAATCTCATATCTGTCCCTGCCTTCAACAGCCAAAATTCCCATCACCCTGCTGAATTGTGTAACCTCGGTGAGTGTGTGTGTGTGTGTG
>CM054137.1:17804090-17806590 GCA_028751875.1 Rapana venosa | reverse complement strand
TGTATCTGTCTAGCGGAAAGAAGTTTGGCTGGGAGTCAACACGTTGCATGCACTCCGTTCTCTTGGGTGGAAGGTCGTAAAAAAATCATGGCTCCTTCATTAACGCTGCTTCTTCCCTGTCCCAGAGCTATTTTACCGAATATCTTTTATGGGCGAACGGTCAAAGAGGAGAAATCTACCGATTTTTCCGGCAGTCGTAAACCTGACGGTGAGACGAGTGCAAGAGCAGAAAGTGAGCCTTTAACACCACATAAAAGTTGCGTGCTTTCAACAAGTCTTTGGAGTAGGGGGTTGTGCGGTGGCGGGTTGGTTTGGGTTTTTTTTTTGAAGAAGAAGAACTGGTGCTAGTGTGTTCTTTTATAGAGAATGCTGCAATGATTGTTAGTTAAGTCCTGAACGGTTGTGTGTGTGTGTGAGTGTGTGTGTATGTGTGGTGTGTATGTGTGGTGCGTGTGCGTGTGTGTGTGTGTGTGAAAGAGATACGGAAGTAGGTGGGGCCATAAAATCACTTTTTTGCAGTAGGGTAGTGCAATGATCTTCCCATCTAATATTTTCTGTAAATCGAAATCCATCATAGTGCAAAAGGCAAATCAGTCACAATAAAGCATGGCTAAGAAAACAGCACTGTAAATCTACTACTACAGTATGGGCACCAGACCGCTTGAGGTAATCGGTCCTCCACTCTCGCTACCCCCAAAACAAAATTTCCAAGACTGTTTTCTGCAAAGCCAAGCCTTTTGTTGGGAGCGTACCTCTCTTCTAGTTCGTCCATGCTCAGCTATCATTTCTTCAATCACAGGGGGCGAACCCCCGAGGTTGGAATACAGCTACCTAAATGGTGGGTGAAACCGGTCGCATACAGAAAGTCTCACGGTTGCAGTGAAGAAAAGATAGAGGGTGGATTAGTTTAGCGGTTAGAGCATCGAACTCTGATTTGAAAGACATCTGAGGGTACGAGGGTTCAAATCCCGAGAATCTATCCGTTTTGGAGAGAATTTCCCCTTGGGCTCAAATTGGTACCAATTTTTATTCCTGGACACCCTGAGGATAGGATAACGTAAACTGTAGTACTAAGTACCAAGCACACATATCATTGACGCATACGTTCAAAACCCATCCAAATTCGTAGAGAAGCAAGTCTGCTACGGCTGATGATTTGAATGTAATTTTTAAATTTATTTTTATTTTTATTCTTTTACTTAGAGGATAATGGAATAAGCACTCATGTGCTTTATTAAAATCCAGTCCCGTGTGTATACAATTTTGTAAATTTTGTCATCCGTTCCCACCGGCACGCGATGGCCTACTCTTCCGAAAAGCATACAGTCTACAAGCTAGATATGAGCAGATTCATTTGTTCTTGTTCTTGTTCTTGTTCTTCTTCTTGTTCTTCTTCTTCTTCTTCTTCTCATTATTATTGTTCTTCCAACAAATCCAAATGGCCCGGAACCCCCCCCCCCCCCCCCCCCCCAACTGCCTTAGAGTGTCAATGCGATGCACCAAGAACCCCTGAAAAGTAATATCACGGTATCACTAGTACACTGCAAAACCATGGAAGAAGACACCTACCCTCATGCAATGATTCACATCCCCATCCCGCTCCTCGGTTAGGGCTCCTAAGTTCACCAGTGGTAAGATTTTAGCGTACGCGACCGTTTTTAGGCTACCATTAAGGCTGTGGATCGGTGGTCTAGAGGTAACGCGCCTGTCTAGAAAGCGAAAAGTCCGGGTCGGAAGTGTGCGGTGGTTCGTATCCCGTCTGGGCCAGAAACTTTTCCCCCATCCATTAGACCATGAGTGGTGGTCTGGGCGCTAGTCTTTCGGATGAGACGATAAACCGAGGTCCCGTGTGTTACAGAAAATTATGCAGCGCACGTAAAAGAACCCACGGCAACAAGAGAGTTGTCCCTGGCAAAATTCTTAGAAAAAAGCCACTCTGATAGGGATGGAAGAAATACAGTTGCAGACCAAAAAAAAAAAAAAAAGGTGGCGCTGCTCTTGTGGCGACGTGCTCTCCTCGGGGAGAGCAGCCCGAATTTCACGCAGAGAAATCTCGTGACTTAAAGTGGTATAAATAAATAAATAAATAAATTCCGACTTCGGGGACACTACACTACAGTATGGGCACCAGACACGACACTACACTAGTGTGCATGCGGGATTTTTTTTTTGTTGAGAGAGAGAGAGAGGAAAGAGAGACAGAGACAGCCAGACAGACAGCCAGACAGACAGACGCACACACATCGTGAGAGACAATCAGACAAAACGAACAAACTAACAAACAGAAGAAGAAGAAGAAGAAGAACAAGAAGAAGAAGAACAAGAGAAGGAAGGATGCGTGGGGGGTTAAATCTAGTTGCTTGTTGAAAAGATGCAACCCGAAAATGGGGCTGCTAAACTGAACTCCTTTCATCTTCCCTTGTGGTAAGCAAAAAAACCCCTCCCCCTTCCCCCCCCCCTCCACCACTCCTCCCCCCCCCCCCTCCACCCCCACCCCCAT
>CM054137.1:17789090-17796590 GCA_028751875.1 Rapana venosa | reverse complement strand
TCATTATATTTAAAGCATAACCATTGAGAGATTACTTTTAAAAAAAAGGTTAAAATATTCCCATAACTATGCTCTCGTTGGTGAGTAAGGTGTCAGAGACCTCAGCTTCTCCAGGGGGCCAGCATATTGAGGGCGGCGCCCATCTCCTCTCCTTCGCTGCTTTGCCTTCCATGACCCTAAAGAGGGCAGGTACCCATTTACAGCTGGGTGAACTGGGGGACTGCACTGAAGCCAAGGCGTGAACACAGTCACCCATCTAAGAGGAAACCACTCTCAACGTCACTTAAACTTAGGTTGGGTAGAGCGACTGCTCTGACCACTGAGTTATGCCGTTCCCATGAGAGATTCCTAAGATCTCATAAAAAGGTACTTCTGAACAATCGGACTATTAGTTTGGTACTTAGTTATTTTGTTTGGTTTTTTGAAAAAAAGAAATGGGCAAATATGTTAATTTCCAAACCGTTATGTTACTAACTATTCATTCTTCATGGATTATCATATCAGCAGTGATATTCATAATTAACAAACAGAATCTTCTTTGACTTTTTTTTAATAAAAAGAAACTATAACAAGTTAAATAAAATTATGCCCTATGAAGAAAAAAACAATAAGCGAATTAAAACAAACAATAAAAATTACACAGCATACACACACACACACACACACACACACAATCACACACACACACCACACACACACACACACCCAACACACACACACACACTGCACTACACTACACTGCACTACACTACACTACACTTACACTACACTACAATATACTACACTACACTACACTACACTGCACTACACTACACTACACTACACTACACTTACACTACACTACACTACACCACACTACACTACACCGTACACTTTTGCTCGAACCATGACGACGATGCTCTATTTCCTTCAGGGTCTACTGTACTCTGTATCCCCCCTCGAGGTCTACATACAGTACAGGCCCTATATAGGTATGTATATTTGTCCGTCGTGTCCAACGATGACCTCCAAAACAGCATATGAGGCAGCTGCTATTTTGGAAACTGGGCAGAAATTTGATTATAGTGGAGATGCCTTGCCCACAGTACATCCCCACTCTCTCGGCCAAGTGGGCATAAGGACAGTCAGCGTTGGAGATGTTCTCCAAAGGCCAACCATCCCCCAGGGCTGCAGCACATAAGGACTGTGCGAGTCAAGCCTCCTAGTCAGAGAGTCATAGTCGATCACTAAAGACTAAGCTGAAAAGTGGAATTCCATGAGTGGGAAAGCCACTGGTCATACAGCCTCTCACTTTGCTGTTGCCCCCAGCATCAATGGTTTAATCAAGAACTGTGATAAAGCCCAGGTGCTGACGGCATCCTATATAGGTACTGCCTGCAATTATCCTCTTGGTGACAGCAATTACTGACCGCTCATTTCAGGGTGCCAGACAGCCTGCACGCCGGTCACTGACAGTGCCAGACACTCCGAACACGCGCCTGACCTCAGGGTAGTGTCAGGAGGGATTACCCTGTCGCCCCGTGGGTAACGCACTAGTACAAAGGCTTTTCTAGATTTTCATTTTCTTCATTAACTTTTTTTTTGGCTTTCGGACCATTAGCATCATCAGCAAGCGCATGCCTGACCATTAGGCTCTGTCAAAAAAGGGATTACTGCTGTCACCCTTGCGGGTAACACGTTCGTATAAGAAGAAGAGAGAGAGAGAGAAAGAGAGGTTTATGGTTCAAATCCTATTCTGGGCTGAGCTGTTTCTATTTATTTATTTATTCATTTGTTTATTCATTTCTTTGTTTGTTTACTTGTGTGTTTGTTCTTTAATTTCAAGAATAGTATAAGCACTCATAGGCCTTTTTTACATTCAGTCCCCGTGTGTATGTACTTTTGTAAATTTTGTCGTCTGTTCCCACCACCACATAATAGCCTATTCTTCCGAAAAGCGGAACAGGTTTTAATGTGTGCGCAAGATGTTGTGCGTGCATTCGCACACTGGACTTCAGTTTATGGTCTTATTCGAAGGACATTTGGGAGGAGTGGAGTCGGCACTGATGTTAACTTCAGGGGAAAATATCCTTTTGAACGAGATTCGAACCCAGCTCAGCAGATCACGAGCGCAACGCGTATCACTCTAAGCACCAGGTTGTCCCGTCCCCCAACCGTCTTTTAGGATATGATAATGGACTGGTACCTTGCCGTATTTGAGAAAGGCCGTTCATTCCATTCTGGCGGATTTGTTTTCTTTTCTGCTTGACTTTTTTCTTTCTTCCTGACCATTAGCATCATCAGCAAACGCATGCCTGACCAGTGGGCATTGTGAGAAGGGATTACTGCTGTCACCCTGGGGGTAAGACATTCGTTTATGGAGAGAGAAAGCTTTATGGTTCAAATCCTATTCTAGGCTGAACCATTCCTGTGTACTAGTTTTTTGGGGGTGTGATAATAAACTTGTATCTTGCCGTTTTGGGGAAAGAACCGTTTGTTTGATTCTTGCAGATTAATGTTTTTTCTGCCTTTTTTTAATCTGATGGAATGCACAAGTAGAGAAAGGGAAAGATCTCGGGAGTAACAATAAGTTTGTCCTTAGCAAAATTAATCAGCCATCCACTTTCGCTAGCAAATGCAAGACATTCGAGCACCATAAAGTGTGCCGCTAACAGAAGTGGTAGGAGGATCAGGAGAAAAGGAAGGAGATCGAGAACGATAAAAAGAAGATACAGAAGAAGACGACGACAACCAAGGAGGTAAAAAGGTAAAGGTGTCCCATAACCTATAAGGTCGCAGGGGAGCGAGGCGTCAGAGACCTCACTTCTCTAGGGGCCAGCATATTGAGGGCGGCGCCCATCTCCTCTCCCTCGCTGCTTTACCTCCCCGGACCCTTAAGAGACAGGTACCCATTTACAGCTGGGTGAACTGGGGTCTATACTGAAGCCAAGGCGATCAAACGGTCACCCATCCAAGTGGTAACCACGCTCGATGCTGCTTAACATTGGTTGGGGGAAAGCGAGTGTTCTAACCACTGAGCTATCCCGTCCCCAAGAAAGAGGAGGTAAAGTATAAGGATGAAAAATAAAGACAAGGAAAACCACTGACATAAAATAAATAACAACAACAACAAAATTTACTAAACAAAACAAAAAGCAGGATGTAAAAAAACCAACCAAACAAACAAGAAAGAAAGTTAAAAACGAACACATACTGCATTGACATTGATTACATGATACATAATTGTATATCAGGTTGTTCTTCATATACATTACTACCTTTGGCTGTTCAGCGCTGGTGTGGTGTGGTGTGGAGTGGTGTGGAATGGTGTGGTGTTGTGTGGTGTAGTGTGGTGTGGAGTGGTGTGGTGTGGTTTGGTGTGGTGTAGTGTGGTGTGGTGTGGAGTGATGTGGTGTGGTGTGGTGTAGAATGGTAAGGTGTGGCATGGTGAGGTGTGGTGTGCCGTTGTGTGGTGTGGTGTGGAGTGGTATGGTGTGGTGTGGAGTGGTGTGGTGTGGTGTGGAGTGGTGTGGTGTGGAGTGATGTGGTGTGGTGTAGTGTGGTGTAGAATGTTGTGGTGTGGCATGGTGAGGTGTGGTGTGCCGTTGTGTGGTGTGGTGTGGAGTGGTGTGGTGTGGTGTGGTGTAGTGTTGTGTAGAATGGTGTGGTGTGGCATGGTGAGGTGTGGTGTGCCGTGGTATGGTGTGGTATGGTGTGCTGTGGTGAGCTGTGCTGTGCTGTGGTGTGGAGTGGTGTGGTGTGGTATTGTGTGCTGTGGTGTGCTGTGCTGTGAAGTGTTGTGGTGTGGTGTAGTGTAGTGTGGTGGGGAGTGGTGTGGTGTGGAGTGGTGTGGTGTGGTATGGTGTGGTGTGGTGTGCTGTGGAGTGGTATGGTGTGGTGTGGAGTGGTGTGGTGTGGTGTGGTGTGATGTGGTGTGGTGTGGAGTGGTGTGGAGTGGTGTGGAGTGTGTGATGTGGAGTGGTGTGGTGTGGTGTGGTGTGGAGTGAAGTGGTGTGATGAAGAATGGTGTGGTGTGGCATGGTGAGGTGTGGTGTGCCGTGGTGTAGTGTGGTGTGGAGTAGTGTGGAGTGGTGGTGTGGTGTGGAGTGGTGTGGTGTGGTGTGGAGTGGTGTGATGTGGAGTGGTGTGGTGTGGAGTGGTGTGGTGTGGTGTGGAGTGGTGTGGTGTGGAGTGGTGTGGTGTGGTGTGGAGTGGTGTGGTGGTGGTTTGGTGTGGAGTGGTGTGGAGTGGAGGGGTGTGGTGTGCTGTGGTATGGTGTGCTGTGGAGTTGTGTGTGTGTGGTGTGGAGTGGTGTGGTGTGCAGTGGTGTGGAGTGGTGTGGTGTGGTGTGGAGGGGTGTGGAGTGGTGTGGTGTGGCATGGTGTGGTATGGTGTGCTGTGGTGTGGTGTGGGATGGTGTGGTGTGGTGTGCCGTGGTGTGGTGTGGTGTGGAGTGGTGTGGTGTGGTGTGCTGTGCTGTGTAGTCGTGTGGTGTGGTGTAGAATGGTGTGGTGTGGCATGGTGAAGTGTGGTGTGCCGTGGTGTGGTGTGGAGTGGGGTGGAGTGGTGTGGTGTGGTGTGGTGTGGAGTGGAGTGATATTGTGTGGCATGGTGAGGTGTGGTGTGGAGTGGTGTGGTGTGGAGTGGTGTGGAGTGGTGTGGTGTGGTGTGGTGTGGAGTGGTTTGGAGTGGAGTGGAGTGGTGTGGTGTGGTGTGGAGTGGTGTTGTGTGGTGTGCCGTAGTGTGGTGTGGTGTGGAGTTGTGTGGTGTGATGTGGAGTGGTGTGGTGTGGAGTGGAGTGGAGTGGTCGACTGGTAGCATGATAATAAGTCCCGTTGAGGATGAAAGAATACTACCTACAAAGGTAGCTTTTTTCTCTTTCCTTTGTTTCTTTGTTCTCCTTTTGTTTTGTTTTTCTTTTGCATTCGTTCTTCATTTCCTCATCTTTCTTTTTTTTTCGCTTCTTTTCTTTTACTTTCTCTCTCTTCTTTTCTTTCTTTCTGTCTTTTTTGTTTTCCTGTGTGTTTTTTTTTTCTCCATTTCTTGTATTCTTCTATTCTTTTATTATCTTATTCTTGTATTCTTTCTTTCTTTATTTCTTTTCTTTCTTTTCTTTCTTTCTTTCCTTCTTTCTTTCTTTCATGAAATAGAATAATGGCTTCAATTCAGCTTGTACATATTTACTTCCAGCCATTAGTTTTTTGTTGCTGCTTTCTCTCTTTCTTTTCTTTCTTTCTGTCTTCCTTCCTTCCTGCCTGCCTTCCTTTCTTTCTTTCCTTCCTTCCTTCCTTCCTTCTTTCTTTCTTTCTTTCTTTCACAAAATAGAATAACGGCTTCAATTCACCTCGCACATACTTTCTTCTTCTAGCCAATGGTTTCTTATCGTTTCATTTTTTCCTCTTCTCTTCTTTTTACCTCCCTTCTTTGCGTTTTTTTCCTCTCCTTTTTCTGTATTCCTTTCCTCCTCCTCCTCCTCCTCCCCCTCCTCCTCCTCCTCCTCCTCCTTCTCCTCTTCTTCCTCCTCCACCTCCATCATCTCCTCTTCCTCCTCATCCTCCTCATCCACTTCCTCCTTCCTCCACCTCCTTCTCTTCCTCTTCTTCTTCTCTGACATTTGTTGAACAAGCAAAGCCACAAGAGAAAGAAAAACATGCGGACATCATTACATAGAACGTCTGGCCACTCACCCATCTCCCGTCAGATCAAAAACAAGCAGGGAAATGAGAGAGAGAGGGACAGAGAGAGAGACACATAGAGACAGACAGAGATACAGAGAGAGATAGACAGAGAGACAGAGAGAGAGGGAGAGACAGAGACAGAGAGAGACAGAGAGGGAGGGAGAGACAGAGAAACAGACAGACAGAGAGAAAGAAAGAAAGAAAGAGAGAGATAGATATAGAGACAAAGACAGAGAGACAGACAGAGACAGAGAGGGAGGGAGAGACAGAGAGAGACAGAGAAAGAAAGAAAGAACGAAAGAAAGAGAGGGATACAGAGACAGAGAGAGAGACAGAGAGACAGAGAGAGACAGAGAGAGAGAGGGAGGGAGAGACAGAAAGAGAGAGAAAGAAAGAAAGAGAGAAAGACAGACAGACTGACAGACATACATAGAGACAGAGAGAGAGAGAAAAAGAAAGAAAGAGACAGATACAGAGAGAAAGACAGAGACAGACAGACAGAGAGACAGACAGAGAGACAGAGAGAGAGAGAGAGAGAGAGAGAGAGCGAGAGAGAGAGAGAGAGAGAGAGAGAGAGAGAGAGAGAGAGAGAGAGAGAGAGAGAGAGAGAGAAAGAAAGAAAGAAAGAAAGAAAGAAAGAGAGAGACGGACAGAGACACAGAGACACAGAGAGACACAGAGAGAGAGAGACCCACAGCAGAAAAAGAAAAGACCCCAACCAAACTGCAAAAGGGAACGAACAGAACAAGACCCCTGTCCTTCGCCAAGACGGGGACTAGGCAGCAGTAAGTTATTTCATTCCTGAGGCAATCATGCTGAAATAACGTAAAAGATCTAGCTGCACGGAAATCAAAGAAAGGGGATAGTCATTAGTTCCAATAGTCCCCCACCCCCATCATCACTTCCATCTAAACCCTGGCACTCTAAGGCCTAAGCAGTGAAGCCGTTCTTCTTGTTCTTGTTCTTTTCTTGTTCTTGTCTCTTCTGCTTCTCTTCTCCTCATCTCATCTCTTCATCATCTTCATTCTTATCTCTCATCATCATCATTTTCTTCTTCTTCTTTCTTCTTCTTTCTTCTTCTTTCTTCTTCTTCTTCTTCTTCTTCTTCTTCTTCTTCTTCTTCTTCTTCTTCTTCTTCTTCTTCTTCTTCTTCTTCTTCTTCTTCTTCTTCTTCTTCTTCTTCTTCTCTCTTCTCTCCTCCTTCTTCTTGTTCTTCTTCGCAATTCTTCTTGTTCTTGTTCTTGTTCTTCTCCTCTCCTCCTCTTCTTCTCTCCTGCCTCTTCTTTCCTCTCCTCCTTCTTCTCTCTTCTCCTCCTCCTCTCTCTCTCCTCCTCCTTCCTCCTCCTCTCCTCATCTCTCTCCTCTCTCCTCCTCTCTCCTACCCCTTAAGGCAGCGGTGGTCTGCGCCTAGTAGCCACAACGACTCCCATCCAGACCGTCTTTCTCTCTCACTCTCTCTCTCACTTACCCATCTTGTGATCCCGAAATCTTAACCCAAGTTGACTTGCAATTAGTCTTTTAACGGCGGCCAGGGAGGGTGGGGGGTGGGGGGGAGACCAGGGGGAGTGAGGGAGGAAACGAACCAACACCATCCAACCCAACCCAACCCAACCCATCCCGCTACTGCTACTGCTGCTGCTGCTGCTAGTGCTGCTGGTGATAGTCGTGGTAGTAGTGGTTTTCCCTTTCTACCCAGTGGAGGAGACTGCTTGTTTCTGGGAGGTTTTCTTTCAAAACGACCCGCGGAAATAGCTCGGTCGTCTTTAATTTGGCTTAAGACGGCGCAACCTCCGTCCCCACCCCCCCCACCCCCACCCCACCCCCCACCCCACCACCACCCTCA
>CM054137.1:17769090-17786590 GCA_028751875.1 Rapana venosa | reverse complement strand
ATCAAAATTTTATATTTAACTAAACAGTAAGTCAAGTCGAGTCAAAAAGACTTTAATCATCCCATGAAGGGCAACTAATTGCAACACTGACAAGTACTTAATTGATAGGAATCATAATTACGAAAAGGCACACGAGAGAGAGACGGGGGGGGGGGGGGGGGGGGGGGGGGGGGGGGGGGGGGGGGGGGGGGAGGAGACAGAGAGAAGAACAGAGACAGAGAAAGAACAGAGGAAGAGAGAGGACACAGAGAGAGAAGAGAGAGAGAAGAGAGGAACAGAGAGACAGAGAACAGAACACAAAGAGAGAGAAGAGAGAACGAGAAGACAGAGACAGAGAACAGAACAGAAAGAAACAGGAAAGAAGAGAGAGAGAGAGAAGAGAGAGAGAGAGAGAGAGAGAGAGAGAGAGAGAGAGAGAAGATAGAGACACGCACAGAGAAACAGAGACAGAGAGACAAAGACAGACACAGAGAGACAGACAGAGGCAGGGAGACACATAGAAACAGACAGATAGACTGACAGACACAGTCACAGACACACAGTCAGACAGACAGAGGAGAAGAGACAGAGAAAGTTGAACTATGTTCGTGGTAAAGGCATCTCCTATGGAATAGTAACTGAAGCCAACTATAAAAGACCCTGCAAAGTGATCAAACAAACGGCAACTGGTACCTGGGCTAGATAGAGGTTCGTCTGCTTCAAAGTTATTTGATAACGATAATGGAGGGTGTTATGTTGATGTATGCATGCGTAAGTCGACGCTTGCGTGCACGGGCACGCGCGCGCGCATGCACACGCATACACACATACGCACTCGCGCGCGCGTGTGCACGTACGCGTGAGCGCACACACAACACACACATATACATACATACACACACGCGCGTGCGCGCGTGCGCGAGAAAGAAAGAAAAATAGATGGATGTAGGGGGAGAGAGAGAGAGAGAGTCAGACAGAGAGTCAGACAGAGAGAGAGAGAGAGACAGAGTGAGAGAGAAAAGCAAAAAGACAGACAGACAGACAGATAAGCACACTACAGAGCCAAACTCGACACAAACAAACAAAAACAAAACAAAACAAAAACAACCTCAAAAACAACACACACACACACATATCCACACACACACACACACACACACACACACACACACACACACACACACACACACACACACACACACACACACACACACACACACACACACACCACACACCACACACACACACACACACACACACACACACACACACACACACACCTACAGCTAAATAAAAGAAATCTATCCTCTACCTACCCTTCCCCCCAAAAATAACCCAACAACCCCAAAACAACAAACAAAAAACCAAATTCCATCATACATAGATTCACTACAGAAGACCTATCACAGTTCAAATTGCAAAGCGTATGTAAAACCAAAAAAAAGTAAAAAGGTACACAGACAGATCTTCCTTCACCGGTGCTCTCTCTCTCTCTCTCTCCTCTCTCTCTCTCTCTCTCTCTCTCTCTCTCTCCTCTCTCTCTCTCTCTCTCTCTCTCTCTCTCTCCTCTCTCTCTCTCTCTCTCTCTCTCTCTTTCTCTCTCTGAAATTCTATCTCGTAACTCTGCCAGCCTCTGGACCATTCATTCTCTCCGTGCTTTTCTTTTTGCTTTTTCTTTATCATTCGCATTCTCTCCATCCCCTCCCAAAAAAAAAGAAATATAGAAAGAACAAAAAATCACAACCAAACCAAACCAAAAAACAAAAAAACGGAAAACCTACCCTAACTACTGTACCTTATGACTACTATGTAGGTAATTTTTCCTACTCCAAGCGGAATGCTAGCAACTCAGTAGAGACCACACAGTAAGACTTGATCATAGCCGCTCTTGGGGGGGCCGCGACGATAATTTGAACGTTTTTTGCTCAATGAACAAAATCGGTGGGGGTGTCTGTTTCTTTCTGGTCAAATGGTTCCCCCCCCCCCCCTTCCCTCCCTCCCTCTCTCTCTCCCCTCCTTCCTCTCCCTCTTGCCCCCTTCCCCTCCTCTGTCCTCTCTCTCTCTCCCCCCAACCCCCACCTCCTCCCTATACAAGCTTGGGGTTTTTGTTTTTTTTAGTGTTTCTGTGGTCAATTTTTGTTATGTGTTATGCGTAGGTGTATCAATGTGTGTATTGTAGAGTAAATAGGGAAGTCATATTTTGGTGATTTTTTTCTTTTGGTTGGTTGTGTAGTTCTGTGTTGTGTTGTGTTGTGTTGTATTGTATTGTATTGAAGTCTAGTGTTTGTATTGTATTATATTGTGCTGTATTGTATTGTGTTGTAATTGTGTTCTATTGTATTGTGTTGTGTTGTATTGTGTTGTATTGTGTTGTATTCATTGCATCGCATTGTATTGTATTGCATGATATTATATTGTATATCACTTTCAATCAGCGTAGACATCTTTGCATAAAATTCCAGCTGCTTTCCCAGAGGAGAGCAAGTCGCCACAAGTGCAGCGCCACCTATGTTCTTAGTTTCTTCTCTTCATGCGTAGTTACTTCCCTCCAAATAACCCCAAACAAACAGATGAGGGGAAGAATAGCCTAGTGGTTAGAGCGTTGAGCAAGTGATCTGACGGCCCGGGATCGAGCCACCACCGATGCTCCCGTTCAAGGGGATTTTTCCCTTGGAGCTAACATCAGTACTGACTCCACTTCTCTGAAAATCCTTCGGATGAGACTGTAAACCGAGGTCCCATATACCAGCGCACGCAAAACAATCTCCGCACATGTTAAAACCCTGTCTGCATTTTTTTTGGAATAGTAGGCTACTTGTAAGAACGGATGGCAAACAAAAATCTAAACAACATATGTATACTGGCTGGTGTCGTGTTTAGACATCATCCCTGAAGTCGGAATGTGGCTAACTTGATGGTGGGCAGAGACAGGCGCATATTGTATTGTATACCACTTTTAAGTTACGGCAGAGTTCTCTGTGTGAAATTCGCGCTGCTCTCCTCTCCCTGGGGAGAGCGCGCCCGCCACAAGAGCAGCGCCACCCATTATTTTATTTTATTTTCTTGTCTGCAACTGTATTTGTTTCCCTCTCAGAGTTGGTGCCGCGTGTTCTTTTACGTGCGCTAAATAATTATGTGTAACACACGGGATCTCGGTTTATCGTCTCTTTCGAAGGACTAGCAACTAGACCATCATTCTCGGTCTAATAGATAGGGGGGAAAGTGTATGGCCCAAACGGGGATCGAACCACCGCACACTTCGAGCCCGGACTTTTCGCTTTCTAGGCAGGTGCGTTACCTCTACACAACGCAACAATCTTACAATTGGTGAACCTCGGAGCTTTAGCCGAAAAAACAAACACCCCATCCCCAAAGAAAAAAGAAGCAAGCAATGCAATGACTACCGGGGTAAAATATGATTCTTTGGCAAAATAGAAAAAAAATCAATCCGGGGATCAAACTGAAAGGGTAGGTGCACTTTTTGCTTCCTGCACCCATTGCAGAACATTTCAAGGTCTTTAGCCTGGAATGTGCCTGTGTACAGTCCTGTCTAGTTAAGCCCCCATCCTAATTATCAGCTGATGTTTCATTGGGGACGGGATATACTCAGTGGTCAGACAATCGCTTTTCCCCAGCTAAAGTTAAGCAGCATCGAGCGTGGTTACCAAGTGGATGGATGACCGTTTGTAGCCTTGGCTGTAGTACAGTTCCCCAGTTCACCCAGCTGTAAATGGGTAACTTGTCCTCTTTAGGGTCATGGAAGGTGAAGCAGCGAGGGAGAGGAGATGGGCGCCGCCCTCAATATACTGGCCCCTTGAGAAGCTGAGGTCTCTGATGCCTCACTTCCCTACGTCCACATAGGTTATGGGACACCTGTACCTATACCTTTTACTAAATGCATGTTTGTATAAAGTCCTTCGGATGAGACAATAAACCGAGGCCCCGTGTTCAAACGCATGCAGAACATCTTGCGCACACGTTAAATCCTGTTCCGCTTTTCGTAAGAGTAGGCCATTGTGTGCCGGTGGAAACAGATGACAAAATTTACAAAACCGCATACACGCGGGGACTGGATGTAGAAAAAGCACATGAGTGCTTATTTCATTATCCTCGATATAAAAGAATAAATAATAAATAAATAAGGAACCTCGGTTTATCGTCTCATCGAAAATACTGGCACCCAGACCCCTACTCTAGTAGATGGGGGCAAGGTTAGGTGTCATGACCAAACAGGGATGGACACTGCAGCTTCTCGCTTTCTAGACCGCCGATGCACTAGTGAACACATTTTCTGGAGATTTCTTTTTTCATTCCTCGGCTAGAGCTCCGAGGTTCATCAATGGTCAAATGTTTGTTGCGTATGCGACCATTTTTGCCCACCACTAAGGTAGCCACATACCAAAAGCAACGTGGAGAAGGACTGTAGAAAGTGAGATGAAGGCCATGCAGCATTCTTGGGGATCAGTGACTAGGTTGGCCCAGGATAGGCAGGAGTGGAAGCACTTTCTTGCTGCCCTACACACCACAGGGTGTAATGGTTAATGATGATGATGAAGGTAGCCACATGCCGACTTCAGGGATAATGTCTGAACACGACACCAGTGTGCATGCGTTTTAAGACTGTTGTCATCCGTTCCTACTGGCACACAATGACTTTCTCTTCCGAAAGGTGGAACGGCTTTTAACGTGTGGGCAAGATGGTCTGCGTGCGTTCGCACACGGTAACCTCGGTTTATAGACTCATCCGAAAGACTTTTCGAGGGACTAGAGTCGGAATTGAAGTTAACTCCAGGTGGAAAAAAAATCAAATCCCCTTGAAGGGGTGGTGGCTCGAACCCGGGTGGTAAAGATCGTGAGCGCAACAGCCTAACCATTAGGCCACCCTCTTCCCCCATGTTTCCAATGGATGAAACTAACAGGACGGTGCGCCCCTTGCTTCCCACACTCACTGTCATTGAGGCCAGGACATTGCAGAGTATTTAGCCTGGAATGTGCCTGCCATCTGTTAGGTCATTTTGGGGGATTAGTGCGCGCGTGGTATGGTCCAGTCTCGTTGCCTCTTCATGCTCGTACGTTGGTTATTATTCATTTGAGATGGCATCGTGAGTGATAATAGAGTCTGGGTTCTGAATGGAAATATCTGTAAGAGGGGGAAAATGAGGACAGAGAGAGAGAGAGAGAGAAGAACACAGACAGAAACACACGGACACCCAGACACAAAAACACACAGACAGAGACAGACTTACGGACACACACACACACACACACCACGCACGCACGCACACACACACACACACACACACACACACACACACACACACACGCACGCACGCACGCACGCACGCACGCACGCACGCACGCACTTCTTCGCAATTATTCTTCTTCATTCTTCTTTCTTTCTTTTCATCTCTATTCTCCCTGGTCGAAGGCACAATTTCTTCCTGCGCCTGTTAGAGCCTGGCCTAAGGTCGAGAGAACACTGGCATATCTGGCGCTTCTTGCCCCTGTTGTTTTCTGATAGCATAGATCTGATGTTATCGCCAAACGACAGCCACGGCTTTCCGCCTCCTTCAAGATGTTCGAACACTTTGTGAGGCTCAAATTGTCATGTCCACCTTCCCTTTGCCGTGAACATATTATTATCTTCTTTTTCTGTCACTCTTGTTCTCTCTTTTTCTTTTTTCCCCGTTCCTGTTCTGAGCTTCATGCCCTTCTTACCCTCCCTCTCTCTTATCTGCGTGTATATTTTACATATTCATCTTTGACTCTGTCTGTGTCTGTCTGTCTGAATGTCTGTCTGTCTGTCTGTCTGTCTGTCTGTCTGTCTCTCTCTCCTCTCTCTCTCTCTCTCTCTCTCTCTCTCTCTCTCCTCTCTCTCTCTCTCTCTTCTTCTTCTTCTTCTTTCTTCTTCTTCTTCTTCTTCTTCTTCTTCTCTTCTTCTCTTCTTCTTCGCAATTCGTCTTCGCAATTCTTTTTCTTCTTCGCAATTCTTCTTTTCTTCTTCTTCTTCTTCTTCGCAATTCTGTCTTCGCAATTCTTCTTCGAAATTCTTCTTCGCAATTCTTCTTCTTCTTCCTCGCAATTCTTCTTCGTCTTCAACTGCTTTTTTGTGTTTTCTTATTCTCTTTTATGTTTTTCTTTCTTACTGAGCTTTCTGCTCAATGCAGACAGACAGACTGACAGAGAGGCGAACAAGCAGACAGACAGAGACAGAGAAACAAACGGGCACAGTAAAGAGAGAAAGACAAAACAGACAGACAGACAGACGGATAGGCAGATCACCAAAAAATCAGGTTAAAAGCACATTTTTTTTTCGTCTCAGGGCAGCACGTTTAATCCCCCCCCTGCCCCCCCACCCCAACCACCCCCCGAAACTCCACAGCTCCTCCCCCTTAAAATCCCCCATAACCCCCCCCCACCCCACCCCCTCTTTACACCTTCTTCACATTTCTACTAACCCCCTCCCCCACCACCCCAACCCACTTCTTTCAAAACCCCCAAACCCCCACCCCACCACCTCACCCCCCACCCCAACACACACAAAAGCCGCCTCCCCCCCCCCCCCCCCCCCCCCCCCCCCCCCCCCCAATCCCTCAACAAAAAATTATTCTCTACAATAAGACAGCACCAATTTTCCGAGTCCATAATCATCTTTTCACTTTAGATCATCCCTTGTAGGAAGAGCAGTGATAAACAGACCCTAGTGGAAGCAAACGAGGCCTTGTTTAGGGGCTTTAATTGCACACCACGCGCGGATAAACACAGATGGCCCTTAGTGCCAACCCCCCTCCCACCCCCACCCCTCTCCACCTTCACCTCCACCACCATCCACCACCACCACCACCATCCCTCACCCCCAACCCCCACCCCTAATCATTCCAGCTTCTCTGACTGACTATGATACTCTGTAAAAGTAAAGGTACTATTTGGCTAATCGAACCGGACGTACTAAACACTGAGTGTGTGTCTGTGTGTCTGGTTGTGATGGGTGGTGTGTGTGTGTGGTTTTGTTGTGTGTGTATGTGTGTGTGTGTGTGTGTGTCTGTGGTTTTGTTGTGTGTGTGTGTTTGTGAGTGTTGTGTGTGTGTGTGACTTTGGTGTGTGTGTGTGTTGGGGGGGGGGGGGGGGCGTGTTTGTATGTGTGTGTGTTCGTGAGTGTGTGTGTGTGTGTGTGTGTGTGTGTGGCTATGTTGTGTGGGGGAAGAGGGTGGGGTGGGGCGGGGTGATTGTATATATGTGTGTGTGTGTGTTGTTTTGTTATTTTGTTGTCTTCATGTCTCTCTTTTAGATGTGCGTGTGTGTGTGCGTATGTGTGTGCGTGCGTCTCTCCTCTCTCTCTCTCTCTCTCTCTCTCTCATCTCTCTCTCCTCTCTCTCTCTCTCTCTCTCCTCTTCGCTCTCTCTCTCTCTCTTATAGTTATGTGTAACAAGTATGTGTACCATTTGACATGTGTAGATGTTTATCTTTATGACTTATTAAGTTTGGTTGTGTTATTTTTCTTGGCTCTGTTGTTGGTTCTTGTTGTTGTTGTTTGTCTGTTTTTTCTCTTTTTTATCTTCTTCTGTTGGTTTGGTTTTTCTTTCTTTTTGTTTGTTTGTTTGTTTTGGTTAGGGTTTTTTGGGGGGGTGGGGTGGGGGGTGTGGTATTTTAGGGTTTTCTTTTATTTGCTTGCTTTCGGGGGGGGGGGGGTGGGTTTGTTGGGGGGGAGCTGTTTTGAAAAGGGTTATTTCCCTTGTTTTTATTGTGAGACTGTATAAGTATTGGGTTATTATTATTAAGATGTATCCCTAACGGGCGGGGACTGATGTAAAAAAGCACATATGTGCTTATTCATTATCCTCGAAATAAAAGAATTTGTCATTGTCTCTCTCTCTCTCTCTCTCTCTCTCAATCTCTCTCTCTCTCTCTCTCTCTCTCCTCTCTCTCTCTCTCTCTCATCTCTCTCTCTCTCTCTCTCTCTCTCTCTCTCCCTCTCTTGTTTTGTTGTTTTAGTGTCTTATGTCTGTTCTTTAGGTGTGTGTGTGTGTCGGTTGCGTGTGTGTTGTTTTGTTATCTTGTTGTCTTCATTTATCTCTTTCTAGATGTTAGTGTGTCTGTGTCTGTGTGTTAGGGGGTACTGTACTGAAGTCAAGGTACATGAACAGTCACCCTCCCACTAGCCAACCACGCACCTTATCAAGGAGAAAGCCAGTTCTCTGACCACTGAGCTATTCCCGTCCCCAATAATAATTATCACGGAATACATCTCTCTGAATGGATATTTCCACACAAAAAAGACTCGAACCCTTGCCATGCCTTCACTATTTCATCCTATCACGAATTTAAGGTTCTAACCACTTGGACTATCACCCCACCACCCCTCTATAGCTCCCTACGCCTCACGCCATGAACGATGCTGTGTTGTTGCTGTTGCAGAAGAGGGAAGCTGAGCTGTGTTGTGTCTTTACTTGGCTGTTGTGGGCCCTGGATCACAGCAGATTACTTACTTACTGCCAACATCACCACAGCTGAGGACTGGGATTCTTTTGGTTCCTCTTTGTTTCTTTTCCTTTCCATCTACAGTGATCCTAGATACTGCTACTGCTACTGCTACTGCTGCTGCTGCTGCTGTTGTTGTTGTTGTTGTTGTTGTTTCTGTTGCTGCTTCTGTTGCTGCTATGTTGTTGTGGTTGTTGTTGTTGCTGCTGCTGCTGCTGCTGATGATGATGATGATGATGCTGCTTCTGTTGCTGCTTGAGCTGCTATTTTTGTTGTTGTTGCTGATGTGCTGCTACTCCTACTGTTGTCGTTGTTGTTGTTGCTGCTGCTGCTGCTGCTGCCAGTGGTGGTGGTCGTGATCATGATGATGATGACGATGATGATGATGATGACGACAACGACGAAGACGATGATGATGATGACAACAAGGCCTGCTACGTGAACGACAATGACAATGATGAGGACAATAACGACGACGATGATGATAGTGATGATTGATACTAATGAAGAGGAGGGGGTGAAAGGGTGATGATATTATTGTTTCATGGGTTTATTGTTTTCGGTACTCATATCTAATACAAATGTATGGGTTAGCGTCCTACTTATTTAAGAAATAAAGGTGCGAACAAGAGAAAATTGGAACACTATTGGAATTCATTGAAGAGAAAGACCACATGGGAAATTCGCGAATCTCTCAATACCCTCTATACCTGTTTGTCTGTCTCTCTGTCTGTATCTCTCTCTCTGTCTCTGCATGCCTGCCTGCCTGCCTGCCTGCCTCTCTGTCTCTCTCTCTGTCTCTCTCTTTCTCTCTATCTCTGAGTGTGTGTGTGTGTGTGTGTCTGTCTGTCTGTCTCTCTCTCTCCTCTTCTCTCTCTCTCTCTCTCTCTCTCTCTCTCTCTCTCTCGTCTCTCCTCTTCCTTCCCTTTCCTCTCCTTCCTCCTCTCCTCCCCCTCTCTCTCCCTCCTCCCCCCCTCCCCCTCCCACTCCTCCTTTCTCTTCCTTTCTCCTCCTTTCTCCTTCTCCTTCTTCTCCATCTTCTTCCTCTCATTTTTTTTTTTGGGGGGGTCAGTCTGACAGGGCTGGCCACAAAGGCAGCTAAAACCTTCCGAGCTCTCTGTAATGCTCCATGACTTATTGCAGACAATCATGTGCTCATGATAATCGGTATCAGACTCCACCATCATCGATGCTGCAATCTGGGAAGGCACTTCCACGTCACTTCCGTTTCCTGCGCACGTAGATCATGGCTAGGGGTGGTAGAGGAGGAGGGAGGAGAAGGGGAGGGGGGGGGGGGGGAGGTAGGGGTGTGTGGAGGAAAGAAGATGTCCTGGTTTCTTTCTTGGGGGATGGTGTCGGGGGGGAGGGGGGGGGGGTGTTGTTGGTGGTTGGTGGTGGGGGCTTTGTCTCAGGAGATTTTCAGGCGCGATGGTGAATGATGGTGACGTTTGTGAGGGGAAAAAAAGATTATTGGTTAGTGGTGGTTTGTGGGGGGTTTTGGGTTTTGTGTGTGTGTTGTCGTGTGTGGTGTGTGTGTGTGGGGGGGGGGGGGGGGGGAAGGGGAGGTGTAGGAGTGGTGAAGTGGGGTAGAAAGTGGGGTGTGTGTGTGGGGGAGGGTGTTCTGTGTGTATGTGCGCGCGCGTGTGTGTGTGTGTGTGTGCCAGAGAGGAGAGAGAGAGAGAGAAGAGAGAGAGAGAGGAGAGAGAGAGAGAGAGAGAGAGAGAGAGAGAAGAGAGAGAGAGAGAGAATGGAATGAATGAATGAACAAACAAGAGTAGGGTACGAGAGAGAGAGACAAAGACAGAGACAGAGAAAGACAGAGAGAGGCAGAGAGGGAATGTGGAGATATGTGCGCGTAAGTATTTACGTGCGTGCGTGCTTATAAGCATGTGTATGTGTGTGTACGTGTACGCATGCGGGCGTTGCGTGTGTGTGTGTGTGTGTGTGTGAGCGCGTGTATGTATTATTGTCGTTGCTGTTGTTGTTGTTGTTGTTGCTGCTGCTGTTGTTGCCAGTGCCCCTGCATCTGTCAGACAATCGTCACTACAATCGTCACTGCATTCTCTTCCTTTGTCTCTTACTCTCTACACGTCTCCTTGATATCCGTGCATGCTGCAATTTGTCAGCTGGCTAAAAGTGGTACGTGTTATATATATATATATATATATATATATAATATATATATATATATATATATGTGTGTGTGTGTGTGTGTGTGTTTGTCCGTCGTGTCCGACGATGACCTCCAAAACAGCAGAGGAGGCAGCTGCTGTTTTGGAAACTGGGCAGAAATTTGATTATAGTGGAGATGCCTTGCCCACAGTACATTCCCACTCTCTCCACCAAGTGGGCATAAAGACAGTCAGCGTTGGAGATGTTCTCCAAAGGCCAACCAGCCCCCAATTTCTGCAGCACATAAGGACTGTGCGAGTCAAGCCTTCTAGTCAGAGAGTCATAGATAGTCGATCACTAAAGACTAAGCTGTAAAGTGGAATTCCATGAGTGGGAAAGCCACTGGTCATACAGCCTCTCACTTTGCTGTTGCCCCCAGCGTCAATGGTTTAATCAAGAACTGTGATAAAGCCCTGGCGCTGACGGCACGATATATATATATATATTCCTTCAATCCACCGTCACTACAACCGAAGCTGGAACTATTATCTCCTAAAAAAATGAATTGAAGTGAGGAACGCACGTAGAACATCTTGCGCACACGTTAAACCTTGCTCCGCTTTTTGGAAGAGTAGGCTATTTATTTATCTATTTATTTATACCGCTTTAAGTCACGAGATTTCTCTGCGTGAAATTCGGGCTGCTCTCCCTGGGGGAAAGCACGTCGCCACGAGAGCAGCGCCACTCAAAAGCTATTGTGTGGCGGTGGGAACGGATGACAAAATTCACAAAACTGCAAACACATGGGGACTGGATGTTAAAAAAATGGTATGTGAGTGTTTATTTGATTATCCTCGAAATGAAAGAATAAAATAAAAAATAATAAAATGAGTTTAAAAAAAAATAGTTTATGGCATTTTAGTGACTTACCAAGTCTGAATAGCAGCAAACTCATGTTATGTGTTGCAAATTATCTTTTCTTTTTAATTTTAGAAGAATCCTTTGCTTTAATGATTTCAGTCTGCAAGATGAACAAACAAGCGAACGAATGAACGCCTGAGGTTGGGTCTTTTTTAGAGTAATAGAAAAAGCTCTGAATCTGTTTTGTTTCTTCTCTCTTTTCTTTTTCTTTTCTTTTCATCCAGCTGTCAAAATTAGAAAAAAAGTAAAGAATAACAAAGTTTAAGAAAAAAACCAGGGTGTGACGGAAAATTAAATCAGAATATATAAACATGTATGGAAACAACAGCTGTAAACAGTCCATATTATTGACAAGTATGAGGAAGGAGATAAGAATATTTTTATTTTCAAAAAAACTTGTTAATTTGAACGCAATCGCAAAGATATGCGATCAAAGAGACGGACATGAAAGGGTCCGCAATTAGTGTAGTTCTCCAACCTCTTCAAGAATTAAAGAAATCATTTAAACAGATTATTTTTTGAGAGAAGAAAAAAAAAATGCTGACGTTCAGGCATTAATTTCTGAGGCCCTTGAAAAGCGGAAATGACGAATAATTGTTAATATGACAGTTGAAGATTACAATAATTATTTGCTAGAAGAAAATAGTTTAAATTTTGGGAAACACCTGTCAAACTAGTTTGTTCAGACATGGAAGGTGAAGGCTGAGTGGTGCTGGAGTCTGTCTGAAGAACGGTGTGTTGGAATGTTTGAATATTTGGGGAGGAAAAGCACGGTGCTTTTAAAAAAAAACACGTATGCATTTATACTGTGACCTATCAGCGAAGGATAAAACTCTGTTGCTGTATCTATTGGTGATGATAGTGGCGGCTGTAGTTTGAGATATTGTTACTTTGATTTAAACAATACCCAAGAGTGGTCATTTCTCAAGCAAATTAAAAAAAAGAAAGAACAACCAACCAACCAAACAAAAACAGAAATTAAAAGACGAAACGTCTAAGAACATGCTCGTGAAAGACGATTTTTTTTTTTCAAAAGTCTGGAGACAATCTGAATGGACTGCTTGAAACAAAGGAGTCCCTCACCTCACCTCACCTCACCTCACTTCACCTCACCATACCTATCCCATAGTCTGTTATACCGTAAGGGCACTACTAAAGATTTTGCAACCAGCTTCCTCCACTCCTCCCTCACTGTTCTCAGCTTTCTGCAGTATGTCGTATCACTCCAAGCAAAGCCAGTCCACTCTCTGATGTCTTCCCATCGTTAAAAGGGTTCAGAAGACCTAGAAATGACTGTGGCAGGCGATGTCTTCTTACAGGTACCATGTCACAAGAGGGTTTCTCTGTATGGATGACAGAGTGTGAGGGAAGAGGGGTGGTTTTGTATTAAAAAAACCAACAAACGTTATTCAACAAGAGGTCATTTTATTTCATGCCAAGGTCTTTTTGCATGAATTTAGTGTGAAAATCATCCAACACTTTTTTCTATGACTTATATGAATAAAATAAGAAGATTTATTATTTGTTTTAAAAACCTTCACAGGTGGTAATCTTCCATGTCTTTTTGTTTGAATGTGACTCAGAAATAATGTCTTGACCTGGACATTCAAATTGCCAGGACAATGTCTTGAATGTACATTCATTTTACAGCATACAAATCTGAATCACCATTTAATGGACTGGCCCATAATTTTGGATTATATCTTTTTTTTCGTTCCTTGGCTAGAGCTGCGAGGTTCACTATTGGTGAGATGTCTGCGTTTGCGACCATTTTAGATTATGTTTATTCAGAAAACAAACAACAACAACAACACACCCAAAAAGCAAAAATACCCAACAAACAAAAAACAAAACAAAAACTACACCCCAACACCCCTTATCCCCACAAATAAGAGCAACAGCAAGCAAATTAAGAGCTCATAACGTGCCCTAACTTTTCCCCATCATTAGGGTAGCCGCATTCCGACTTCGGGGAGGATTATAATCGTCTTCTTGTTCTTGTTCTTGTTTTTGTTCTTCTTGTTCTTGTTGTTGTTCTTGCTGTTGTTGTTCTTGCTGTTGTTGTTCTTCTCCTTCTTGTTCCTCTTGTTCTTGTTCTTGTTCTTCTTCTTGTTCTTGTTCTTGTTCTTGTTCTTCTTCTTGTTCTTCTTCTTCTTCTTCTTCTTCTTCTTCTTCTTCTTCTTCTTTTCTTCTTCTTCTCTTCTTCTTCTTCTTCTTCTTCTTCTTCTTCTTCTTCTTCTTCTTCTTCTTCTACTTCTTCTTCTTCTACTTCTTCTTCTTCTTCTTCTTCTTCCTTCTGTTGTTGTTGTTGTTGTTGTTGTTGTTGTTGTTGTTGTTGTTGTTGTTGTTCTTCTTCTTCTTTCTTCTTCTTCTTCTTCTTCTTCTTCTTCTTCTTCTTCTTCTTCTTCTTCTTCTTGTTCTCCTCCTCCTCCTCCTCCTCCTCCTCCTCCTCCTCCTCCTCCAGCATTCCCTGGCTATGCTAAATGTTCAATCTGGTCTGTATGGCGAAGTCTGCAGTCTATCTTAGTAACCCCGCCGGTCCCCACAGGTTTTTATTTTTTTCCTGAAATTCTACTGGGCTGGGGACGGGATGGCTCAGTGTTCAGAGCACTCGCTTTCCCCCAGGCAAGGTTAAGCAGCATCGAGCGTGGTTACCAGTTGGATGGGGGGCCGTTTATGCGCCTTGGCTTCAGTACAGTTCCCCCAGCTGTAAATGAGTACCTGCCCTCTTTAGGGTCAGGGGAAGGTAAGGAAACGAAGGAGAGGAGATGGGCGCCGCCCTCAATATGCTGGCCTCTAGAGAAGCTGAGGTCTCTGACGCCTTCGCTCCCCTACGACCTTATTAAGTTATGGGACACCTTTACCTTTATTGGGCTGGGCCACGCCTGGTGCCTCAGAATGTTGAAGTGTTCAATTACTGCTACTCATGAGGACAATGTCACTGTATCTCATAGCCAAAGAAAAAAAACCAAAACAAAAGACACAAAAACAACCCAAAACACCTCTTATCTCACACACACACACAAAATTCCTGTCAAGATGTTAACACCTTCTGCTCTGTCACGTGGTGGCGCTGTTGTTATCATTATTATCAGAAGGCACACGGAAGAAACATGACAAGAATGAGGGAGGCACTGAAAGGGTTAAGGGACTGTTTGTTTTTATCCTGTCCCCGATCTTGTCTTCTTTGTTAATCTCTTTTCGGGTTCCGCCACCCCCCCCACCCCCCCTACCGTATGTGTGTGCATGTGCGTGTGTGTGTGTGGGGGGCGGGGGGGTGGGGGGGTGCGAGTGTGAGAGAGAGAGAGAGAGAGAGAGTGTGTGTGTGTGTGTGGGCGCGCTGGCGTGTGAGTAGTGTTTGTGTGTGTGTGTGTGTGTGTGTGTGTGGAGCCTTGTTTTAAAGAAACCAACAGTAGCGAGGTGATAGGGTGAAGGAAGAGGTGTGTGCGTGCGTATATGTGTGTGTGTGCGCGTGCGTGTATGTGTGTGCGTGCGCGCGTGTGTATGTGTGTGTGTGTGTGCGCGCGCGTGTGTATGTGTGCGTGTATGTGTGCGTGTGCGTGCACGCGCGCGCGTGCGTGTGTGTGTGCGAGTGCGTCTGTGTGTAAGTGTGGTGTGTGAGGAGCATTGTTTAATTAAAAAACCAACAGTAGTGAGATGATAGTGAAAAATAGGAGGAGGAGGGGGGAGGGGGTTGAGGGAGGCTGTTGTCAGCAAGAAAAGGTGGCTGGCAAACATGTTATGTGTAGAAAGAATGTTCTGTTTGTGCTGCTATAACCCCGTCCTTCCCTCCTTCCTTCCTTCCTGCCTTTCTGAAGGTAGGCAGAAACTCAAGAAGCAAAAATACCCAACAAACAAAAAAACCCTACACCCCTTCCCCCTACAAATGAGAGCAACAGCAAGCAAATTGATAGCTCATAACGTGCCCTAACTTTTCCCCATCATTAGGGTAGCCGCATTTCGACTTCGGGGAGGATTATAATCGTCTTCTTGTTCCTGTTCGTCATGTTCACCTTGTTCTTCTTGTTCTTGTTGTTGATGTTGTTGTTGTTCTTCTGCTTCTTCTTGTTCTTGTTGTTGTTGTTGTTCTTGTTGTTTGTTGTTCTTCTTCTTCTTCTTCTTTTTCTTCTTCTCCTTTTGTTCTTCTTGTTCTTCTTGTTGTTCTTCTTGTTCTTCTTGTTCTTCTTGTTCTTCTTGTTCTTCTTGTGTTGTTGTTGTTGTTTCTTCTTCTTCTTCTTCTTCTTCTTCTTCTTCTTGCTCTTCTTGTTCTTCTTGTTCTTCATATTTTTTTTGTTTTTCTTGTTCTTGTTCTTGTTCTTCTCCTCCTCCTCCTCCTCCTCCTCCAGGGTTCCCTGGCCATGCTAAATGTTCAATCAGGTCTGGATGGCAAAGTCTGCAATCTATTGTAGTAACCCCGCCGGTCTCCACAGGCTTTTTTCCCCTCGAGCTCTACTGGCCAGGGGACGGGATAGCTCAGTGGTCAGAGCACTCGCTTTCCCCCCAGCCAAGGTTAAGCAGCATCTAGCATGGTTACCACTTGGATGGGTGACCGTTTGCGTGCCTTGGCTTCAGTACAGTTCCCCCAGCTGTAAATGGGTACCTGCCCTTTTTAGGGTCAGGGGAAGGTAAAGAAACGAGGGAGAGGAGATGGGCGCCGCCTGCAATATGCTGGCCCCTAGGGAAGCTGTGGTCTCTGACGCCTTCGCTCCCCTACGACCTTATTAAGTTATGGGACACCTTTACCTTTCTTGGGCTGGGCCATGTTTGGTGCCTCAGAGTGGTGAAGTGTTCAATTACTGCTACTCGTGAGTACAATGTCACTGTGTCTCATAGCCAAAGAAAAAAACCCAAAACAAAACACACACAAAAACCCAAAACACCTCTTATCTCACACTCACACACACACACACAAAATTCCTGTCAAGATGTTAACACCTTCTGTTCTGTCACGTGGTGGCACTGTTGTTATCATTATTATCAGAAGGCACACGGAAGAAACATGACAAGAATGAGGGAGGCAGTGAAAGGGTTAAGGGACTGTTTGTGTTTATCCTGTCCCCGATCTTGTCTTCTTTGTTAATCTCTTTTCGGGTTCCCTCACCCCCAGCCCACACCCCCCGGGTGTGTGTGTATGTATGTATGTATGTGTGTGTGTGTGTGTGGTGTGAGAGAGAGAGAGAGAGAGAGAGAGAGAGAGAGACAGGGTGTGTGTGTGTGTGTGTGTGTGTGTGTGTGTGTGTGGAGTCTTTTTTTAACAGAAACCAATAGTAAGTAGGTGATAGTGGTGAAGGAGAGGGTGTGTGCGTGGTGTGTATGTGTGTGTGCGTGTGCCCCCCTGTGTATGTGTGCGAGTGTGTCTGTGTGTGTGTGAGGGGCCTTGTTTAATTTAAGAAACCAACAGTAGTCAGATGATGGTGGTGAAGAGAAAGGGGGGGTGGGGGGGGGGGGGGGGCCTGTTGTCAGCAAGAAAAGGTGGCTGGCAAATATGTTATGTGTAGAAAGAATGTTCTGTTTGTGCTGCTAAAACCCCGTCCTTCCCTCCTTCCTTCATTCCTTCCTCCCTTCCTGCTTTTCTGAAGGTAGGCAGACGCCCTTCTTCCCTCCCCCCCCCCCCCCCCCGACACTCCCCTCCTCTCCCCCCCCCCCCCCCCCCCCCCCCCCATCCCCACCCCTCCTTTAGCCCTCATCAACAGTAGCAGACAACGAACAACACTGCTTTCATCGCTAACACAATTTCCGCTGCAGTTGTCACCTTTTTGGCGGCTTTATCTGTCGTGTGGGTGTAACTTGTGTATGTGGAGTGGAGTTTGGGGAGGAGTAGAGTGTGGGGGGGTGGTGGTGGTGGTGGTGGTGTTTGGTGTGGTGTGTGTGTGTGGGGGGGGGTGGGGGTGGGGGTGGGGGGAACTGTGTGTGGGCGGTGGTGTGGTGTGGTGTGGTGTGTATCTGTGGGGGTGGGGTGGGGCGGATTTTTTTATTTATGTATTTATTCTTTTATATCGAGGATAATGGA
>CM054137.1:17749090-17764090 GCA_028751875.1 Rapana venosa | reverse complement strand
CACAACTTAACCCCACCCCCACCTCCCCTCCGAACCACCTCCCCCCACCCACACTCCCCACCCCCTCCCACCACCCCACCCACTCCACCACCCACCTCACCCCAGCCACCCCCACTTCTTTCCACACCCTACCCAACCCCCACCAGCACTGTACCACCAAACACCACCATCAGCACCACCAGCCACACCTCCACCACCACTCTTCACTACTACCCAACTGCACGTACACAAAGAAAACAAACAACAAACAGCAAATAGCTCAGAGAACAACACCATCACAACCCACCAACACACACACACACATGCACGCACACACAAAACACACAGCACACACTCAAGTCTACAAAAAGAGTGAAACCATCACACATTCACACACACACACACACGCACACCAGCACGCACGCACACACACATACACACACACACCTGCAAGTCTTCTTAAAGAGTACAACACCATTCTTAATTCACACATACACACACACATGCGCGCGCGGCACGCACAAACACACACACCAACAAAGTGCACACCATCCATTCACACACACATACATACACACTAATACATAACACACTAATACCCACACAAACACTAACACACAACAACACACACACACTTCTAATAGAGTATACATCATTCTTATTCACCACACACAACACACACACACAACACACACATACAACACACTCTAACAAAGTGCAACACATTCTCTATTCACACAACACACTTATACACTAACACACTAATACCCACACAAACACTAACACACAACACACACTTCTAATAGAGTAAACATCATTCTCTATTCACACACACACACACACACACAAAACACACACACAAACACACACACACTTCAACACTAGCACACACACTCACACACACACACACTAACACACAACAACCACACACTAACACAACACTAACACAACACACACACACACAAACTCTAACACACCTAACACACACACACACACTAAACACACACACTAACAACACACACCTAACACACACCAATTTAATTTTTTAACACACATAACACACACACACACACACACTAACACACACACACACACACACATACACACACACATTGCAATCTTCTAACAGAGTGCCGCAACACCAGTTCCTATTCAGTCACTCTACAATCTTTTCCTCAATCTTCATTATAACAGGAACTCCACAACATCCAACCTAAAGACAAACCCCCAATAGAGAGGGTGGGATTGGAGGTAGGGGTGGGAATGGACGTGGGGGAAGGAGAAGAAGAGGAGGAGGAGGGAGGACGACAGTCGGGAGGACGGTCTAGGGGAAAAAAAAGGTAGAAGGAGTGACGGGGGGGGGGGGGGGGGGGGGGGGGGGGGGGAGGGGGGGGGGGGGGAGAGGGAGAGGGGGGAGAGGGAAATAGAAAAATTGGAAGCGTTCGACGAGCAACTTCCAGCAAGACTTAAGAAAGAAAATGACTCTCACCTTTCCTTTCACTTCCCTTTTCCCATCCCCTCACCCCACCCCTGCTTACCCCCCCCCCCACTCCACCACTACACAACAACACTCACACCACACACACACACACACACACACACACACACACACACACACCACCACCACTACCACCACTTCCACCACCACCTTTCTCCTTTTCTTTCTTTTTACCTTAAAACGTATTTATTTTTCCCTCCTTCCTCTCTTTCACCAAACAAGTCGATCCCAAGCCCCAGCCTACTGCTATAGTTAGTTGGTCGTCTTCGAAACAAGAGAGAGAGGGAGTGAGAGTGAGAGAGAGAGAGGGGGAGAGGGAGGGAGAGAGGTAGAGAGAGAGAGAGGGAGAGAGAGAGATGGAGAGAGAAGGGAAGGGAAGAGAACTGCGGAGCTAGGAATCAAAGGGAGGCAAGAAAAAGCCTCTCCCGGGCTCTAATTGAAACCTTAGCTCCATGATTAGGCTCAATTAGATTAATGAATGCACAAACTTGATATACTTGTAAACATGACCAGCCAGGAGAAAGAGAAAGAGAGAGAGAGAGAGAGAGGGAGGAAAGGGAGAGAGAGAGAGAGGGGAGAGAGAGAGAGAGAGAGAGGTGGGGAGAGAGAGAGAGAGAGAGGAGAGAGAGAGAGAGAGAGAGAGAGAGAGGAGAGAGAGAGAGAGAGAGAGAGAGAGAGAGAGAGAGGGGAAGAAGGGGGAAAAAAAGCAGTGGGGCCATCGTTTGAGGGCTGGGAAAAGACAGAAGGAAATTAGTCATTTACTTTGGGCCTGCTATGCCCGCTTCGATAGGAAACACACACGAAACGCTGGTGGAAAATGTTTTCTTCGTTTTCTTCTTGGTTTTTTTCTTTTTGGTATTTTTTATATATATATATATATAATAAACTGTTCTTGGTTTGTAGGATAGTATTGTCTGCTGCGATCTTTTCTGTGGAAAGTCAACACAACAGAGAGCGAGAGAGAGAGAGAGAGAGAGAGAGGGAGGGAGGGATGGATGGATAGATGAATGGATGGATGAAAGATAGATAGATGGATGGATGGATAGATAGATGGATAAATGGATGGAAGGATGGATGGATGGATGGATGGATGGATGGATGGATGGATAGATGGACAGATAGAGAGAGATAGATATATAGATAGATAGACAGATAGATAGACAGATAGATAGATAGATAGACAGATAGACAGACAGACAGATAGATAGATAGTAAATAGATAGACAGATAGATAGACAGACAGATAGACAGATAGATAGACAGATAGATAGACAGACAAACAGACATATACATAGATAGATAGATAGACAGACAGATAGATAGATAGATAGATAGATAGACAGATAGATAGATAGATAGATAGATAGATAGATAGATAGACAGACAGACAGATAGATAGATAGATAGATAGATAGATAGATAGATAGATAGATAGATAGATAGATAGATAGATAGATAGATAGATGGTAGGCTTTTTTGCTTGGAAAGGCCCACACCAAGTGCGTGACAATATCACTGCGAGGATGTGGTATCTTTTTTTTCTGGTGTTTTTTCTCTTGTGTTTTTAACGAAGAAAAACAAAAACGGTTTGGGAACGTTCAAAGTTAAGTATAGTTTCTTTTCGAGACGTAAAAGAATTCACCACCCGATCGATAATCTCATCACCTCTCTCTCTCTCTCTCTCTTTTCTCTCTCTCTCTCTCTTCTCTCTCTCTCTCTCTCTCTCTCTCTCTCTCTCTCTCTCCTCTCTCTCTCTCTCTCTCTCTCTCTCTCTCTCTCTCTCTCTCTCTCTCTCTCTCTCTCTTTCTCTCTCTCTCTCTTTGCCGACTGTGTATGCAAAACTGGATGCTCGACGAGTCTTGTTAGTAAGATGATTATAGGTGTTTTGATATTTTGGGTTGTTTAGTTTTTAATTGCTGAATCTTATTACGATGATTACGGGTTAGGGTGTTTTGATAGTTTGGGATGTTTAGGTTTTTAATTTTGCTGTTTTTCGCTTTTTCAGTGGGGTTTTGTTGAGGAGAGATTATGGGTAAGGGTATGAATATCGTCTGACTTGTTTTGGGGTTCTGTCTGGTCTGCTGTGTATGTTTCTTGTCTGAGTGCCTATATCTGATTCTCTCAACACACACACACACACACACACACACACACTGCGTTCTTCATTTTCTTCTTCAAAGCATTAACAACATTTAGTTAAGACAGTCAAAATCAAGCACACGATGAAAACAAGAGCAGCACGAAACTATCTCAGAAAACAAAATCCAAAACAAAAATCCGGAAAAAAAATTGGGCAGACTCATTTGAAGAGGAAAAAAAAGATGAATATATAAAAAAAAAAGGAGAGATTGAAATTTAAACACAAAAAAGAGAAAGAAGAAACCTAGAAAGAGAGAGAGAAAAATAAAAAGGAAAAGGGAAGAGATTGAAATTGTGAAATTAAGAAAAAGAAGAAGAAAAAAGTACTGTCGCCCAAATCGCAGTCGGAATGAATACTTCTGTCAAAACAGTGACACTCTGGCGACGGGGAGGGGAAGGGAGAGGGGGATGGGGGGGGGGGGGGGGGAGCAGTACAGAGAATAGCGAGACAGAGAAGGAAAAGAAAACGAGATAGAGACAGACAGAGAGAGAGAGAGAGAGAGAGAGAGAGAGAGAGAGAGAGAGAGAGAGAGACAGAGAGACTATACAGCTTGAAGTCTCCGCGCCTTGCCTAGGTATCAGGGGAGCCCTGAGATTCGCGTGTACCGGGCAAATCATCCCCTCACAACAGCCAGACATAGGGGCAAGCTAAAGATCGCTGACCCTTGAATGGCCGATTCTTTTCTCTTGCAGGGTCGGCGACTGAATTCTAAAACTGGGATTTGAAAGCCGAGAGGCTTCTAATTTACATAAGTCGTATCCATTGCCCCACCATCCGAAACTGATCGCCCGCTCTCACGCTAAGGTCACGTGACCCGCCATGCCGTCGTCCCATTGGCTAACCTGACGACAAGCATGGCGGTGGAAGGTTGGTGGGGTTTGCTTTTAGTTTTTTTTAACTTTATTTTTGGGGGGCATGGCAGTGGGTAAGAGTGTGTGGCAGTCAAGCTGCTTGATTGTCTGTGTCAAAGTTAAAGGCAATGAGGAGAGATAGGAACGATGCTCTTTTGGGGTGTTCTTTAGTTTTGATTTGGAATCCGTGTGGGGGGAATGACTATTCGGAAGGAATTAAACATCCTGCGTCTTGTGTTGTCGTTGTGTGATAAGTATTGGTCATTGAGTGACGAGAATGGGAGGAAGGGAAAGTAGATAAGGAAAAGCTTAGAAGAGTTAATTGAAAAAAAGAAAAAAGAAGATGCAGAGCTTGGAATTGTGGAAGCTGTGATAGACTACCAGATTTTATACATGGCATGCTTCTTTGTAGCCTACCAAATGTGTTATACAACCATGAGAACAGATTTGTACTAAGAATGAATTTTACAAAGCACTTGGTATAGTTCTTTATGTGACAATAATAATTATTTACCACTATTCAAAGAAAAAAGGATTAAACTACTTTACCATTTTTTTAGGACATCGTTGGGTTTTTTATTGCCAAAGTTGCTAGTCTTTAAGACCAACATAAAAGTTGTGTAAAGAATGTTAACATAGTTTTCACTTTTAGAAAAATCTGTAAAATGTCAGCCATGTCTCTTGACAACCAAAAGTAACACACTAACAACAGCTGCAATAACAGCAGCAGCAGCAACAACATATGGCATGTATTGATGACAACAATTATTATGCCGAATGTAAAGATAAGCTCTGACAATTCTGAAAACATTTTGGTGCAAATCATACGTTAAACATAAAACAAGTGTAACATGAAGAACGTAATCAGCATAGCAACAACAAGCTTATATTATTGTGCTCAAGGGCAACATCGACATTCACATGGCGGCTTATTTATCTATTCTTTTATTTCGAGAATAATGGAATGAGCACATATGTGTTTTTTCCTCCAGTCCCCGTGTGTATACAGTTTGTAAATGTTGTCATCCTTTCCACCGGCACACAATGGCCTACTCTTCCGAAAAGTGCACAAGATGTTCTGTGTGCGTTGGACACACGGGACCTCGGTTTATAGTCTCATCTGAAAGGCATTTAGGGGGGATGGAGTCAGCACTGATGTTAACTCCAGAGGAAAAGTCCTCTTGAATGAGATTCGAACCCGGGGCAGCAGATCACGAGCGCATCACTCTAACCACCAGGCTATCCTGTCCCCCTTATTATCGCTATAGCAACCAAAGAAGAAAACAGAGGAAATGGCTACATAGAAAGATAACAGTATTAGCATTCACATCTGATAAAACATTTGACGATTGTCTCAAAAAGCCATGTCTATTAAATAAATAAACAGCCATTTTGACAAAAAAATATGCCAGAATCCTTTGGCGTGCTACCCATCCAATAAGTTAAGAAATAAAAGAAAAGTAAAGGAAGAGAGATTAAAACAAGAGTAAAGGCAAGATAAACATAACTATCAACAACAACAATCATTTCAATATAACTGGCATTAATTTAACAATAAAACTGGGGGGTTTCCAGATGTCACTGAAAACATGAAATAACAGATGTCTTCGAATATTTTTTAATAAGGCACACAAGTCATGATAAATATTAAGGGGAATTGCACAAAGAAAAAAACCACCTCACAGTTGAGCATAATTATAATACTTGCAGAGGATGCACATAATTATGTCTTAAAACCTGGCAGTGCGCAACTGAAACTAAATCAACATAAGGTTTTTGTATTTTTTCTTATTTTTGTTATTTTTTTACCCTTATTATGCCGATTTTAAGTAATAATGTAGGTTCTAGTCTTTCAGATTCCACTGTGATTATACATAAGTACTATGTATAATACGCTTTTTATCGTTTTTGTTGTTGTTTTGGCGGTTGTCGGACATTTGTGGGGGCGTTGGTTTGTTTGTTTGTTTTTGGTTGGTTTGGGGTTTTCTTTTTTTTTTTTTTTTGGGGGGGGGGGGGGTGAGAGGAGGGGGGGGGGGGGGAGTTTTTTCAAATTATCATTGGTGATGAGTTCGGGATTTCGTTTGTTTTGCGTTTTGTTGTTATTGCTTTTTCGTTTCTAAAAATGTCCACGGGGATAAGAATTATTCTTGACAAAATCTAACAAACAAAATAGAAACAACACTTCAATAAACATAAGTTACAAAACCAAGTTTTATATGCACACAGGAACAAACTCAACAGGGTGGCGCTAACTAGTGCAACATGTTCTCTTCGTAGAAAATGCCAGCCTGAATTCCTTGCAGAGAATTTTTGTTTATTGCCATGTAATCATAGTGTCTTTTCCCCTTCAGTGTGTGTGTCAAGTCAAGTCAAATTGTTATTTCCAGATAGTACATTGAATAAGCAATGCATTTGCTTTTTAGCCATCTATTTAGAAACAAAAATTAATTATGTAATATTTAATGTGTGTGTGTTTGCGTGCGTGCGAGCGTGTGTTTATGTGTGTTGCTGTTATTGTTATCATGGTAGTACAGTATTGAATTGTTATTTATATGTTATTTATATTATTCAGCAAATTAAAACAATTTCTTGAAAAAATTCTATGCATTACTATTCACTAAAAATACATTTTTACACATTCTTTTAAAGATAGAAAAAGGCCAGCTTTTTTTTTAATGACTAATACCCACCCCAACCCTTGCCCCTCAATAGAATGAAAAAGGAATTAACCAAATAATAGTAATAATAATAATAATAATAATAATAATAATAATAATAATAATAATAATGTATGGAATTTATATAGCGCTGAATCTTGTAAAGCAACAAATCAAAGCGCTCAAATGAATTTTTTTTAAATCGAGGATAATGGAATAAGCACTCATGCACTCCATTGGTTTTTTTATGCCAAAGAAGCAAACAAACAAAAAAGATCATTCATTGTTCATAAAACAAATAATGTTCAAAAAAATGTTCATTAAAAACTGTTCATTTTCACTCAGCATCTGCCCCACAAAAGATTAAAAACTAAATTTTATTTTTACAATTCTTTACAGTTATTTTTGTTTTGTTTTTTTTTAAATAAGATTTTTACATTAAGATTTCAACAGCATTTGACATTGTCCCCTGAGAAAATAAAACCCAAACACAATTTTTTTGTTTTTGTTTGGGGTTTTGGGGCGTTTATGTTTTTTGTTGTTGTTGGGGTTTTTTTGTTTGTTTTTTTTTGGGGGGTGCAGTGGTTGTTGCTGGTGGTGGTGTTTTTCTTTTTCTTCTTTTTTGGGGGATGGGGGGGGGGGGGGGGGGGGGGGGGGGTCAGGGCGGGGAGTTTTTGATGCTTGTATGTTTCGCTGGCTGGTGTTGTTGATTTTTTTAACCATATGTTTGTAAAGTTATGTTTTGACATTAATTACTACCTGCGGAAAGTGTGTGTGTATGTATGTATGTATGTATGTATGTATGTATGTATGTATGTATGTATGTATGTATGTATGTATATATGTATGTGTGTATGTGTATGTGTATGTGTACGTGTGTGTACTGGACTAGCTCTATGAAGAATCGGAGGAATAGAACATTATGATTAATATATTTTGTAAGGACGTTTGAAACTGTATTTTAATTTTCACATACCTTCAATTATTATATTTTTTATTACTACTATATTACAGCTAATATTTTGTAATAAATAAAAATGAAATCTATTTCTTTCTGGACTGACAGAAAATTGTACAAACATTTTTCATTTTAGCGAACAATTCTTTCTTTAATTTTTTTAAGTTCCTCTTAGCTGAAAGAAAAGTCAAAGTTCTGGATTTGCTTATGGTTAAGTCTGAATTGGGTTGTCATCATGACATCAATGTAATAGTCCTTTCAGTGCAATCATAATCACCAAAATTTCTGAACACCAATTAAAACCCCAAAATATATATCATTAATGTGTGTATATCTTTTGTCATTGGTGCTTTAAAAAAAAAAATCCACTTTTACAGTTTAAACAACTTGATGTCTATCTACCAGATGCCAAATGTGAAGACTGACACTTCCACTGCCGTTGAGCACACTATAAGCTTTTAACTTGTTTTTGCTCCATTGTAAGTATGTATATGTATGAGATTTTGAGAATAACATGTTTCTTAAACCATTTATTTTGTCTCATATACTCTCAAATGTATGCATCTGTTTCTTTCTTTATTAGTTTATTTTTTTATTTCCTTCTTTATCTGACGATTATTTATTTTCTCTGGAAGGAAAAGAAAATTAAGAACGCCACTAATAATGTATATTATTGTTAATGACAACCAAAGAGACAACAGACAGAAAATAATTTTGGAAGAGAAGAAAAAAAAGAAGGCAGAGAAAAGAAAGAGAGCCGGAAAGAAAAAAAAGGAAGGAAGAAAGAAGTGTGTGTTGTGTGTGTGTGTGTGTGTGTGTGTGTGTGTGTGTGTGTGTGTGTGTGTGTGTGTGTGTGTGTGTGTGTGTGTGCGATCGAAAATTTAAATTCTGTTCATCTTACTTGTGAATGGTGGCATGTGTGTAAATGATTTTAATAGAACCGCCTTGATTTGTTTGCTTTACAAGATTGAGCGCTAAATAAACTCCACATAATTATCATCATCTTCTTCTTCTTCATCATCATCATCATCATCATCATCATCATCATCATCATCATCATCATCATCATCATCATCAACAACACCATCATCATTATTTCATTATCATTATTATTATTATTATTATTATTATTATTATTATTATTATTATTATTATTATTATTATTATTATTATTATTATTATTATTATTATTATTAATGTTGTTGTTGTTAATACTGGGTGTAAAAAAAGCACACGGGCGCTTATTCATTAACCACGGAATAAAATAATTTAGAATAAAATGAAATCACATACACACACACACACTCACACACACTACCCCCATCCGACACCCCCCCCCCCCTCAACACACACACACACACACACACACACACACACAAAAATACACACACACGTGCGCGCGTGCGCATCTCTCTCCCCCCCCCCCTCCAACGCACACATCCTACCCCCACCCCCCACCCTCCGCCCCCACAAAACACACACTCAAACATACACACACATCCAGCACCCCCCACCCCCATCCCGCACACACAGTTCCCCCTCCCCCCCCCCCTCCAACACACACACAGCTCCCACCTTTCCCCACACCTTCACCTCTCCCCCACAACACACACACACAGCAACCCACCCACTCAACCCCCCCCTCCCCCCACTCCCGATCCACCACCCCCACCTCACCCCTACCCACTCCATCCCCTACCTCACCCCAAACCCACACACCACCACCTCACCTCCACCCCCACCCACCCCACACTACCCCACCCACCCCCCACCCCACACCCAACCCTACCCCACCCCCTACCTCACCCCACCCATCCTTTTTCTAAAGGATGGATGATTCCGGTTCCTGTTCCCTTCAGGTCATCTCAGTCCTGTGTGACCTGGGAGGTCGTGGAGAGGAGTCCACGAGACTGAGGCTGCTGCAAGAGGTCGCCCTGGCTGTCCCTAGGGGTCTGGCTGTGGGCGCCAGCTCTCTAGCACTTGCAGGATCCGTTGGCTCTCTTTTTCAGGTTCTTTTTTTCTTGTCTTTTCTTGGGTTTTTGTTTTTTTGTGTTTTGATTGTCGTTCTGTCTTCTTCGTTTTTTTTTTTTTTTGGTCGTGCTTTTTTATGTTCTGTATCGCGCCGTGCCAGCTTTCTGTCTTTTTTTTTGGGGTTGGGTGGGGTGGGGGGCAGTTTGCTTTATGAATGATGCTTCTTTTTCTTGTTATTGCTTGTTGTTGATTGTTTTTGTTTTGGTTGTTGTTTTGTTGTGCTGTTGTTGTTGTTGCTGTTGTTGTTGTTGTTGTTGTTGTTGTTTTTTGTTTCTTCTTCTTCTTCTTCTTCTTCTTCTTTTTTCTTTTTCTTTCTTCTTCTTCTTCTTCTTCTTCTTTTCCCTTCTTCTTTTTTACTTTTCTTCTTCTTCTTTTCTTTTCTTTTTTTTCTTCTTTTCTTCTTTTTTCCTTGTTCTTCTTTTCTCTTCTTCTCCTTCTCGCTTTCTTCTTCTTCTTCTTTCTCTTCTTCTCTTCATTCTTCTTCTTCTTCTTCTTCTTCTTCTTCTTCTTCTTCTTCTTCTCATCGTCTTCTTCTTTGCATTTTCTTCTTTTTTTTGTTCTTCTTCTTCTCAGTCTTCTTCGTTTCTTTGCATTCTTTCTTCTTCTTCTTCACGTCTTCTTTGCATTCTTCTTTGTTCTTCTTCTTCTTTTCTCTTCTTCTTCTTGCATTCTTCTTCTTGTTCTTCTTCTTCTTCTTCATGTCGTTGTTGTTGTTGTTGTTCTTCGGCTTCTTCGCAATTCTTCGCAATTCTTCGCAATTCTTTTTCTTCCTTCTTCTTCCTCCTCCTCATTAGTTTAGTGTCCATTGATAAAATGTGCGGCGGGTAGTGGGGGGGGGGGGGGGGAGGGGGGGGGGGGGGGGAATGGGGAGATGGGGGGATGTGCAGTGGTACAATGGATACAGCGAGTTGTTTTGTTCGTGCTTTAATTTCTGAGAGCTTTGTTTCTGGAATCTTGGTTTGGGGGTTGAAGTGGGAATTTCTTTGTGTGTGTATTGTATTCTTTTATATCGAGGATAATGGAATAAGCACGTATGTGGGTTTTTTTTTACATCCAGTCACCGTGTGTATGCGGTTTTTTAAATTCTGTCATCTGTTCCCACTGGCACACAATGGCCTACTCTTACGAAAAGCGGAACAGGTTTTAACGTGTGCACAAGATGTTCTGCGTGCGTTCGCACACTGGACCACGATTTATAGTCTCATCCGAAGGACTTTTGGGGAGAGTGGAGTCTGCACTGATGTTAACTCCAGAGGAAACTATCCCTTTGAACCGGAATCGAGCCCGGGTCGTCAGATTGAAAGCGCAATGTTCTAACGACTAGGCTATCCCGTCCCCGGGATCATAGTGAGTGTGTGTGTGTGTGTGTGTGTGTGTGTGTGTGTGTGCGTGTGTTGGTTTGTTCTTTATTACTATTTATTTTATTTTATTATTTTATTTATATATATATATATATATGTATATTCTATTTTTTGTTTTTCTTTCTTGGCTAGGGCTCCGAAGTTCACCAATGGTGAGATTTTGCGTGTGCTCCTCATTAATTTGTGTCATCCGTTCCTACCAGCACACAATGGCCTACTCTTCTGAAAGGCGGAAAGTGTTTCAAAGCGTGCACAAGATGTTGTCTGTGCGTTCATAAACGGGACATCGATCTGGTCTGAAGGACTTTCGGTGGAGTGAAGTCAGTACTAAATTAAATGCTAACTCCAGGAGGAAAATCCCCTTGATTGGGAGTCTCGGTGGTGGCTCGAACCCGGGCCGTCAGATCACCAGCGCAACGCTCTAACCACTAGGCTATCACACAGACCGAATACGGTCTATAATGAGATATTCTAACTGAAAACAGATTGAAAAGCAAATGCAAAAAGAAAAAAGAAAGAGAGAAAGAAGGAAGGAAGGAAGGAAGAAAGGAAGGAAGGAAGGAAGGAAGGAAGGAAGAAAGAAAGAAAGACAGAAACAAACAAACAAACAAACAAAAATGTGCGAAAGCCAGGTGATGCAATCTGACCAGACCACTTCAGTAGTTTCACCATGGGGAGTATGCTCTTCGTGTGACCGTGCAGTTGCCTTGTCAACAATTAATTTTTTTTTTTAATCAAGCATACAACAAATAAAACATAAGACATACAGCACCTTCCACAAAACTTCTTCGTATAATCACTCAAGTGTCCTTCCTGGTCTTGTTTCTGGCATTTTCATCCAATACCTTATTAATATGAGATGCAATGCCAGCTGAGTGTACGCATGCCACTGGCCCAAAACAGACTAACTTGAAGATCAAGGCAGGTCAACGCCAGTCATGGATGGGACGGCTCCTAATCTAATCCAGTATTGATAATTATGCCTTTCTGTGCCTCAATAGATGTATTGCTCTTTTTTCCAGACACCATTTTTTTAAAATCAAATATATGATAAATGGTATACAGAATCAGAATCAGAAGGATAATCAGAATCAGAATCATCATCATCATCATCGTCGTCGTCGTCGTCGTCGTCGTTATCGTCATCGTCATTATTATCATCGTCGTCATCATCATCGTCGTCATCTTAATCATCATCATCATCATCATCATCACCATCATCATCATCATCATCATCGTCGTCGTCATCGTCGTCGTCGTCGTCGTCGTCGTCATCACGATCATCATCATAATACATCTCTTTGAAAGCAAATCAAAACACTTAAACTCAACTTGTTCGATATGTCTTTATGTGAACATACATGTGTCTTATTCTTGCTTCAGACAACATTTTAGTTTATGAAATAATCATATAAAAGATAATACACGCTAATGCAACATGCAACAAACGCCTTTTCCCTCTTCATTCGTTACAAGAAAACTCTACTCACAACAAAAGCTGGCGAAGAAACAAAATTCGTGATGATGTTGCGGTGTACAAGAAATGAAATCTATTACAGTATTAGGTTTAGACTGTTATTAATTCATTGGAACATAAATAAATCAACATGAAATGAAAAGTACTAGCTATATTATGAAAGAAAAGCTTCGGAGTCTCCCCCCCCCCCCCCCCATCCCTCCCCCTCCCTCCTCCTCCTCCCTATCCCTCCCCCTCCCCTCAACGGTAGTTGGGATGGGGTTGGGCTTCCTAGCCTTTACACCATAATTATATTGTTCTTGTGGAGAACAACGATACATGAAGAAAAAAAACACACCATAGCTTGCTACTAGCTCTTAACATTACTTATTTAGGCAGTTACATTTTCGTATGTTTGTTCTTCTTTCTTTCTGTCTGTTTTTCTTTCTTTTTTTCGTATGTCCACTTCTAGGATGGACAATGGAATGATGTCAATAAGAAAGTCCATGGATCGGTGGTCTAGAGGTAACGCGCCTGCCTAGAATGCGAAAAGTCCGGGTCGGAAGTGCGCGGTGGTTCGAATCCCGTTTGGGCCCGAAACTTTTCCCCCATCCATTAGTCCATGAGTGGTAGCCTGGGCGTTAGTCTTTCGGATGAGAAGATAAACCGAGGTCCCGTGTATTACACAAACTTATTCTGCTCACGTAAAAGAACCCACGGCAACAAAAGAGTTGTCCCTGGAAAAATTCTTAGAAAAAAGCCACTGATAGGGAAACAAATACAGTTGCAGACAAACCACAAGAAAGGGTGGCGCTGCTCTTGTGGCGACGCTCTCTCCCCGGGGAGAGCAGCCCAAATTTCACGTAGAGAAATCTCGTGGCTTAAAGTGGTAAAATGAAAATGAAAATGAAATGAAAATATTCAAGTCTGTGATTGTTTTGTTTTCATCAGTATGATGTGCAACATCTTAATAAATAACTATAACGACATGGTTTAAATCCAAAAGACATGCAAAATGTCGTGGTATGTAACAGTTGGCGAATTTACTCGTATTTACAACGTATATGTAAACCATTTAAATTGTGAACTAGAATACAATATCTAAATAACAACACATTCAACAGCTTTGGAAAAGTTTTACGCTCAATGTGGAAGCAGATTAGATATCCACGGAGTAATCGTCCTTGAACAGAAGACTTTTATTTTTAAAGTAACGAATTTACTCATTTTACACATACACGATTTTCAGATGATAAAAGCAATATTTATTAATATATTAAAAACCGCGAGAAGAAGCTTAAAATGTAGAACAATTTAAGCATAAAGCGCTTCATTTTATCTTGAATTTGTGGACAAAAGAAACAAAAGAAAAAACCCAAACAAACTTAAATAGCATTAACGGATGAAGATTAAACATGCCATGCGCAAAGTTACTCTCCTGCATAATTATTGATGTTCAACTTCAACACATATCTTTCCTTACTCCTCACTTGTAGACCCAATGCACAGCTGATCATTTACAAAAGTATTTCCATAAATATATCGGAAAACAACAACAACAACAACAACAAGAACCAAAGACAACGAAGGAATTGAGAAGACAGCAAATTTCATTGTTGGAGAGAGACAATGACAATGTTACATTCTTTTATTTCGAGAATAATGAATAAGCACTCATGTGCTTTTTTGCATCTAGTCCCCGACCTTAGGGATATATATGATGATAAAGTAAAAAAAAAAAAAAAAAGACTAATACACTCACACAGTATGAGAGAGAGAGAGGTGAGCGCGTGCGCCAGCACACTTGTATACAATACAGCACTTAAATTCGATTGAATAATAATTTTTTAAAAACTAGTACAGCTCTTGTGCAATATAGAACTTTAAAAAACGACCTACTTCTAAGGAAATCAAGTCATTATTTCGTGCATGTGTTTGAATAATAAAGCGAAAATTCTTTCAAAATTGATTTGCTTTTCTTTAAAATATAGCTATTTGAATTGCATAACTTACTTTCACAAGTTTAACTCGACCCAACTGAATTCAATAAAAATAAAATAATAAGAGTA
>CM054137.1:17739090-17746590 GCA_028751875.1 Rapana venosa | reverse complement strand
GAGGTAACGCGCCTGTCTAGAATGCGAAAAGTCCGGGTCGGACGTGTGCGGCGGTTCGATTCCCGTTTGGTCCCGAAACTTCCCCCCCCATCCCCCCATACATTAGACCATGAGTGGTGGTCTTGGCGCTAGTCTTTCGGATGAGACAATAAACCGAGGTCCCGTGTGTTACACAAAATTGTCAGCGCAAGTAAAAGAACCCACGGCAAGAAGAGAGTTGTCCCTGGCAAAATGTTTTGAAAAAAAAGTCACTCTGATAGGGAAATAAATACAGTTGCAGACAAAAAAATTTTTAAGGGTGGCGCTGCTCTTGTGGCGACGCGCTCCCCCCCCCTCCCCCCCCCCCAACCCCCCCCCCCCCCCCGGGGAGAGCAGCCCAAATTTCACGCAGAGAAATCTCGTGACTTCAAGTGGTATAAATAAACATAAATATAAATAAAACAATAAAAATAAAATATACCTGCCCTCACACACTGGATATCAGTCTAAAGCCTCATCGGATGTAATGCTTGGTTCTGCGGGCCAGTTCATCTTTCTTTTAATCTAAACCCATCACTTAACTAAATTCCATCTATCTAAGATAGGTTCCAGCTACCACCAACGAACCTGTTTTAGGGGACTTTCTCCTCAGTGCCCACTCCGCTCCCCAAAGTCCTGCTGGTGAGATTTTGAACCCAGTTCTGTGTGCGAACACATGCAGAACGTCATGCACACACGTTAAACGCTGTTCTGCTTCTAGGAAGAGTAGGCCATTGTTGTGGCAGGAGGAAGGGATGACACAATCTACAAAACTACTTTTGTGCGAGGACTGGGTGTAACAAACAAACAAAATCACATGCGTGCTTATGCATTATTCTTGAAATAAAAGATTTTAAATAGAATAAAAAAATCTGCCTGTCTGTCTGTCTGCCTATATGTATGTATGTCTGCCTGTCTGTCTTTTTGTCTGTCTGTCTATCTATCTATCTATCTATCTATCTATCTATCTATCTATCTATCTATCTATCTATCTATCTATCTATCTATCTGTCTGTCTGTCTGTCTATTTATCTAATTATCTGTCTTTTTGTCTGTCTGTCTATCCATCCATCTATCTATCTATCTATCTGTATGTCTATCTATCTATCTATCTATCTATCTATATCTATCTATCTATCTATCTATCTATCTATATCTATCTATATCTATCTATCTATCTATCTATCTATCTATGATCCATCCATTCAGTCATCAATCTTATCACCAGCTTTTCCCTATTTCAAAACATGTTTCGCTAAAGAGCACTGTCCGCACCAAAGCCCTCTTATATCCAGAACGACATGCTTTTGTTCGTCACATTCATTTTACCTCTGCCACAATCTTGCATGCACTCCTTGACTTCGAGAGAGCAAAACATACCCCCCAAAAAAGGAATGCTAAAAACATGGCAATGTTTGCGTGAGTTCTGGCCACAGCCCTCCTCGTGTTAGGGTAGCAAGGGTCCAAATGGCACATTAGCTTTAATTTGACAGAGCAACGTGCAAGCGGCAATCACTTGGACATTCTCCGCAAGCAACGGCCAAATTAATGATGAATAAAATATACAGGTAAGTTATTACCTTTTCTTGTTTTTCTTTTTTGTATATCAAATTTTAGTTTTTGTTTGCCACTTCCTTGTTAATCATTTTTTTCTCTCTTTTGATTGTTATTTATTTATTGATTTAATGTTATGGAGAGGGAGGGGGGAGGGGGGTATTTGCTTGAATTTTTAGAGTTGTGTCTTCATTTTTTTTTCTTTATGATATTACCCTGGCTTTTTGTTTACGTTCCTCAACAAGACCGCCAAGATTCCCCAATGGGAAGATTTTGTGTATGTGATCGTTTTTATCCACCGTCGCGGTAGCTGCATTCTGACTTCAGAGAGAAGTGATATTTACACACAAAAAAAACGCTAGGTAAAAACCAGAACTCTTAATGTAAGAAAAACAAGGACAGTAACTCAAACAGAAGGGAGGATTGTGCTTTATAGTTCCTATCTCTGCATCTGTGTGTGCGTGTACTCTTTCTTCTAGTAGCTTTTTTTCTCACCCGTTTTACTGATCTGATTTATTCTGTTATCCAACCTCTCACTTGCTGGATAAACTCATCTATTTCTTTGTCAAATTCTCAGAAGGCAGTTATTGCCAACTGTCATATTATAAGTGAAAATGCGTTGCTTCGCCGTCAAACACCTGACAAGTTAGGCTCAGCACATCTGAGTTCAACCCGTGTTCCATGAATCATGCATCTGTCTGTCTACCCATCTATTTACCTGTTTAGATACCCGCCAAAGTATGCTCATTTTGAAAGTGCTTCACCTTTTCAATGTTTGTTGGTGTTTTTTTTTTTACATCAGAGTATTATTTGTTATTCCCTTTTTGTCCTAGCATAACCATGCACTCCTTGACGTAGAGAGCAAAAAAAAAGAAAACAAAAGTAAATACAAACAGGAACAATAAAACAAAAAATCGCGATGTGTGTTTGCGTGAGTTCTGACAACCGCCAACCCCGTGTTAGGGTAGCGAGGGTCCAAATGGCACATTAGCTTTAATTTGAAAGAGCAATGTGCAAGCGGCAATCACTTGGACATCATTGCATGCAACTGTAAAATGATGGATGAACTCACAGACATGGCTTGTTGCTTTTTTTGTATAAATTTATTTCCCTTTTTTATGTTTTTGTTGTGTCGTTATGCTTGTATATGCGTTTTTCTTTACCGTTTGTTAATGGGTTAACTATTTTGAAGATGCATGCAATAAATCTGAATACTAAATCAGAGGGAAGGATTGATAGTTCAGGGAGATAATGGACTTGGTGGAAATGACACAGGGATGTTTATGCTGTTTGAGTGACAAGCTTTAAGTTTCTCTCTGTCTCTCTCTCTCTCTGACTGTCTTTTTCTGTCTGTCTGTCTGTATTTGTCAGTCTGTCTGTGTCTGTCTGTCTATATCTCTATCTCTCTATTTTGACCCTTATTTGCTCTGATTTTGGCTCTTGGTTTATCGCCTGCTTTAACCTTGACCTGCTAGACACGCTTTAGTGTGTCATCTACCAAATCGCAGCCATCTATCTTTCTATCTGTTTACCAACATATTCCACATTAATTTCCACAAAGATACCACTTTCATCATAAAAAAGGCAATCTCATTTCTATTTGAAAACACTCCTATTCACATTTACATGCACTGCTTGTCGTGTTCATTTTCAATTCTGCCACAGCCCAGGGCTTCTTGATGTACAGACAGACAAACAACAATTTTTTTTAATAAACCCCACTGTGTGTTTGTGTGAGGGGACGGGATAGCTCAGTGGTCGGAGCACTCGCTTTCCCCCAGCCAAGTTTAGCAGCGTCGAGCGTGGTTACCAGTTGGATGGGTGACCGTTTGCGCGCCTTGGCTTCAGTACAGTTCCCCCAGTTCACCCAGCTGTAAGTGGGTACCTGCGCTCTTTAGGGTCATGGAAGGTAAAGCAGCGAGAGAGAGGAGATGGGCGCGCCCTCAATATGCTGGCCCTAGAGAAGTGAGGTCTCTGACGCCTCACTCCCCTACACCCTTATAGGTTATGGGACACCTTTACCGTTACCTTTTACTGTGTGCTTGTGTGAGTTCTGACAACAGCCAGCCCTGTGTTAGGGCAGGCAGGGACCAAATGCCACATTAACTTTAATTTGAAAGAGCAATGTGCAAGCAGCAATCGAGTTGCACATCATTGCATGCATCTGCAAATTGCTTGATAAGATATGCAGGTAAGTTATTGCATGTTTTTTTAAAATTCTTTTGAATTTTGGGGCTTTTTATCACGTCTTCGTCATCCATGTTTGGGTTTTTTCTCTAGCATTTTTTTTTAAGGAAAGGGGAATATATAAAAAAGACTTTGCACAAATTTGGACAATCTTGATTAAAGAGAAGAAAATAAACACCCAAACTGAATAATAGGTTTATTCAAGCTCCTCCCTGTGTGTATGTGTGCATATGCCATCTCTGAAGCTTTTTTGTGTTTTTCTATTACTATCATTTCCTCAATTCATTGTCTTATACGGCCTCTCACTTGCTTGAGAACATCCTCAACTTGTATTCTGCCAAACTCATGCATTCGTCTATCTGTCTGCATAACTATCTATTCTGTCTATCCAGAAACCTACGAACTAAAGCCGTTTTCTTTTTTTTTCAGTTTTTTTTATAGAAAGTTTTTTTCTACATCAAAACACTCCTGTTCACAGCAACATGCATTGTTTGTTATATTCATTTCTTTTGTCTTGGAAATTATCATGCACTCCTTGACTTAAGAGAGCAAAACAAACAAACAAACAAAAGGACCTGACAAAAATAGCAATGTGTGTTTGCGTGAGCTCTGGCAACAGCCAACCCCGTGTTAGGGTAGCGAGGGTCCAAATGGCACATTAGCTTTAATTTGAAAGAGCAATGTGCAAGCAGCAATCACTTCACCATCATCGCATGCATCCAACTGCAAAATGATAGATAACACTGAGATGTGAGGGGTTTGCTGTTTTTAATATACATTTTTCTTTCTATTTTTGTGTCATCATACGTACGTTTTATTGCGTATGTGTGTACAGTTTTATTCTATAACTTTTTTTTCCTGTAGGGGTTGATTATTTTGAAGAGAAAGGCAACAAGCTGAACACTTATTCTGATGGAAAAGAACAATGACTCAAAGAGAAAATGGACTGGACAGAAATGACTTGGGGATATTATGTTGAATGTGATGTAGCTCTCTCTCTCTCTATCTCTCTTCTCTCCTCTCTCTCTCTCTCTCTCTCTCTCTCCCTCTCTCTCTCTTCTCTCTCTCTCTCTCTCTCTCTCTCTCTTTCTCTCTCTTATCTTCTACCTCATCACTCCATCTATCATCTATTATCTATCATCATATCTATATATCTATCTATTATCATCTATCTATCATCTATATCTCTGTCTATTCTATTCTTTGGTTTCTGCTTTTGGCTGTTGGACTTTTGCATGATCAAAATTTTTTATCTGCCAGGCTACCAAATCACAGGCATCTATCTTTCCAGTTCTCTACTTCCAATCTAAACACAAATACCTGGTTTCCTTTATACACATTTTTTCTACCTCAAAACACTCCTATCCATTTGTCATTTTCATTTTCCATCCTGTCATGGCTCAGCACTTCCTGACTTACAGACAGCAAAAACACAAAAGGAAATCTAAAAAAATCGCGGTGTTTGCGTGAGTTCTGACAACATCCAGCCCTATGTTAGGGTAGTGAGGGTCCAAATGGCACATTAGCTTTAATTTGAAAGAGCAATGTGCAAGCGGCAATCAGACGAACATCTTGCATGCAACTGCTAAATATGAGGATACCACACACACACCTAGGAATTATTTCTCTTTACTTTTTTTATTTCTTTCTTCTGTTCCCTTTTTTTTTCCTGACACTGTCATTTTTTGTGCGTTTTTTCCTTCCTTGTCTTTATCTAGTGGTTTTTTAAATTTTTTTGTTTTTTTGGGATTTTGAGAGTTTTTGTAGTTAGTTTTGGATATTTTATAAGGGAAAAAGAGTAATGGGGAAAAAGTTAGATTGGAGTTTGACAATTTGAATGACTAATGCAAAGGTAAGTAGAATATAAAAAAGAAAATGCAACTTATCGATCATATAGCACATGCATCGAAAATTATAAAATTCATCATTTCCCCGTTTTTTAAATTCTTCTCTGTGATTCATAATCCACACACCCACATCACACATCATCATCATCATCGTCGTCGTCGTCGTCGTCGTCTTGCATCATCATCATCATCATCATCAATAACATCATCATTGGCGTCTCGAAGGGTTTTATCATCATCATCACACATCACAAAGTCATCATCATCATCACACAGCATAATCCTCTCTCACCAATTAATATTTTGGGTTTGCTCTTCACCTTATCAAATTAAAACTGAAAGTATTTCCAAAGAGATACGCTTTAACAAGGTTTACAAACACACTAATTGTATTTATAATCCCGTAGCACTGATTAAGCAGAAAAACAACAAACCTTACTCACAATTTAACTAATCAAACACTCTGTCATTTTTTTTTTAAATTTTTCAGATTTTTCATGTTCTAAGCAACCATTTTGTAGAAAAGCAAAAAGACCAAACAAAAACAACTGAAATTTAAAAAATTGCAATGTTGGTTTTTGAATCGGCAAAAGCAACCCAAAAAGGTGAGAAGGTAAATGGTTCACATTAAAATAAAGCAAGTGTGCAAGAGCAATCAGACGAACATCGTTATGACAAAGCAAAATGAGGAAAACACAACACACAAACAGTATAGGAGAATGTTTTTTTAGTTATTTATTTTTTCACATACAGTTACATTTCTTTCTGTTGTCCCTTTTATTCTGCATGTCGTGTCATGTGTGCGAGTGTGTTTCCCTTTCCTTTTTTTCATCTATGTTTTTTTTTCAGGGATAAAGTTTGATGATTTCGAAGAAGTTTGCACTAACTTTGAATACTAAATCAAAGGGAAGGGAAGATAACTCAAAGAGAAAATGGACTTGTCTTAGCCTGCACGAAAGTGTTGAAGTTGGATTCCTGGCAGGGTTTGTTTAAAGTTCCTGTCTCTGTGTTTCTTGTTTCTGCCAACGCCCACCCTTCCCATCATCATCATCGTCGTCGTCATCATCATCATCATCATCATCATCATCATCATCATCATCATCATCATCATCATCATCATCATCATCATCATCATCAACATCATCATCAACAACAACAACAACAAACAACACAACAACAACAAACAACAACATCATCATCATCATCATCATCATCATCATAATCATCTCATCATCATCATATTCATCATAAATCATCATCTTCATCATCATCATCATCATCATCATCATCATCATCATCATCATCATCATCATCATCATCATCATCATCATCATCATCATATCTCTCCACTATATGTATATTTTTGTTCTGCTATTTGCTGTTGGCCAGAGAAGATCTCCAATGAAGACCTAATACGGAGATGCAGGCAAGAAGACATGGGAACCATCATCACCAGACGACGGTGGAAGTGGATTGGGCACATCCTCCGAAGAGACCCACAGTCAATCACAAGAACAGCATTGCACTGGACCCCAGAAGGAAGGAGAAAGAAGGAAGACCAAACGCAACGTGGAGGAGAACTGTAGAAAGTGAGATGAAGGCCATGCAGCACTCTTGGGGATCAGTAACTAGGTTGGCCCAGGATAGGCAGGAGTGGAAGCGCTTTGTTGCTGCCCTACACACCACTGGGTGTAATGGTCAATGATGATTTGCTGTTGGACTTTCGCCTGATCTAACCTTTCCTCTGCCAGACTGATGCTTTAACATGTAGTCTACCAAACCACAGCCCTCTCTCTCTCTCTCTCTCTCTCTCTCTCTCTCTCTCTCTCTCTCTCTTCTCTCTCTCTCTCTCTCTCTCTCTCTCTCTCTTCTCTTCTCTCTCTATCTCGCTATC
>CM054137.1:17719090-17731590 GCA_028751875.1 Rapana venosa | reverse complement strand
GGGAGAGAGAGGAGAGAGAGAGTAAAGAGGGAAAAGGGGAGGGAGAGAGAAAGAGAAAGACAGAGAGAGTGAGAGACAGACAGGCAGAAAAACAGAGAGACAGACAGACAAACAGAGAGACAGACATACTGTCAGACTAACCGACATACAGACAGACAGACAGACAGACAGACAGAGAGACTGGGGGGGGGGGGGGGGGAGGGAGAATGACGATGTCCGAACAGAGAGGATGCTAATGTGGGTGGGTGGGTTCGCTGCTATGTCGTAAAGTGGTTGTTGTTGTAAAGTGGACAGGGTCTAAACAGCTCAGATAAGAGCGTCTCTTCCTCCCCAGATCTGGAAATATTTCTTGGTGAAACTGATTAATTTTTTATCTCTGTTCCCTTACCAGGTAGGCTGCCAGTGCACATACTGCATATTGGAGGAGAAACGATTTTCAAATCTGACGATTCCTTGTGTCTCTGTGAGTGTGAGAATCGGGTAAAACTATAAAGTCTCCTGGGAAAGCTAGGAAGTACTCGTTTGACGTTCGTAGTCTCCACTGAGATTTTATTGAAGTGATATCCTTTTTTTCTAGCATTATTTTGGGTCTTACTTTTTGTGTGTGCGGATATAAAGGATATGAAAACGATGCGCTCAGCAGTTTCAAAAATGATTTTCAGTTACGTGATGAACTGGGTTCGCGCAGTTGAAGGTATTATCCAATTAACGACAAGAAAACCGTTTAACGACACCACAGTTGGTTTAGGCACAGAGAAAGAAAAGCTGAGCGTTTGTGTGAAGTGGTGTGTTGTGTTGATGTGACGGGAGTAGCAGAGATAAAAATACTTTTAAAAATTATTTTTTGGTGTATTTATTCCGAGCATAATGGAATAAACACTCATGTGCTTTTATTCATCCACTCCCCATGTGTATGCAGTTTTGTACATGTTCCCACCGGCACACAAGGGCCTACTCTTCCGAAAAGCGGAACGGACTTTAACGTGTGCGTGAGATGTTCTGCGTGCATTCGCACACACGGGACCTCGGTTTATAGTCTCATCCGAAGGCCTTTTGGGGAGAGTGGAGTTGGCACTTGATGTTAACTCCAGAGGAAAAATCCTCTTGAGCGAGAATCGAACCCGGGTCAACAGATCACGAAAACATCACTGTAACCACAAGGCTATCCCGTCCCCTATTTTTATTATTTTTTTCATAAGAAAAAAAAGAAGTCAACAGAGAGGGGTCACAGGATTATTTTATCGATTTTCCTCTTTTTACTGGTTCAATTTATTGGTAAATGTTCCAATAATGTAGTATTTCAGTATAATCATTAAGAAATTTGTTCTTAGATAGATGGCTTGATGAAAAAAAGCAAATGCATTGCTTATTCAATATACCATCTGGAAATAAAAACTTGACTTGACTTGACTTTACTTGAAGGAGGAAGAAGAGAACACAAAGAAAGTCAAGTACAGTTTCATTAATTTAACCGTAGTCCTTTTTCACGGAATCGACCTTTACTTCTATTATGTCTGCTTACGAAAGAAAGGCAATGATAAGGTTAGTTTATATGTCGTAATAATACACATGACATATCGATGATGAAAGGAATCCATGTTGTTGTTTGTATGTGTACGTCTGATTTTTTTTTTTAATGGAACAAAAGTCTTGTTAGCCAAGTGCGCAATCCCCTGTCATGTATACACTCCTTCTGCTGCTATTTAGCTGCATTTCATAAGGTAATTTTTGTAATAAAAAAAAAGAAAAGAAAAGAAATTAGATAAATCTGACTGAAACAGTATGAAAAACCAGGGTTATTTTTTAAGATACATTCTTAAATGCAATCAGAGAGAGAGAGAGAGAGAGAGAGGGGAGAGAGAGAGAGAGAGAGAGAGAGGGGAGAGGAGGACAAGAAGACAGACAGACAGACAGACAGGCAGACAGACAGAGCGACAGAGAGTGGGGCAGTGAAAAACAGTTTTTGTTTAAAGACACATTCTTAATGAAATCAGAGAGAAAAGAACGAAAAAAAAGAAAGACAGAAAGAGAGAAAGAGACAGAGTAACAGACAGACATCACACACACCAACACACAGAGGACACCACAGAACACACACAGCAGCAACAGCACAACACACACACACACACACACACACACACACACACACCACACACAAAAACACCCAACCCAACAAAACCCAAGGAACACACAGAGACAAACGAGACAGACAGAAAGATGGATTGCCAGACACAAAATATGCTAATGTGGGGTATGTATACGCAGAGAAACTCGAGCTTTTATTCCGCGGTGTTTGTTGGTGTGAAGGGGCGAAGAACAGACCAACATAACATGCCTTCTGCACAGAAAGGATAGATGTCTATGAGGTTTGGATGTTTAACCTAGGGGACGGGATAGCCTTGTGGCTTGAGCATTGAGCTCGTGATCTGACGGCCTGGGTTCGAGTCGAGCCGCTATATAAATTCCATATATTATTATTGTTGTTATTGTTATTGCTATTATTATTCTTCTTCTTCTTCTTCTTCTTCTTCTTCTTCTTCTTCTTCTTCTTCTTCTTCTTCTTCTTCTTTTATTATTATTATTATTATTAATATTATTATATCAGTGCTGACGACACCTCCTTCTAAAGTCCTTGGTTTAAATAAGGTTTATTCAATTAATAAACACGGAACAAGCGTAGCATGATGAACACAAATCAGCGTAGCAACAACAAACAACAAGTTTTTCGAAAGTCCTTCGGATGAGACTATGAACCGAGGTCCGGTGAGCAACTGCATGCAGAACATCTTGCACACACAGGTTAAAAGGTCCATTCCGCTTTTCCGGAAGAGTGGGTCCTTCTGAACCGGTAGGAAATGGTGACAACATTTCAAAGACGCGTGTACACTGATTTCGTGTTAAGACATCATTCCCGAAGTCGGAATGTGGCTACCTTAATATTGGGTAGAAACTGTCTCATACGCGAAATGTCGCACTTTCGCATGCAGGTATCCACCAACTAAGGTAAAAGGTAAAGGTAAAGGTGTCCCATAACCTATAAGGTCGTAGGGGAGCGAGGCGTCAGAGACCTCACTTCTCTAGGGCCAGCATATTGAGGGCGGCGCCCATCTCCTCTCCCTCGCTGCTTTACCTTCCCTGACCCTAAAGAGGGCAGGTACACATTTACAGCTGGGTGAACTGGAGGAACTGTACTGAAGCCAAGGCGCGCAAACGGTCACCCATCCAAGTGGTAACCACGCTCGACGCTGCTTAACTTGGCTGGGGGAAAGCGAGTGCTCCGACCACTGAGCTATCCCGTCCCACCAACTACATGCACATATTTCAGACGCCTGTGCGTAAGTGTTGGTCTGTGTGTGCTTGCCCTAGTGCCCGTTTGTAAGTGCATGCGTGCATGTGTGTTTGTGTGCATGTGTGTGTGTGATTTTGGCAATGCCAAGTAAACATTCGTACATGCATGCATAAATCTGCACGCACGTATGTTTAAACTCTTTAATATTTTGATTTCAACTGCTCTTTCTCCACCTTCACCATGACCCCAGCCTCCAAGCTTTGTCCACTACCTAAACATCCATCACTTACCTAGCCATCCTCCTCCAAACTATCAGCTTAAAGTTTGTCCACTACCTACACATCCTTCCCTCATCCAGCCATAATCCCTCCTCTTCTCATTGTTCCCCCTCCTACTCTACCTCCTATCCCCACACAGCGTGAAAGACCCAAGCTCGTCTCCCCATCCCCCCATTAACACCCACAAACACACAACCTAAAGGCTCGCATTTCCCAACCTACACCCGCATTAGCATCTTTTGTGTCCACCACCCCATCTCCCTTACCTCGCTGGAGCAAAGAGATCTTCAGACCCTGCCGGTCAGTAAAAGAAAAAACTGGACTGGACACACACACACGCAGCTGAAGGGTCAATCCTCCTGAGAAGTATGAAACATAAGGATAGGGGTGGATAGCAGGGTGGGGATGAGCAAAGGCATGGGGGAATAAGTGGCAATCACAAAGTAGACAGTGGAGGGACACGTGGGTTAGGGAATCAGGCAAGGACTAGTTAGGATGAGAGCTAGAGATCAAGGGGGAGGGGATAGTCTGGAGGTTAGAGTGATCTGCTGACCTGGGTTCGAATCTCACTCAAGAGGATTTTTCCTCTGGTGTTAACGTTAGTGCTGACTCCACTCCCCTCAAAAGTCCTTCGGATGAGATGAAAAACCGAGGTCCCATGTGCAAATGCATACAAAACGTCTTACGCGCAAGTTAAATCCCATTCCACTTTTTGGAAGAGTAGGCCATTGTGTGCCTTTGGGAACGGATGACAAAATTTACAAACTGCATACACACAGGCACTAGATGTAAAAAGAAAAGCAATGAGAGGTTATTCCGTTATTCTCGAAATAAAAAAATAAAAAAAGATTAGGCTATGTAATGGATTGTCATAATATGAGTATATTTTGTCCAGCGCACTGTTTGATAAAACATTTAGAAAAAATGGTCTCTGCGTCTGGTTGCGGTGGGTGTCCATTTTTAAAAAAAAAGAAAAGATCAGTATCTTCATCTTAGTCTTTCCGATGAGGTAATACCGTATGCACCACTCGTTCAACGCACATAAAAGAACCCGCGTTAACCAAAGAGCTGTCCCTGGCAAAATGTTGCAGGAAAAGCCACTATAATATAATAGGGAAACAAATGCACAAGCAGACAGGGAAAAGAAACACTGCACGGCTAGCGCTGCTCATGTGGTGACATGCTCTGCCCAGGGACAGCAGCAAAACCCACCTTTCCTCCTCTTCACGACCACCAGCCTCCAACCCACCAACTTTGTCCACAACGTACCACATCCCCTTACCCACTCTCTCCCATTGTACCCATTGTTCCCCATCCTACTCTACCTCCTATCCCCACACAGCCTGAAAGACCCAAGCCTCGTCTCCCTGTTCCCCCATTAACACCCACCAACACACAACATAAAGGCTCGCATTTCCCAACCTACACCCGCATTAGCATCTTTTGTGTCCGCCACCCCATCTCCCTTACCTCGCTGGAGCAAAGAGATCTTCAGACCCTGCCGGTCAGTAAAAGAAAAAAACTGGACTGGACACACACACACACAGCTGAAGGGTCAATCCTCGTGAGGAGTATGAAATGTGAATGAGGTTATTGTTTCTGTAGGGAATATAGGGGTCGATAGCAGTTTGGAGTGAATGGAGGATTAGGTTTGCTTTTTCTTGGCTAGAGATCTGAGGTTCACCAACAGGGAGATTTTTGCTTCAGCGGCCGTTTTGGGCTGTTATTAAGGTTGCCGCATTCCGACTTCAGGGATGATGCCTAAACACACCAATGTGTGTGTGTGTGTGTGTGTGTGTGTGTGTGTGTGTGTGTGTGTGTGTGTGCGCGCGCGCGCGCGCGCGGTTTTTTTAGATATATTTTTTGTCATCCATTTGGGCCGGCACGAAAGATCTACTTTTCCGGAAAAGCAGGACAGGTTTTAACGTGTGCACGAGATGTTCTGTATGCGTTCATAGACACGGCCTCGGTTTATAGTCTGATAGTACTGACTGCACTCTCTCCAAAACCTCCCGATGAGACTATAAACAGAAAAACCGCAGTTATGCAAACGTACGCAAAAATCTTGCGCACTCTTAACTCTTTAAAACTCGTTCTGCCTTTCAAAAGAGTAGGCCGTTTGTACTGGTCAGCATGGATAACAAAAAGGTGGGTTTTTTTAAATGCACGCACTCTGGTGTCATGTTTAGACTTCATTGCCTACCACAATGGTGGACAGAAAACGGTCTCAGATGCAAGCATCTTACCATTGGTGACTCGCAGAGCTGTAGCTGAGGAACAAGAAGAAGAAAATAGTACTAGACGTTTGTCATCCCTCAAAAGATTCTATCTGTACCAACTTTTTCTGATACATTTCTTCTAACCCCTACCATGGCCCAGGCCAAAAACTTTATCAGTTATTGATGCCAGTCAAGTGCCAAAATTGTACATAACAATGTTGTTATGCTTTAAAATCTTGAGATATGTCTTCAGCGATGACAAACTCAGCGTGACAACCTGGACTCTCCTTTAAGGAAGAGAAAAAACACTTTTGAAGACGGAGTATGGCTGCGTGTAGAGCGCGGTGCTGGTAGCGACTTGTATACACAAACATCTCGTCCAATGTGCACTTCCAATTTCACAGTGATTTCCAGGTGGAATGAAAGAGAGACAGTGCCTATTGATTTGAAGAACCTGAAATGTACATCTTTACCCTTGTATAAATTTACAGCAATGATCTGGTCTGGAGCTGAAGTGGAACTTTTCAACTGAAGTTATCTTGGAATGCTTAGACAAAATTAATATCAGTCATAGCTGTCCTTCTTGTCTTTTTTTCAGAATTATGCAACCTGCCAAAATGACGTCCCTAACAGTCCTGCGATTGCTCTTCATGGGGTGGTTCAAGTATGTTTCACTTGACTTGACTTTGATTTGACTTGCTGGGACGAATCATCCATTCTCATCATCACCTTTCTCCCTTCACATTAACGCATGAACTAAATGAAAGCATCCAGTTTCCGTACGCATACTTAGCATCGTCAAGCATGATCGAGTATCTTCTTCATAGCTCAACGACAGACAGACGTTCATTACATTCCCCTTCCTCAAATAGTCTGGCTCCAACCCCTGAAGTGAAGGGATTAGACCCTGAAGGCTTGGACACGACATGGTCAGAGATGGACAGCGCTCGCTCGGCCCGGCTATCTCCTCCTCCTCCTCCTCCTCCTACTGACGTGTCAGTCAGACAGACAGCTGGACAAGACAGCCAGCCTCTAGATGGACAAGTTCAGCTCAGAGCTATTCCCTCCCTTTAAGGTGTGTGAAACTGAATCGGGGTGTCACCCTGCAAGACAAACATGGATGGCTAGCACTAGGGCTGGGATAGAAACGAAGAAAACAAATAGAAAAAAAAATGGATGGACAGGGTAGTTGGGTGGGGTGGGGTGGATGGGATGTGTGATGATGGAGGGAGGAGGGGGGGGGGGGGGAGGGAGATATGACTGGGGAGGAGATGATGAGGAGAAGAGCAGAGAGAACAGTAGGGAAATGTGGCCAAATGAAGGAGAGCATCTGTTTCTTGTCTTTGTCTCTGTGTTGTCCCTAGCCTTAAGTCGTACCAGCAGTCCAGTCCTGAGGGAGGAGGGGGGGGGGAGAGGGGGGGGGGGGAGGAGGGGGGGGGGGGGGGCTTCAGTCGGTTCCTATCATTTTTCCTTTGGAGGCCCACGTTAAGCATCTTTCAAAAACACAGACTTCTGTGCTTAAACTAGCGTATATATATAAAAAAAGAATCACACACACATACATTGATTGATGCATTCTTGTTCTTCCCCTGACTTCCGTCTGCCTGCTGTACTGGCCACACAACACTCAATCTCTGTCTGTTTCTGTCTCTGTCTGTCTGTCTGTCTCTCTGTCTCTCTCTGTTTCTCTTTGTGTCTCTCTCTGTCTCTGTCTGTCTGTCTCTCTCTCTTTGTGTCTCTCTGTCTCTGTCTTTCTGTCTCTCTCTCTGTCTAATCTGTCTGTCTCTCTCTGTACCCTCTTTTCTTATCTATCCTTCCCCCATACCTATACCACACACTCACATACAACCCCCTCCCCCTCCCCCCCCCCCCCACCCCACACACACGCATACACGACCGCCACAACAGACATACACGCGCGCTCGCGCACATGTACACACACAAACACGCAACTACACAAACAGAGACAGAGATACGCACGCGACACACACACACAGTCAAAAGTTTAACTTACTTAAAAAGACAAAAAGATAAAGTCAAAAGCAGAGAGAGGTAGAGAGAGAGAGAATGACAATGACAATGACAATGACAAATTCTTATATTTCGAAAATAATGAATAAGCATCCATGTGCTTTTTTTACATTCAGTCCCGCCCTTAGGGATATATATGATAATAAACTAAAATAAAGCCCATACCAATACAGTCACATAGTATACGGAAAAAATATCGAAACAAAACCCTCCACAAAAATCACCGAAAAGAGAGAGAAAAAGCAACAACAAGTAATAAAGAATGTAAAACAGAAAACTTAGAAACAACCGAAAAAAATAGCAAAGAAACCGAGAGCACAATAAAATCAGCAACAGCAACAAGGGAGAGAGGACAACCGAATAATGCCCCATCCAAATAAAACCCCAAACCCAAACCAAAACAGAACCAAACAAAACAAAAACCTCCATAATATAAAGGATAACAAGCCAGGTAAATTGTATCATTTTGGCTAACAGAAAGAAACGTCAGCAAATTGATTGTAATTTTATAGGAAAGCAACAGCAACAGTAAACTATACACAAAGCAAATATTATATAAGCAGACTTAGGAGATTATCCACAAGCAATTTGCATCCCCATGCACACGTACACGTATACGTGCACACTCACACACGTACACACGTACACACACACACGCACACCATGCATCAATGCCAAAATCAAATCTTTATGAGAGAGAGAGAGAGAGAGAGAGAGAGAGAGAGAGAGAGAGAGAGAGAGAGACAGACAGACAGACAGACAGACAGACAGACAGGCAGACAGACAGAGAGACGGACAGACAGACAGACAGACAAAACAAGAGGCGGATAGAGTTCCTGAGGGCTCGAAGGTGTGTATCAATATCCAAAACCAAACCCTCAATAACCACGACCCTTTTATTCTCCCAGTGGTAGGGTCATCTTCTCAGTCCCTTCCCTACCATAAAACGAAACATACAGGGAACACGTATCCTTCCTCCCGAACAAGTTCAGTAATAGGAGCTGTTCATTCAAGCTCTAAAAAAGTTTCAAAGTTGTGCAAACTAGGAGAGCATAGAGTGGGTTAGAAGACAGGCAACAAGGGATAGTCACACAGCTACAATTTCTGCGCCAGAAATGCAACCTTTTCTGCACTTTGAGCCATATCTCCTTGCTGTTGAAACTCAAGTTCTGCATTTTAAGTCTCCCTCAGGATCGAAATAGTTGGGAGGCCGAGGAGGAAGGGGTGGGAGACTAGGATATCTTTAGTGAGTGTCCAGAAAAGAGAGCGAGTGAAAAGATGCAAATGGGTGTGGTGCGGGCACGTCACACGAACTTTTGAACTGGCCAAGACTGTCCTACAGGGAACAGTACAAGGAGGGGAGATGAAGAGGCAGACAGAGAAAACGATGGGAGGAGGATAACGTCAGAGAGGGGACTGGCCTTGAGTGGAACGACATATTATTGCGGAAGGCTGAGAGAAAACTGCGAGGAGTGGAGGAAGCTGGCTGCAAGATCTTCAATGGTGCCCCAATTGTCAGCCAGACTACGGGATATGTGAGGGTCCATAACGGGTCAAAGAACGGGATAACTGGGCAAGAATCCTGGCGGGTTTCATTGGGCAAGGTCATTGGTATGGTTCATAGGCAAGGTCATTAATAGGGTTCATAGGTAAGGTCATTGATAGGGTCTATAGGAAAGGTCATTGATAGGGTCCATAGGCAATGTTCCCGATGAGGATAGGTAGGGTCCTTGATGGATTCAATATGCAAGATTCCTGATAGGGTCCGTGTGCAAGGTCTCTGATAACGTTCATGGGTAAAGTTTCTGATAGGGTAAGATCCATGATAGGGTCAACAGGTAAGGTCTATAGCGGGGTCCATCAGTAAGGTTCTTGACAGGATCTATGAGCAAGGTCCATGGCTGAGTCCATAGGCAGGGTATCTGAAGGAGTTTATGGGCAAGGTCACCTATAGGGTCCATGGTTGATAATCTAACCGGTCCATAAGAAAGGTACTTGATGCAGGAGTCTGTTTAATCCTCTGTTTAAATATCTTAGTAATCTTATTCATTCCACGATATATTCATTCATCCAAGTTATGTTTGATTACTCTGTTCATTGCTTGCTTGAATTCTTGAGTGAGTGAGTCAGTGGGTAAGTGAGTGAGTGAGTGGGTGAGTGAGAGAGCTAGTGAGTGAGTGAGCTAGTGAGTGAGTAAGTGAGGAAGTTAGTTCTTCGATGTTTTATTTGCTTAGCAATACATTCTCTGACCTACCTACCTACCTACCTACCTGACGCATCCTCATGCCTATTTCTGGAGTCACTCGTTAAATCCACCCACTCGCACACACCCCCACCCATACACACACACACCTATCCCCCCCCCCCCACACACACACACATACGCACACACACACAACACCTGTACCCTTATCTCGAATAGACATGAATCAGCCACCTCTATTTCTTTTCTTCTTGTTCTTGTTCTTCTTGTTCTTGTTCTTGTTCTTTTTCTTCTTCTTCTTCTTCTTCTTCTTCTTCTTCTTCTTCTTCACATTCTTCTTTTCTTCTTCTTCTTCTTCTTCTTCTTCTTCTTCTTCTTCTTCTTCTTCTTCTTCTTCTCTTTCTTCTTCTTCTATTCCGCTATTCTGCAAAGCAGCAGATTATTCTAGAACACTACTGGGTCATACCAAGCACAAAGTGATCAATGCGTTAACTTTCTAGTGTGTATATAGGTCCCGGCCCCCCGTTATCAAAGGGGAAACGATCAGCGAATCTTTGCTGAGGTAGGAGTGGGTGGTATTTAATAATTATATGGACTAGAAAGAAAATGTGGGGCACATTCTCTTACATCAGCTGATGTTTAAAGAGAATTACTGTGAAAAGGCGGAAGTTGGGTGAAGTGGGGGAGAGAAAGTAAGGAGGAGAGGAGGTGTGAGAGATATTCTTATAGATTTAGTGTGAGGGAAATATGGGGTGGGGTTGTGGGGGGGGGGGGGGGGGGGGGGAGTGCAGGGGGAGGGGGCGGGGGGAGAGGGGGGGTGCAAGGAAGTTCCGTTTGTGTGTGTAGACAAGTGGGTGTGGGAGTGGGTGTGTAGGCTGCTTAGTGTGAGAAACTAGTGTGTTGTGGGGGCAGAGTGAAATCATTGTTAGAGATCAGTAGAAAAGAGATTTACACACACACACACAAACCCACAGTAAAATTTAAAAGACGAAGACATGATGGTGGTGATAGGGATGATGGTGATGGTGATAGGGGTGATGGTGATGGTGATGGTGGGGGTGGTGTGTTTGTGGAGTGGTGGTGGTCAAGTCAAGTCAAGTCAAGTCATATTTTTTAAATTCCAGATGGTACGTTGAATAAGCAATGCATTTGCTTTTTTTTTTATCAAGCCATCTATCTAATAACAAATCTCTTAATGATAATACTGTAGTACTAGATATTACAACCTTTACCAATAAAGTGTACCAATAAAAAAAGGTTGGTGGTGGTGGTGGTGGTGGTGGTGGTGGTGGTGGTGTGTGTGTGTGTGTGTGTGTGTGTGTGTGTGTGTGTGTGTGTGTGTGTGTGTGTGTGTGTGTGTGTGTGTGTGTGTGTGTGTGTGTGTGTGTGTGTGTGTAGAGCCGAGGAGAAATAAAGACAAGGGCAGAGACTATAGCGAAGATAATGGAATAAGCACTTATGTGCTTTTTTACATCCAGTCCCCGTGTGTATGCTGTTTTGTAAATTTTGTCATCTGTTCCCACCAGCACACAATACCAATAAAAAAAGGTTGGTGGTGGTGGTGGTGGTGGTGGTGGTGGTGGTGGTGGTGTGTGTGTGTGTGTGTGTGTGTGTGTGTGTGTGTGTGTGTGTGTGTGTGTGTGTGTGTGTGTGTGTGTGTGTGTGTGTGTGTGTGTGTGTGTGTGTATAGCCGAGGAGAAATAAAGACAAGGGCAGAGACTATAGCGAAGATAATGGAATAAGCACTTATGTGCTTTTTTACATCCAGTCCCCGTGTGTATGCGGTTTTGTAAATTTTGTCATCTGTTCCCACCAGCACACAATGGCCTACTCCTACGAAAAGCGGAACAGGATTTCGACAGACATAATGAGAGAGAGAGACAGACACAAAACAAACACATAGATGGAAGTTTTGTTTTTATTTCGATGATAATGGAGTAAATCTTTTTTATGTAAAATAAAAAATAAAAATAAATAAAGGTTTTTTTACTTTTTTGCATCAACTCAATCTTTTTTATGTAAAATAAAAAATAAAAATAAATAAAGATTTTTTTTACTTTTTTGCATCAACTCCTTGTGTGTACCCGGTATTGGAAATTTTGTCATACGTTCCCACCGGTACAAATGGCCTACTCTTCCCAAAAGTGGAAGATATTTTAATGTGTGGAAAATGAGAGAGGGGGAGAGACAGGGAGTTAGAGAGAGAGTAGCGGTAGTAGCAGCAGCAGCAGTAGTAGTAGTAGTAGTAGTAGTAGTAGTAAGTAGTAGTAGCACTAGTAGCAGTATCAGCAGCAACAGCAGAGGCAGCAGCAGCAGCAGCAGTAGGAGGAGTAGTAGTAATAGTAGCAGCAGCAGCAGCAGCAACAGCAACAGCAACAGCAACAGCAATAGCAACAGCAGCAGCAGTAGGAGGAGTAGTAGTAGTAGTAGCAGCAGCAGCAGAGGCAGCAGCAGCAGCAGTAAGAGTAGGAGTAGGAGTA
>CM054137.1:17711590-17714090 GCA_028751875.1 Rapana venosa | reverse complement strand
ACACACACGCACGCGCGCGCACACACACAACACACGCGCGCGCGCACATATACACACATACACCACACCACACACACACACACACACACACACACACACACACATACACACACACGCGCGCGTTAAATCCTGTTCCGCTTTTTGTAAGAGTAGGCTATTGTGTGCTGATGGGAATAGATGACAGAATGTACAAAAAACACATACATACGGGGACTTGATGTAAAAAAAAGGAACAAAAGTGCTTATTCCATTATCATCGATATAAAAGAATTAAAAAAATATATATATATATATACATATATATATATATATATATAGAGAGAGAGAGAGATAGGTATAGATATAGATATATAACACCACCACCACCACCACCATCACCACCACACCAACACCAACACCACACCCCACCACTCCACACCACCACACCACACCACACCACACCACACCACACCACACCACTACCACCACCACACCACACCACACACACACACACCACACCACACCACACATACAGTACAGTACAGTACAGTATAGCCTGGTAGTCAGAGAATTGCGTGATGCGCTCAAGATCTTGGTAGCCCGGGTTTTCCTCTGCAGCTAACATCATCGCCGACTCCACTACCCCGAAAGTCCTTCGGGTAAAGCTATAAACCGAGGTCCCGTGTGTGAACGCATGCAGAACATCTTTCGCACACGTTAAAACCTGTTCCGCCTGTCAAAAGAGTAGGCCATTGTGTGCCGGTGAGCAAAGATGACAAACTTTACAAAACAGGATGCACACGGGGACTAGATGTAAAAAGGCACCTGATTGCTTATTCCATTATCCTGGAAATAAAACAATAGATGAATAGATAAGTGAATAAATAACGCACTCACATGCCCCCGCACATATATACACACAAGACAAGACAAGACATATCAAACCCCCCCAAAATAATGGCTGGGCACGATATATCAAGACAAGACAAATCAAGTCCAGACAAATCAAGACAAATCAAGACAAGACAAACCAAGTCAAGACAAATCAAGACAAGACAAATCAAGTCAAGACAAATCAAGACAAGACAAATCAAGACATGACAAGACAAACCAAGTCAAGACAAATCAAGACAAGACAAATCAAGCCAAGCCAAGCCAAGCCAAGCCAAGCCAAGCCAAGCCAAGCCAAACCAAGACAAGCCAAGACAAATCAAGACAAATCAAGACAAGACAAACCAAATCAAGGCAAATCAAGACAAGACACATCAAGACCATTCAAAACAAATCAAGACAAGACACATCAAGACCAATCAAGACAAATAAAGACAAGACACATCAAGACCAATCAAGACAAATAAAGACAAGACCAACCAAGACAAACCAAGAGAAGACAAATCAAGACAAATCAAGAGAAGACAAGGCAAGACAAGTAAAGACAAATTATATACAAGACAAGACAAATCAAGACAAGACACTTCAAGATTAATCAAGGCAAATCAAGATAAGACAAGACAAATCAAGACAAATCAAGACAAGACAAATCAAGACAAGACAAAACAAGCACCACATCCCAAAGGGGGGAACAAAAACCCACACCAAACCAACAAACTGACTCGGAGACGAAGTACTAAGGAAGGAAGTCTTTTTGGGGGGATTAAAAAAGGAACCAAACACATCTATACGGAAGTGACGATCTGCGCATGCACGGCTAGGACCTTTGACCCGGAAGCTAAGGTGCAGCAGCTGGAAGATGGGAGACTTTGGCGGGCGGAAGGAAAGGAACTCTTTTTCTCCTGAGAACAAGACTCAGGCCTTCCGGTTTCCTGCCACAAGCTAGAAGGGAAAAAAAAATGGCACTAGAGAGAGAGAGAGAGAGGGGGGGGGGGGGGGGGGAGAAGGAGAGAGAGAGAAAGGGGAGAGAGAGGTGGGGGAGAAGGAGAGAGAGAGAATGAATAAATGAATGAATGAATGAATGAACATTTTTTATTGAGGGAAAAGAGTAAGCACAATGGTGGCTTTTTTTCCATCCAGCCCTCAGTCCAAAAAGGTAAATCACTCAACCAAACATTCAATTATCAAAATATTCAATTAGAGAGAGACAGACAGACAGTCAGACAGACAGACAGGTAGGCAGACAGAGACATACAAATACAAAGACAGACACAGACAAAGACGGAGAGACAGACAGACAGACAAGACAGACAGGCAGGCAGACAGACACAGACGGACAGACACAGACGGATAGAGACACAGACAGAGACACAGACAGACAGACAAACTGGTAGACGGAGCATAGAGACAGACGAAATGAATAAGAATATGGTGGGTCGGTGGTCTAAGGGTAACGCACCCTGTATAGAAAGCAAAGAGGCTGGGTTCCATCCCCGTTTTGAGACCAAAAAACACAACTTCCCTCCTGAGTGGTTGTCTGGGTACTTACTAGTCTCTCAGATGAGATGATGAACCGAGGTCCCGGGTGCAACACACATTCACTGCACGTAAAAGAACTCACAGCAAGAGG
>CM054137.1:17684090-17706590 GCA_028751875.1 Rapana venosa | reverse complement strand
GTGTGTTTAGAGGCTGGATTTGAAAATATGGAATGTAGGATTTTGGCGAAGAGACAGAGGGAGGTCATTCCAGATGGATGGACCACAGACAAAGAAAGAGCGACTGCCAACAGTGGTTTGCTTAAATCTCGATGTTCGGAGGCACAAAGTATCGAAGTATACCTTCCTGGACAAAAAGATCTATCCTTCTTGGACTTCTCGGTTTGGTCATACATTTAATACGGCAGGGAATGCTTTTAGCTTGTCTCACTCTCTCCCACGTCCCCCACCCCTTCACTAACCTTCCTCTTCTCCTCTAGAACAAAAGAAAATGGAGAAAGATTGAAAGAGAGAGAGAGAGAGAGAGAGAGAGAGAGAGAGAGAGGAGAGAGAGAGAGAGAGAGAGAGAGATGGTACGAGATTCTATACTTCCGTAATAGATTGACATTAATGTGCTTATATGAATAGATAAACACATGAATAAATCCTCTCTCTCTCTCTCTCTCTCTCTCTCTCTCTCTCTCTCCTCTCTCTCTCTCTCTCTATATATATATATATATATATATATTATATATATATATATATTATATATATATATATATATATATATTATATATATGTATATATATAATATACGTGTGTGTGTGAATGTGTGTGTATGTGTCGAGAGAGAGAGAGACAGATACAGACACACACACACACACACACACACACACACACACACACAGACATAGGGACAGACCAAAGAGGGAGGGGGTAGGGTGGTGACACCCACACCCTTGTCTCTCCCTGATCCCTCATCATGTCAGTTGTCCTGGCAAATACATAGAAGCAGGCAGAGGCAATAAACTCCACAATGAAGACTCGATCCCAGCACCCGCCATTCACCATTCCACTGTCAGCGGAAGTTTAACATGGCGGTGTGACTCCATACGAGGCTGACAGGAACGACAACCCTAGGATCAGTGATGACGCCATGGCCCTTGTTCGACCCCCTGCTTGGTTGTTTTTTCTTTCTTTCTTTTTTCTTTATTTCTCTTCTTTTCTTTTAGACGATTTTTTAAAATATATTTTGCTTTGGTTGCTGATTTGGGCTTGTTTTTCTTATAATGTATGTGTATAATCCTGCCATTCCTGATGTGGCTATTCATGGGCAGCTGCATTACCTGAAGAATTTTTTTTTTTACTCTTCTGTCTGTCTCTCTGGCTGTCTCTCTGTCTCTCTGTCTGTCTCTCTCTGTGTGACCCTGAGTCTGTCTCTGTTTCTCTGACTCTGTTGCTAACTCTCGTCTCTCTGTCTGTTGGTCTGTCTCTGTCTGTGTCTGTTGGTGAATCTCTGTTTCTGTTTCTCTCTGTGTGTGTCTCTCTCTAGCCGAGAATAAAAAAGAAACCCAAAACAAAACAACAACAGCAACAACAACAACAAAAACCCACCCAAATCCATCCCAAAACCTACTCAAACATTTCACATACTTAAACAATTTTTTAAAAACTTTCCAAAATGTATCATCCCCCTAACGCAGAAAAAACCCCAACCATGGTGGAAGAGGGGGAGCAAAGAAAAAAAAAGTCTACTCTCTGACACCGCCAGGTAAGGTAGGAAGGGCGGGGAGGGGGGGGGGGATGGAAGGAGTAGAGGAAGAGGGAAAGGGAGAAGGGGAGGGGACAATACAAATCCACACATTGTGAAACAGAAGACTGAACAAGAACAACACAACACAACACAACACAACAGAACCGAACAGAACCGAACAGAATCAGGTACAACACTTGGCGACTAAACCTGCCCCGACCCCCTCTGTTTAAAAGTCCACCAGCGGGCGAAATGTCAACAAATACCTTCTAGAGGTCCCCTGCTCTTTTGTGTGTCTGTGTGTCTGTGTGTGTGTTAGCTAGAGGCCTTACAGGCGCTATACTACAAGGCCTAAGGGCTAGGGGCTAGGGGGCTGGGCCCTTGTAGCAGGGCTCAAATGAATTTGTAGTAGCCGAGAGAATATTGATGTCAGCACGTTCCAACCGGAGTCCAGTTTCATGGCTACCTTTTAATGACGAGGTGGGGGTGTGGGTTGGGGAGGTGAAGGTGGGTGGATGGGTTGGTTGGTTGGTTGGTTGGTGGTGGGGTGTGAGGTTCCAGGGAGGAGGGAGGGGGTGTTGGTGGTGATGGTGATGTGTGTGGGTAGAGGGGAGGTGGAGGTGAGGGGTAGGTGTGGGATGGGGGTGGGGGTGTGGGGTTGGTGAGGGGGAGGGAGAGAAGTCGGCTTGACCACGATACTTTAAACAAAAATTACCCAGGTGTAAAAGAAAATTGGGAAGTCTCTGTGTCTTTCTCTTTTCCTCGTCTGTGTTTTACCTGTCTGGGTTTGTCTCTCTGTCTTGTGGTCCTCTGTCTTTCTGTTTCTAATTCTCTTTGCCCCCGTTTCTTCTGTCTGTCCGTCTGTCTGTTTGTCTGTCTGTCTGTCTGTCTGTCTGTCTCTCTCTCTCTCTCTCTCTCTCTCTCTCTCTCTCTTTCTCTCTCTCTCTCTCTCTCTCTCTCTCTTAGCCTCTGTGCGTGTGTGTGTGTATGCGCGCGCGCGCGCGTGTGTGTGCGTGCATATGAAGGGAAGAAGCATTTAGGGCTGTTCGAAGGTAAATTTCTAAAGTATTCATTTTAAAAAAAAACCGATGCTTGCACCACGAATGTGTATGTATGCATGTATGTGAGGATCTGCTGTTGTGTGTTGGCAACATGTTGTTTTCTGGGGGCTATTTTATTTTCTTCTCCTGGAAGAAGCAAGGTCTTGAAAAGGAAGTGTAAGTGTGTGTAAGGCATCTGTACATATATTGTTATTTACCTAGGAAATGTGCAAAGAAATGCTAAACACAAAATAAATACACCCCCAAATCAAAGAGAGAGGATAACACAAGAAGAGAGAAGAGGACAATAAAAAAAGAAAGAAAGAAGACAGGAAAAGGGAAACGGAAGTGAACACACACTCGCACACACACACGTGTTAGTAGCGTGTGTGTTCAGATTCAGATTCAGATTCAGATTCACACAGAGAGAGAGAGAGAGAGAGAGAGAGAGAGAGAGAGAGAGAGAGAGAGAGAGAGAGAGAGGAGAGAGAGAGATCTTTAGTTTAACGTCTATTCACATCAAGTGATTTTAGGCACCCCCAACCCCACCCCCAGCCCCCACCCCCCACAAAAATCAAACATGAAAAATTGAATAGCTGAAAACAATGTCAGATAATATAGTTCAAATATAAATCTAACCCTTGTATGAATGTATGTATGTGTATACATGTATGTATCCATCAAAACAAATTGACTGACTATGTATGTATGCATGCATGCATGTATGTATGTATGTATGTATGTATATGTGTGTATGTATGTATGTACGTACGTATGTGTGTATATATGCATATATGTACCTATGCATGTGTGTGTATGGTATGTGTGTGTGTGTGTTAGTGAGTATATATATATGTATATATAAAAATATATATATATATATATATACTTATATTGTTGTATGAATGTGTTTATGTGTGAGAGAGACAATGGCAATGACAATGACAATGACAAATTCTTTTATTTCGAGGATAATGAATAAGCACTTGTGTGCTTTTTTGCATCCAGTCCCACAGAGAAAGAGAAACACAGAAAGACAGAGAGAGAGAAAGTAGTACAGGGGCTGACTGAGGAGAGTGGGGGGGGGGGGGGAGTACAGGAGGAGAAAAGAGAACTCATAAACGATCGACCTGAAGAGGGGGTTGGAGAGGAGAGTCATAATAAAGCTTGAAAAGAACGAGAGCGAGGTGGGAGGTTTTCTTTTGCTCGGCAATTTCAAGACTTGACTTTTGTAATATGACAGACGTCTCTAACCGGATACCCTGTCATCATCGTCACTCTGCAAGGCTAAACACGGTATCGACAAGCCAAAGAAAGGTTGAACCCCTAACCCACCACTGACTGCCCATGAACAGACAAGCCTAGTAGTCTTATGCTAAGTCCCCCTCCCCGCATCCGAACCAATTTTCACCGAATTTGGGAGCCCTGTCAACTTGCGGGTTTGGGGGCGGCCATTTTTTTTCTAGCAAGGGTGATAATCAAGGGTGGTGTTTCAACACGTCGTTGGGGGGCGCTGGGTTTTTTTTTGAGATGGGGTGTCAAGCTTTTCTTTTTGACAAGGTTGTGTCCCCTTACTTTTCGCGTTGAGTGGGGGTTTTTTGGGTTTTTTGTTTTGTTTTTTTTTGTTGTTGTTTTTTTTTGGGGGGGGGGGGGGGGGGTTGAGAGGTACTAAAAAGGCTGTGTACTAACACGGTTTAGTTTTATTTTGAAGATTAAAAAAAAGAAATTTCGAGGCAGTTTTGGGGTTCTAAATGGTGAAATATAAAGTGTCACTGTGCGTGGAATTGGGTCAGTGTGTGTTGTAATGTGTGTGTGTTGTGTGTGTTGTTGTTACTGCTGTTTTGTATCCTGGTCATTTTTAAAAATAAAATCTCATTTGTCTTTTTTATACACTTGTTTGTTTCTCTGTGCTTCTTTACGTTAAACACAATTGCTATGACTAACATTTCCACATTCAAAATGAATCATAAAACCCGCCACTATCCCTCCCATTTCTCCAAAAGTCTAGCACACACACACATACACACACAAGCTTACTACAGAGGGGTGGAACATATTACTGTGTGTATGTGTGTGTGTGTTAGTGCGCGTCCACACGCACTTGTATGTGTATGTGCGTGTATGTGTATGGTATGTGTGTAAGTGCGCGCGCACGCGCGCTTCTCTCTCTCTCTCTGTACGTTCGCACACTCGACCATTCACGTGTCTTTTAAAGTGAATGAAACAGAAAATATAAATGACTTGGGGTGATAAAGAAAAAGATCTACAGAGAGACAGAGAGAGAGAGAGAGAGAGACAGACAGACAGAAACAGACAGACAGAGAGAGAAAGAGAGAGACAGACAGACAGACTTAAAGACAAAGAAGAAAAGGCAGAGACAACAATCAGACAGACAGACAGACACACACACATTTTTTTAAAAAGATGCTAGAGGTCGGGTGGATGTTGGGGACAAGAGAGGGGAGGGAGGAGGAGGGAGAGGAGCGGGTGGAAAGAGGAAGGAACGAAGTGAAGGGGGTGGGAGGGTGTGGTGTGGGGGCGTAGAGTGAGGGTGAGGGAGGTGGGGGTTATACAGAGAGGGGGGCTTTTTCCAACAATACGGGCTTTTTTTCTCTCAGGGAAATTTGTTGAGTTGTCCAGTACCGCCCCACCGTCAATCACTCTCTGAAAACCCCTGACATGGATTCTCCCGCCCACCGGAAAATGAACCACCCTTCGTCTCCTTCCTCCCCACCCACCCCCCTCTTCTCTCTCACCCTCCCCCCCCCCACCCATCCCTCTCCTCCTCTTCTTTCCTTGTTCTTCCCTTCCCTCCTCTCCACCCTCCGCACCCCCCCCCCTCCCCACCCCACTCTCCCTCACAGACTGCCACACACGCGCGCACGTACGCAGACATACACAGAGTCACACACACACACACACAGACACACACACACACACACAAGCAAGCACGCGCGCAGACACACACACACACACACACACACACACACATGCACACACAGTCACACACACGCACGCGCACACATACACGCACGAACAGAAGCACGCACACACACACACCGTCTAATATCACTAAAAGTGAACAGACGTAAAATTGAAGTCAACAACAACAAGCACACACACAGACACGCACAGACACACACACACACGCACGCACACAGACACACACATACATTCACCTTCCTGCTCCATCTTTTTACCCTCATCCACCCGTTTTCCGTCTTCAAATTTCTGTCTCTTTGTCTGTCTGTGTCTGTTTGTGTGTATGCCTATCTGTGTGTCTGTGTGTCTCTCTGCCCCTACCTCTGTCTGTCTGTCTTTCTGTCTGTCTATCTATCTGTCTGTCTGTCTGTCTGTCTGTCTCTCCATCTCTCTCACTGCGACTATCTCTACGTCTATTTGACTCAGTCTCTGTCCCTCTTCCTAGCGTCTCTGTCTCCCTGTCTCTTTCTGTCTCTCTGTCTCTGACTCTGTCTCCGTGTCTCTGTCTCTGTCTTTCTGTCTCTGTATGTCTTCCTGGTTGTCTGTCTATGTCTCTCTCTCTCTGTCTGTCTGTCTGCCTGTCTGTCTGTCTGTCTGTCTCTCTGTCTCTGTCTCTGTCTCTGTCTCTGTCTCTGTCTCTCTCTCTCTCTCTCTCTCTCTCTCTCTCTCTCTCTCTCTCTCCATGTCACCTCCATTTCCACTTCCTCTCCATAATCTGTTTGGGATTTTTTACCTCTGGATTCCAAGACTGTCAATGACACTGTCTCAATGTTCTCGTTGTGTGTGTGTGTGTGCGTGTGTGTGTGTTTGTGCGCGCGCGCGCGCGTGTGTGTGTGTGCGTGTGTGAGGGAGAGAGAGGGGGAAGAGAGAGAGAGCGAGAGACAGACAGAAAGACAGAGACGAGAGAGAGACAGACAGATAGAGAGACAGAGACAGAGAGAGAGCAATGACAATGGTTTATTGTAGTAAGCGTGTAAGCCCATTCACAAGGGGACAGTGAGAAAGGGACTGGGTACAAAACATATAAACTAAGAAGAAAAAAACCTATTTACTATAGCCCAAACAGTCATATTGGCATAGATTCCATAACTTGGTTTGAGAGAGACAGTATGTGTTGTGTGTGCGTGCACATGCGCATGCATGCGTGTGCATATGTGCGCATGCGTGCGTGCGTGCGTGTGATGTGTCAGAAAAGGTGTATCCTTTTCCATTCTAGGCGTTTTTCCTAGAGAAAAAAACAACAACGCTTATTTATTCAGTCATTTATTTATGTATGTAGCCTATTTATCATTTAAAAAAAATCTTTTTTATTCGTGTGACGTGTTGGGGTGTTTGTGATAATCATCAAGTTTTCATTTTGTTTTCTCTGCCCTTGTTCTTTTCTTGTGGTTCTATACACCATGGACTTGCCTTAACTCCTGTTCAACGTGCGCCTCCTTAAAAAATCCTGCACAAGAATTCAATCACATAGTTGTCACTTTTTCCATCTAGTAAAGTGACTGCTCCCGCATATAAAGTGTTGTATAATCATCTAAACTTCGACACAGGTCTTCATGTTACTTTCTTGCTTTATTTTTTGTGTGAGAGTAATAGAATAAAGACTCGTGTGCTTTTTTTTGCATCTAGTGCATGCACTTTTGTCAATTTTGTCATCTGTTCCCACCGGAACAAGTGGCCCACTCTTCCCAAAGGCGGAACAGGTCTTAAGGTGTGCGCAAAATGTTCTACATGCTATCGCACAAGGTATCTCAGTCTGAAGTCTCATCCAAAGGATTTTGAGGAGGAGAGGAGTCAGCGCTTATGTTAAATCCAGATGAAATAACCCTTGAACGGGCATCTTGGTTATGGTTTGTACCTGGGCTCAAACCCGGCCGTTAGCATGTGAGCTCAACGAGCAATGCTCTAACCACCAGACTACCCCGTTTCCAACAAATATTTCAGTGTGTTTAGGACCACATTTATGCTGTACTTGTGTATGTGTGATGTGTGTGTATGTGTGTGAGTGTGTGTGTGTGTGTTTGTCACTGTGTGTGTCTGTGTCTTTGTGTGTGTCTGTCTGACTGTCTTTCTGTCTGTCTGTTTGTCTGTATCTGTGTTTCTGTGGGTATGCGTATAGGTTATTGCTTGCAAGGGCACTTCTTCATTCTGTAGGTGTACATGTTTTGTGTATTATATTCCTTTCCATGTATGTTTTTCGGTTTTGCTTTTTGTATCCCATGAGTTTTCTTCCTGTTGTTGTTGTTGCTGCTCTTGTTGTTGTTGCAGCTGGTGTTGTTGTTATTGTTGCTGCTGCTGTTGTTGTTATTACTGCTGCTGCTGCTTCAGTTAAGACAATCTTCATGACATCGTCGTATATCAATTCAGACCGGTCAGTGATTCACGAATAAAAATCATGTCTCATTACAGCAACAGCTGCAACATTCATTATCATAATAACTAATTCTCCTTTGCAGCTTTTGGAAATATGAAGAAGACAAATCAATAAATATTAGGATATACGGTACAAGACTTAATCGCATGTTTCAACACGTTTTATACATAATTAGAATAAGAAATGTCCTCTGTGGAAGGGAAAGGGAAGGGTGTGTGTGTGTGTGTGTTTGTGTGTGTAAGGGGGCATAGTGGGGGAGGGGAGTGAAAGGGAAGGGCATGTGTGTATGTGCATGTGTGTGTGTGTGCTTGTGTGTGCACATGTGCACATGCGTGCGTGTGCGTGTATGCATTCAAGTGTGGGTGTGCATCCTATACATACATACATACATACATACATACATACATACATACATACATTCATACATGCATGCATACATACATACACATACATACATACATACATACATACATACACGCATGCATACATACATACATACATACATACACATACATACATACATACACACATGCATACATGCATGCATGCATGCATGCACACATACATACATACATACATCTATCCAGCCAGCTAACCATCCAGCCATAAACACACACACACACACACAAACACACACACACAAAAACACACACACACACAAACACACACACACACATCATCTTGCGCACACGTTAAATCCTGTTCCGCTTTTCGTAAGAGTAGGCCATTTTGTGCCGGTGGGAACACATGGCAAAATTTACAAAACTGCATACAGACGGGGACTGGGTGTAAAAAAAAAGCACATGAGTGCTTATTTCATTATCCTCGATATAAAAAAAGAAGAAAAAAATCATCCTGACCAAACAACAGCAAAACAGTTTCTTGGAAGCCTTCTTGTCAAGGGCTCTGCCCTGGTGGGCCTAGACAGGAAGGTGTCAAGAGGCCCATGAACAGTTACCTTGATGGCAGAACCTCCCTGAAGTCTGGCTGTATCCCCTTTCCCAAGGTGTGAGCAGCTGTCTGCCCTGCCCCCTGCCTCCTGCCTGTAAAACCCCAGTCAGGGGGCCATACTTCTTCTCAACCCTCTCTACCTTGATGCGTGCTCCCTTCAAGGAACTCAAGTCAACAATCTGAATGCAGGAATCTTTGATGGAATTGTGTGTGGTCTTTCCAGATTTTTGGAGGATTGGTGGGTTTTGGTTGGGTTTTGTTTTAGAGAGAGAGAAATTGATAGAAAAAAATGAGAAAGTGTAGATTAAAAAAAAAAAGTTTTGTTATTGTTGTATTTTCGTTTAGTATTTGGTTAAAAGTGTGAAGTGTGAATAAGTGCTTTGATTTGTCTGTGTAAGATACAGAGCTATATAAATTCCATTTATCATTATTATTAATAATTGTGGGTAAGATGAGCTTTATTAACAGGGTGTCAATCGAAAAAAATGATTTATGAACTTAGCATAGTGTAAGAATGCATAAAATGCTTGTATCTTGTTTTCAAAAGGTGGTAGGTCAACATCAGAGGAAGCCTTGCTAAGCCAAGAAAAGCCTTTTGAAATGACAGACCAGCCTCTGTAAAGAAAACAAACAGATCATAATTGTAAAAAAAACCAACCCTGAAGTTGGAATATGGCTACCTTAATGTTGGGCAAACACTCTCTTACACAAAATACCTCAAACCTCGAAGCCATAATAAGCAAGTAACAAAAATAGATTTAAAACAAAAGAACATCTTCAGAAAAAGTAAAATTGAGAAATGAATGCCTTTAGCTAAACAGACACCCTTGTTCACATAACTTTTGAAAATTATATTTAATTTTTTTAATATAAAGAGTGTGTGTCTGTCTTTTTGTCTGTCTGTCTGGATTGCTGGCTGGCTGGCTTTGTCTCTTTCTCTGTCAATTTATATATAAATATATATATATATAATATATAATATATATATATATATATATATATATAATATATATATATATATAATATATATATATATATATATATATATATAAAGTGTCTGTCTGTCTTTCTGTTTGTCTGGCTGGCTGGCTGACTGGCTTTGTCTCTGTCTCTGTCACTCTCTCTCTTTCTCTCTCTCTCTTTCCTCTCTCCTTCTCATCTCTCTCTCTCTTCTTTCTCTTCTCTGTCTGTCTGCCTCTCTCTCTCTCTCTGTCTTTCTCTTCTATGTTTGTCTGTCTGTCTCCCTCACTCTCTCCCTCTCTCTCCTCTCTCTCCACCCCCCCCCCCCTCTCTCTCTGTGTCTTCTCTCTCTCTCTCTGCCTTCCCCCTCTCTCTCTGTCTTCTCACTCCAACCCCCCCTCTCTCCTCCTTCCTCCCCCCCCCCCACACTCTCTCTCTCTCTCTCTCTCTCTCTCTCTTCTCCCTCTCTCTCTCTCCTCCCCCCCCCCTCCCTCCCCCCCCCCCCCCCCTCTCTCTTGTCTCTCCTCTCTCCTCTCTCTCCTTCCCCCCCCCCCCCCCCCCCTCTCCTCTCTGTCTTCTCACTCCAACCCCCCCTCTCTCTCCTTCCTCCCCCCCCCCCACACTCTCTCTCTCTCTCTCTCTCTCTCTCTCTCTCTCTCTCTCTCTCTCTCTCTCCTCTCTCTCTCTCTCTCTCTCTCTCTCTCTCTCTCTCTCTCTCTGTGTCTTGAAAGGGCATGGAGAAAAGGTGAAGAGGTAAGGAAGGTGTGAGGCCCTGTTGAGGGGCGGTTGGCTGTGTCGCCTGCAGTCTGTCATTAAATGGAAATGTCCAAGTTAATTTTACCTGCACTCTGGCCCGCCTGGGTGGTTTACTGCACCGTTCCCTCCTTTGTTGTCCAGTGATTTATCTTCTTCTCCTTCTTCTTCTCTTCTGCAGTTGTGTGTGCGTGTGTGTGTGCGCGCGTGCGCGTGCGTGTGCGGGAGTTTCTTTTGCTCAATCTGTCCGTTTGTTTGTCTGCCTCTTTGGAGGTGGAAGTGGGGAGAGATGGGGGTTGGGAGGGAAGATGGGTAGGACATGTGTGTATGTGTGGGTGTGTGTGTGTGTGGAAGGGGGTGGAGAGATGGGGAGGATGTACCCTGCACATGCATTTGTGTGTACAGTGTGCAGCAAATCTGGCTCCAACTTAAAAAGGAAAAATCCAATTTGTCTCATTGAAAATGATCTGTGAGCTCTCATCCTTTGTACAAACCTTTTGTGTATGTTGTTTGGGTCTGAATTTTTATGGGAGAAATAAATTGAACACAGCCACAAAAACAAACGAATCCTCCTCATTCATCCTTGTCCAACACTCAGACAGCAACTAGTGCCATTTGTCATATGGGTGAAAATGCATTAGCTCTGCTGTTAAGTGCCTAACAAGTCAGGCCAAGCACATCCAACCTCTCCATGGGAGAGAAAATCTTCTAAGTCTTTCTGGCCAAAAGGCAGGAGAATGGACCAAGAAGGCAGAAAACAGACAAGGATGAGGTGACAAGAAGAAAAGGAGCAAGGCAGAAACATCGAGAGGAATAGAAGAGAGGGAATTTCTACCACCGAATTTCCAGAAGGTGGGGATGCTGTTCATACTGACAGGCCCCCAGCACCCCCACCAGGAAACAGAAGATGAAACGTTGAAAACATGGTTTATTTTAATCCAACATTTCCCCCCCCCCCCCCCCCCCCCCCCACCACCACCACCAACTTTGTGAATAACCAAAGCTCAGCCTAAAACTTGGAAATGAACAGAAAAACATGGCAGTCAGCCCATCCTAGTTGTAGAGCATTGTACCTTAGAAGTCTAGGTCAGGAATGAGGTAAACAGTGTTAGAAATTAAAATGAAAGCACAAAGATCAAAAGCAACTGTGGAGTGGTTGCTCCTGAAGAGAAGGTTCACACTGTGATGGTCATAGGACTTATTGATTGTATATCACTTTCATTCACTGCAGAATGATTTCTCTACATGAAATTCAAGCTGCTCTCCCCACCGAGAACAGAACTGTTGCCATTACAGCAAGGCCATCTACTAAAAACGTTGTTGCCTACATGCATATCTGTTTCCTTATGAGAGGGACTTTTTGTATAAAATTTCCCCCTGAGAACTCTTTTGTTATCATGAATTCTTTCATGTGTATTGAATGCATGTTGCAGACAGAGCCTGCCTGTATTGTCCCTTCTAAAAGACTAGCTAGCACCTTGGCCACCATTCAGGCTCAGGTGGATGGGGAGGACAAGCTTAGGCTCACACGTGATTTGAACCCACACTTCTTGAACTCCAGGCAGCTTCGGTACCTGTAGACCAATGATCCACCCAGGCACTTCAGAATACAAACATGACACTCTGAGAAGGCAAGAAAGTTGCAGGTATAGGGTAGAAAAGTGGTTCCACATTTATTTTTCATTTCCCCTTTTTTCTTTTCTTTGTTGGTTCTTTTTCTTCTGTAAGCATTTGCTCTTTTTTCAATGTTTGTTGCTTTGTTCATATATGGTTGATACATTCTTAAATAGCTGTCCATTATCTAAGTAGGCTGCTTCTCTGTGATTGGGAAGCACCCCCCAGGTAGAGAAGAAGTATGGCCCCCTGACTGGGGTTTTACAGGCAGGAGGCAGGGGGCAGGGCAGACAGCTGCTCACACCTTGGGAAAGGGCATACAGCCAGACTTCAGGGAGGTTCTGCCATCAAGGTAACTGTTCATGGGCCTCTTGACACCTTCCTGTCTAGGCCCATGACGTTGGTACACGTTACAGGTAGGCTTCACATAGGGTCCTTTTGTTTTATTTTGTTTTGTCTTGTTGTTTTCCATTTTTGTTCCTCTTTGAGAGGTTTTGGATCTCTCACTCTGTACTTTTTGATGGTTGGTCTATCTTTTCTGGATCTTTTTTATGATTTTTGTTGCTGCTTCTTTGTGCATGTCCTTTTTTGTTGTTGTCTCTCCTGATCTTTGTCGGTCTGACTGTCTGATTGGTTGGTTAGATATATCAGTTTCTGTCTTGCATCTGTCTGTTGGCCTGTCTGTCTGTCTGTCTCTCACATTCTCATAAGTGAGTACGTAGGTATGTGAGTAAATGAATGAGTGAGTAAATGACTGTACTTGTATTTGTATACCACTTTATGTCATGCCAGATTTGCCCTGCTCTCTTCAGGAGAGTGGAGGCACCGTGGTCGAGTGGTTCAGGCGGTCAACTCGTGATCCAGAGGTCGCGGGTTCGATCCCCGCTCGGCTCGTTGTTGTGTCCTTGGGAAAGACACTTTACTCCTATTTTCCTCACTCCACCCAGGTGTACAAGTGGGTACCAGCTCTGCTGGGGAAGTATCTGGCGACAGACTAGCGTCCTGTCACAGGGGTGGTGAAAAACCATCAGTTCGCTTAACGCTACAGAAACCGGGATAAGCTCCGGCTCTATGGGCCTTCTGGCTCGAAAGAACATACTTTCTCTTCAGGAGAGTGCCTTTCCACAGTAACAGGCCACCCTTTTTTTCTTTTCCTGTCAGCTTGTGTATTCGTTTCCCTATCAGAGTGGGGGTTTTTTAAACAGAATTTTGCCATGTGTGTGTGCACACGCGTGCGCGCATGCTTGTGTTCCCATGCACACATATATGCACAAACACATATATGCATACTGCACTTACTTGCATACTTGGATGCATGATCAGGTGGCAATCTGCATACATTGATATACTCTGTATACATACATACACATATAACAAACCAGTCTCTGCTTCAGAATTATGCATATCTTTTTTTTTTCAGACAAATAATCTTTATCCCTATGCTTTTTGTTGTTGGTCAGTTTCAGATTTCCAAGCCTGGGCAATCAGAGCTTCTGGTAGTGACGTGTAATCTCTCTTTTATGAACACCTAACATGATTTTATACCTTTGCCTTTATGATGCGGGGGTTTGTCATATCATTTGCTTCTCTGCAAACCACTTCTCTGGCTCTTAACTCAGATGCTGACGTTAAATTCTGTACTATAGTGTTACATAGAGATGAAGGAAAGCAGACTCATTTTTCATAAGAGAGTTTATGAGGTGTTAACACCCAGCACGTATGTGTTATCATATTCAGGGAAATAATTGTTTGTGCTTTTAGTGGCTTTTGCACAGAATTGGCAATATTGCGATGCTACTCGGAATGTAAAAGGTATTGAGTGTGGTGGTCGTTGTAGTGGTTTGGGTACTGTTAGTAGGTGTGTGCACGTGCGTGCATGCGTACATGTGTGCATGCAGGTAGAAGCTACCAAAATAAGGTATAAATGGTTATTTCCTTCCATAATTATGAATTTGTTTAAAAATATATTAGCAAGCTACGACCATAGATTTTCTGATAAGAAAAAGTCCTCTGAAATCTGTCCATTTATTGTTGAAAAAAGTTTCCAAAATTAGTTTCTTATCTTACTTGTTTTATTTATTTCCAGTGTTTTTAAAGTAAATACTGTACCAGCTCTGTGATTAAGTTTTTAACCTCTTAGTGCTTGTTTGGGGTGTTTGTTTTTCACACACGTTAAAACCCTTTCCGTTCTTCGTTAGAGTAGGCCATTGTGTGCCGGTGGGAACAGATGACAAAATTACAAAACTCTATGCACACAGGAACTGGATGAAAAAGCGCATGAATGCTTATTCCATTAATCTCAAAATAAAAGAATAAAAAACAGAATAAAAAGATTTTATATTCATGATGTTTAGCTCTTATTGTTTGATCCGGTGGGGGGGGGGGGGGGGGTGAGGGGGGAGTGCTGTTTATTTCTATACGTGCTAGATTGTTTGCATTATTCATATTTTAAGCAACAAATAGATGGTTTGAAATAAATTTCAATGAAGAAAAACGCGCATTTCCCCCTCACACAACAGGCAGTACTACTGAATGCCAACTTGCCGGTTGTGACAGACTTTTATTGGTATCCAATGCTTTATGTGGTGGTGTCTTTGAAACATAAATTGTGTAATGGTGCAACGTAAAAAAAAAAAGGAAAAAAGAAAGAAAGTATGGGGGACAGGGGATGAAAGAAGATAGACAAAAGATCCCTGAATTGTCAAGGTTTTGTTTTTCTCTTCTGGACATTCTGAACTCTAAAAACAGGATCAAAAGACAACCACTGCTTTTCCTCCCACTGTCTCGTGAAATTCTATAGCCTTAAACCAAGGACAGGTTCTTACTTTCCTTTATTTATTTGGGTTTTTTTTCTTTATCGTAAATTTTTTTTCTTCGTTTCTCGGCTAGAGCTCCAATGTTCACCAAAGGCGAGATTTTGCAAATTCAACCATTGTTCCCCACTGTTAAGGTAGGTGTATTCCGACTTCAGGGATATATTTTATTGAAAACGATTCTCATGTCCTCAGGTGGGTTTTTTTTATTTTCTCCTCTGGGAGTGCATGTTATCCACCATATCTTTAAAGGGAAAGTGTGCCTTAACTTTGAACTGTGACGTGACTTATTCACTTTGTTTTTTAAGCTAAGTTTGATGGAATTTTCTTTTTATCTTTATTTTTGTAAAGATATATTCCGGGTACAGCTCCTACATTGACTTGTTTTTGCTGTTTACACAGGAATCAGTCAGCAAGGTATTGAACATGCCTGACAATGCTGTGGGTACCTAGCAGGAACAGAAGCATACAACCTTACTAGGTCTCTAAAGCATTCTTCACATTATTGACACTTCTTTCATCATTACATGAGCGGGGACAGAATAGTCTAGTGGTTAGAGCGTTGGGTTTGTGATAATTATGACGACCTGGGATACAGTCACCTCGGATGCACCCGTTTTAGGGGATTTTACCCTGGAGCTGACATCAATACTGACTCTCCTCCCCCAAAACTCTTTTGGATGAGACTAAAAACCAAGGTCCCGTGTACGAACGCACGCAAAACATCATCCGTACACATTCAAAATCTGCTCTGCCTTTTGGAAGAGTTGGCCATTGTGTGCTGGTAGGGACAGATGACAAAACTTAACCCCCCAAAAAGCATGTACTCCGGTATCTAGTTTAGACATCATTCCGGAAGTCAGAATGTGGCTACCTTAAAGGTGGGCAAAAATGGTTACAAACGCAAAAAATCTCACCACCAGTGAACCTTGGAAAACTAGCTGAAGAACAAAACAAAATATTGTCAAGTCATTAATCATGATATGAGCACAAACAAAACAAGAGGCCAGTTACAAATAATTATAATCACTGAATGGACCAGCTGAAAACATCTTCAAAAACGAAAACATATCCTACAAAAGTGAAGGGGAGCAGTAGAGGAGGAGGAGGATACTGACACACAGAGAGAAAAATATTAGAAGGAGGAAAAAAGGGAGGCGGAAAATAAGCTAGTTTAAGGGAGAAGGGATCCTTAGCAGGCCTGTTATCGAAAAGAAAGCCTCTGTCATCCGATCTTTCGGCAAAACTGAGAAGCTATAATTACCATGCACGGAAAACGTTGGATAGTTCGGAGGATTTTCTGTCATTATCATTCCGCTGGATTTTTTCTCCCTCCCCCCCCCCCCCTCTCTCTCTCTCTCTCTCTTTCTCTCTCTCTCTCTCTCTCTCTCTCTCTCTCTTCTCTCTCTCTCTCTCTCTCTCTCTCTCTCTCTCTCTCTCTCTCTCTCTCTCCCTCTCTCTCTCTCTCTCTTTTCAGAAATTGGAGTAAACTGCATCTTTTCATTTTTTATGTTTTGTTTTTAATTGGTCAAAATTTGTTTTGTTACCTCGTTACCTTAGTGAGAGCTCCAAGGTTCACCCACAATGAGGTTTTTGGGTATGCAACTGGGGCTTTTCTGGTCCACAATTAAGGTAGTTGCTTTGCAACTTTGGGGTTTATGTTTAAACACAACACCATTGTGTGTGCGGTTAAAAAAATGTCATCTGGTCTTATTGGCACAAATGGCCTCCTACTCTTCCAAAAGGCAGACCAGGCTTTAACATGTGCACAAGATATTCTGTGTGCCCCGTACACCAGGCCTCCATTTATAGTCATATCTAAAGGACTGATCAATTCTAACAGAGACATGAGGCAAAACCATGAAATTCGAAGACTAGATTGGTTTCTAGTCTCCCAAACAAGATGCAAACAAATTCACAACACGATTGTATGATATGATAACCATCCCGAATCATACATCCTACAGTCGGAAATAAATTCCCCTTTGGGAATATGTAGAAAAGGTCATAAAACAAACAAAAAGACCTGTTCCCCTAGCAGGTTGATTCCCCTGTGACTTGACCTCATTTGTCTTCACTTCTGCCTAACTTTTGGGTTGATGAAGGTTTTGTGGCTCTGCATAGCGCGGGCGCGTGTGTGTGTGTGTGTGTGTTTAAGGAAAAAACAAGCAGAGCCACAATCCCTCAATATCACAAGTTATATCTTGCCTGCTCTTTCTACGAAAGATGCATGTGTTTTCATACACCTCCATAAGGTATTCTGTGCACATACACATACTCGTGTTTGGATCACTGATCTAAAGATAGAACACCTGCCTAGAAAACAAAAAAAAACACGTCTGGGTGCAATCCCCATTTCTACCCCCAAAATGTCCCCCTATCCACTGTAGACCCTGGGTGGTAATCCCCAAGATTCACCTCTCTGTCACTGCACACACTAACTGGAAGTGAAAGCACCCCCAGGTAGAGAGGAAGGCCTCCACTGACTGGGGTTTTACAGGCAGGAGGCAGGGGGCAGGGCAGACAGCTGCTCACACCTTGAGAAAGGGATACAGCCAGACTTCAGGGAGGTTCTGCCATCAAGGTAACTGTTCATGGGCCTCTTGACACCTTCCTGTCTAGGCCCACCGTGGTGGAATGCTTCACCAATAGGTTTCAAAAGATTTTGACCCCCATTGCAAGCAATTTTTGAGGATGTCCTTTTCTGTTAGTCTGTATTTGCTATTTTCTGTTTCTCTTTTCCTTTCTTTTATCTGAGATGCTCTTTGCACTTTTGGAGTGTGTGTGCGTGTGTGTGCATGTGTGTACATGCATGCATGTGTGCGTGTGTGTGTCTGTGTGTGTGTGGTTTGGTTTTCTTTTATGTTTCATTCACTTCTTGGTAATATGAGCAAATCCTCTGCCACACCAATAATTATACACACTCCATATCTGTGTGTTCAAGTCAAGTCAAGTCAAATTTTTATTTCCAGATCGTACATTGAATAAGCAATGCATTTGCTTTTTTCCATCAAGCCATCTATCTAGGAACAAAAACATGTTCATGGATACATGTGTGTTTGTACGTGCATGCATGCATGCATGTGTATGTACACATGCATATGCACTTTCATATGCATTACACAGCATTTTTTTTACAAGCGTGTATCTCCTCAACCATCAAAATACTGCATATCCCACCGGGTCTCTGCCTATTTCTAAACTAGTGTATGAAGATATTGCCTGCTGTAACTGCTGTTGCTGACATGTGAGCTTTCTCTTAACCTCTGCTATGAGTTCACACCAGCAGGTTAACAGTGGCAGGGGTTTGTCATATTTGACTCTCTGAATTTTTCAGTGTATTTCTACCGTAGAACTGATGGATGCTATAGCCAAGTGGTTACAACCATTCGACTTTAATTCCATGGATCCATAAAACTATGTTTTCCAATCTCAGAGGCTTCTGGTCAAGTACAGGTAAGAACTTTTACAATCTCCAAGACCAACTCTAAGTGCAGATCTGCCAGTGCCTTAATTCCTTTTGTGGTCCAGGCACTCGCTTTCCCCCAGCCAAGTTAAGCAGCGTCAAGCGTGATTACCAGTTGGATCAGTGACCTTTTGCACTCCTGGCTTCAGTACAGTCCCCCAGTTCACCCAGCTGTAATTGAGTCCCTGCCTCTTTAGGGTCAGGGAAGGTAAAGCAGTGAGGGAGAGAAGATGGGTGCTGCCCTCAAAATGCTGGTCCCTAAAGAAATTAGGTCTCTGATGTTTCGCTTCCCTATGACCTTATAGGTTATGGGACACCTTCACCTTTTTATATACATGCAGAAGATCAAATATGCACATCAAAGATCCCATAATTCATGTCAGAGTTTGGGTGGGTTACAGAAACAGGAACATACCCAGCATACATTCCTGAAGTCAGAATGGTGGGCAAAACAGGGTTGCATAATTATGCAAAAAAATCTCTTCATGGGTGATCCTCAGAGCTCTAGCCCAGGAATGAAAAACCCTCAATTCCTCAGAACTCAATGTAAAATTCTACAATATTGTGCTAGATACTATGCCAAATAGACCCCAGATGTTTTACTGAGACTTGTGAAAACAATATCCCTTTTTTGCTCATTGTTCAACATATTCATTATTATTATTGCTTTTTTAATGTACAAAAGGCAAACGAATATGATAGTGGGGAGTGTCATATGAATGTGTGCTTGGATGTATGGATGCATGTAATTGCAGTAAGCTGTGTGCGTATGCAAATGCCAGTGCGTGTGTGTTTCTACAGGTGTACATGCATGTATGTGTGTGCATCTGTATGTGTGTGTGCATGCATATGTTCCTGCATATGTGTGTGTATGTGTGTGTGTGTGTGTGTGTGTACATGTACATGCCTCTGTATACACATGCATGCATGTGTATGTCCATCTGTGTCCATGCATGCACCCATACAAATGCGCTCAGGTTATAATGTCTTATTTTTTTAAGTTGAAGCATGCCCAGGTAGAGAAGAAAGGCCTCCACTGACTGGGGTTTTACAGGCAGGAGGCAGGGGGCAGGGCAGACAGCTGCTCACACCTTGGGAAAGGGGATACAGCCAGACTTCAGGGAGGTTCTGCCATCAAGGTAACTGTTCATGGGCCTCTTGACACCTTCCTGTCTAGGCCCACCAGGGCAGAGCCCTTCCACTAGAGAGGTTTGTAGGTAATTTTGTGCAGGGTAGAAGCCTATCTTTTATCTGTGTGTTTTTTTTCCTTGGAACTTTACTGGTAGTTCTGTCTGTCTGTCTGTCTCTTTGATTTTGTATATTATGTGTGTTTTAAGCATAAATAAATACATCATGCATCTGTTTGTTTCTGCACATATGCACATGTTCTTGTTTATTGTAAGCTTTTGCACAGCTTCATGTTTATGCACACTATGTGTATGTATTTACATACACACCAGTAAGCATAGATTTTTCATGATACATACATACATTATGGAGAAACTGAGTGTATAATGGACATCTCCATAACTATTGGATTTTTCATATCCGTATACTTTTGTCTAAGTCAATGCATAACCATCTGGGCTATTTGAAGTGTTGTTACTGATACATAAGCGTTCTTCTGACACCTGAAATGGCTTCACACTACAGTGTTTACAGAACCAGGGGTTCATCATGTTTGATTCTCTGTGACTGCTCTGGTGGGCTTTTCTGTCAGAAGTCATTGTCAAATTCTACAATATGGTGTGGAGAACTGCCGCAGATGGAACACGTATGTTTTATTAGTGCTTTACTGATGTTTTTTGTGACAGGACAATGCCACCTGTTATAGGACACTATCTCTAGGTAATACCTGCTGCTATAAACTTTTTTTTTATGAAAGTGCAAGACTGTGGGCAAATATCAAGTCACCCTGCACCCATTGAATAAAGGGATTCGTTGCAATATTCTCTGTAGGTTTAGATTTTGTTTTTATTGTTGTTAGGGGTCATTGTTTGTTGGCTGTTTTAATCTTGTTGACGTTGGTGGCTTTTGATACCTATCCTTTTGGTGTTGGCTTTTTTTCTTCTGTATGTCCAATAAGAATAGGGTCATCACAAACATAAAGGATGTCAAAGGAAAAGGGAAAGAAATGATAAGGAGCAGATTCTAGTTTTAGGCATGTGATTATTATTAGGCTAACCAAATAAACAAGAGGTTTGTGACTCTAGTAAAACCCTTACATAGAAAAGAAAACAAAAGTCCCATAAATAAAGGTTGTTTTTGTTGTTGTTTGTTTTCTAAACTTTCTCCTGTGTGTTATATTTTTCATTGCTTTTAATTACTCAATTTTCTGATTTGATTGAGCAGCCTGTATTTCAAAGATTCTTTTATGAATTCTCGTTTCATTTTCTAAAAATCATGTTCAAATGAAAAACTGTGAAACTATTCCATTACCCTGTGTATGCCAAGCTCTCAAGGACTTTTTCAACGACATACAACATGATACATTTCTATCAATATTATATGATTTCAAATAGACCTACCCAATGATGGTTCTTCATTTCTCTTTTTCTTTCCTATGAATTACTAGGGGGAAAAGCTCTCAAACATAAGTGACCAGGCATTCCTTCTTGTTTGACTGTAGATTCCTGAAGTGGAAGGACTCCCTTTCCCCCTCCAAAGAAGAAGGCCCCTGACTAGGGTTTTATAGGCAGAGGGCAGACAGCCACTCACACCTTGGGAAAGGGGATACAGCCAGACTTCAGGGAGGTTCTGCCTTCAACAAAACTGTTCATGGGCCTCTTGACACCTTCCTGTCTAGGCCCACCATGGTGGAATGCTTCACCAATAGGCTTTAAAGAAACTTTTCTTTTTTCGTCCTTTAGGAAACCTTTTGGTTGTTTCTTCTTTGGCCAAAACGTGGGGTTTTTGTTTTGTTTTTGCTGTGTGTGTGTGTTAGTATATATACATGCATGTGCATCTATGTCCCTGCAAACTTGCAAATGGATTATATAGGCATGTTATTGCAAAAGCTTGTGTAGATATTATGCACATGCATGTTCAACACATGCAAGTGCACATAGGCAAGTATGAATTTGCAATATACTTTGCACATTTGAAGGACAAAGATGTGTGTGCACACATGTATGTTTTTTCTATGTACTGAACTTCCATTCTCACTAAGCTATTTTCAAGTCTGTACATGAGGAGCTGGGCCATGTGACCTATTGTTACTGATACATAAGCTTTCTGCTGACACCTGAAATGGCTTCACACTACAGTGTTTACAGAACCAGGGGTTCATCAGATTTGATTCTCTGTGACTGCTCTGGTGGGCTTTTCTGTCAGACGTCACTGTCAAATTCTACAATATGGTGTGGAGTATTGCAGCAGAATGAGCATGTGTATTTTGTTGGTGTTTTAGTGATGTTTTTGTGACAGGAAAACACCATGTGTTATAGGACACTATCTCTAGGTAATACATGCTGCAATAAACTTCTTGTTGTGGAAGTGCAAAACTGTAGGCAAACAACAGGCGCTTCTGCATCTAGTGAACATATAGGGATTTATTGCAATGTTTTCTGAAGGTTTGGGGATTTTTGTTTTCCTCGCTGGTTTTCATTTTCATAGTCATTTGTTGTTAATGTTGGGGTTTTTATGTAATTTATATTGGTAGCATTTAAAAATTATGTTTTGAGTTGTTGTTTTGTTTTGTTTTGTATGTCCAATCAGAACTGAATCCTTGCAAATATGAAGGAGGTTGACTGTCAAAGGGAAAAATGAAAAGGAGCAGATTCTAGTTTTACCCCAGGATCATGAGTAGGTCAAGCAATCCCAAAGGGAAACAAATCTAAAAAAAAAAATTTAATACAAAAGAAACAAAATTTTTTAATGTAGAGGGGTTTTTAAAGTATGTTTCTCCTTTTCAATTTTTTTATTTTTGCTTTTAATTATTTAGATTCTTTCTTCATTGTGCAATTTTTTTTCATTATTAATTATGTTTTAAAAGTTTC
>CM054137.1:17664090-17679090 GCA_028751875.1 Rapana venosa | reverse complement strand
TGTGTATGTATGTGTATGTGTGTGTATGTGTGTGCGTGTTGTGTGTTGGTGTATGTCTGTGTGTGTGTGTGTGGTGTTTTAATTTTGAACGTATCTTTACACAAATTGATATCAGATAAATAAACAGAAAAAATAGAATAATAAAAAGAAATATTTATATACATATGTGTGTGTGTGTGTGTGTGTGTGTTATGTGTGTATGTGTGTATGTGTGCATGTGTGCATGTATGTATGTATGTATGGATGGATGGATGGTTGGATGGATGTATGGATGGATGGATGTGTGTGTGTTTGTATGTATGTATGTATGTGCGTGCGTGCCTGCGCGCGCGCGTGCGCTGATATTTTGGTGTGTTGTGTGTGTGTGTGTGTGTTGTGTGTGTGTGTGTGTTGTGTGGTGTGTGTGTGTGTGTGTGTGTGTGTGTGTGAAATAACCCGATTAAAAAACGGGGGTTTACGAAGAAAGACAATCGTTAGACAGACAGACAGAGAAAGACAGACAGAGAAAGACAGAGTGAGAGAGACAGAAACAGGTATTCAGAGACAGAGAGAAAGACAAAGAAAGACAGATAAAGAAAGACAGAGACAGACAACAGACACACAAAGACAAGACACAGACAGAGACAGAAACAGAAACACAAGAGACAACTAGACATGGCATTACATACACTTGTGATATGTTTTCAAGCAACTCAATATTTTATTCAACTTAGGGAAGAGGGGAGGGGGGGGGGGGGGGTGGGGGGGGGGGGGGGAACAAAGAAAACTCGAGCAAAGCAGCCGAAAAAGAGAAAACCCAAAACCCCACACAACAAAGCAGTCAAGCAAAATCACTGGGCTAAATTGCTAGAGTGCAACATATGGTCCCCCCCCCCCCCCCCCCCCCACCCCTACCCCACCACCACCACCCACCACCAACAAAAAGAAAAAAGAAAAAGAAGAAAAAAAAAAGAAAGAAAGAAAGAAAGAAGAAGCACACAACACACAGAGACACAGACACAGACACATAGAGACACAGACAGATACAGATACAGACACGCACGCACGCGCGCGCGCGCGCGCACACGCACATACATACACACATATGCACACACATGACTAAACGCACAAACGCCGGCACGCACGCACAATCCACACAGACACAAAACACACACACACACACACACACAACACACACACACACACACACACACACACACACACACACACACACACACACACACACACACACACACACACACACACACAGAGAAGGGAGATAGCCTGGTGTTAGAGTAATGTATGTGTTCATCTACTGACCCGGGTTCGAGTCTCGTTCAAGAGGATTTTTCCTCTGGAGTTAACATCAGTGCCGACTCTACTCTCCCCAAAAGTCCTTCGGTTAAGACTATAAACCGAGGTCCCGTGTGCGACCGCACGCAAAAAATTTTGCGCACACGTAAAACCTGTTCCGCTTTTCGGAAGACTAGGCCATTGTGTGCTGGTGGGAACGGATGACAAAATTTACAAAACTGCATACACATGGGGACTGGATGGGTAAAAAAGCACATGACCGCTGATTCCATTATCCTCGAAATAAAAGAATAAATAAAAGAATAATAATAAATAAATAAACAAATAAGAGAGAGATAGAGGAAGGGCGAGAGAGAGAGAGAGAGAGAGAGGAGAGAGAGAGAGAGAGAGAGAGAGAGAGAGAGAGAGAGAGCGAGAACACACACACATACATACACATACACAGTTGTACACACACAGTAACTCACACAGTCACACACAAACACACATGCACACACAAACAAGCACACACAAAACAAGCACACACACACACACACACACACACACACACACACACACACAACCAACACCCCCACCCACCCACCCACCACACACTCACCTCCCATTCCCCACCCCCCCACCCCCCACCCACCCACCACACACACACACACACACACACACACACACACACACACACACACACACACACACACAGAAATTATTTTTTCGAGCTTGTTAGATTTATAAAAATAAAAAAAAATTATTATCCACAGTTGTTGCATTCCTATTGTTTATTTTGTTTGTGTCATAGGAGGGGGCTAGAGATATTGTGTTTGTAATTGGGTTTTGGGCTGTTGTTGGGTGTTTCTGGCTCTTGTTTTAAGGGTTGAGCTTCTTTCTTCCAGGGGTGGGGTGGGTGGTTGCTTCTTGGGTTTCTTTTGAGGGCAGGGGAGGGGGTTACACACATTAAGATAGGTTTGGGTTTTTTCACGTGAAATTCAGTAGTTGAAATTTTATTTACAGTTTTCATTGGAATTACTGATTTTGTTAGAAATTGTTAGAATTGCATTTTCCTGTTGTTTATTGTAGTTCAATAGGTTAGTAATGTAACGGTGTTGTTTTTGATTTTTTCTATAATTTTGGTTGTTGTCTTTCTTTATTTTTTTATTTTTTTTATTTTGTTTATCATTTCGCATGCATTGATCCCCTGAAATTCCTTCTCCTGTACAGTACCAACTACACCCCTCCTCCCTTGACACTACCCCTCCTGACCTCATACCCCCTCCTCCCTCACTCAACCCCCTCCCGCTGCCCCCCCCCCCCCCCCCCCCCCACCCCGTCTAATATCACAACTGTGAAAAGACGTTAAATGAATTTGAACACACACACACACGAGTCATACACACACACACACACACACACACACACACACACACACACACACGAACACAACATCACACACACACACACGCACACTGAACACACAAAACCAAAAAAAAGCCAAACCTCACAATTATTCAGTAAAAGACCAGTGTTAAAACAATATCCTTGACGGCTTAACAACTTAATTACACCACCAAAAATCGCATCATAAAACATGCTGCGTCAGTGGCTTTCTTTGTTAAAAGAGTAGCAAGCAAACTGAACGTTAAGTATACGATACCAAGGCTCTGAAACTTATTACAACGTAGACCTGTTTTTGTTCATCAACAACATTTACGTACAGAGAGAAAGCGAGAGTCGAATAATGAAATGACTTGTGTCTCAAACGGCTTTTGTTGTTGTTGTTGGTTTAAACACAATTTATTAGTTCAGAAACTACATAGCGCCAATACATGAAATGAGTACAACAAGCAATGCTTATTTGAGTACTCTTAACATCGTTACATGTACAAGAATGGGCTGCAAGCTGAACAAAGTTGCATCAAATAGACGAACAATAAGAACAGATAACTGTAATTATTTAAAGATGGTGACCATATCAGAAAAAACAACAACAAGGGATAAACAACGATAAACAAAGGGGGTAGATGTATCACTGCAATGCAAAGCAACACCATCGCAAGACAGGTCGTGACATGTTGTTGTTGTTATTATTGTTGTTTGGTTTGTTTTCCGGCAGGAGCTTTGAGGTTTTCCAATGGTGAGATTTTGGGGGTATGCGACCGTTTTTTGCTGCCCACCATTAGTTAAGGTAGCCACGTTCCGACTTCGGGAATGATGTTTAAGCACGACACCAGTGTGCATGCGTGTTTATATATTATAATAATAATAATAATAATAATATATGGAATTTATATAGCGCTGAATCTTGTAAAAAACAAACAAATCGAAGCGCTTGCACTCAATCATTTACAGGCATGCAACGCTCCTTAAACATAATGAACAACAGATTTCAAAACCATGCGCGCGCACGTATGCACGCATGCACGCACACACCACACCAACACACACACACACACACACACACACACACACACACACACACACACACACACACACACACTCGGAACAACACTTAGAAGGTGAAAGATGCTGTTGAAAATTAGGGACAGATATTTGGGAAGAAAGTCTCAGGTAGGAAATAAGTGTGTTTTGAGGCTGGATTAAGGTATCAATGAAGGCTTTGCGAAGTGATACAGGAGGTCATTCCAGGTGGATGGCCAGAACAGAGAAGGAGCGACGGCAACAGTGTTGTTTGAACTGGGTGTTCGAAAGCACAATAAATATAACAATAATTTTTTTTTAATTATATATATTATAATATATATATATATATATAATAACAATTTTACCATCTATTCTTATCAGCATGAATGGCCTACTCTCTCGAAAGGCAGAACTGGTTTTGACGTGTGTGCAAGATCTTCTACCTACGTTGGCTCGCCATGGACAAACCTTGGTTTCTAATCTTATCCGAAGGACTTTCTTTCAGGAGGCGTGGGAGTGGAGGCGTGGGTTGTGGTAAAGTCAGTACTCATGTTAACTTCAAGAGAAAACTCCCTTTGATCGGGCGCCTCAGTGGAAGCTCGAACGAACTCGTCTTGATTCCGGGCCGCCACATCGCCAGTGCAACGCTCTAACCACTAGGCTATTGCGTCCCCTGAAAGCTTAAAGTGTTTGGCTATAAGTGGACAGTTATACATGTATCTTTTTTGGGGCGCGATATTTGGAAGACAGTAAATCTATTCGAGGTAGCAGAGCTGAAGAAAACTCTATGTGGATGACATTCTACTTTTTTTTTCTTTAAATAACACACGCATCACACACACACCACACACACACACACACACACACACACACACACACGCGCGCGCGCGCGCACACACACACACACGCGCACACACATACACACACTACAGCACACTTTTTTGCACGCACAATCACACACAGACTCTTCATGTGTACAAATGCTTGTGTAACTAAATTCAGTAAAGTAAAAAAAAAAAAAGCCAAAGTAGCCGTAGAATGCTATTTAGATAAATACAGAAATGAATGAGTGAAAAAATAAACTATTTTCCATTAACAGCGCGCACTTAAAGTACATTATATGATTATCTTGTTAGGATTTTTTTAGCAACAGGAAACAGTCATAAATAAACAATTTCCGGTTCAATCTGAACAAGTTGGGGTCAAAAGGTCTTCAAATGGGCATTTTCGCTCATACGATAGACAATAATAGCTGTCTGGGGTTTCCACGAAGAAGAAGATGAAGAAAAAATGAATAGATTTTTCCATCAATATCACAACGTAGAATGCAAATATATCTTGCTATGACTGTTTTTGCAATAGCAAACGGCAACGAATACAATCATTATGTCCATTAAAATATGACCAAATTAAGGTCAGAAGGTCTTGAACAAATAATTAGCCCTTTTGCGTCAATATCACACACTCAAATTGTCAAATATACCTTCTGTTAATCTTCTTAAGACTGTTTTATTTACCAACAAGAAATAGCTAGACATAAACAATTTCTCGTTCAATTTTATTAAGTTAAGGTCAAAAAATCTTCAAATAGAAAAAAATAAATGAGTAAACAAACAAAATAGATAAAAAAAATTAATCAGTATTTTTCATCAATATTCGGACTATCTTTAGCACTGTGCTGCTTTTTCTTTGTGTCGAAGACCAAAAAAATAAAACATTAAAAAAGCAAACAAACAAAATCCAAGAAAAAACCCCCACACCAAAGCAATCTCCCATAGAACCGAACCAAACCAAACTTTAAACAGAACAAAAATAAACGAAAGCAGAACAACACAAAAAATAAAGAAACAAAATTAGCAAACAGAACACTCACACATACAAAGATACACACACACACACACACACACACATACAAAGATCACACACACACACACAACAACAATCACACACACACACACACACACACACACACACACACACACACACACACACACACCACACACACACACACAACACACACACACACGAAAATCAAACAGACACATGTATTTCACTCCCTCATAATTGTCCCCTAATTACAAATAACACATGCAAAGGGAATTAGTTTTACTTCTTTTTCGTTCTTATGTTCCTTGGCTAGAGCTCCCAATTTACCACTGTAGATTTGTGTAGCCACTTTTTTTACATTAAAGGTAACCATATTCCGACTTCGGGGTTAATTTATTTTATCTTTAAGACATTGTTTAGAATCAGTCCATAACCTTTGTGAACAATGTTGAAGTTACAAGACGAAACTAACACACGTGAAACTTTATATATATATTTGTGTTGTTGTTTTTGTTGTTGTTGTTTTTTGTTATGCCTTTCACTACTTGTCTGTCTAGCTTTTTGCTATTTTTTTAAATGTCTGGAATAAGCAAAAACAACAAAAACTAACCAACCAACCAACCAACCAAACAAGCAAAACAAACAAACAAATACACAAACCAAAACAACCAAACCACAATTTTTAAAAAAGTTCACTCAGCATACACGCAACCAACGGGTTTTCCAGCGCACTGGGCTGGTAAGTCAAGCAGCTTATAAAAAGGATTTTTAAAATTTATTTTTATTTATTTTTTTATTTTATTCTTTTATATCGAGGATAATGGAATAAGCACTTATGTGCTTTTTTTTTTACATCCAGTCCCCGTGTGTATGCGATTTTGTAAATTCTGTCATCTGTTCCCACCGGCACAAAATGGCCTACTCTTCCGAAAAGCGGAACAGGATTAAACTTGCGCGCAAGATGTTCTGCGTGCGTTCGCACACAGGGCCTCGGTTTATAGTCTCATCCGAAGAACTTTTTTGGGAAAGGGGAGTCTGCACTGATGTTAACTGATGTTTTTCACTAGATGAAGGGGATCGTATGTGACATGGGCTATCCACTCTCCCTGAAAAAAAAAGAGGCTGAAACTGATTTTTTTTAAAAACTGAAACCAAAGCTCACCCCCGTGGGGATGCCAGAGGCCTGTCAGCATAAATACCATCTCCACCTTCTGCAAAGTCTGTGCTACGATATCCCTCTTTTCTATCCCTCTCTATGTTTCGGCCTTGTTCCTTTTTCATCTTGTCACTTCTTTCTTGTCTGTTTTCTGCCTTCTGGGTCCATTCTCCTGCCTTTATTTTTATAGAAAGACTTATAAAATAACAATTCTCACTCACACCGAAGTCGGATTCGCTGGGCCTGATTTGTCAGGCGCTTAACGGCAGAGCAACGCATTTTCGCTCATTTGATAGACAACAGTAGTTGCTGTCTGAGCGTTCGAAGAAGAAGAAGGAAACAAAACATATCTCATCCTTTGCTACCTTGTCACTCAAGAAAGCAAGCCAAGTCAGATTGAAAGAAACGCAACTTCTTTTACAGATTCATTCACTTGAATTCAAACATTTTATTTTCTCACAAACAGAGAGACATTCATACTACGTTGATAAGAACACTACCTTGCTAATACACGAATAATTTCTATTTATTTATTATTTTTGTTTATCTCTTCATTAATTTCGCGGACAATGGAATGCGAGCTCATGTGCTTTTCTTCATTTAGTTCCCGTGTGCATACAATTTTGTCAACTTTGTCATCCATTCCAACCAGCGCAAATGGCCTACTCTGCCGAAAGGTGGAATAGGTTTTAAAGTGTGCGCAAGATGTTCTGCGCACGTTTGTAGTCCAGGTCTCAGTTTAAAGCCTCATAGGACTTTCGGGGTAGAGGAGTCAGCACTGATGATTGTCCAAAGAAAAAATCCCCACTACGGGCGGCTCGAACCTAGGCTCGAACCCGGGCCACCAAATCACAAGCGCAACGCGCATCCCTTAAACCACAAGGCCATCTTCCCATCCCCGCCTATCGCGTTCATTAATAGTATCAAACAATGAATTACACGAAATAAATCTGTCTGAAGGTTACAACATTAATTTAGCAATAACAGCAGCAACAAAAAAACTAGAAACATACAATTTAAAGGATTTCAATCACTTGGGAGTTAGCTTTCAATGCAAAACTACAGAGACAGATGCAAAAGTGTCTTGCAAAATAAAAGGAGAAATCTTATAATGTAACTGAACAAAAGTGTATAGGTTTCCTTTTGGAGTATCGGTTTAGGAAAAAGCAATTATGCAGTCTGTGTGTACATCTGGCATATCGTACTGCTTGAAAATGGATTGATATTCTTGAGTCAGATTTTTCGTTTTGTGTGGAATGGGGCGGGAGGAGAGGGAACGTGTGGGTTTGTTTTTTTTTATAGAATGGCTGCCTTGCATGAAGTATTGGGTTTAAAGTTCGTTAATTTGAGGGGCGTTAACTCATCAGACACACGAAACAAAATAGGGAGACAACTAATTACTGATGAAAATAGCGTAATGCATTTGACATTTAATGTCGGTCTGTACAGAGAGTGGAGTTTTTTTTTTTCGTTTGTGTTTGTTTTGTTTTCTTTTTTGCTTTGCTGATTTTTTTTAGAAGGTGGGGGGGGGGGGGGGGGGTTGTTGCTTTTACTTTTTTTTGGTCTTGATTTGTCAATTTTTTTCTTTGTTCTTTGGTTGTTATTGGGTTTGTTTGTTGTTTTCCTTCTGTGTGTGTGTGTCAAAGTCAAACTTTTATTTTCAGATGGTACATTGAATAAGCAGTGCATTTGCTTTTTTTTCATCAAGCCATCTATCTTAAGAACAAAAAAGAGAGAGAAAAAAATATATATGCAGACATAGAATAAAATACCTAATCTGTGATAAACCATACAAATCAAACAAGAGAAGCCCACAATATATGCATACATGGAATCAAAAACAAAACAAACAAACACCCTGAACAATATTAAACCATACAAATCAAATAAAAATCTCATGAAAATATATCCACCATAATACAAACAAACAAGCAACAAAGAAAATCCAAACCAAAACAAACTAAGAAGACAAAACAAAATAAAACAGACACACCACCTGCTCCCCCCACCCCCCCCCACACACTGTGTGTGTGTGTGTGTGTGTGTGTGTGTGTGTGTGTGTGTGTGTGTGTGTGTGTGTGTGTGTGTGTGTGTGTGTGTGTGGTCCTCCGTCTGTCTGCCTGTCTGTATCTGTCTGTCTGTCTGTCTAACTCTGTGTGTCTGTTTGTGTGTGTGTCTGTGTGTCTGTCTGTCTCTGTCCTCTCTCTCTCTCACTCTCACTCTCACTCTCCCCCCCCCCCCCACCCCCCACCCCCTCTCTCTCTCTCTCTCTCGACATTAATGTTCAGGTCAGTTAGGGATTATGCATTGTTAAATATACACTTATCTCTTTTAAAAAAAAATCATTTTCTCTTTGTTGTAGTAGGTGCGGGTTTTGTCTTCTTCTTCTTTTTTTGTTGATAGTCGCTAATCAGGGCATGGGCCGGATGAAAAAAACAAACAGTATACGTATGCTTATTCTGTTACCCTTGAAAAATAAAGATTCATAAAGATTCAAACAAGATTCTCTCTCTCTCTCTCTCTCTCTCTCTCTCTCTCTCTCTCTCTCTCTCTCTCTCTCTCTCTCTCCTCTGCAACTTTCTTGGGAGGCGACAAAAACCAAAATTTACTTTTTAAAAACCACTTTTATCTTCATCTTCTGTTCTGTCTGTCTTGTCTTCTCTATCTTTCTTGTTTTTGTCTGTTCTTGATTCTCTCATATTTATTCTATGTCCTCGTCTCTGTCTTATCTGTCTTTCTGTCTCTCTGTCTCTGTCTCTTTGTCTTTGTTCTGTTTTCTCTGTCTTCTCTGTCATCTGTCTGTCTCTGTCTGTCCTGTCTGTCTTCCTGTCTCTGTCTGTCTGTCTGTCCTGTCTGTCTGTCTGTCTGTCTGTCTCTCTGTCTGTCTCTTTTCTCTCTCTCTCTCTCTCTCTCTCTCTCTCTCTCCTCTCTCTCTCCCTCTCTCTCTCTCTCTTGATTTTCTGTCTTTCAGTCTCTATCTGTCTGTCTCTGGCTGTATCTCTATGTTTGTCTGTCTGTGTCTCTGTTGTCTCTGTCTGGTCTGTGTCTATGTCTCTCTCTGTGTCTCTCTCTCTTTTTCTTGATTTTCTGTGTCTTTCCGTCTCTGTCTGCTTCTGGCTTTATCTCTGTCTCTCTCTCTCTCTAACTCTCTCTCTCACTCACTCACTCACTCACTCACTCACTTCCTTTCAAGCCTTCTCCTCCCCCCCCCCCCACACACATCCCTCTTCCCTCTTTGATTTCTCCTCCTTTTTCTCATTCATCCTCATCCTCCTCATTCTTCTTCTTCTGACAAAACACTGGGAAAAGAACAAAACAGTTTGCCTTTATCTCTCTCTGTCTCTCTCTCTCTCTCTCTTTGTTTTCTAAATGGCCCAAGACAAGTAAAATTGCAGCTATCAAATATCTTACAGCCCAGGAGGCACACACACACACACACACACACACACACACACACAACACACACACACACACACACACACACACACACACACAACACAATACACATTCAAGAAATCTAGCGAAAACATCACCCACAGGTGTCTGTAACGGGAGAGGGTGCTAGCAACAGCCGACGTGGCCATCACCCACTACTATCACCATCATCACCACCACCACCACCACCACAATAACCCTGAAAGTAATGATGACACCAAAAATGTACATCACGGCACTTATGATTTCCATCAGTTGCCATAAACAACTAAAGGGAAAACAAATTGCACACCTATTTCCTTTTTTTTTAAAACCCAACTGACATCAACAGCAGTATTATCACTTTCAGCAGCACCAGAAAGAGCAGCAGCAGTAGTAGTAGCAGAGGCAGTAGCGGCAGAAGCAGCGGCAGCAGGAGAAGCAGCAGGAGAAGCAGCAGCAGTAGAAGCAGCAGCAGCAGAGACAGCAGTAGCAGCAGCAGCAGTAGAAGCAGCAGCAGAGACAGCAGTAGCAGCAGCAGCAGCAGTAGAAGCAGCAGCAGCAGAGACAGCAGTAGCAGCAGCAGCAGCAGTAGAAGCAGCAGCAGAGACAGCAGTAGCAGCAGCAGCAGCAGTAAAAGCAGCAGCAGCAGTAGAAGCAGAAGCAGCAGAGACAGCAGTAGCAGCAGCAGTAGCAGCAGCAGCGGCAGCAGGAGTAGCAGCAGGAGTAGCCGCAGGAGTAGCAGCAGGAGTAGCAGCAGAAACAGTAACAATGATAGCAAAAGCATTGAACAGAGAAACAAGACAATAAAGAGGATGACACGAGCAACGCTAAGACGAAGGTATAAATGCTTCTGCTACTACTCCTCCTGCTGCTGCTTCTGCTACTACTGCTACTGCTGCTGCTTCTGCTGCTACTACTGCTACTGCTGCTGTGCTGCTACTGCTACTACTGCTACTGCTCTGCTAGCTGCTGCTGATGCTGCTGCTACTAACTACGCATACTGCTGCTGTGCTTGCTCTGCTACTACTACTGCTACTGGCTGCCTGCTGCTGCTACTACTACACTTAAACAACAACAACAACAACAACAACACAACAACAAATAATAATAATAATAATAATAATAATAATAATAATAATAATAATATGAATATGATGATGATGATGATGATGATGATGATGATGATGATGATGATGGTGGTGATGGTGATGATGATGATAATGATAATGAATATAAACAGAAAGAGCTCCACGCAATGCCACCAAGGGTTCGCCATCTCTCTCTGTCTCTGCTGAGTTCTACGATCTCCTGTAGCCCTCCTCCCAGACCATTGACCTCAGTGATGTTGGCAATGTAGGATGTTGGTAGTCTGTCTCTTTTCCTTCTGCCCTTAACCTTACCTGGGAGAACTGTCGTCGTCAGATTAGTTTGTGTGTTTCTGTTTGCGTGACAAACATGTATCAGTCTGCGCTTATTAATTTCAGTTAACTTTTCGCTTCTGTCTGTTTGGCTCTAAGAAGTCGGTTGAAGAACCCCATTTTTACAGTGTTTATTTTGTCTTTATCCAATTTGTGTAGAGTCCAGGCTCCTGACCCATAATTATAGAAATACAGGCCAGATTAATGTTTTGACAAGTTTTAGTTTCAGAATTTTAGGTAAATAGGCCTCTATCTTTCCAAGTAGTGTTTTACGGAACCATCTTTTGCCTGGCCATACTGATTCTAACCTTGACGTCTTGTAGACATTGTTCAATAATAATATTTTCTTTTACGGAGCTTAGAATTTTGACATTTTTTAACATAAATCAAATCTGTTCCATTGATTTTACTATTTTAAGGTGTGTCTTTACCTTATGTGTATCACTTTGGTCTTTTTGGCATTTAACCCAAGGCCAGAAGTGTTGCCCTCTGCGTCGACTCTGTAGAGAATTGTTCTCCTGCTTGTGATATCATTGTCCACGAGAGCTGTGTCATCAGCGTACCTGAGGTTGGTGATGCTTCTGTCTCATATTCTAATTCCCATATCATCTATGTCCGCTTTTCTTATAATCATTTCTCTATATTTGCTGAAAAGGAGCAGGAGCAATCTGCAACCTTGAAGGACTCCTTTTTTTATCAAAGAACTCACAGTACTTGCCACTCCATCCATTCGTTGCTTTTTGATCTGAAAATAAATTTGCTACGAGCGAGACCAGTTGCTTCGGAAAGGTTTTTTAAAATATTTAAAACAGTTTAATTTTTGGGGACACTGTCAAAACCCCCACTACAGTTATAAAAGTTATGAATCCCCTCATCTTCAGTGTATTCTTTTTTCTAACGTTTTGAAACAAAAAAAGCATGTTGTTTTTCCCTCTTCCGTCTGTTCTTCCCTGAAAATTTTAAAATCACTACTTGTTTTTTTTGAGGTGTGATCAGAAAAAATTGTGTTTTAGGATATTATAAAAGGCGGCTGTTTGTTGCGTCCACTTTTTTGGGTTTGTCCCCCCCTTGTGGGAGTGACGATTCTTGTTGCGCCACTGGTTGGGCCTTTGGAGATTCCTAAATTCTTTTCTAAAAGTGTAAAATTTGGAATGGCCTGAGTTTTAAAAATCATTTGGGTGTTGTCCTTCCGGGAAACTTGCCTCTTTTCGTGTTTATGGCGTGTGGTGAGAGTTTGCCCCGCGTATTAGTCCAGTGATCGGTTTCTCTTGGTCAAGGGCTGGAGCTCAATGTTCACACGGCGATATTTTGGGTAACACCTTTTGCTCCCTTTAAAGGGAGTTTTTTTTTAATTCATTTATTTTTTTTTTTATTCATCCCCACTTTAAGTACGCAGATTTTTCTGCGTGAAATTCGGGCGGGCTCTCCCGGGGAGGCACGTGCCACAAGAGGTGCCCCCCTTTTAAAAAAAAAAAATTTTTTTCCTGCTGCAACAGTATTTGTTTCCCTATCAGGTGGCTTTTTTCTACAAAATTTTTGCCGGGAAATTTTTGTTCCCGGGGGTTCTTTTACGGCGCAAAATAATTAGGGTGCAACACCGGGACCCGGTTTTCGTTCACCGAAAGACAGCGCCCGCCCCCATATGTCTAATAGATGGGGGAAAAAGTTTGGGGTCCAAACGGGAAACGACCCCGCACACTTCCGCCCCGGGACTTTTTCGCTTTCTAGAAGGCGGTTACTTAGACACCGATCCACTTCGTGATCTTCATGTACTGTGTTGAGGAAACAGGAAGAAAAACTGAACGTTTATCAATTGTTTTGGGGGTTTTTTTTTTTTAAAAACTTTCTTTTTGTCTACTGTATTCCCAACAATACTCTAGAAGCATTCGGAAAAACCCTATTATCTTAAAAAATGTTTTTATGTTTTTAGAGAAAAAAAAGAAACCACAGGGTCAATCAGCGAAACTCTTTTCTAAGTAAAAATTTTTGTTTTATTTTTAAATTAATGCTAATGGGGAAAAAGTTAAAAAACCAACGGTTTCTTTTCAAGCGGTCATTTAAAAGTATCATGGGGGAGGGGGGAAGGGTGGGGGGGAGGTAGCTAATTTCAGGCTTGCCCTCGTGATTTTGGTGTCCCTGGTTCGGCCACCCCCAAAGCACAGTTAAAGGGGGTTTTTTCCCGGAGTTTTAAAAACGTGAAATCCCCTCTCCCCAAAAGTTTTTCGGATGAGACTAAAAACGGGCCCGTGTTGAGTGCACGCAGAAATCTTTGGGACCGTTTAAGTCCCATTCTACCCTTTTGGAAAACTAGGGCCCTTTTCGTGGCGGTACAAACGGATGACGAATTAAAAAACAACAAAAAAAAAAAAACCACTGACCTGGTGTGTGTTTAGGATTCCCCGAAGTCGGAATATGGCTACCCCTTAAAGGCGGGCCAAAAAAGGTCGCTACGCAAACAAAAAATCGCACTTTTTGAAATCGGAACTCTAGCCAAGGATTTTGGGGGGCGGAACAAACCCAAAAAAACAAAACCCCAAACCCTCCTCCCAAAGAAAAAAAACGAATTCTACATGATTCTAAAAAGAAAATTGTTTGGGTTTTCCTCCACCCCCTCTTTAGACCCCGAATCGCGGTCGGGAGTGAGCCGGCGGATAATTAAAAAAAAAAAAAAAACTGTTGGCCGTCGATCTTTCTCTGTTTTGGCCTTTTACCTGGAATGACCCCCTCTCTCTTTCATTTGCCAAAAACCTTCACTTGTACCCTTTAAATCCAGCCTCAAAAAACCTTATTTTTACCCGAACTTTCCCTCATATCTGTTCCCATTTTCAAAAGCACCTTTATTTTTTTTCACCACCTAAGTGTGTGTGTGTGGGGGGTGTGGTTTTTTTTTGTGGTGTGTGTGTGTGTGTGTGTATGTATGGTGGTGTGAGTTCGTGTGTGTGGGTGTATACATAAATTTGAAATATTTATGTTATTTGAGGGAAAATTGTGCGTGTAAAAGATTTTTGCAAGCGCTTCGATTTGTTTGTTTTTACAAAATCCAGCGATATAAATCCCAAATTTTTTTCATCTTCATCATTCATATATCATCTCATCATTATTTTTTTTATTTATTATTTTATTTTTTTTTTTTATTATCATTATTATTATGGCCCAACGTGCAATATTCGCATGAAAGAACCCACGACAACTAGAGAGTTACGAAAGCAAAATACTGTAGAAAAAAAAAGTGATTCTAATAAAGAGACAAACATACCTGCATGCAAGAAAACTGATGTAAAGTATTGGTGTCGCTGTACTGTGGCTACACGCCCGCCCTTCGCGAGGAGAGCAGCATGACATTTCACGCAGTGACATATTATGAGTTACTTGAAATGATATACATGACTGATAAATAGATAGGTGAATGTAAAAAAAAAAAATCAATAAACAAAAAAAGAGTGAACACACATATGAATGTAAAAAAAAAATCAATAAACA
>CM054137.1:17641590-17659090 GCA_028751875.1 Rapana venosa | reverse complement strand
TGTAACTGGCTTTTTATTGCCAACAATTCAAGTAGATTTTTTTCTGACTTCTCGGATAATAAATGAAAAAACAAAACCTACTTAGAAGAAATGTCTTTCCTGCACCGTAAAATTTAATCTCAAGCACACTTGAACATTTTCTACACAGACACAAAAACAAAACCTTTGTAAACGTATATCAGCATTATCTCAAACTTTGTAAATCCATAATTATCAGTTTCACCTCATACAACTCAAAAAATAGCGAAGAAAAATAAAACCACTAAAAAACCCTCACAAAAAATACCATCCAATATGTTTTTCTTTCTGGCACATCACCACCAAAACCATAATTATAACCACCACACAAAAAAAAAATTCCTCGAAAAGTACCACCTTCCCACAAAAATGTACCTACGTCTGAATAATAGTAGTTCGTTCTGTTTTCTAAGTCTGCAGAAAACTTTGGTTGTCCTCTTCTTCTACTTCTACTTCTTCTTCTTTAAAAGACTTGACTGCCTTGTTGCGCGCCAAAAGGAGGTAAGGTGGGTCGGCGTAAGTCATTTTTTACCTCTGTTTGGCATTCAGAAGTGCTTGCCTATTGTTCTTTGATTTATTTTATTCCTGCCTACGATCTCCCCTTACCCTCACCCTCACCCACCCCTCGTCTCTCTCTCTCTCTCTCCTCTCTTCTCTCTCTCTCTCTCCTCTCTCTCTCTCTCTCTCTCTCTTCTCTCTCTCTCTCCCTCCCTCTCTTTCTCTCTCTTTCTCTTGTCTTCTCGTGGACTGATTTATTCCTATTCAGAGGGTTTTGATTTCGGCTCTTTGCTTGGAGACTTAAGAAGACGCTGACTCGATTTCACCCACAAAGAGAGAGAGAGAGAGAGAGAGAGAGAGAGAGAGAGAGAGAGAGAGAGAGAGAGAGACATAGAGAGAGAGAGACAGACAGACAGACAGACAGACGGACAAAGACAGAGACGAATACGGGACAGACAAAAAGACAGAAACAGGGACAGTGTCAGACAGACACAGGGAGATAGAGGCGCAAAGAGAGAGAGAGAGAGGAGGGGGGGAGACAGAGAGATATACGGAGAGACACAGAGACAGAAAGGGAGAAAAGAGAGACAGGGAGAGAGACAGACGAGGGAGGGAAGAAACAAAGAAAAAAAAGACAGAGAACTGAGAGACAGGCGGATTAACAGACGGGGAAAAAACAGATATAAGAACAAACAGGGGGAAAACAGCACAGGCAAATAAACATACATACAAAGACAGGGATGGAGATTCTTCGAGAAGAGAGAGAGAGAGAGAGGAGAGAGAGAGAGAGAGAGAGAGAGAGAGAGAGAGAGAGAGAGAGAGAGAGAGAGAGAGAGAGAAGACAAACAGACAGAGACAGAGAGACAGAGACAGAGACAGAAAGAGATTTTCCGTTTGTCGTCTGATTGATGTAAGGCAAACAAACATGCACGACCGACACCCAGTCCTCTCTCTCTCTCTCTCTCTCTCTCTCTCTCTCTCTCCTCTCTCTCCTCTCTCTCTCTCTCTCTCTTTCTCTCTCCTCTCCTCTCTCCTCTCCTCTAAGCTCTCTCTCCTCTCCTCTCTCATTGGGGAGGGGGGAGGGGGGGGGGGGGGGGGGGGGGGGGGGGGGGGGGGGGGGGGGGGGGGGGGGGGGGAGGGAAGGAAGGGGGGGGGGGAAAGAGACAACAAGCAACACAACACCACACACACACACACACACACAACAACACACACACACACACACAGCCTGCGCGCAGGCACACACACACACGCGCACGGAAGCATGCACGCACGCACGCACGCTGGCAAGCAGACAAGTAGACCGAGAAAGAGGCGGGGAAAAAAAAGACACACACACAAAAGAAGATGTTTGGAGGCTCCTAAGACACAAAGCATTAATGCAGAGGACTAAAATCGTACTTTTCTTTATGACCCTTCATCTTCAATCTTCTCAGAGGTTTATGTCTTCTCACTATTTATTATTCATGTAGGTAACACATACTACCTGCACTACTATATATATATATATATATATATATATATATATAATATTACCACGCAGAGTGAAAGCATAACAACCAGCATAATATAATTATAGATGTTCCCCAATAATAATAATAAAAATAATAATGTATGGAATTTATATAGCGCCGAATCTTGTAAAGCAACAAATCAAAGCGCTCAGATGACTTTTTTTCCCCCGAGGATAATGGAATAAACACTCATGTACTTTTTTTACATATTATAGTCCCCGTGTGTCTGCGGTTTTGTAAATTTTTCATCTGTTCCCACCGCCACACAATGGCCTACTCTTTCGAAAAGCGGAACAGGATTTAACGTGTGCGCAAGATGTTCTGCATGCGTTCGATATCGAGAGAGAGAGAGAGAGAGAGAGAGAGAGAGAGAGAGAGAGAGATGGATAGACTAGTGGTCAGAGCCTTTGCGCTCATGGTCTGACGGCCCGGGTTTGCGCCCCTTATCAGGGATTTTCCCCTGCAGTGCTGACTCCACTCCCTCCAAAGCCCTGTGGATGAGACTGTTTTGTACAGAGGTCCACGTGTGCCCATGTACGCAGAACATCTTGCATGTGCACACGTTAAAAACACGTTCCGCCTTTCAGAAGAGTAGGCCATTTCGTGCCGGTAGGAACTGATAACATTTTCTTGTGTCAAAAAGCATGCAAACAGGTGTGATTGACCACTGTTCTCTAAGTCGGGAAACGGCTACTTTAATGGTGGGTAAAAACGGTCGTATGCGCAAAATTTTACCATTAGTGAACCTTTGAGCTCTATCCAGGGAGCGATTGAAACATATTCAGTCCCTTCTGTCTGGAATGCTTTGCCTCAGGATCTCCGTCATTCTTTTTCTCTTTCTTTCTTTCAAGAGCAGTCTGGAGACTCATCCCTTTTTGAAAACCTTCTTTTAATGAAGTTTCTTTAGCGCAATATTACAGGGTGTGTGTGTGTGTGTGTGTGAAAACATTATAGATAGATGAGACAGATGAGTGACAGTAAATATGGTCAGCAGGAAAAGAGAGGAATGAAAGCAAAATGTTGGTCATGAATATTTGTATTAGAAATGAATATGTTGTATGGTTGTAGTTGGGCGGCTGTGGGATACTTCTCTTTTTTATTGCATTTTTAAAAATAAAGCATTTTTGTTCTGAAAAGAGGAAGAACTACTGAAAAGAGGAAGAAAAGCGCTCTAAACACATTCATCATAATTATAAGTCTCTTAAAGTCAATATATGTCCAATTCTTAATACAGCGCATTTCTTCCAGCTCATTTGAGTGGGGGCAAGCCTCAAACTTTGACAAAAACGGTACATTACGTTTGTAGGCGTCTTCAGATATCGATCGGAAACCACGCATTCTACAGCGTCAGTCGCTATTTTTCAAGGTCACAATTCAAAAGTTATTCAACGCATTAATTAGCGGGTGTCTTTATTGTTGGAAGAAGATGGTTCAGTGCCATAGCTTGAGGACAATGGTTTATTCATGAACAAACGATCCCAGCTTGAATTTATTTTGGACTCTCTCTCTCTCTCTCTCTCTCTCTCTCTCTCTCTCTCTCTCTCTCTCTCTCTCTCTGATCTCAAGCCAAGGTCAAATAACCACAGGGAAAAGAAAGCCGGAGGGATTGTCAGAGAATCAGGAATGAAAAATAACGGATCTGACCAGGACAGGACGAGAGGAAGCATGCCCCGTCACATACCGTGTTGCCGGCACATCAGTCCTGAACAGCCCAGAGATTTAGAATCGAGAGAGAGGGAGAGAGAGAGGCTGATTTGATGGCAATATTTCACCCTGGAAATCCGATGAATTGGAAACGCAATTATACCGTAATTAAAGATTTAGAATTTAAGAAAGCGGTATTACTGTTAAAGAAGGATGTGGTTGATCTAATATAATTTATGTGATGTGATAGTACAACGTGCAGTGTTGTTGCTGCTGTTGATCCTACAGCCCCCACCCACACTGTCCAGTCCATTCATTACCGCTTCATTCTGTTCCCCCTCCAAACAATCCTTGCATCTGTGGTGGTGGGGACGGTATCGATAGCTCGGTGGTCAGAGCACCTGTTTTACCCAATTAAGATTAAGCAGCATCGAGCGTGGTTACCACTTGGATGGGTGACCGGTTTGTGCGCCTTGGCTTCACCACAGTCCCCCACTTCACCCAGCTGTAAATGGGTACCTGCCCTCTTTAGGGTCAGGGAAGGTAAAGCAGCGAGGTAGAGGAGATGGGCGCCGCACTCAATATGTTGGCCCCTAGAGAAGTTGAGGTCTCTGACGCCTCACTCCCCTACGATCACATAGGTTATGGGACACCTTTTAATACATTCATTCGAGGAGCCAGGTAGCCTATTGGTTTTTGAGTGTTTTGGTTTTGAGACGCCTGTTCAATAAGATTGTTTGCCCCGGCTTGTCGCACCAGTACTAAGTCCACTCCCCGGAAAGTCCGGATGAGATCAAAACTGAGGTCCCATGTACCGAATGCACGCACAACATCTTGCGTACATGTTAGAATCCGTTCTGCCTTTCGGAAGAGTAGGCCATTCGTGCTAGTAAGAACGGATGACAAGAAATATGTTTTAAAGACTGCATGCACACTGGTGTTGTATTTAGATACCATTCCTGAAGACTTAATGTGGCCACCTTGACTGACCAAAAACGGTCGCTTACACAACAACCTTACTGTAGGTGAAGCTCAGAGCTCTAGCCGAGGAACGAAAAAGAACAAACCAACCCAAAAACAACATCCATTCATTCATTCAAACATGAAATAATGAGGACAACAAAATATTAAGTATAGCCTACTGTATTATCACGTCATCCCTTTTTGATTAACTTTCTTGTAAATGCTCCAGTTTTTGTTACTTGTTTATTTGGTTGGTTGGTTGGTTGGCTGGTTGTTATCTCCTAATTTTCGGTGGGTGGGGGGGGGGGTTGTTTGTTTTGGGTTTTTTGGGGGGGGTGTTTTTGTTTTTTAGTTTGGTTTTTATGGGATTATTTAAAAACAAAAGTCCCTATCAATGTCGGCGCAGTTAGCATTAAGTTTTGACATCAGATAACAACAGTTCTCTGGCGAATCAGTTGATAATTCCATACAGTTTATTCACATGGGTATGTTTGTCAGGTAGTTGGTTGGAGGTGGGTTTTTTTTTCTTTCTCTCTAACTTTTAATACATTTTTTTTTTTTTTCAGCATGATCGTAGAAGCAGCAACCATGTAACTTTGTGAGCTGCGCAAGCTTTCTTCGATTAGAAATGTGAGACTATGCACGCTTCAAAACAGTTTGGAACATAAACAAAAATTAATGAAGTATTCTGTCCTTCATCATTTGAGACGAACAGTTTTTTGGGGAGGAAAGGGTAGAAGATATCTCAGCAACGTCAATCCTTCTCGGAATTAGTTTGCCAAAACAACAATAATAGATCAACTTTTATGTACAGAGTGAGAAAACTCAGTCATGTCTGAATTTGCTGTTTTTCAATATCTCCACGGATATATTTTTATGCGCAATTGGACAGCACGTGTCCTTGTTTGAAATTATCTTCGCCCTATACATGTATACGACGTTCACGAGGGCCAATGGCCGACCTAGAAGATACTTGATCTGAATTTATCTTGCATCCCCCGCCCCCCCCCCCCCCCCCCCCCTCCCCCCCCCCCCAGCAACCCAAGCTCTCTCTATTTCTTTACCACCGACCCCCCCCCCCCCTCCCTCTCTCTCTCTCATTCTCTGTTTCTTAACCCCCCTCACCGCCCTTCTCTCTCTCTCGCTTTCTCTGTTTCTTCACCCCGTCCGTTCCGTCCCTCTCTCTCTCTCTCTCTCTCTCTCTCTCACTCTCTCTCTCTCTCTCTCTCTCTCTCTCTCTCATTTACTGTTTCTTCACTCCCCCCTCCCCCCCACTCCTCCCTCTCTCTCTCTCTTCCAACCCCTTCTCTCTCTCTCTCTCTCTGTTCCTTCACCCACCCACCCACCTTTTCCTTCTCCTCCTCTCTCTCTCTCCCATTCCTCCTCCTTCCTCTCTCTCTCTACCCTACCACCCCCCCCCTCTACGTCTCTCTCTCTCTCTCTCTCCTCTCTCTCTCTCTCTCTCTCTCTCCTCTCTCTCTCTCTCTCTTTCCCATGCCCAAGATAAACAGCTCCCGAAAGGCAGGAAAAAAAAGAAAAGAAAAGCTTTTTTTGGAAGGAGACAAGAGCGTCACAAAGTCAGGAATGAAAAATGTCTGTCCACCCAGCCAAGACCAACGGTAGCAAGGGGGGGAAGGGGGGGGATGGGGGGGGGGGGGGGGGGAGGGGGAAGGGGGGTCTCCATAACCTACCGTGTTGCAGGCACATAAATACAGAAGGACCAGGGATTAGAGAAGCTAGTTTCATTATTTTAGCATTGAAACTTGACTCCTGCCAAAAAAGAAGAGACATTCCCGCGTATTCAAATTACCTCGTTTGCTGTGTTGGGTTCGGTTTCCGGTCGTCCATTTTCTTTCGCGTTGTTGGACTAAAGCCTTAGCGGTGGGGGAGAGCGGCTGTGGACCAATCAAAAGCCCGCTCTCAAAACACTGCCTGCCAGGGAGATTGCCTGAAGTCTCAGTCTCTCTCTCTCTCTCTCTCTCTCTCTCTCTCTCTCTCTCTCTCTCTCTCTCTCTCTCTCTCTCCTTCTCTCTCTCTCTGTGTCTCTGTCTCTGTCTCTCTCTGTCTGTCTGTGTCTCTTCTCTCTCTCTCTCTCTCTCTCTCTCTCTCCTCTCCTCTCTCTCTCTCTCTGTTGCTGGTGGGTACTGACTGACGCGAGAGTGGGGTGTGTGTGTGTGTTTTTATGTACAAGTTCGTATGTTTGTTCGTTCGTTGGTATGTTTGGCGTGTACTTTTGATGATTGCACAGCATTTGCTTCTGTGTGTATGTGTGTGTGTGGATGGGAGTAAACCGTGGGAAACTTGATTGGTTTTGGTTTTTTTTTTAAAGCGAAAGGGGAAAGTAGAGGAGGGAGAGGGAGATAGAGAGGGAGAGAGAGAGAGAAAGTGCAGAACAGTAGTTAAAGGTGAGTGTGTTTAGTTTATTTGTTAGTTGTTAATTAAGGGTTGGTGGTTGGTGGTGGTTTTGGTGGCTGTAGTGATGATGATGATGATGATGGTGGTGGTTGTGATGGTGGTTGTGGTGGTGGTGATGATGATGATGATGATAATGGTGGTGGTGGTATTGGTGGTGGTGGTGATGGTGATGACGACGGCGACGACGATGATGATGATGATGGTGATGTGTTGGAGGAAGAAGATGAAATTTGCATCCCTAAATGATTCTTTCAGCTGCTATGAAATACCATACTTTCGTGTATTGTTACATCACTATCATTCATGCTTTATTTGCTCAAAGTCATAAGTCTTCGTGTTTGATGCACACACACACACACACACACACACACACACACACACACACACACACACACACGCACACACACACACGCCCACGTGGTGCGCAGACAAGGAATGCAGGCTTGCGCGCGAGCACACAAATATATTCGCACACGCGTGCGTAGGCGCATAATATTTATGTACTGATAAAGTGTTGTTGTTGTGTTGAGTTTTTTGCTTTGTGGGTTGTTCTTCATTGATTTCCCAGAAAGGCCATTTTACTGAAAAAGGAGATTCAGTTTAGCAACGTCTGAAATCTTCCCGTAATTGTAGGTGTAATTTTCCTTCTTTGCTTTTATCAACTGTCTGAATCTCTAGTTTGTAATCATTTGTTTCTTTCTGGGGGGGGGGGGGGGAGGGGGGGGTAGGGGGGGGAGGGGGGTTTAGGGGTTTCTTTTTATTCATTTCTTTCTTTCTTTCTTACTGCCTAACTTACTTACTTATTTCTTCCTTATTTTCTGCTTTTGTCTTTCTCTCTGTGTTTGCCTTTGTGTCTTTTCTGACTGTTTCTTCTTACTCTCCTTCGCTCTCTTGCTCTTGTTCTTTTCTCTGTGGTCTTTTTTTTGTTTGTTTGTTTTCTCTCTTTTTTCTCTATTACTTTCTTTCTTTTCTTTTCCATTGGTTTCTTTCTTTCTCTCTTCTTTCTCAATGTTTCTTTCTTTTGTTTAATCTTTCTTTCTTTCTTTCCTTCTCTTGTTTTCTCTTTCTTTTTCTTTCTTTTTCTTTTTCTTTCTTTCTTTCTTTCTTTTCTTTCTTTCTTTCTTCTTTCTTTTTCTTTCTTTCTTTCTTTCTTCCTTTCTTTCTTTCTTTCTGTCTTTCCTTCTTTCTATCTTTTTCTTTCTTTCTTTCTTTCCTTCTTTCGTCCTTCCTTCCTTTCTTTCTTTTTCACTCAGGGAAAATTTATGGCTTTAAGTTTGCTGTTTAAAAGAGATGGTATCTATTGGGCTGTTCATGTATACATGCATGCATGCATGTATAGATAGATGATAGATAGATAGATAGATAGATAGATAGATAGATAGATAGATAGATAGATAGATAGATAGATAGATAGATAGATGGTTGAATACACTCAGCTAATAAGTGAGCTAGATAGTTGTTTAGTTAGCTGGTTAGTTACTTAGTTGGTTAGTTAAATTGGTTGGTCAGTGAATGAGTGAGTGAGTAAGTTTGTTAGTTGGTTCGATGTATAGCTAGTTAGTCAGCCAGCCAGTCAGTTAGTTAGTTAAATTGTTAGTTAGTTGGTTGGTTAGTTACTGAGTTATTCAGTTACTTACTTAGTTTCTTAACTTCTTATTTACTAATTGTTAGTCACTTTATTACTTACTATGTAGGTAGGTAGCTCGGCCTATGTCGGTAGGTAGGTAGGTAGGCAGGTAGGTAGGTAAGCAGGTAGGTAGGTAGGTAGGCAGGAATGTAGGTAAGTAGGTAGAGAGTCAGTCAGTTATTCAGGAGAATGGAGAGGCCAATCTATATTTAATAAGCAGTGGCTTTGGCAGTAACATGCAGTAGCATTCTTATAGTAACAAAAGGTCATAATGATAGAAACAAAAGACATAATGATAGTGATGATGTAAACAAAAGTGATGCTGATAATGTAGATGATAATATAATTATTGTTATTATTGTATTATCATCATCATTTATCTTCGTTTTTCTTCTTCTGCTTCGTAATGATAATAATAATGATGATAATAATAATAATATTATTAATGATACACGTCGTCGTCATGATGATGATGATGATGATGATGATGATGATGATGATGATGATGATGATGATGATGATGATGATTGATATTATTACGATTATTATTATTATTATTTATAATTATCATCATTATCATCGTCGTCGTCGTCGTCATCATCATCCTCACCGTCGTCGTCGTTGTTGTTATCATCATCATCGTCGTCGTCGTTGTTGTTATCATCAGCATCAGCATCGCTATCATTATCATCATCATCATCATCATCATCATCATCATCATCATCATCATCATCATGATTAGTAGTAGTAGTAGCAGTGGAAGTAGTAGTAGTAGTAGTAGTAGTAGTAGTAGTAGTAGTTTGTTAGTGGTAGTGGTGGTGGTGGTGGTATTGATAGTAGTAGTAGTAGTAGTAGTAGTAGTAGTAGTAGTAGTAGTAGTAATAGTAGTAGTAGTAGTAGTAGTAATAGTAGTAGTAGTAGTAGTAGTAGTAGTAGTAGTAGTAGTAGTAGTAGTAATAGTAGTAGTAGGAATATTCTAACGTTTATTGTATTGTTGTTTCTGCTGCTGCTGCTGCTGTTACCAGCGTTTCATCTATTATTAACATTAATATAATCGTTATTGCTACTGGGATTTTCGCTGTCATTACTATTTCTATTATCATCTTATTGTGTTGCAGTATAGTTATAAAGGTTTATTTATGTGTGGATTTTCCTTTATACATATATATATATATATATATATATAGAGAGAGAGAGAGAGAGAGAGAGAGAGAGATAGAAGAGAGGTAGAGAGAGATAGATAGATAGATATGTGTGTGTATCTCTCTTGTATAGATAGATAGATAGATAGATAGATAGACAGATAGATAGATAGACAGATAGATAGATAGATAGATATAGATATAGATATGTGTGTGGTTGTGTGTGTGTGTGTGTGTGTGTGTGTGTGTGTGGTGTGTGTGTGTGTGTGTGTGTGTGTGTGTGAAAATAGTTTTAATGTTAATATTTTTCCACAGAATTTTGCTCAAAGAAAGTAAGAAACAAACCCTAAACAAAATAAAACCCCAGCAATTTTGGAAACCTTCGGAGTTTTATTCCAGTAATTAATTTTGTTTTCATGTTACTTTGATTGCGGCTGACATTGCTGCTGAAGCAAGGTGTTTTTTGCTGCTGCTGGCTGCTGCTGCTGCTAACGGTGATTTTGTTTTCAGTCGATAATATGTCAAATTTAACTGCTTGTTCTTTCAGATTGGGTGTTGATAATAAAAAACTAATAATTTTGCTGCTTTCCATTCATATCTAATCCCTTTTATATCACAAACCACTCACTCACTGACCATTTAGGTGAAGACCAAGATGGTCAAGCTATTAATGTGTACTATATGGGTGAATGTTCTGGTATAAGTACTTACAAACACCAGTATGAAGCCATTGGTCTCGGTGTTTTATCTTTATTCATATTATTGCTATACGGAGGCACCGTGGTCGAGTAGTTTAGGCGGTCAACTCGTGATCCAGAGGTCGCGGGTTCGATCCCCGCTCGGCTCGGTGTTGTGTCCTTGGGAAAGACACTTTACTCTTTTTTTCCTCACTCCACCCAGGTGTACAAGTGGGTACCAGCTCTGCTGGGGAAGTATCTGGCGACAGACTAGCGTCCTGTCACAGGGGTGGTGAAAAAACCATCAGTTCGCTTAACGCTACAGAAACCGGGATAAGCTCCGACTCTATGGGCCTTCTGGCTCGAAAGAACATACTTTTATATTATTGCTACAGCTATAACAATAATCATTAGAGAGAGAGAGACAGAGAGACAGACAGAGACACACACACACACATACACACACAGAGTCATTAATTGATTTAAATCATTCAATCATTCATTTATTCATTCATTCAATTTTCCACCGGTAATGGGTTTTTTTTTCATTACATTTTTTTCTTTTAACATTCCGCCCTTTTTGTAGAGTCTATTTGTTGCTAATATTTTTTCTTTTTTTCTGTTTTGCTTCTGCTCACGTGTGTTGGTGGGTTGGTTTTTTGGGTGTTTTTTTTTTGTATATTTGTTGCTGTGACTTGTATTCAGAACAAAATAGGAGATAAAATTTATATGGAAGGTGGATTTAAACATAATTTTATTCAAGAAAGGTGTCCGCAAAAACACAAACAAGACAAGAGATAAATGACAATGGCCCTGTCATACTTGCTATACAGACATTTAGACTTTCTCAGTTTAATTTCATGTTTTACTACACATAGTGTATTGCACAAGTTGAACAGGAAAAAACCCACAGCTATCCTCCCCTCACTCCTCTCCTAACTTTCCATAAAAAGAAAGAAAAGAAACATCAACAACAGCAACACACACACACACTTGCATTAAGGCCTCCACTACCATTAAAACTGTTCTATGCATTGATGGGGGTGGTGGTGGAGGGGGGGGTCTACATAGTCCCAATGTCTTGCCAAAATATGACTCCTTTCAATTTTATCAGCAAATAACAGTGTCATTTATTTATTGATTAAATATTTTGTTGATGCATTCATGTATTTATTTCATTATTTATTTTTCAGTTAGGTAGCTATTCGAAATGTTATGCATTAATTTTTTTCTTATTTAAAAATCTACTTAGTTTGACATTTGTTTAATATCTTTATTTTCTGTTTATTTATTAAGGCATTTCTCTAATCTATTCAATCACATGATTATCTTTTCTTAAGAAATCTGTGTTACACTTCTAGAAGAAAAATCCTGTAATTGAAACAACGCTTTTCTACTTTCACTGTCGCATTTTTACAGAATGTGTGTGTGTGTGTGTTGCTATTGTTTTTGTTGTTAGTGTGGTGGTGGGTGGTGGTGGTGTGGTGTGTGTGTGGTGTGTGTGTGTGTGTGGTGCGTACGTGTGTCTAGGCGCGTGTGTGTAGTGTGTATATGTGTGCGAGAGAGTTTCTACTTTCGCCCGTATACCACACACACACACACACACACACAACACACACACACACACTACCCCACCCCCCCCCCCCACACACACACACACACTCCTACACACTAAGTACACATCCACACAAAAACCTGCATCACTGTAACGAACGTATGTGTGCTAGGCTAGAGGCGAGAGGCTTCAAACAACGATCTGTATGGAATGAAACATTACTTCTTCTCTCCAGCCTCCAGCCATCCCTCTCCTTCCCCATACTATACTATACTGATCACTGTACTACACATACGTATGTACTACTAACTACGTCTGTACACCTATCATACTACATACTGTACTATATGTACTGTACTGTACTTACACTCACTACACTAACTATCACTTCGTAGTACTTACCTTACTGTACTACTTACTTCTATCTGTATGTACTTACTATGCTATACTATGTACTTACTGTATGTACTGTATTACTGTACTGTACTCTACTCTACTACTACTGTACTTAACTTACTCTACTATCTATTACTCTACTATACTATACTAATACTTACTATTACTGCTATCTACTTACTCACTGTAACTCTAATCTACTCTACTCTACTCTACTCACTGTATTCTACTCTACTCTACTCACTTACTCTACTCTACTCTACTACCACTCTAACTATCTATCTATCTCTACTCTTACTACTCTACTCTACTCTACTTACTCTACTCTACTCTACTCTACTCTACTCTACTCTACTCTACTCACCTCCCACCCTACCTACCTACTCTACTCTACTCTACTCTACTCTACTCTACTCCACTCCACTCTACTCTACTCTACTCTACTCTACTTTACTCTACCTACTCTACTCTACTCTACTCTACTCTACTCTACTCTACTGTACTCTACTATACTATACTATACTCTACTACACTGTACTACACTGTACTGCATAATACTGTACTCTCAGGCTGCAGGAGCTGATCCGACATAGCATCCGTCAACAGGGGTGGCCCCTGTGTTCCTGGCATTCCTCTTCGAACCTCTATTCTCCTCCCCCCCCCCCCCCCCTCCCCCCCCCCCCCCCCCCCCCCCCCCCCCCCCCCCCCCCCCCCCCCCCCCCCCTCCCCCCCCCCCCCCCCCCCCCCCCCCCCCACCCCCTCCCTCCCACCAGTAGAACTGGCTTCTTGCTTCTTCCATCCAGCTATTGAATTGCCAGGAATTTTTTTGTTTGCTCCTTTCTCTGTCTGTCTGTATGTATGTCTCTGTCTGTCTGTCTGTCTGTCTCTGTCTGTCTGTCTCTGTCTGTCTGTCTCTCTGTCTCTCTCTGTCTCTGTGTCTGTATGTCTCTGTCTCTGTATTTCTCTGTCTCTGTATTTCTCTGTATCTCTTTCTCTTTCTGTGTCTGTCTCTGTATCTCTCTCTCTCTCTCTCTCTCTCTTCTCTCCTCTCTCTCTCTCTCTCTCTTCTCTTGTCGTTAAGTGCTGTAGGGTCGTGAATGTGAACAGGCTCAACAGAGATTTTAAGAAGCTCTCTGTCTCTGTCTCTCTGTCTCTTGTGTCCCTGTCTCTCTCTATCTCTGTCCCTGTCTCTCTCTATATCTGTCTGTCTGTCTCTGTATCTGTCTGTCTCTGTCTCTCTGTCTCTGTCGCTCTCTGTTTCTGCTTCTGTCTCTGTCTCTGTCTATCTCTGTCTCTCTTTGTCTCTGTGTCTCTGTCTATGTCTCTGTATCTCTCTCTCTCTGTCTCTCGCTCTCTTTCTCTTTGCCCCTCTGTGTCGTTATGTGTTGTGTTGTCGTGAAGTGGACAGGATCAACAAAGATTTTAAGAAGCTTTCCGTCTCTGTCTCTCTGTCTCTGTCTTTGTCTATCTCTGTCTATCTCTGTCTCTGTGTCTCTGTCTCTGTCTGTCTCTCTCTCTCTGTGTCTCTCGCTCTCTTTCTCTTAACCCCCCCCCCCCCCCCCCCCCTCTGTGTCGTATGTGTTGTGTTGTCGTGAAGTGGACAGGATCAACAGAGATTTTAAGAAGTTCTCTGTCTCTGTCTCTCTGTCTCTCTGTCCTTGTCTCTCTCTATTTCTGTCCATGTCTCTCTCTTATCTCTGTCTGTCTGTCCTGTCTCTGTCTCTTTGTCTCTCTCCCCCCACCCCCCACGCCCCAAATTCGCCCGCTTCTGTGTAGGTAAGCTATATGTGTTGTCATGAAGTGGACAGATTCAATAGAGATTTAAGAAGTTCTCTCTCTCTCTCTCTCTCTCTCCCTCTTCCTCTCCCCCCCCCCCTCTCTCTCCTCTCTCTCTCTCTCTCTCTCTCGTCTCTGCTCTCTCTCTCTTCTCTCTCTCCTCTCTCTCTCTCTCTGGGTGTCTGGACATTTCTTGTAGACACTGCTTCACCTTCTACCTCCATTTTTGCCCCTGTAGTTTTGTAGACCATTGGGGCAGCGCTCAAGATCTTTGCTCGTGGAAACTTACCTTCTTTTTTTTCTTCACTTGTTGGATTATCAGTGTACAGACTGGAAATTGCGAGATAAACGATCCAAAAGCTGACTGTTCTTTGTGTGTGTGTGTGTGTTCGTTTGATTTTATGAGCCTACAAATTAGATAAAAGAACATTCTCTCCCAAGCTGAAGTCAGATGCCCTGGGCCTGATTTGTCAGGGGCTTAACGGCAGCGCAACGCAATTTCGCTCATGTGAAAGACAACTTGTAGTTGCTGTCTGAGATTTCGACGAAGAAGAAAGAAGATAAAACAAATAAAACAATAGATTTTCCTCAAAAAATGTTAGGGAGTAACTCGTTTTAATATTTGCCGTCTTGAGTGAGTTTTTATCTATGTCATGTAACTATTTATAGTTTTGCCATTATTTTAGGTCATGTTTTCATGTGTGTTGATAAAAACGATGTCGTGAGAAGTTTAAGGAATAATTTCCATTGACGTTTGGACCACCAGGTTTTGCGCAGTTGGAGGCCTTAATCCAGATAGGGACAGGAAAGCCATTTAACGACACCGCACCTCTAGCTTGCTGCTGAAATCTTCGTTCTTATTCTTCTGTCTTTTGTGTCTTTCTGTATTTTTCTGGGGTGTTTTTGGTTTCTCTCTTTCTGTCCTTTTGGTTTGTCCTCTCCCTCTATCTCTCTCTCGCTCTCACTCTCTCTCTCTCTCTCTCTCTCTCTCTCTCTCTCTCTCTCTCTCTCTCTCTCTCTCTCTCTCTCTCTTCTCTCTCCCTCTCTTGCCCGGTCTCTCTCTCTCCCTGTCTCATCCTGTCTCCCTCTCTCCCTGCCTCTCATCCTCTCTCTCTCTCTCCCTCTCACCCCCCCCCCCCCCCCCTCTCTCTCTCTCTCTCTGTGAATTTAACCGTCTTTATAAATTATGTCTGTCTCTGTATCACTGTACATGTCTCTGCCTGCCTGCTTGTCTGTCTCCTTTTGCCTCTGTCTGTAAGGCTGCACGTCAATCTGTCTCCGTCTTTGTCTCTCTGTCTCTGTCTCTCTCTGTCTGTCTTTCTCTATCTCTCTCTGTCTCTCTCTGTCTCTCTCCATCCCTCTCTCTCTCTCTCTCTCTCTCTCTCTCTCTCTCTCTCTCTCTTCCTCCCTCTCCCTCCCTCCCTCTCTCTCTCTCTCTCTCTCTCTCTCTCTCTCTCTCCTTCCCTCTCCCTCCCCCCCCCTCTCTCTCCCTCTCTCTCCCACCCTCTTCTTCTCTGTCTCTACATCTTCCCCATCCATCCATCCCTCCTTCCCTCCATCCCTTCCTTCATCCCTTCCTCCCCCCCTCCCTTCCCCCTCCTCTCCATCCCTACAACCCTTCAGCCCCTATCTCTGAGAGCTGTCGACGTGTGTGGTGCCTTAATGGAAGAGGGTTCGTTCCTCTTGGTAGAAACATGGCGACAGTTGTAAGCAAATGATCTCCCCTTTACTGCCCTGCTGCCACTTTGTTGAGCACAGCGCTTGTCTTCTTTCTTTCCTTTCCTTTCCTTTCCTTTCTGTCTTTTCTGAAAGTCTTTTCTTTCTTTCTGTTTGGCTGGCTAGCTGGCTGGCTGTATGTCTGACTGTCTGTCGGTCTGTTTGGTTTTGTCGTTGTATCGTTCTTTCATTCTTTTGGGTTTTTTTTGTTTTTGTTTCTTTGTATGTTTCTATATCTTTCTTTCTTTCTGTCTTTCTTTCTTGATGCAACGTGCGTCTTTCTTTGTTTCTTTGGTGTGTGTTTTTGATTTTATACTGTCTTTCTTCCTTCCTTTCTTCCTTCCTTTCTTTCTTTATTCATTTATTTATTTATTTTTTTTCATCTTCTTCATTCAAAGAGAGTGTTTTTTTCTTTCTTCCTTCCTAAAGAGAGTGTTTCTTTCTTTCTTTCTTTCTTTCTTTCTTTCTTCCTTCCTTTTCTTCTTTCTTTCTGTCTGCATTTCTTTCTCTGTCTGTCTGTCTGACTGTCTTTCTCTCTCTATCGATCGCTTGTTTCTTTCTTTCTTTTGCTTCCTTCTGTCTTTCTTTTTTTCTGTTTTTTGTTTCTAATAATAATAATAATAATAATAATAATAAATGGAACTTATATAGCGCTATATCTTGCAAAGACAAATCAAAGCGCATACATATACGTACATCAACAATGTGTGTCTGATTTTTCTTCGTCATCGTCGTCGGCGTTGTCGTTGTCGTTGTCTTTGTCGTCGCCTTCGTCTTCTTTAGTTTTTTCTTAATCTCTCTCTCTCTCTTCTCATTTCCTTTTTGCTCTTGTTCTTCACGTTCTTGTTGTTATTGTTATTGTTGTTGTTGTGGTGGTGGTGGTGGTTGTTGTTGTTGTTCTTCTTCTTCTTCGCAATTCTTCTTCTTCGCAATTCTTCTTCTTCGCAATTCTTCTTCTTCGCAGTTCTTCTTCTTCTTCTTCACTCAACGTGGTCTTTGAAAAACAGAAGGAAAAAAATCTAATGGATGAAGCTCTGTATTTTGATCGCGTGCGTGTGTTAGAGGTTGGAATAGGCATAGACCTAGGTTGGTGAGGTGAGTGTGTATGTGCGTGTGTGTATGCGTGTATGTCCGTGTGTCTGTGTGTCTGCGTGTGTGTCTGTTTGTGTCTGTGTCTGTGTGTTCTTATCAACGCAAGAACGTTTTAGAGTGTAGTACTGCGTTGGAGGTAAGGGAAAGAAGATGAATAGTCTCTGTCAGTCTGCCTGTCTCTGCCTTTGTCTCTGTATGTATGTCCTTGTCTCTCTGTTTCGGTCTGTCTATCTGTCTGTCTGTTTGTCTTTCTATCTGTCTATCTATCTATCTCTTATGACTGATAATTATATTCAAATAGGTGAAAAATATCGACATCCAAACTACACACACACATTTTTTGCATTAATTTCAAACGTTTTGTTTAAGCTACTGAGATAAATAAAAGTGTTTATGTAAACAAGTGTGTGTATCAAGACATAGGCATTTTTGTGTGATCAGTCTAAAATAGTAAGCTACATATTACT
>CM054137.1:17626590-17636590 GCA_028751875.1 Rapana venosa | reverse complement strand
GTTGATGTGTTTATTTTTTGTTTTTTTTTTTGTTGTTGCTTTCTTTATTTTTTATTCAAACTTATTTTTTATGTTCATTTCTTTGCTTCGTTCTTCTCTTTGCTCTTGGATGCTCAGCTGGTCAGTGGTAGTTGTTTGTTTATTTATTTATTTTACTTGTTTGTAGGATGTTATTTTGGTATTATTTGTATATTGGTTGATTTGCTTTCAAACTAAATATTTTTTGTTGCTTTTTTTTTTGTTTTGTTTTGGGGGGCTTTATTCTGGGATGAGCGGGTGAAGGGCTACGGTTGTTAATTTTTCCCCCCGTTTTTATCCGTTTCGTATTGTTGTTTTTAGTGGTTTATTTATTGTTGGATGGTTGGTTTATATTTTGGGTTTTGTTGTTTTTGTTTTTATTATTTGGGGTGGGGTGGTGTGTACATCTGCTTGGTCGATTTATTTTGTATTTATTTGGGCTTTTTGTTTGTGTGTGTTCTCCTGTTCTTTCGAATCCTTGACATCTTAAAAATAAAATGGAGTGGAGGGAGGTGGAAGTGGGGATCTTAGAGCTTTGTGGCTGTTTTGTTTTAAACTGATTGAGTGGTTGATAGCTTGATTGTTCTCTGTGTGCCAATGGGAAATAAGGAATAATATGTAAGTTTAACTATCTTGTTTGTTTATGCGTTCCTTTGTTTATAAATTGTGATTCATTTTATTTAATGTTATTTCATTCTTTTTTGTATTCTTTTCTATTCTTTCATCTCATTTTTTTGTTTGTTTCGTTTTATTTCAGTTCATTTTATTTTATTTCATTTTATCTTATTTTACTTAGTCTGTTTGGATTTTTTGTTGTTGTAGATTTCATTATATTAATTACGTGATTATTTATTTATTCATTGATTTCTTTATTTTGTTTTATTTCATCTTATCATTTCTCAACATAAAAAAATAAACAAGTTTTTTTTCGTTCCTCAGCTAGAACTCCGAGGTTTACAAATTAATGGTAAGATTTTGCGTGTGTGAAAGTTTTGCCTACCATTAAGGTAGCTGTATTCTAACTTCGGAATAAGTCCTTTTTTAACCTTAGCTCACTTTGGGACCAAAACAAAGCCAATTTCTCGTACTGAAGAGAAACATGAAGGATTTAGTACAATGATCGTAAATCGTTCAATGAATGCGCGGAGATATATAAATTAGTATTGACGATATCAGAGAAAAAAAACATATGAAAGGGTGGCGCTGCCCTTTTGGCGCAACGCTTGCACTCCTCTGGGAAAAACAGCCCAGATTTTATGAAGAAAAATCTGCGTGACTGAAAATGCAATGTGCTGACACGCAGTGCAATGCAACGCTATATAAGAAAATGAAATGGAACGCAATGCAATGCAGTGCAATACAATGCAAATGTGAGAATGGTGTAGTGTATCTGCTATGGAATTGCGTGGTTGTTAAACTACTTGACAGGGCTGTAATCTATCTACACTTCCTCCTATTTATTATTTTTTTTATTCCTCGGCAAGAGCTCCGAGGTTCACCAATGGAGAGATTTTTGCGTATTTCACTGGTTTTTCGCCCCACCTTTAAGGTAACTGCATTCCGACTTCAGGGCTGCTTCCTAGCATAACCAATAACCGGCGTCAACCAGACCCGAGAGATACAGACAGACACCTGCATTTTTGGTTAGATAATTTGAGCCACACTCTTAAACTCGCATCCGTAAAGTAAGATGAAGCTCGACAGTGTGGTCCCAGTCTTCCCACTGAGTTCCACAGCAGACTCACCTCTGGGTAGGAGCCAGCCGGAGTCCGAAAAATCCCTGTGACTCTTATGGGAATCGAACCCGCGACCTTCCAACCCGTAAACTCAAGCGCTAACCACTGTGCCATGGTGACTTCTGAAAAGAATATACTTAAAGCAAAATTATGTTTAACTATTATTAAGAAAATTATAAGTAAGGTAAAGGTAAAGGCGTCCCATAACCTATAAGGTTGTAGGTAGCGCGGCATCAGAGACCTCAACTTCTCAAGGGGCCAGCATATTGAGGAAGGCGCCCATCTCCTCTCCCTCGCTGCTTTACCTTCCCTGACCATAAAGAGGGCAGGTACCCATTTACAGCTGGGTGGACTGGGGGACTGTACTGAAGGCAAGACGCGCAAACGGTCACCCATTCACTTGGTAACCACGCCCTATGCTGCTTAACATTGTCTGGGGGAAAGCGAGTGCTCCGACCACTGAGCTATCCCGTCCCCATGATTAAGAAATAGACACAAAATGTTGGGTTTTTTGTTGTGTGTGTGTGTGTGTTTTACATGCGTGGCACTGAACTGCAAAGCACATGGAAACACTCGCAGTATGGATAGTATCCACAATTTCATACAAGAATTAGATTGTGTTTTTTGTCATACTCTGACATAAAAACCAATATAAGAAAATGAAATTTCAATATGCTCTGTCTGTGTCTCTGTCTCTGTGTCTCTGTCTCTGTGTCTCTGTCTCTGTGGCTCTGTCTATGTGTCTTTGTCTATGTGTCTCTGTCTCTGTGTCTCTGTCTCTGTGTCTCAATCTCTCTCTCTCTCTCTCTCTCTCTCTCTTCTCTCTCACTCTCTCTCTTTAGCTCTCTCTCATCTTATCGAAGCTTACAAGAAGTCATTCTATTTTCATTTTCTACATCTTTCCTTTTTCCCCTTTAAAGTGCATTGTGGCGTAAGGCCGATGTCTATCAAACCATTTCAGAGTTCAGAACTCTCTACCCCTCCCCCTACTCTCTCTCTCTCTCTGCACATATATATATATATAAATATTATATTATATTTTAAATGTGTGTGTGTGTGTGTGTGTGTGTGTGTGTGTGTGTGTGGTGTGTGGCTAAAATAGGGAGGAGCAGGAGTAGATGCATATATATATATATTATATATTATATATATATATATAATATATATATATATATATATATATATATATTATATATAATATATATATATATTATTTATATAATATATATATATATATATATATATATATATATATATATATATATATATATATATACATATATATACACCCCTGCTCTTCCTTATTAAGCCATACAATGCTGGTTTCATATACAACTAAATCGGATTATTTTAACTTAAAAGAAAGAAGAAAAAGGCAAAACTAGCGAGCGTCCAAGCCTCTCCAGTTTTATTCCCCTTGTTTCTCTCCACCACTCCCCCCCCCCCTCCTTTACCATAACCACCACCACCACCACCCAACAACCCCACCCCCACCCCCCACCCACCCCCAAAAAAGAAAGAAAAGAAAAAAACAACCCAACTCCTATTGCCCAACAAAAACACAAGCGTGTAAATCATATCATACGTCCGCCACGCAATTTGAATACGCGGATAGCCGATAGAGAGACAAGAGATAGGATCCCAATGATAAAAAAAAACCCAACAACAACCAAACCCCCACCCCCCAAAAAAAAAATCAATAATCACACACACACACACACAAAACACACACACACACACACACACAAAACACACACACAACACACACACACTCACACACACACAGAGACACACACACACACACCACACATAACACACACACAAACACACACACACTCATAAAACACACACACACACACACACACACACACACACACACACACCAAAACAAAACAAAAAAAACACACCCAAAAAACCAAAACCAAAAAAAAAAAAAACCCAGCATGACAAGATCATCGGCAAAAAAGATGGAATCACCACCCACCCACCCACCCACCCCACTTCCTAACTTCGTTCGCTCTTCCGCTCTGTAAGCGCGCGCGCGAACTCGAGCGCGAGAGCGCATGCGCCTCCAAGTGTAGCGAAGATACTATTTCCGGGGGAAAATGCAGCCTTTCTGTAAGTGGTGTTAAATATCGCATCAGACTTTTATGAATCCGGCAAACCCGATACGGATTTTGTCGCTACCGAATTCCCTCTAGTGCCCTTGCTGCTTGCACTGCGAGTGTGCCTCGGAGCCGAGTGGGCGAATCGGTCAGGCGAATGGATCCGATCTCCGCTGTTCAATATTCATCGTGGGTTTCGGGTTCGAGTTCGCTTGTGTGTGTGTTGGTTTGGTTTGTGTGGGTTTTTTTTTCTTTCTCCAGCTTGTGGAGTGAGTTATTGTTATGATGATAACTCCGTGTCCCTGGATTCTTGTGTGTGTCGGTCGTCGGTGTGTGTGTGTGTGGGTGGGCGGGGGGGGGGGGGGGGGGGGGGGGGTGGTGTGTGTGTGTGGCGTGTGGTGTGGGGGTGGGGGTGGGTGGGGGGGGTGTTGTGTGTATGTGCGTGTGGTGTGGGTGGGATGGGTGGGGGGGAGGGGGGGGGGAGTGTTGTGTGTGTTTGTGTGTGTGAGTGTCGTTTTGTATGTGTGTGTGAGTGTCGTTTGTGTGTGTGTGTTTGTGTTTGTGAGTGTCGTTGTGTGTGTGTGTGTGTGTGTGTGTGTGTGAGTGTGTGTGTGTGTGTTGTGAGTGTGTTTTGTGTGTTGTGTGTGTGGGGGGGTGGAGTGTTGTGTGTATGTGTGTGTGTGTGTGTGTGTGTGTGTGTGTGTGGAGGGGGGGGGAGTTTGGGTGTGTGTAGGGGGGAGGCTTGTGTGTTGTGTGTGTTGTGTGTGTTAGAGTGTGTGTACGTGTGTGTTTAATATTTTCTCTGTTTCTGATTCTTTCTCTCTGTTTTTTGTGTGTGTGTCCGTCTCTGTCTTTCTGTGTCTGCCTGTCTGTCTCTGTGTCTCTGTCTCTCGGTCAAAGGTTTTCCCTGTCTCTGTCTCCCTGTTTCTATCTATTTGCTTCCATCTGTCTTTCTATCCATGTCTCTTTCTGTCTTTTTTCTGTCATTCTCTCTTGTGTGTGTCTCTCTCTGTATATCCTTGTCTCGTCTCCCTGTAGCTCTGTCTGTTTGATTTTTCTCTCTCTATGTCTCTGTGTCTGTCTGTCTGTCTGTCTGTCTGTCTGTCTCTCGCTCTTCGCTCTCGCTCTCTCTTCTCTCTCTCTCTCTCTCTCTCTCTCTCTCTTCTCTCTCTCTTTCTCTCACATCTCTTTCCTACCTTTCTGCCCCTGCCTCTCCCCTCCCCCCCCACCCCCTAACCTGTGTCTTTCTTTTTTATTTACAGGGACGTACAGAGATGGACAGAGTTGAATATCTTCTTATACAGATCGATCGACTGATGACATTCAAATAAAAATTACAACTCTGGGATGGCCTTGTCGCGCAGTACACGCACCCGCACACACACCACACACACACACACACAACCCCACCCCACACCACACACACACACACACACTGGCAACACTTTAATACGTGGAAGGACAACAAAATCGAAGAGGACTACTACTACTACTACTACTACTAATACTATACTATGAATTATACTACTGACTTAACATACTACAGACAATCAACGAGTATAATGAGTAGAGAGATAGAGAAAGATTGAGAGATGTGAGAGAGTATGATGATAGATAGAGAAGTACGATACTGAGATAGATAGAAGAGAGTAAAGTAATAGATAAGAAACAGTATATAAGATAAGAGAGTAGAGACGAGAAATAAACTGAGAGTAGCAAGTAGAATAGAGAGGAATCTTTCTCTTACAAGAGATGACTAATAGACGAGTATATACGATAGATGAGACGCAGTATAGAGAAAATGCACAGCGAGACAGAATAGATAGAGGAGAGGAGAGAGAGGAGAAAGAGGAGAAAGACAGACTGAATACAAGACACAGAGAATGAAGCAAGGCGCGCGCAGAGCGCGACACGACACACACACACATTGACACACACACACACACACACACACAACACACACACACACACACACACACACACACACACACACACACACACACACGATAGACACACACAAGACACACACGCAGAAGAAAGAGGCAGAAAGAAGATCAAAAGGTAATGGCATACACAATATACCACAAACACCATCAGACACAGTCTGCCGGTGACTATTATACCAAACGTATGATATATAGGTATACTATTCAACATAATAAGTAAGCGATACATACACTTTCCTGTTGTTTTTGCGAGCCAAAAAAAAAAAAAAAGAAATAATGTCGCTCGCCAGATTTGGTTCACTTAATCTTTCATGAGCTGAGGTTGACTAGAGAATGAATAGTCATGCTTCTCCCTTCTCTTTATCTGCCTGCTTGTCTGTCTGTCTGTCTACCAGTGTGTGTGTGTGTGTGTTTGTGTGAGTGCTTATGTGTGTGTGTTTTGTGTGTGTGTTTTGTGTGTGTGTTTGTGTGTGTGTTTGTGTGTGTTTGGTGTGGTGTTTGTGTGTGTGTGTGTGTTTAAGTTTGTGTGTGTATGTGTGTTGTTGTTGTTGTTGTTGACTTCAATTTTACGTCTGTTCACTTTTAGTGATATTAGACGGCGTGTGTATGTGTGTGTTTGTGTGTGTGTGTGTTTACGTGTGTGTGTGTGTTCGTGTGTGTGTGTCTTTATTTTATTTTATTTTTTTATATCGAGGATAATTGAATAAACACTTACGTGCTTTTTTTACATCCAGTCCTCATGTGTATGTGGTTTTGTAAATTCTGTCATCTGTTCCCACCGGCACACAATGGCCTACTCTTACGAAAAGCGGAACAGGATTTTAACGTGTGCATAAGATGTTCTGCGTGCGTTCGCACACGGGGCCTCGGTTTATAGTCTTATCCGAAGGACTTTTGGGAAGAGTGGAGTCAGCACTGATGTTAACTCCAGGGGTAAAATATCCCCTTGAACAGGAATCGAACCCGGTTGTCAGATTGCGAGCGCAATGTTCTAACCGCTAGGCTATCCCGTCCCCCCGAAATAAAGGATAAAGAAGAGGAGGAGGGGGAGGAGGAGGAGAAGGAAGGGAGGAGGAGGGGGAAGGGAAGGAAGGAGGATGGTGAAGAGGTATGAGATATGATGCGCGTGTGTCAGATCATGGTGATAATTATGGATGATCATGACAGTCTCTGTGTCTGCTTAATGCCATCATTCTAATTCATTCACCACGAGGGTTTTGCACTATAGAAAGTCTCTCTAGAGAAGTCATGGTCTGTTTTTCACTTGCTTATTTGCTTTTGAAAATCTTTTGTTGGTGTGTTGCTGTTGTTTTGTTGCTGTTGGGGGGGGGGGGGGGGAGTTTAGGCAGTTTTGTTCCTTCCCCCCCCTCCCACCCCCCCTCCCCCCCCCCACCCCCCCCCCCCCCCCCCCCCCCCCCCCCACCTCCTTGATTTCTTTTGCTGCATTTTAGTTTTGTTGTTGTGTGTTGTTATTGTTGGGGGTTGGGGGAGGTGCTTTAAAATATTCTCTTTCTGTTCATTATGTTGGGTTTTGTTTTCATCTCACATTTTTCTTCTTTTCGTTTGTTCTGGGTTTGTTAGATTTGTTGTTGCTGTTTTGTTGTGTGGGATTTGTTGTTTTTGTTTGTTTGTTTGTGGTTGGGTTGGTTTTGGGGTGTTGTTTTTTGTTGTTGTTTTTTGGGGGGATTGTTATTTTGTTTTTCGGGATTTTTTTTTCTGAGGGGGGGGGGGGGGGGGGGGGGTGTGTGTATCAATTGGGGACTGGATAACTCGGTCAGCCGTCAGAGAACTCGCTTTCCCAAGCCAAGTTAAGCAGCATCGAGCGTGGTTACACTTGGATGGGTGACCGTTTGTACGCCTTGGCTTCAGTACAGTTCCCCAGTTCACCCAACTTTAAACGGGTACCTACCTCTTACAGGTCAGGGAAGGTCAAGCAGCGAGGGAGAGGAGATGCTGGCCCCTTGAGAAGTTGAGGTCTCTGATGTCTCACTCCCCTTCGACCCCATAGGTTATGGGACACCTTTACTTTACTTTATAATTTATTGTGATTGTACACATTTGTCAGCAATATATACATTTGCCAATACGACACCTATTTGATCATGATACATACATTATCCAAAAAAGCATGTATTTTCCAATGATGAATGCACTTTCAATAACCACACACGTAGTTACCATTGATAGATGCGTTGATTTTTACTAATGATGTGCACATTTGACAAAAATACACTTACTTACAACCGCACAGATTTGCACAAAAAAGAGTCAAAGTTCCGTATGATATAAAACAACGAAATTAATACGATGTGATGTGATGGGATACGATGCGATTCAACGCCACGGAACTGAGGTGGATTCGGCACCTTGAGATATGAATCGATGCAACTCGGTATTAATCTTATTTTATTTTATTCTTTTATTTGAAGGATTATGGAAGAAGCGCTCATGCTCTTTTTTTCATTCAGCCCCCGTGTGTATCCGGTTTTGTAAATGTTGTCACCTGTTCCCACCGGCACACAATAGCCTACTCTTCCGAAAAGCTGATCGTGTTTTAACGTGTGCGCAAGATGTTCTCCCTGCGTTCACACACGGTACCTCAGTTTATAGTCTCATCCGAAGGATTTATGGGGAGGAGAGTGGAGTCGGCACTGATGTTAACCCCAGAGGTAAAATCCTCTTGAACGAGATTCGAACCCTTGTCAGCAGATCACGAATGCATCACTCTAACCACCAGGCTGTCCCGCCCCCCATGCCTCAATCCAGGAAACAAGACTGCGTGCTATGATATGGAACGCAATAAGACTCCGAGCGATTCGATGCCAAACAGGCGGAAGAAAGATACGATGCCATGCAAAACCTTGTGTTAGGCTTCCATGCGATTCGATACGATACAATACCATACTGCTAGATGCAAAACCTCGCTTTGCGATGCAATACGATGCGATGCCAGGCGATTAACGTAGTAGCAATGTCTTGCAGTGCCATTTGACAAAATTGATGGGATGCTATGCAACGTGATGGAATACGATGCCACGCGTTGTGTTACATTACAACATTACATAACACAACACCATACAATCCAATTGCAATGTAATGTAATACAACGCAATGCAATATAATTCAACACAATGTAATTCAGTGCAATGCAATAAAGTACAATATAATACAGCGCAGTGCACTACAATACCAGACAATGCAAAGCAGTACACTACACTACACTACACTATACTACACCACTACACTACACTATACTACACTACACTACACTACACTACACTACACTACACTTACACTACACTGCATGCACTACGCTACGCTACACTACACTCACTACGCTACACTACACTGCACTACACTACACTACACTGCACTGCATACACTACACTACACTACACTACACTGCACTACACTACACTACACTACACTACACTACACTACACTGCACTGCATACACTACATACACTACACTGCACTACACTTCACTACACTACACTACCTACACTACACTACACTGCACTACACTACACTGCACTACACTACACTACACTGCACTGCACTACACTACACTACACTGCACTACACTGCACTACACTACACTACGCTACGCTACACTCCACTCCACTCCACTCCCCTCCACTCCACTCCCTGCTATATCAATCTACATTGGCAATTGCTTCGATTCATATATGATCTTTATTTGGATAACGGGGGAAGGAGGGTGGTGGTGCAAGTGAGGAGGGGGTGGGGGGGGGGGGGGGTGGGAGGAGGGGGTAAGATGGAATGGAGGTTTCTTACCAAATGGTATATTTACAGATGCAGAATTGAAAATCATTTACCAGTATGGAAAGTTTTTCTTAAACAGCTGAAATACAGGTACCAAATCGAAAAATATAACGCAACAATTGCAAACAACCTGAGTAAGTTCACTATTGAATGGAGTCATTATAGACCATTGCTTGACTGAACAGATTAGATTTATATAACTGAGACAGGTGTCTGACCATATGTTTTTGCTGAATAGCAACCATGTGATAACAGAAAAGATAGAATTGTGCAAGCATTGTTTTTACTCTCCAAGGCCATGCTGTCATACATTGGGTAATTACACTGACACTGGCACATTGTGATATTCCTCATGAATGAAAGAGTGCAATTGTATAGGTTTACAGAATTGACAGAGGCGTACAAATAT
>CM054137.1:17616590-17621590 GCA_028751875.1 Rapana venosa | reverse complement strand
TAGTTGTGTGTAGTGGTAGTATAGTAGTGGGAGTAAGTAGTGGTAGTAGTAGTAGTATGTGGGGTAGTAGTAGTAGTGTGGGATGTGGTGTAGTGTGAAGTATATGGTAGTATAGTGGTTGTGGTAGTATAGTGGGTATGTGGGAGTAGGGTGGTAGTAGTGTTGGGTAGTAGTTTGTAGTAGTAGTTGTAGTGTAGTGTTGGTATAGTGTAGTGTGTGGTGTAGTATAGTAGTAGTAGTAGTTGTAGTTTTGTAGAAGGGTGGGAGTAGTACTAGTCTTGGAAAGTAGTGGTACTAGGTAGTAGTAGAGTGAATAAGGGTAGTGTAGTGGTAGTAGTGGTTAGTAGTAGTGGGATAGTAGTAGTGGTAGAGGGGTGATGGTAGTAGTGGTAGTAGTGGTAGAGTATAGTAGTAGTAGTGGAGTAAGTAGGGTGGTAGTAGTAAGTCGTATGGTAGAAGTGTGGAGTAGTGGTAGTATATAGTATAGAAGAGTAGTGGAATAGTAGGGTAGCGTGGTAGTAGTAAATATGGGAGTAGTGGTATAGTATGGTAGTAGGGTGATGGTGTAGTAGTAGTAGTAGTGGTAGTAGATGGTGTAGTAGTGTAGTTTGGTAGTAGTAGTAATAGTTGAATAGTGGTAGAAGTAGTTGTAGTGGTAGAGTAGTAGTGGAGTGTATTGTGGAAGTATAGTAGTGTATGTGTATGGGGAGTAGTAGTGTAGTATATGGTAGTTGTGGTATGTGGGAGTAGTAGTAGTATAGTAGTGGTATAGGGGAGTAGTGGTGTATGGTAGTAGAGTAGTAGTGTGGGTAGTAGTGTAGCAGTAGTAGTAGTGGTAGTAGTAGTAGTAGTGGTAGTACTAGTCGTATGGTAGAAATATGGTACTAAGTGTAGTGGTAGTAGAAAAATAGTAGTGGTAGTAGTATGGTAGTAGTGGTAGTAGTAGTAGTGGGAGTGTTATAGTAGTGGTAGTAGTGAGTGTGGGAGTAGTAGTAGTAGAGTAGTAGTGGTAAAGAGTATAGTATATAGTATAGTGTGGTAGTAAGTAGAAATGGGGGTGTAGTACAGTCGTAGTGGGAGAAGTGTGGTGTAGTAGTATAGTAGAGTAGTAGTGGTATAGGTAGTATTGGTATAGTGTGGTGTATAGTAGTAGTATGGGAGTAGTGTATAGTGGTGTGTATGGGAAGTAGTGTAGTAGTGGTGGGAGTAGTAGTATACGTAGTAGTAGTGGTATAGTTTGTGTATGGTAGTATTTTGAATATAGTGGTAGTAGTGGTAGTAGTGGTAGTAGTGTATAGTATAAATAGTTAGTGGTAGGTATGTAGTAGTGGATATAGAGTAGTATAGTGTAGTAGTGGTAGTAGTAGTAGAAATGGTGGTCGTAGTAGTGTAGATAGTAGATAGGGGAGTAGTAGTATATGGTAGTACTAACTAGTGGTAGAAATATGTAATACTAGTAGTAGAAAAAGGGGTAGTATAGTAGTAGTAGAGAAGTATGTGGGGAGTGTGGGAGAGTGGTGATAGTAGAGGGATAGTGTAGTATATGGTGGTTTTGGGATATGGTTGTATAGTATAGAAAATAGTAATGGATAGTAGTAGTAGTGGTAGTATATGTAGTGTTGGTAAGTAAATGAAGTGGTGGGAGTAGTATACGTAGTGGGAGAAGTAGTGGAGTAGTGGGAAGTATAGTAGAAGTAGTAATGGTATAGTAGTGGGGTCGGGGGAGTAGTAGTATGGTAGTAGTGGGAGTTATGGTAGTAGTGGGAGTAGTGGTGTAGTGTAGTATATAGGGAGAGTATGGTAGATAAGGGGATGGATAGTAGTGTAGTAGGGTGGTTATATTTGTTTTGGTAGTATAGTAGTAGGGTTTTGGGATATATATATGGTAATAGATGGTAGTAGTAGTGTGGTGTAGAATAGTAGTAGTAGCAGTAGTAGAAGTAGTGTAAGAAGTATTATAGTCGTAGAGGTAGTAGCACGTACAGTACAGTGCAGTAGTAGTAGTAGGAGTTTTGATATAGTAGTAGTGTAGTAGCATCAGCAGCACAGTAATAGTAGTAAAAGAGTTTTAAAATCAGTGATCCATACAAAAATTATCCTGATTTTAAGACAAGCTAAAAACAACAACAACAACAAAAACCCAAAAACCCAACAAAACAAAAACAAAAACAACAAAAAGCAGCAGCAACAAAGGACAAACTGAAGAATGCTTTAAGGCCCAAAATTTTTAAAAAAACCCTTTTATGCGGGTTTTTTAAAATTTTGGAGCATGCATTTTTAAATTTTAAACAATACAGTTTTTTTTTTAACGAGTTAAATCTCTCTTTTACACACACACACACCCACCCCCACACACACCACACCACAAAAAACACACACACACACACAACACACACCACCCCACACACACACACACCCACACACACCACACACACACACACACACCCCAAAACACACACACACACACAACACACCCCCACAGAGCTTTTGTGAAAAAAACCAAAAGCAAAGGGCATCGCTTAGTAAATTTCCCCCAAACTATAAAAAAAAATGGGGATTTGATTTAACCACACACAACACAAAACACACCCCAAACCCTTCTCCTCCCCCCCCTCCACACCCCAACCCCCCCAAACCCCTACCTCCCCCCCCCCCTCCCACCCCCCCCCAAACCCCACCCCCAAAAAACCCCCCCCCCCCCCCCCCCCCCCCCTTTCCAAAAAAAAAAACTCCCAACAAACCCCCAAACCCAAACCCAAAACCCAAAAAGCTAAAGCAAGCCAGTGCAAAAACTAAAAATTTTATGGGGCTGGACTGGCCCAAAGGGTAACACAAATAGGGGGGGCTCCCAATGTCAACCCCTCCCTGCCCGGGGCTTTTTTGGGGTTTTTTGGTTTTTTTGTTTTTCTACTTCAAGCGCATCATCAAATGCCAAGTTTGAAGGTATGTATAAATATATATATATAAAAATATTTTAAAATTATATAAATTTATATAATATAATAATAGAGAGAGGGGAGAAGAGAGAGAAAAGAGAGAGAGAGAGAGAGAAGAGAGAGACCGATAGCCTAAGAACGCTAGAATCCTACCCCCCCCATGCATAGACTCCACTTTTCCCCCCCAAAAGTTTTTCGGATGAACTTTAAATAAAAAAAACACCCCAAAAAAAACCCACACTGAGGCCCCCGTGTGTCAACGCATCCCAGAACATCTTTTTCACACCGCAAAAATCCTTTTCCCCGTTTTTTCGCAAGAGTAGGTCATTGCTTCCCGGGGGGGGAAAACAAAGACAACTTTTTAAATAAAGCCGCATACACACGGGGACAGGATGAAAAAAGAAAAAACCGCACGTAGGGGCTTTTTCCCCATTACCCTTTGGATATGAAAGGGGTTTTTTTTTTTAAAAAAATAAAAATCCCCAGGGCCCCCCCCCCTCACCACCACCCCCATCCCCACCACCCCCCATCACCCCGCGGCTATAGTATATAGTAGTATATAGTAGTAGAAATTTTAGTAGTAGTAGTAAAAAGTAGTAGTCGTAGTAGGCGTATTTAGGCGTAGTAGTAGTCGTAGTTTTAGTCGTATTTCGAAAGCCGTAGTCTAGCCCGTAGTATAGTAGTATATTTATAGTTGTTGTTGTTGTTGTTTTTTGTTTTAAAAGGGAGAAAAAAACCCGCGGGAAAGGGGGAGAGAAGAAGGGGAAGGGTGGGGGGGATAAAAGGGGTGGATGGGGGGTTGTGGGGGTGGGGGGGTGGGGAGGGAGGTGCCCGGTTAAAGGTAGGGGTGCTTTTTTTGGGGGGTGGGGGGGGGGTTTTTTTCTTTTTTGTGTGTGTGTTGTTTTTTTTTTTCGGGGGGGGGGTTGGAATTTTAATAGTATTATAGGGGGGGGTAAATTTTCGAGGGATTTTTGTTGTTTAAAGTGGTATAGCTAGGGGGGAAAATAGTTTTTGTCTCTGGGGGTTTTTTCGGGGGGTGTGTGTGTATGTTGGGATGTATATCTCTGGGGTGTATGTATGTCTTGGTGGTTGGGGTGGTGTGTATTTGTGAAAGTTATTGTGTGTGTTGTATACTGTGTGTGTTAAAACTGGGGTTGTGCATATGTGTTTTATGTATACCCGTGGGTGTATTGTGGTGTATGGAGGGGGTATGTAGGGGCCCTTTTTTGCCGGTGGGGAAAAGATGACCAAATTTTTTCCCAAAAACCCCATATGGCCCCCAGGGACTGGATGGAAAAAAAAAAAGCACAAAGAATGCTTATTTCCCTTTTCCCCCGGGTTTTATTTTTTTTAATTTTTTGTTTTCATCTGGCGCTTTGTTTTTTTTTTCTTTACAAATTCAGCCATATTTAAAAAATTTCCCTACATTATTATTTTTTTTAATTTTTATTATTATTATTATTAATTTTTAATTTTTTTATTTTTAATTTTTATATGTGTGGTGTATTTTGGGGGTATGTATTTTTAAAAGGTTTTGTATGTAATTTTGTGGGGTAAATATTCTGTGTGTGTATGTTGTGTAAAAATCTGTGTGTGTATGTTATTTCTGTGTGTATAGGGATATCTTTTGGGTATTTCTTTTCTTGTTATGTTATATTTGTTGGGGTAGTGGTAAGTATATCTGTTTGTTTGGGTGATGTATACTGTGTGTTTTTTTGTTGTGTAATTTTTTCTGTGTGTTTTTTGTTTGAAAGTATATCTGGTGTTTGTGTTATGTAATCTGTTGTGTATATATGTGGGATTGAGTTTGTTTAATTTTCCCGGAAACTGTAGCTAAGGAACAACCCCCCCCCCCCCCCCCCCTCACCCCCTCCCACCCAAAAAACATTTTAAAAAAAAAAACCCCGGGCCCCCCCAAAAAAAAAAGAATCAACCCAAAAACCCCCCCCCCCCCCCCCCTTTTTTTTTCCAAAAACACACAATTAAATTTGTTCCTGCAATTTCATATGCCAACCAACCCCCCCCCCCCCCCCCCCCCCCCCCCTTCAAAAAAAAATAAAGTAT
>CM054137.1:17606590-17611590 GCA_028751875.1 Rapana venosa | reverse complement strand
AAAGTTGGAAATAATCATCAAATGAGGATTTCCTGTATTCTTACAGCGTTGACCCTCCGCGCATGCATATTGCGCGGTAAGGAAGCTAGCAGACGACAAAAGGACTGAGTGGGGTACAGTGTTTGCTGAAAAAAATTAAAAATTCAAACCTACCAAATTTGTTCAAATCACATGAGTTTTGGGTCAGAGGCTATCTAGTCTTTCACACAAAAAAGTGGTTTTTATTTCTGTGGATGCCTTAGTACGAGCGGTATGAATATATGAGTCACATAGGTCATTGTGTGCCGGTGGGAACAGATGACAAAATTTACAAAACCGCATACACACGGGGACTGGATGTAAGAAAAAAGCACACGAGTGCTTATTCCATTATCCTCGATTTTTGAAAAAGGTCATCTGAGCGCTTTGATTTGTTGCTTTACAAGATTCAGCGCTATATACATTCCATATATTATTATATTATTATAGAAAAACAGAAGGAAAAGAGTGATTTTTTTAATACCGGTGTGCAGCCTTTGCCTGCATCTCAGAGCCACTGCTGTAGCCTAGGCCTAGTGGTTGGTGCTCATGGTCTGTTGGCCGCTTTTCAAACAGACGGAAGAATTTGCGTCACAGACTGGAGTCTGCCATCTTGCAAAAGGCGGCGGGTGGTGTAAAGGCCCAGCGTGGGCCCGGATTAGATTACCTGCCCCTTTTTCTGATTGGTTGATTACTAACCTTAGAGGAAAGGAAAGGGTGAGTGAGGGAGTTTTGAAGGGGATGGTTGGGGGAAGGGACGGAGGGAGGGAGGGAGGGAGAGGGTTTAGTGGGGGGGTGTGTGGTGTGTGTTGTGTGTGTTCAAAGTCAAAGTCAAAATCAAAGTCAGTCAAAGTCAAACTTTATTTTCAGATGGTACATTGAATAAGCAGTGCATTTGCTTTTTTTTTTTTTTTATCAAGCCATCTATCTAAAGAAAAAAAAGAGAGAGAAAAATATACATGCAATATTTATGTGTGTGAGTGTGTGTATGTATGTGTGTGTGAATGTTTTCGTGAGTACGCACGTAGCTACATATGTATGTATGTATGTATGTATGTATGTATGTATTATATGTATGTATGTATGTATGTATGTGTGTATGTATTATGTATTGGTGTATGTATGTATGTATGTATGTATGTGTGTATGTATTATATATATGCATGTATGTATGTATATATGTATGTATGTAGTGTATTATGTATCATGATGTATGTATGTATGTACGTACGTAGTGTACTATGTATGTAGTATGTAGGTATGTATGTATGTATGTATGTACGTACGTACGTACGTACGTATGTATCTATGTATGTATGTATTTGGTTTCCTATCACAGTGGGGGGGGGGGGGGGGTTCTACATAATTTTGCCAGGGACAACTCTCTTATAACCGTGGGTTCTTTTACGTGCACTAAATGAATATTGCACACGGGATCTCGATTTATTGTCTCATCCAAACGACTAGCACCCAGACCACCACTCAAGCTCTAGTGCATGAGGAAAAAGTTTCGGGCACAAACGGGGATTGAACCACCGCACACAGGAAATCTGGAGTTTTCGTTTTCTAGGCAGGTGCGTTACCTCTAGACCACCGATCGATCCACTGTGCTTCTGCGTATGAATATGTTCTGCACATGCGTGCACGTGCATGTCTGTATATATTACTCTGGAGCGCGCACGTACACGGTTGTGCATGCTATATAATATATATATAATATAATTATAAATATATAATATATAATAAATATATATATATATATAATATTATATATATGTTGTGTGTTTGTGGTGTGTATTTGTGTAGAGAGAGAGAGAAGAGATGAGGGGTACATAATAATGGATAATGATGGTAGACAATATTAGATGATGGATGTAGACAGATACATAGATAAGGATGGTAGATAGATAGTAGATAGATAGCTAGCTATAGCTATAGCACTACTAGCTAGTAATACATAACAACATACACATATATTTTTTTTAATGAAAAATCTAAAAACCCGAACCACTTTTCCTAACTCACCCATCAGCCCCCCCCCCCCCTCCCACCCCCCCCCCAACCCCACCCCAACCCCATCCCCCCTTCATCTCCCCCCCCCCCCCCCCCCCCCCCTCTCTCTCTCTCTCTCTCTCCATCCCGTCATCACGTCCGCCTTGATGCTTCCGTAACAGTCTGGAAGTTCTGCGAGTAGGGCAGATGGCCTCTGTGTGCAGATAGGAAAGATAGCGATGATCCCCAAATCTGCTACCCTGGTGCCAGAAACGGCATGGATGAGCGGGGAGAGAGAGAGGGTGGAGAGAGAGGGGGAAGAGAGAGAGGGAGGGTGAGAGAGGGAGGGGGGAGGAGAGGAGGGAGAGGAGAGGGGAGGGAGGAGAGAGAGGAGAGAGGGGGGAGGGAGAGAGAGATAGGGAGGGAAGAAAGGGGGGAGAGAGAGATAGGGAGAGGAGAGAGGGAGGGAAAGAAAGGGGGGAGAGAGAGGGAGAAAGAGAGAGAGAGAGAGGGGAAAAGAGGGATAAAGAGAAACGGAGAGAGAGGAGAGAGAGGGTGGAGATGGAGGGATGAGAGAGGGACAAAGAGTGAGAGAGAGAGGAGACAGAGGCAGAGCAGAGAGAGAGGGGGAGAGAGAAGAGAGAAATGGGAGAGAGGATAGGGAGTGGGGGAGAGGGGAGGAGACAGATAGAAAAAGAGAATGAGAGAGAGATGGAAGTATAAAGAAAAAGAGACAGAGAGAGATAGAGAGACAGACAGAGTCACAGAGAGAGAGGAAGAGAGAGAGGAGAGGAGAGAGAGAGAGAGAGAGAGAGAGAGAGAGAGATATGGGGGGGGGGGGGGGGGGTTAAGGTACAGGAGGGGATTAGCGAGCCATACAGCTGTAGTTAGAGGTATTATAGGAAGGGGTTCAACAGTACTGGAGCAGAACATAGGAAAAGATGAAAAGAGGCTGAAGTGTTGATTAACTTGGCCCGTGTGAATGAACTCTTGTGAGCGTTTGTTTGTTTGTTGTTGTTGTGTGTAGTGTGTGTTTGGTGTGGGGGGGGGGGGGTATTTTTTGTTTTGTTTTGAGTTTATTCTTTTTGTTGTTTGTTGTTGTTTTGTGGGTTTTCTTTTTTTTCTTTTTTTTTTTTTTTTTTTTTTTTGGGGGGGGGTGGGCAATGTGTGTGTGTGTTTTTCATTTTACCTCTCTTCACAAAATGTGATATTAGACCAAAATGATAATTTGGTGGTGTGCTGTGTGTGTGTGTGGGGGGGGGGGGGGTGCTGCGTGCGTGCGCCGGCGTGGGTATGTATGTGTATAGTTTAAACAACATTATATTAGCTCACAACAACGTATCACCAATACATAAAATGAGTACAACAAGTAATGCTTATATGAATGCCCTAACACTTATATTTCAAACATTGGGCTGTAGCTGTACAAAATTGCGTCAAATAGAGGAAAAATAAGATAACTGTGAGTGTTTTTAAAGACTGAGAAAATACCAGAGGAAAAAGACACAACAAATAAACAACGGCGCGGGATAGCTCAGTGGTCGGAGCAATCGCTTTCCCCCAGCCAAGTTAAGCAGCGTCGAGCGTGGTTACCAGTTGGATGGGTGACCGTTTGCGCGCCTTGGCTTCAGTACAGTTACCCCAGTTCACCCAACTGTAAATGGGTACCTGCCCTCTTTAGGGTCAGGGAAGGTAAAGCAGCGAGGGAGAGGAGATGGGCGCCGCCCTCAATATGCTGGCCCTAGAGAAGTGAGGTCTCTAACGCCTCGCTCCCCTACGACCTTATAGGTTATGGGACTCCTTTACCTTTTACATGTCATGGTGAATCAGTGGTTTAGAGGTAACGCACCTACCTAGAAAGGGAAAAGTCCGGGTTCGAAGTGTGTGGTGGTTTGATCATCCCCGTTTGGGCCCGAAACTTTTCCTCCCATCCAGTGGACTATGCGTGGTGATCTGGGTGTTAGTCTTTCGGATGAGACGATAAACCGAGGTAACATATGTTAGACATATTTAGTGCACGTAAAAGAACCCCCGGCAATAAGAGAGTTGTCCCTGACAAAATTCTATCTAAAAAAGCCCTCACATATTTCGTGTACGTAAACAAACACCATGGCAACAAGAGAGTTATACCTGGCAAAACTCTGTAGAAAAAGGCCACTCTGATAGGGAAACAAATACAGTTGCAGACAGGAAAAGAGAAAACAAAAGTAATGGGTGGGGCTGCTCTTGTGGTGACGCACACTCCCCGGGTAGAGCAGCCTGAATTTCAAGATGAAAAATCTGCCGTGATTTAAAGTGGTATACAATGCAATACAATGCAAAGCAATATCTCATCTCACCTCACCTCACCTCACCTCAACTCATCTCACCTATCCCGTAGTCCCTTGGACCGTGGGGACATTAATGAAGATTTTGCAACCAGCTTCCTCCACTCCCCGCGGTCCTCTGCTTTCCGTAGCAAATTGTTCCACTCAAGCCCAGTCCACTCTCTGATGGTGTCTTCCTATCGCTTTCTCTGTCTGAATACAACACAATACAATGCAATACAATACAATGCAATACAATATAATGCAATGTAATGCAATACAATACAATACAATACACTGCAACACAATACAATGCAATGCAATACAAAACAAAACATTATTTTATTAATCTATTTATTTTTTTTTTTTATGTATTCTCCTATATCGAGTATCATGGAAAAAGCACTTCTGTGCTTCTCTTTTAGACCTAGTCCCCGGGTGTATGCGGTTTTGTTAATTTATGTCATCAGTTCCCACCGGCACACAATGGCCTACTCATACTCAAACATCAAAAAAAGCGGAACAGGAATTAACGTATACGCAATATGTTCTGCACTCACAACACAACACAAGGTCTCTTGTCATCTCTCTCCTTCCATCTTCTCCTGTTCATGAATTATCGTGTCCTGATGCATTTAACCCCTCGAGCAAACAAACAAACAAACAAAAACAAAACAACAACAA
>CM054137.1:17599090-17601590 GCA_028751875.1 Rapana venosa | reverse complement strand
ATGGAAAGATATGGCTTGCACTGTTTTCAAAATAGATTACACTAAAAGCCCACTTTTAAGCAGTTGAGATCTACTCTTTGTTTGGTATTGCACAGCTAAATATATGCAATACATGCATACAAACAGATATCGTATGTACACACACACAAATAGACAGACAGACAGACAGACAGATAGATAGATAGATAGATAGATGATTTATTCATGTTTAGGCGATTATATATATATATATATATATAGATCAAATTCAAATTCAAATTCAAATTCAAAAGCTTTATTATCTCAAAGACAGAGAAATTTCGGCGGGTTACTCGCCATACATAAAAAACAATAAACATTTAAACATTTAAACATAATATTTAAAATACACACACACTGTCCAACATCAGCACGCACCCATCATGAGATAAAATGCACCACAAATCAGCAATATCTCAGCCAGCCACAAACCCACCCCAACAAAAATCACTTTACTCATGTGCGCACAAGTAAACCCGTACGTCCGCACATTCACAGTCACTCGCGCACGCGCGCGCACGCTCGCACATTGTAAACATTTGTACCCATGCTCACGCATTTTAATAATATAAGTCAAATTGTTATAACATGTTGTATAAGACAAATATTAATTACATTAATACTATGTTCTTTTAAGATATTGAACAGTCTAAAATAATAACACGCGCATAGATATAGATATAGATATAGATATAGATATAGATAGATATATATATATAAATGCGTGTGTGTGTGTAAACAGATAGATACATAGAAAGCTATATAAATACATACATTAATAGATTAGTACATAGACACATACATGGACAGCTACACACATTTTCCAAACAGAAAGATTACTCTAACACTTAAAAAAACAACAACACACCAAACTTTCTTCTGTTTTTCTTTGCTGCGCTTTCACTATTTTTGTGTTTCGTCCCAAACCCACAGATCACAAAGCAACCATCATCCAAACAACATCCTGTATCCTTGTGTGTTCGGCGAATACAACCCCCCCCCCCCCCCCCCCCACCCCCACCCCCACCCCCCACCCCCATCCTTTATCAATCTCATTTTTCTTTGTCTCTTGCTTTCACATTTTCCAAACCGTAAATGCTTCACAATCAAAGACACCGATGCCCCAAAGACAGAGGAGACCAAAAGGGAAGACTTTAGTTCGTTAGACAGACAACCAGCCAGCCACCCAGCCAGCCACCCAGCCAGCCAGCCAGCCAGGCAGCCACCCAGTCAGGCAGCCATCCACAGACAATATCTATCTGACAGTTCCTATATCAGATCAGCAGATCAGGACATATCGGAACAAAAGGCCGCAATGTCCTGTCTGGTACCTTCTCTCTCTCTCTCTCTCTCTCTCTCTCTCTCTCTCTCTCTCTCTCTCTCCCCTCTCTCTCTCTCTCTCTCTCTCTCTCTCTCTCTCTTCTCTCTCTCTGTCTCTCTCTCTGTCTCTCTCTGTCTCTCTCTCTCTCTGTCTCTCTCTCTGTCTCTCTCTGTCTTCTCTCTCTCTTTTCTCTGTCTCTCTCTGACTCTCTCTGTTCTCTCTTTTCTCTTCTCTCTTGTCTCTCTCTGTTTCTCTTTTCTTCCCTCTCTCTCTCTCTCTCTCTCTCTCTCTCTCTCTCTCTCTCCCTACACACCCACCATCTTTGTTCTGTTCACTTTATCCAGGAAAAAAAGAAAACTCTCCCGACTTTCTATTAAGAGGTACACGGGCTTTGTGCCTTTTTTGTTCTTCATCTTCTTTTCTTTCTGTCTTTCTTCATCATTTTTTTTTAATTTCTTTTTCGGTTTTTCTTTCTTTCTTTTTCTCTTTCTTTCTTTCTTCTTCGCAATTCTTCTTCTTCTTGCAGTTCTTCTTCTTCTTCGCAATTCTTCTTCTTCTTCTTCGCAATTCTTCTTCTTCTTCTTCACAATTCTTCTCCCTTTGCAATTCTTCTTCTTCTTCACAATTCTTCTTCTTCTTCGCAATTTTTCTTCTTCGCAATTCTTCTTCTTCACAATTCTTCTTCTTCTTCTTCTTCGCAATTCTTCTTCTTCTTCTTCTTCTTCGCAATTCTTCTTCTTCTTCTTCTTCTTCTTCTCTTCTTCTTCTTCTTCTTCTTCTTCTTCTTCTTCTTCTTCTTCTTCTTCTTCTTCGCAATTCTTCTTCTTCGCAATTCTTCACAATTCTTCGCAATTCTTCTTCTTCGCAATTCTTCTTCTTCGCATTCTTCTTCTTCGCAATTCTTCTTCGCAATTCTTCTTCATCGCAATTCTTCTTCTTCTTCTTCTTCGCAAATTCTCTTCTTCTTCTTCGCAATTCTTCTTCTTCGCAATAATATTCGTCTTCTTCTTCGCAATTCTTCTTAGCAATTCTTCTTCTTCGTAATTATTCTTCCCAATTCTTTTTCTTCTTCGCAATTCTTCTTCTTCTTCGCAATTCTTCCTCGCAATTCTTCTTCTTCGCAATTCTTCTTCTTTGCAATTTTCTTCTTCGCAATTTCTT
>CM054137.1:17584090-17594090 GCA_028751875.1 Rapana venosa | reverse complement strand
AAGTAGAAAAAAACTCAAACCATACCGCATCCTCCCCCAAAGAATATATATTAGCACCATGATATAAACACAATTAAACAGTCACCCATAACCGGGTGTGAGCAAATAATGATAATGATAATGTATGGAATTTATATAGCGCTGAATCTTGTAAAGCAACAAATCAAAGCGCTCAGATGACATGAATTTTTTTTCAGAGAGAGAGAGAGAGAGCACAGACAAACAAACAGACAGAGACAGATAGACACTGAAACAGCGGAATGTGGAGTAGACAAGCCTAAGACCAATATCCTACAGAACCTACCATGACTTAACATCCACCTTTCCACTTCAACCTCACACTCTCTCTCTCTCTCTCAAAACTTCCACACCACCCTAGCCTAGTCTAACTGACCACCCCCTGGCTGTGCATTGGATCGGACACAAACGATGTCCACTCCAAGACAATTAATGAGGCGTGACCAAGATGGTAGGGCACTATGTGGCAGGTGCTCTAATGATGCTCTGCCACCACTCCACACTTCAGAAGCTGGGGGCAGTCCGTTATAGGCCTAGGAGAAAGGAATCCCCAGGAGAGATTAGACAGTTGGTCATTCCTGTTTAGCTACCACCCTCTACTTGGTCCATTTTTGATTGATAAGGAACACTTCCAGCTGGTGGAGAATGGGCCTGTGTACTTCATTGTCTCTGTAGGAGGTGTGACGGGGCTTGTTTGTAAAAGGTAAGGGTGTGTTCCCCGTAGTCTATGCCGGGGTCGTTTGGGGAGCGAGGTGTCAGAAACCTCAGCTTCTCTAGAGGACCAGCATCTTTGTATAGGTGGCGGCGCCCATCTCTCTCCTCTCCCTCTCTCGCTGCTTGACCTTCCCTCTCCCCCATGTCCCTAAAGAGGGTGGGTGCCCATTTACAGCTGGGTGAACTGGAGGGCTATGCTACTATACCAAGGCGCACGAATGGTATGGTCACGTATCTCTTGTTTAAATGAGAGGTTTGGAGTGTGAAGTGGATTGATGCATTGGGGGGCTTATACTAAGAGTGGTGGTAGCTTCATCTTCGTTGAACGCTCAGATTGTTGGCTGTCTTATGAGCGGGCATTGCGTTGTGCTGCTGCTGCCGTTAAGCGCTTGACCAGTCAGGCCCAGTGCATCAGTTACCGGCATGGAAGAGATTGTTATCTGTTAAGTCTGTTTTGAAATAAAAAGGCGGGAGAGTGGACCAAGACGGCAGAAGAGAGAGAGAGAGAGAGAGACAGAGAGAGAGAGAGAGAGTGAGAGAGAGAGAGAGACAGACAGACAGACAGACAGACAGACAGAGGGGAGTGTTGTGGTGACAGAGGGGGGATGGGATAGCCTAGTGGTTAGAACATTGCGCTCGCAATCTGACAACCCGGGTTTGATTCCCGTTCAAGGGGATTATTTTCCCCTGGAGTTGACATCAGTGCAGACTCCACTCTCCCCAAAAGTCCTTCGGATGAGACTATAAACCGAGGCCCCGAGTGCCAACGCACGCAGAATATCTTGCGCACACGTTGAATCCTGTTCTGCTTTTCGTAAGAGTAGGACACTGTGTGCTGGTGGGAATAGATGAGAGAATTCACAAAACTGCATAGACACGGGGACTGAATGTAAAAAGCATAAGTGCTTATTCCATTATCCTCGATATAAACGAATAAAAAAACCAACAGAGATATAGATAGAGAGGGGGAGAATAAAGGAACGAACAAACGAACGAATTAATGATGAAAAACACACACACACACACATACGCGCGCGCGCGCGCGCGCGCAAGCACATACACACACACTGACACAGAAACAGAGACACAGAAACAAAGTGCAGCATGTGGGGATCGGGGAGGGGAAGAGGATGGAGATGGGAGAGAGCTAGAGGCCAGGGACCTACCTACTACTGGCGATGGCATAATACCTTGCTGCAGTGGCGTAAGGTTCCACAGGCCAGGCCATGGCAGGCCATGCTAGGCTAGGAGAGAGAGAGAGATAAGAGAACCATTACCATCAAAGAGGGCGCCAGCACCACCACTAACAACTCCCCCTTCGCCGGATAAGTTACCTCTCTTAGGACTTTTCCTCCCCCCTCCTCCTTTCCCCTCTCCTCCTTCTCTCCTCCTCCTCCTCCTCCTCCTCCTCCTCCCCCTTCTCTCCTCCTCCTCCTCCTTTTCCCCGTCCCCTCCTCGTTCCTCTTCCTCATCCTTTCGCTACACACCGGTAATAATAATAAATCTGCTCCTTTTCCTTCTGGTTTTTCTATGTGACTCTTATTATTATTCAAACCGCACGTACTAAGGCGTCCACAGAACAAAAAACCACTTTTTTTGTTTGTGAAAGACTAGCTTCTGACTCAAAACTCGTGTGACTTTGAACAAATTAGGTAACTTTGAAACTTTCAAAAAATGTTTCAGCAAACACTGTACCCCCTCAGTCCTTTTGTCGTATGCTAGCTTCTTTACCGCCATAAGTATGCATGCGCGGGGTCAACGCTGTAGGAATACAAGCAATCCTCGTTATTTTGATGATTATTTCCAAAATTCCTCGTGACTACCTGGTATTGCTCTATGTTCTCAATCAATCCACAAAAACAAATGCACAGTGCATTTTTTCCATACTTTAAAAAAAAAAATCTGTGAAAATCACACACAAAAATTGTTCGACTCGCACTCTATACAAGATACTACATGACCCCCAAATTATGACCACCGAGTACCCTTCCTTCTCCTCCTTCCTCCTCCTCCTCTTCCTCTTCCTCCTCTTCTTCCTCCTCCTCCATCCTCCTCCTCCATCCTTCTTCTCCTCCTTCATTGTCCCTCATCCTGGTTTCTGGTCAGGTTCTCTCTTGCTGTGTGTCAAGTCCTCGGCACAGTCAGGAGGCATCATCGGTAGGAAGCTCTTCAAGTGACAGGATGAAGCTAGGACACTCGGGGTTTTGAAGTCCTTAGAGACAAGACCACGGCGATGTGGTGAGGGGAATGAAGGTGATGAAAACAAGAGTAGGAGGAGGAGGAGAAGGAGGAGGAGAATAGTGCTGTGGCGGTTGTAGTAAATGGAAGAGGTGAGGAGGGGAGGGACAGAGAGATAGGGAAGAGGGAGCGAGAGAGAGAGAGAGGGGAGGAGAGAGAGAGAAAAAGATGATGATGATGATGATGATGATGATGATGATGATGATGATGATGGTGGTGGTGGTGGTGGTGGTGGTGGTGGTGGTGGTGGTGGTGGTGGTGGTGTGGTGATGATGATGATGATGATGATGATGATGATGATGATGATGATGATGATGATGATGATGAGAAATCTATTTACATCGTTGACAGATATTTGAATACTATGTTTTATATTCGGCCACAAATTTTAATCTAAGAGAGAGAGCGAGAGCGAGAACTCTGAACTCTGAGAGAGACAGAGACAGAGAGAGAAACAGACAGACAAACAGAGACAGAGACAAACAGAGGCAGAGAGAGAGAGAAAAATAAATGAGTAAAAGAAAGTGGTAAAAAAGTGAGAAATGGGTTTTTTAAATGATTGAGATGCCAACATTTTAACTTACCAACACAAAAAATGGGTAGAATGCTAATGGGGAATGGCGTGACAGAAAAGAAGAAGAAGAAGAAGAAGAAGAAGAAGAAGAAGAAGAAGAAGAAGAAGAAGAAGAAGAAGAAGAAGAAGAAGAAGAAGAAGAAGAAGAAGAAGAAGAAGAAGAAGAAGAAGAAGAAGAAGAAGAAGAAGAAGAAGAAGAAGAAGAAGAAGAAGAAGACGAATGCATGGAATTTATATAGCACTGAATCTTGTAAAGTAACAAATCACAGCGCTCAGATTTATTTTTTTTGGCGTGTGTATGTGGGTTTTTAAAATTCTGTCATCTGTTCCCACCGGCACACAATGGCCTACTCTTTCGAACAGCGGAACAGGATTTAACGTGTGCGCAAGATGTTCTGCATGCGTTCGCACACTGGGCCTCGGTTTATAGTCTCATCCGAAGGACTTTGACATTCAGTTCGATTTTTTTGTCAAACTGGGAAGAAAGGGCGAGGCTGGGAATCGAACCCAGAACCTCACGGTTTACTTGTTGGCAGGCAAACGCCTTAACCATCCTGCCACTTCCTTTAAAGGTGAAAAGAAAAGGTGACTACGTACAGATAAAAGGTAACATTGTTCCCGTAACCTACATGGTCGTAGGGGAGCGAGGCATCAAAGAGACCTCAGCTTCTCCAGGGGCCAGCATATTGAGGACGGCGCCCATCTCCTCTCCCTCGCTGCTTTACCTTCCCTGACCCTAAAGAGAGCAGGTTACCCATTTACAGCTGGGTGAACTGGGGGACTGTACTGAAGCCAAGGTATGCATGCAAACGGTCACCCCATCCAATTGGTAACCACGCTCGCTGCTGCTTAACACTTAACACTAGCTGGGAAAAAAGCAAGTGCTATGACCACTAAGCTACTCCCCCCCCCCCCCCCACACACACACACACACCTCTCCCCTCCCTGCATAAAGATAGAATGGCATAAAAAAAAGTAGAGAAATTTGTACAAAAAAACAAACAAACAAATGCTGTGAAAGATACAGAAGAACGATTGATTGATGAAAGAAAAAGGAGAGAAAAGGAGGGAAAAGTAAAGACAAAAGAAAAAACTAGGAAAGAAAGGAAAATAGAACATTGCACGAAATGAAACAAAACACACACAAAAAAAAAGAAAGAAGGAAAGAAAGAAACAGAAAAAATGCAAAGAAAAGGAAAAAGGACAGAAAGGAACCAAAACAAAAAAATATATTTGAACAGAAAAGGAAGAAGGAACAGAAGGAAAGAGAAAATGAAAAGAAAACAAAGAAACAGAAAAGAAACAAAACAGGGGAACAAAATCGAAAAAAGAAATTTTAAAACGCGAAACGAAGACAGAAACAAAGAAGTAATACAAAGACACAACAACGACATAAGAAAGAAAGAAAGAAAGAAAGAAGACAACTTTTGAAACATCGATTGCACAAAACAGCCAGATGTTACTCCATCCAACACTCTAGATATTGGCGGAAAGCAGAGAAGGTCAAAATCGAAATTGAGTCTGATACGAGCGAGAGAGACCGATACAGAGAGAGAGAGAGATAGAGATAGATAGAGAGAGAGAGAGAGAGAGAGAGAGAGAGAGAGAGAGAGAGAGAGAGAGAGAGAGAGAGAGAGACAGACAGACAGACAGACAGACAGACAGACGGACAGAGGAGAGACAGAGACAGACAGACAGACAGTCAGGGAGAGTGAGAGATTAGAGCCAGAGAGACAGACAGTCAGACAGACAGTCACACAGACAGTCAGTGAGAGTGAGAGACAGAGCCAGAGAGAGAGTGTGTGTGTGTGTGTGAGGAGAGAGGAGAGAGATGAGAGAGAGAGAGAGAGAGAGAGAGAGAGAGAGAGAGAGAGAGAGCAGAGGACAGAAGGCAAAACCAGGAGAGAGAGAGAGAAGGCGGAGGGGGGGGGGGGGGGGGGGACGACAGGGGTGGGGGGGGGGGGAGGCGCGAGGGGGGGGGTGGTAGTTAGGGGGGGGGGGGGGGGGGGGGAGTTCGGTGAAATGAAGAAACAAGGGGGAGCGAGCAATTCAAACAAGGGCCCCGGGACACAGAGACAGAAAGGCAGCCAAAGGCAATGGCATCACAGTGTCGAGTTTCTGACAGAATTGGCAGGCAGGGTGTAGGTTTGTTAGTGACAAGCAGTATCAGTTTTGAGCCCGGGTTAGCGCCGCCATCAGATTAGAGAAGCAGCACACAACAATCTGCAGGGCCATGGGGCCCCCCTGAACCAACCACACCGTCTGTCTCTCTGTCTGTCTATCTATCTGCCTTGTCTAGCTAGCTTGGCTTGGCTTGGCTTGGCATGGCTTGGGCTGGTTTGGTTTGGGTTGCAGGAGGTGTATTGGTTGTGGGGGTGGGGGACTGTGTGTGGTGTGTGTGTGTGTGGGGTGTACTACGGTAATCTGAACAGGTCCCCTGAGACTGACAAAGGGTGCAGCTGTTGAGTTATTTCGTCACTTCATCAGCCCTCTTTTCCTTTCCTGTCTCTCCTTTCCTTTCCTTCCTTCCTTTACTTTCCTTTACTTCTGCAGTCTTCTACATTCTGTCTGTGTGTCTATCTGCAGCAAGAAACAGACGCCGTCTAATCAAAACTAATCTCTTGACTACTTACTGAGAGTGAGGTGGTGGAGGTGGTGGTGGTGGTGGTGGTGGTGGTATGATGTCATGCAGGAAGAAAGTAGCGCAAGGTGGTGTGGGTAGGTTCAATACTTGTACAGACTGTAAGATGAAGTCCCGACTTGGTATTGTACTTGAGGTGTTGTTACAGAAGTGATGAATCAAAACGTTCTTTGAATAAAATCTGTCAAACCATATCCATATCCTTAACAGTCATTTGAATGAGACTATTTATAAACCGAGGTCCCGAGTGCGAACGAACGCAGAACAACTTACGCACACGTTAAAAAACCTGCACAGCCTTTCGGAAGCGTAAGCCAGTGTGTATCAGTAGGAACGGATGATAAAATTTAACAAAACTATACGCACACGGGGACTAGATGTAAAAGAAAAAGCACATGAGTGCTTACTCATTACCATCGAAGGAAAAACAATCTATCTTTAACTAATAATGAAAAGGCAAATACCAGTTAATGTGTTCACAGACTGATCACAAAGAGTTCTTGTTGCTTTATTCTAGAAAGGAGAAGTATACCCCCAAAAAAATCTTATTTCAAAATGATTAGGAATATTGAACCTCTCTCTCGTAGGCATGTTGGTCATGGCTGCTATTTATTTTTTTATCGTATCCTTCAAGAAAAAACAAACAAAGAAAAGAAAAGAAACCCTGGCAAATCTTGTAGACTGCGGAAGGGCACTGTGAACGACATAAACAACAGTTATGAGAATTTGGAAGCATTTGTAGACTGATGCTGCTGTTCCCCATAGATTCTTATTTATTCTTTTTTCTTAATTTATTCTTTTATTTCGAGGATAATGGAATAAGCACTTGTGTGCTTTTTTCATCCAGTCCCCGTATGTATGCAGTGTTGTCAGTTTTGTCATCCGTTCCCACCGGCACACAATGGCCTACTCTTACGAAAAGCGGAACGGGTTTTGAGGTGTGCGCAAGATGTTCTGCGTGCTTTTGCACACGGGGCCTCGGTTTATAGTCTCATCTGAAGGACTTTTGGGGAGAGTGGAGTCTGCACTGATGTTAACTCCAGAGGAAAAATCCTCTTGAACGGGAATCGAACCCGGGTCAGCAGATCACGAAAACATCACTGTAACCACCAGGTTATCCCGTCCCCGGCCTTAAGCATAACTAGGGGGATGGGAGGCAGGATAGCCTAGTGGTTAGAGCACTGCATTCATGATCTAACACCCCGGGATCGATCCACAACCGAGGGAAGGGATTTGACCCCTCGAGTTAAAATCAGTACAAAAATTTAATTCAATACCCCGAAGATCCTTCGGATAAGACTGTAAACCGAGGTCCCGTGTACGAATGCACGCAGAACATCTTCCGCACACATGAAAACACGTTCTGCCTTTCGGAGGAGTAGGCCTTTGCATGTCTGTCGGAGCAGATGAAAAAAATTTTAAAGCCCACATGCACACTGGTGTCGTGTTTAGTCATCATCCCCGAAATCGAAATGCGGCTACCTTAATGGTGGACAAAAATAGTCGCATGCGTGAAATCTCACTTTGGGTGTACTTTAGAGTTTTATCCCAGGAGCGTTAAAAAAAAGAAAGACAAAAGACAAAAAGAAAACAACAGTAACTGCACCGTATCAGCTAACGTCCTTCATTTCTTCACTTGAGGCCCATCAAGGAGAAAGTTTTCAGAAGGAGTTGGATGGATGAAGATGTAAAAAAAAAGGGGGTGGGGGGGTGGGGGAAGGTGAGATTTTGCTCTGAAGACCCGCTCCCCCCTCTCCCTACACTCCCTTCCTTTTTTTCTGTCATCAGAAGAACTTTAAGAAAGGGCACCGTTTGATTATGCATACTGTCATCCACAGTACATTCAGCAAGTATCGATTTCTGCTTCCGTCTTACTACTGCTGGGTAACGCAGCAAATGACATGCAAAAGCCGTAGTTGAGAATGACTGTTACACTCATCCCCAAGTGCAGAGAGAAAGACAAGCGGTTTTGATGGAACATGTTCTGGTCATAATCTATTCAACCTTGCCAACAATCTTTGGTCGGGTTTCTATCTTTTTTTCTTTTTTTTTTCATTCCTTGGCTAGAACTCCGAGGTTTACCTACCAATGGTGTGTCTTCGATTTTACGTCTGTTCACTTCAAGTGATAGTAGACGAAAATGGTGAGAGATTGTGAATGCGACCGTTTTTTTTTGTTGCCTACCATTTAGAGTAACCACATTCCGATTTCGGGGATGAGTTTTCGGTATGAAGCCGGTACTTTTACCAACCTGTCCCTTGTGGTCATAAAATCCCTGAAAAAGACAGAATACTTTGCACTGAGTTGTCCTTTCCTTCATGCAGAATGGTAGGACGCGAGTCTGCTTTGAGTGAAAACTAAACTTTACGACAGCTTGCAAGAACTGGACAAAATTGCAGTGCTCATTCATTGCCAAGATAACATTACATCCTTGATATAATTTTGGTAGGCGTTTGCGCAAGAAGAGTAGCCGGTATCTGTACTCTTCTTCTTTATTTTCTCCTTCTCAGTAAAATGTTCAGTAAATGATCCAAGACTTGTCTCTTTCTCTTCTCGAACATGATTTTTAAAAAGAATAGGGATTAGATAGTTGAGAGTGAATATCAATCGCCTCTAAAATATCAATGGTTACTTTAACGCGCATGCGTAATGTGTGAGGCCTGAGAATCGTGATGCTTCTGTATGTTCGATTTCATTACGTCCATTTTTTTTCTTATACTTTCCATATCAGTGACTTGAACATAATCGCGTTTCATACTTAGACAGAAACAGGGGGCGGGGACAGCCTAGTGGTTAGAGCGTTGCACTCAGCAATCTGACGGCCTGGGTTCGAGCTACCACCGAGACCCCCCCGTTCGAGAGTATTTTACCACCGAAGTTAACATCAGTACGAACTCCAGTCCCCCGAAAGTCCTTTCTATTAGACTATAAACCTAGTTACTGAGTGCAAACACGCGCAGAACATCTTGCGCACACGTAAAAAAACCCATTCTGCATTTTGGAAGAGTAGCTCGTTTGTATCGGTGAGAACGGATGATAAAAAAACCAACATAATTTGTTTTACTAAGTCAACCCACATGCGTATTGGTGATATGTTTAGACATGCCCAAAGTCGAAATACAGCTGCCTTAATGGTGGGCAAAACAAAGTACATAATTATGTAAAAGTCTCGCCATGGTTTAATCTCGGAGAGGTAGCTGTGAAACGGGTTTTTAAAAAAAAAACCGTCGTCGAACGCGCACAGTCAACTCCTGAGGCCCTGACAAATGCTACATACTGTGCGCTGAAGGCCCTCCAGGGATCTGAAGAATTTGTCCCTCATCGGCAGGTCAGTAGGCCAGATACTGGCCCTTAAAACCAAAAACAAAACAGAACGACCAGATGATGTCATGAAGTCAAAGTGCATGTTATGCCAAAGCTGGCAGTATAATCAATCATCATTCTGCCATACACATCAACTGATAAATTGTGGAACACTGTGAAATGTGACTGTCATCATCTTCGTCATGAAATGATTAAAATAACACTAAGAGACACAACACTTAATAGATATATTTGGCTAGATCAGGGTAACGATAACAAACATTACAGAAAGCAAACAGGGATTTATAGAATGTAGTTTTCTCTTGACATAATGTTACACACACACATGCGCGCGCGCTCATATATAACAAATAAATTGAATGAATAGATTAAAGATATTGATTGCTTAATTGATTAATAGAAATGATGAAAACTGGGCATTATTCATATATTTTTTTATCATCCTTATTTGTCAGCTAATCAAAACTATAATGCTATTAATTAAACGAGCA
>CM054137.1:17564090-17574090 GCA_028751875.1 Rapana venosa | reverse complement strand
AAAAATGTCGTGAGGAGGCATATACGGTTACGTTCCCCAGCTCAACGGGCAAATAAGCATTAAAGGCGATTTAGACCCCAAGCATACTGGAACACTTTTTGTGAATTAACTTAGGTAGATAATGTTTGACATATATATATGGGAGACGAACGTGATTAAATACACCTCGGCACACACACAGACTAACAAGTTTCTTAAAAAAATAAACTAACCCAAAAAAATCATCAATTATGGAAGAGGGGGAGAGAGCGGAAAACTCAAAATGAACTTATTCAGGACAACTCAAAATGAACTTAATCAGGACAACTCAAAATGAACTTAATCAGGACAACTCAAAATGAACTTAATCAGGACAACTCAAAATGAACTTAATCAGGAGTTGACCTCAGATAGGGTCAAGAGATGCATAACAACACAGACAAATGTGTAAGTTTAGCGAGAGGGGGGTGGGGGGCACATACAACAGAAGAAAAAAAAGAGGAAGAGTCTAGTAAAAAGTGACTGAGAAACGGACAGCAGCAGATTTAACAAAACGTAAAGGACAGAAACACAGACACAAAGACAGGCTGAATAAATAGAACAGAGAGAGACAGGCAGACAGACAGACAGAGACAGAGACAAATAGAAAGAGCGGCACACAGAGAAACAGAGAAATACAGAATAAAGAAGAGAGAAGCAGACAGGCAGGAAGAGGCCGAGAAAAAAAAAGAGAAACACAGACGACACACACAAAAAAGAAAAACAGCCACAAGAGTTCAGTGGAGGAAAAAAGAAAGAAACGGAAACAGAATCAAAGCAAACGATATAGACACAAGAGACACAGATTACCCACACAAAAACTACATACACTTACAAAAAGAAAGAAAACGCCCCCTTTCCCTCTTCCAGAATCTCTACTCTACATCAACCAACACCTTCTTCTTCCCAGCCCAAGAACTGAATCAGATTCCTTCTTCAAGAGCCACCAAAGCCACACCCCACAATAACAGTTTGTCGCTCAATCTGACACCCAACACCAGTTCATGGGCGACCTCTTCAACCTCTTGCTCCACCAAGAATGCCAGACTCCTGAAGGAAACTGAGATACACACAGTCTTCGCTTGTCGATTCCAGACACCTTTTGAACGCTGAAAGAGGTTCCAGAGCTGCAGGAGATACGTAGGCTAATTTACACAAGGAGTTCTTTTTGTGGATCTTTGGCGCAGGTGGAGCTATAGCTGTTGACTTGAGGGGTGATTTAAGTGCGGATGTAGATGTATGTAGGGCTTGTAGTGTTCTTGAATGAAGATGGTGAGGAGAGATGGGAGTGTGAGAAGCTTGTGAGAGTGACTTCGGGTTAAGGAGGTAAATGTTTGGGAATGTGGATATCAGGTGATTTAGTCAGGTGTTGGAAGGAACGGGTCAATGAGATAGATTGTGTGGGTTTGGTTCTTCTTTAGTCCGGGTCATTTAAGTACGTACAGGTGTAGAGGTGTGGTCACTTTAGCTGTTGTAGATTTAGTATTATTATACTAATATATTTGCATTATATAGAGAGAATTGTGGAATTATTGCATTTGTTGTTTGATCAAACTCATGTTTTTGTTCACGGAATTGTATGGCATTCTTTGACTTTACAAACTGATATACTTTGCAAAATCTATGTTGACGATTTTGATAAAGTATCAGTACACAGGGTAGGTTATAGAAACATTCCTCGTCATTTTGTTCGTGTATATTGTTTTACCGGACTCACTGTAGCCGAGTAATTAAGACCATTTGACTTCAATTTCATGGGTCCATGAAGTAATGGGTTCGAATCTCAAGTGTGGGGATCTTTACGATCTCACAGATCAACTTCAAGGGCAGACCTGCCAGTGCCTTAATTCCTTTCATGTATATGCACATGCAGAAGATTAAATATGCATGTTAAATATTTGGTAATTCCCGTCAGCATTTGGTGTGTAATGGAAACACGACCATACCTAGCATGCAACCTGTACAATGAAATGAGCTGCTCTGAATTCAAAATGTGTGGGTTGAGGCCAGAGGACAGGTCTCCTGCAAAATAGCAAGCACAGGAGAAGACCAGACACTACACACCCCAAACGTATGGGAACGCAGAGAAGAGGGAAGTTGACCAGACTCTGCTACATACTACACATAACACTGCCTGATGGCATATCATGATGTTAATACACCATACATAACACAGTGGACAAACAAGTAATATACATCAAAATAATTCGAAAAAAATGATCATGCTTCCTTCCTTCAACTTCACCTATCCCGAAGTCCCATGGACATTGAGGGCACCAATGAAGATTTTGCAACCAGCTTCCCCCACTCCCCGTGGTCCTCTGCTTTCCATAGCGAACCTTCCCACTCAAGGCCAGTCCACAATAATGCTTCATGGAGATCAAATAATCAAGCAAACTTTACCTCAGTATCAATCATCAAAGATACCTGAGCCTTCAACTTACTATCCCACACCATATCTTCTCCACAGAAAAAACCTACACAGTGAGCTAGGCTTACACACAGACATTCTATCAACTGGTTTCTACAGATATACACACACAGCTGTGCACAGCCTTTTCGGTGGGAGAGGGTTGATACGTGTGTGTTTGTCTGTGGAGAGCGCTAATGATAAGAAGGAAAACTCTTTTTTCAACAATCTCTAGGATGGTGGCTGTGTGGCATCCATCCCTTTTTTTGACCAATCCCACTCAGGTGTTCCAAAGATTCTGGCAGAATCATTGGTATCTTGATGCCACACCTGTCTCTTGTAGTTTGGAGATGGATTGTTAATGCGTGGGGGGTTGGGAAAGAAAGGTGATATGCATATGTTGTTTGGTGAAACGAGTCAGAGATGGAGAGAGGGATTGAGGAGATGAAAGAGAGAGAGTGGGGGGGGGGGGAGGTGGAAGAGACAGAGACAGAAAGACTGACAGAAACAGACATACAGAAAGACAGAGAGCGAGACATAGAAACTGAGAAATATAGAGAAAAGGAGAGAACCACTAGACAGACGGGGAGAGGCTGAGAAAGAAAATAGAAACAGGGACGCAAAAAACACATTCACAAGAGATTTAAAGAAGCATAAAAGAAACACAAACTGAATCAAAGCAACGACATAGACACAAGAGACACAGATCACCACAAAACTACAGACAGAAAACGAAAAAGCCCCCCTTTTCCTTTTCCCAGAATCTCTACTCTACATCAACCAACACCTTCTTCTTCCCAGCCCAAGAACTGAATCAGATTCCTTCTTCAAGAGCCACCAAAGCCACACCCCACAATAACAGTTTGTCGCTCAATCTGACACCCAACACCAGTTCATGGGCGACCTCTTCAACCTCTTGCTCCACCAAGAATGCCAGACTCCTGAAGGAAACTGAGATACACACAGTCTTCGCTTGTCGATTCCAGACACCTTTTGAACGCTGAAAGAGGTTCCAGAGCTGCAGGAGAGACGTAGGCTAATATACACAAGGAGTTCTTTTTGTGGATCTTTGGCGCAGTTGGAGCTATAGCCGTTGACTTGAGGGGTGATGTAAGTGTGGATGTAGATGCATGAGGCTTGTAGTGTTCTTGAATGAAGATGGTGAGGAGAGATGGGAGAGTGAAAAGCTTGTGAAAGTGACTTCGGGTTAAGGAGGTAAATGTTTGGGAATGTGGATATCAGGTGATTTAGTCAGGTGTTGGAAGAAGCGAGTCAATGAGATGCTAGATTGTGTGGGTTTGGTTCTTCTTTAGTCCGGGTCATTTAAGTACGTACAGGTGTAGAGGTGTGGTCACTTTAGCTGTTGTAGATTTAGTATTATTGTACTAATACATTTGCATTATATAGAGAGAATTGTGGAATTATAGCATTTGTTGTTTAATCAGACTCATGTATTTGTCAAGGAATTTATGGCATTCTTTGACTTTACAAACTGATATACTTTGCAAAATCTATGTTGACGATTTTGATAAAGTATCAGTACACAGGGTAGGTTATAGAAACATTCCTCGTCATTTTGTTCGTGTATATTGTTTTACCGGACTCACTGTAGCCGAGTAATTAAGACCATTTGACTTCAATTTCATGGGTCCATGAAGTAATGGGTTCGAATCTCAACAAGGGTATCTGGTGAATTAAGTGTGGGGATCTTTACGATCTCACAGATCAACTTCAAGGGCAGACCTGCCAGTGCCTTAATTCCTTTCATGTATATGCACATGCAGAAGATGAAATATGCATGTTAAATATTTGGTAATTCCCGTCAGCATTTGGTGTGTAATGGAAACACGACCATACCTAACATGCAACCTGTACAATGAAATGAGCTGCTCTGAATTCAAAATGTGTGGGTTGAGGCCAGAGGACAGGTCTCCTGCAAAATAGCAAGCACAGGAGAAGACCAGACACTACGCACCCCAAACGTAAGGGAGGAGAGAAGAGGGAAGTTTACAAGACTCTGCTACATACTACACATAACACTTGCATATCATGATGTAAATACACCATACATAACAGTCGACAAACCAATAACATACATCAAAATAATTCGAAAAAATGATAATGCTTCCTTCCTGCAACTTCACATATCCCAAAGTCCCATGGACAGTTGGGGCACCAGTGAAGATTTTGCAACCAGCTTCCTCCATTCCTGGCAGTCCTCTGCTTTCCGTAGCAATTCGTTCCACTCCAAGCCAGTCCACAATAATGCTTAATGGAGATCTAACAATCAAGCAAACTTTCTTCTTTATCAATCATCAAAGATACCTGAGCCTTCAACTTACTATCCCACACCATATCTTCACAAAAAACCTACACAGTGAGCTAGGCTTACACACAGACATTCTATCAACTGGTTTCTACAGATATACACACACAGCTGTGCACAGCCTTTTCGGTGGGGAGAGGGTTGATACGTGTGTGTTTGTCTGTGGAGAGCGCTAATGATAAGAAGGAAAACTCTTTTTTCAACAATCTCTAGGATGGTGGCTGTGTGGCATCCATCCCTTTTTTTGACCAATCCCACTCAGGTGTTCCAAAGATTCTGGCAGAATCATTGGTATCTTGATGCCACACCTGTCTCTTGTAGTTTGGAGTCCGATTGTTGGCTGGCGCAGGAAGGGTTGGGAAGGAAAGGTGAGATGATGCACATGTTGTTTGGTGAAACGAGGAAGAGGAAGAAATGGAGGGAGAGGGTTGAGGGGCTGAAAGAGAAAGGAAGAAAGAAAGGGGCGGATGAGAGAGACAGGGGGATAAAGAGGTGGGGGGGGGGGGATTGTTAGGAGAGGGGGGGGAATAGGGGCATGGGGGGAATGAGACAGACAGACAGACAGACAGACAGATAGGTACACACGCGCACGCAAGCAGAAAGACTAGAGTGAGAATTTGTGGATACACAGAGATGAACAGACATACACATACATACCTACACACATCCCCGATGTCAGAATGCAGCTACCTGTATGGTGGGTAAAATATGCCAAATTTACCATTAGTGAACCCCAGAGCTCTAGCTGGGGAACAAAGTATAAATCCCCAACAAAACACACATTCTCTCTCTCTCTCTCTCTCTCTCTCTCTCTCTCTCTCTCTCTCCTCTCTCTCTCTTTTCTCTCTCTCTCTCTCTCTCTCTCTCTCTCTCTCTCTCTCTCTCTCTCTCTCCCTCTCTCTCTCTCTTCTCTCTCTCTCTCACTCTCTCTCTCTTCTCTCTCTCTCTCTCTCTCTCTCTCTCTTTCTTTCTTTCTTTCTCCTCCATTATGCATTTTCACCATTTCCACCACCACACAAAAAGAGCTCTTGTTATTGCTAACACCGAGTAAAGTCTGGTGGTGTAACCTGAGAGGCAATGAGCGTCACTCTTCGTCACCATGAAACAGCCTTCATTTCCCAGGCATTAGGCGAATTGTCGAATTAACTCTTCTCTAACCGACAACCAGCCTGCCTCTGGCATGTTTATGATATGAAAGAGAGAGAGAGAGAGAGAGGGGAGAGAGAGAGAGAGAGAGAAAGAGAGAGGAGAGAGAAAGATAGAGAGAGAGAGAGAGAGAGAGAGAGAGAGAGAGAGAGAGAGAGTAGAGAGAGAGAGAGGAGAGAGATAGAGAGAGAGAGAGAGAGAGAGAGAGAAAGAGAGAAAAGGGATTGCTGATGGTGACATATAAATGTGTACTGCCCTTTCATTTTCAGTGTGGCTGAATGTGGTTGGTTTGTCGTTTCTTTCTTTGTCTTTGTTGGGCTGATTTTCTTTGTTGTCTGTCAGTGGGCTTGTTGGTCAGTGGATGAGTTGGTCAGTCTTTACCCCTTCTGATACTGGGAGGCACCGTGGTCGAGTGGTTTAGGCGGTCAACTCGTGATCCAGAGGTCGCGGGTTCGATCCCCGCTCGGCTCGGTGTTGTGTCCTTGGGAAAGACACTTTACTCCTATTTTCCTCACTCCACCCAGGTGTACAAGTGGGTACCAGCTCTGCTGGGGAAGTATCTGGCGACAGACTAGCGTCCTGTCACAGGGGTGGTGAAAAACCATCAGTTCGCTTAACGCTACAGAAACCGGGATAAGCTCCGGCTCTATGGGCCTTCTGGCTCGAAAGAACATACTTTTTTTACTACCCCTTCTGAGTGAGTCTAATAATAATAATAATAATAATAAATTTTAAAATTTGAATTTATATAGCAATACATCTTGCACACAAAAAAACACAAATCAAAGCGCTTTTCATTCATGCTACTCATTCACATGCAGCCAGTTACAATTAATAGGGGTTTTTTGTTTTTGTTTTTGTTGTTGGTTTTTTCTGTCTCTGTATCTGTCTGTCTGATGTCTGTCTTTCTATCTGTCTTGTCTGTCTGTCTCTGTCTGTCTCTCTCTGCCTCTCTCTGTCTCTGTCTCTCTATTTGTCTCTCTCTCTCTCCCTGTCTCTCTCTTTCTCCCTGTTCAAAATTTTACATTTTTATTTTCCCCCAAATACCATTAGTTTGACGATAATATCATTCACTTCTTGTCATCCACCAAATATGTTGATTTGTTTTTACATGATAAACAACAACTCTTTTTCTTCATCTAAAACTGGTGTAGTGAGCATTCTGTAGGAGATGAAATGTCCTGATATCAGTATGTGTGATATGTGGTGGTTTTTGTGTCCTGTTTGTTTGTTGTTGTTGTTTTTTTAGTTTTGTGTTGATTGCATTGCATTATTGATACAACATCCCATAGCTTGCTTACTTTTCTATGAAAGATTTATGACTGTTTGATGTAAGTACAAGAGCCATGTGAGTGTTCACACATGGGACTTCATTTGGTTTCCAGCTTCATCCAAACTTTTGTTCCTGGACTAGACTTCCAAAGTTCACGAATGGTGAGATTTTATGTATGCCACGATTTGTCCACCATTAAGGTAATTGCATGCATTTTTAAAAAGAATTGTCATCTAATCCTACCAGCATGAAATGGCCTACTCTTCCAAAAGGCGGAGGAAGTGTTAACGTATTTACAAGATGCCTGGCTGGTGTTCACATACAGGACTTTGTTTCACAGTCTCATCCAAAGAACTTTCTGGGGAGTGGAGTCAGCACTGATTTTGACTCTAGGGGAAAATCACCTTTGAATGGGATGCCTTAGTGGTGGCTTGAATCAGGATATGAGATCATGAGCTCAACACTCTGATCACTTGGTGATCCTGCCCCCATTTCTTCAGAATGACTTCCACAGAAATGGAGTTTTAACCCTCCACCTTCCCTCACAGTTAAATCATCAGATCCACGTACTGACCACTAAGCTATTGTGCCCCTGTAATAAGTGAGATAAGAAGGAAAGAGAGAAGACTTGTGTAGAAAATTTGATATTAGCTTAAACATAAAGGAGATGCATTTGTGAGAAAGCAAAAGATTTATAGCGTGAGATGAATGAAGAGGGAAAAAACAGTATGCAAAAGAGAGAGAAACTCAAAGACAAAAAGACAGGCTGACTAACAGACAGACACAGAGAAACAGAAACAGAGAGAGAGAGAGGGAGAAAAAAAACAGAGAGAGACAGAAGCAGAAATAAACACAGACAAAAGACGACCAGACATACCCACTGACATAGCAGAGAGCAGAAAACAGACACAAGAAAATGCAATAAGCACAGACACAGACACAGCGCCAGAGACATAAACACAAACAGAAAAAAAGAAATGCCATATCCCCTCCATAATCTCTACTTCATATCAACCAACACCTTCTTCTTCCCAGCCCAGGACTGAATCAGATTCCTTCTTCAAGAGCCACCAAAGCCACACCCCACAATAACAGTTTGTCGCTCAATCTGACACCCAACACCAGTTCATGGGCGACCTCTTCAACCTCTTGCTCCACCAAGAATGCCAGACTACTGAAGGAAACTGAGATACACAGTCTTCGCTTGTCGATTCCAGACACCTTTGAATGCTGAAGGAAGTTCGGGAGCTGAAGGAAATACGTGATATAACAAAGAGGTCATTTGTGCATCTTTTGGTGCAGTTGAGCAATACCTTTGAATGGCAAGTGTTTGAAGTCTGGCTTTAAATGATCGTGAAGCTGACTGTATTCTAGGATAAAGATAGAGAGAAGACACGGGGATGTTAGAAGCTGGTTTCTGTCTTGATGTTGCTTGGTTTATGTTTTGAATGTAAACATCAGTGATAAAGCAGATGTGTGAGGAACTGGGTTCCTTTGTGTTTCAGGTCAGTAAGTGCATATTTTATTGTACTGTCACTTGTACCGTAATGTCAGGAATTATTTTGTTCATCAACCAGGGTCAGTCATTTTTTTAAAAAACTTCTTGTGAAATTCGTTGAGAATAAAGGAATTGACACTTTTTTGTTTGTTTGGGGTTTTTTTAATTTCTTTTTCTCTTCAAGTTTTATTCAAACAATGAGCCGTTTTCCTTTGGACTTACACAAATGAGATACAGTTCTTTGCTGTTAACAATGTCAGCATGATAATTATGATATAACAGGGTATATTGTAGTATGTCATAGACAGATAGTGGTCGATGCTTTCATTGTGATGGACATTAATGCTGATAGAATAATATTAATGATAATAATAATAAATGGAACTTATATAGCGCTATATATTGCAAAGACAAATCAAAGCACAGAAACATATATAATGCACACAGCTAATATAATAATTGTATTGTGGTAAGTAGCAGTTGCCAGCTCCATTCAGTGATGGGCAAGAAATAATGTGACAACAACAACAACAACAACAGCAAAAACAGCAACAATTAGTATCAAATGCATGTTATTATTTCAACCACAAGTCATAAGATAGGAAATATTTACTTGTATTTCAGCTTAAAAGTAGTAAACACATCACTGGTTTGCCGTTTGGGTGGGAAACAAAGCCACCTTTTCAATGTAATAGATACACTCATGTGGTGTATCTCATCTCTTTGACATATTCAGCCAAACTAATTCAGATGCTGCCGCTTCATTGTTTGTGTGTGTTGGTATCTTTATCCTATGTGGTTTGTTCATGGCTAGTCAACTCTTGAATAGAAACCTGGTTTGTGAATTCACATTCTGTTTGCTTCAATTGCAGTGCAAGGACGTACAATGATGGTTAGTAAGCAAATTAAGGCCTCTCTGACTGTTCAAAGATGGTAGTCCAAAGGTAACACACCCATAATATAGAAAGCTGCCAAAGGTCACAGATTTAGCCCCAGTAGAAGTCAGACTTCTCCATCTGCTAGATCGTGACATGGTGTTCTGGGTACTAGTCTTTTGATATGAAAAAAATGGAGGTCGGACAGCCTAGTGGTTAGAGCGTTGCGCTGGCATCTTGACTGTCTGGAATTGAGTCCGTGTTCAAGACGTCACTGAGGTACCCATTGAAGGGGATTTCTCTCCCTGAAGTGAACATCAGTACTGATTCCATTCCCTCCAAGTCCTTTGGATGAGAATATAAACTGAGCCACACCCACCCCCACCCCCCCCCCCCCCCCCCCCCCCCCCCCCGTCCCATATACGAACGCACGCAGAACACCATGTACACAGGT
>CM054137.1:17549090-17556590 GCA_028751875.1 Rapana venosa | reverse complement strand
GCGCGCCTTGGCTTCAGTACAGTCCCCCAGTTCACCTAACTGTAAACGGGTACCTGCCTCTTTAGGGTCGTGGAAGGTAAAGCATTGAGGAGAGAAGATGGGCGCCGCCCTTAATATGCTGTCCCCTTGAGAAGCTGAGGTCTCTGATGCCTCGCTCCCCTACGACCACCACGTAGGTTATGGGACACTTTTACCTTGTTTTTTTTAAACCTTTTTACTCTTAGTTACTGTCAAACCGCAAGTCATCATCATTGCTTCTTCTTCTTCATTATCATCATCAGCAGCTTCATCATCTTCATTATCATCATCCTCCAGCTCCTCCTCCTCTTCCTCATCCTCATCATCATTGTCATCGTCATCCTCCTCCTCCTCCTCCTCATCAAGTCATTAAACCTTTCTCAGCAATACAGCCATGTCAAGGCCAGTCCAAATCACGAGTGCAACGCTCTAAAAGGTCTCTAACCTTAGAAGGCTAGCTAGCTAGCTAGATCAGACAGCACACTGGAAACTACATACTACCACTAGCCTACGAAAAACAGAACAGGGCAAAGACGAACAACTTGAGAGGAAAACCCCAGCGGCAAGTTGGAGAGTCCAGAAATGTTTTAACAGTGTGCCAAGTCCGCCACTAGGCTCCCGGATCGCCTGTAAGCCGTGTGCTCGGAGCCGATAAAGCAGAAATGCAAATCTGACAATGTGTGAACAGATTTATTCTCTCCCTTGGCATCCGCCATGGCTGTCGGGCGACCAACCGCGACGTCCCACCGCCTGCGTGCTTCTAAGGAGTTAAAAGAAAAGAAAAGAAAGAAGAAAAAAGAAAAAGTGTTGACGCGACAGAACTATGTATACAGTGTGTATATGTGTAGTCAGACAAAAAAAAGTACTAGTGATTTTTTTTTCTTGTCTTCTCTTTTCCTTTTTTTTTTTTTTTGAGGGGGTGGGGGTGGTGTGGGGGGATGTTTGAATACGGGTTGGGTAGGTGAATAGGAGTGTTGGTGGGTTTTTTTATTTTTCTTTTTTTTTGGGGGGAAAGATGGTTTCTTTTTTTTTATTCTACCCCTGCTTTTGCTGCCTTTCTTTGTTCATTTAGTTTTTCCTTCCTTAAAAGTAATTTATTAAGCGGTGGGAACAAATGACAACATTTACAAAACTGCATACATTTGGGGACTGGGTGCTAAAAAAAAAAAGCGCAGAATGCTTAATTCCATTATCCTCGAAATAAAAGAATGAATAAAAAATAAAGTATAAAATAAACCACACACACACACACACACACACACACACTCCATCCATGAACTTATTCCGATTTGCAATGTGGCTTTCCCCCTAAGGGCCCCCAAGTTCTCCCACAGGCCTAGTTTAAAGTCAGAAGGCCCCCGAGACCCGTAAAAGCCAGCCCCCCACTGTCGCCCAAATCCCACCCTTTACCAGGCCTTTTCTTTGCGCGCGGCCCAAAGGCCCAAAAAGTTTTGGCTCCCTTTTGTCGGCCCTTCTGGCCTTTCAGCCGGGCCACACCTGGAGCTATTAAAGTCACTTCTTTTTAGGGTCACCAGGGGGAGAAAGGCCCCCCACTGTCGCTGTGTCAAATGAAGGGTTTAACCCGGAACGGTTTGTGTGGATAAAAAAGCCTTTAAATTTTGCCCAATTTTTTAAAAAAAAAAGGGTTTAAAGCTTGGGTTGTAAAAGCACAAAAAACTTTTTTTTGGGGGGGTTTCTTTTTTTATTAAAATGAAGACCAAGGTCCTTTAAAAAATTTGCCTTTTTTAACGGAAAAAACCCCAAATTTTGGGAGTTTAAAAAAACTTATGAAATTCCCCTTTCCCCGGGTTTGGTGGGTTAAAACGAAAACAACCCCCTTCTAAACAGCGAGATGTCTCCCCGGTTTTGGAAACCCGTCGGAAGGGGAAAAAAAAATGTTTCCCCCAAAGCAGGGATTTTTACTTTTGTTTTTTGGGTGTACTTGTGAGTAAATTTTTTTTAAGAGGGTTAAATTTCGTAGGGGTTTTAAATAATCATAACAGGTTATTTAGCACGTTTGGAAACATTAACCCGCAAAAAAGAAAATTTTTCCCTGGAAAAATTTGAAAAATTATAGAAAAAACCACTTCAAATTTTATAAAAAAACCCAAAAAAGAAAGCAGAAAAAAAATGAAAATTTAAAAAATTTGAGTGGGATTAGTCTGGTTTTTAGGGTTAGAGTTTCCCCCTGGGGCCCGGGTTCAAGCCTTTCTTTGGGACCCCTTCGAAAAAGGGTTTTTCCCCCTGAAATTAGCCCCAATAATTATATTTTGTAATGGGGGCGGGATAGTCAGTGTCGGGTCACCGCTTTTTCCCCGAAATGATTTAAATAAGGGCGAGGGGGTTACCCTTGGAGGGTGACCCTTTGCGCGCCTTGGGTTCAGTCAGTCCCCCCGGGCACCCCGCGTACATGGGTTTCCTGCCCCCCTTTAGGGAAGGGAAGGTAAAGCCGAGGGAGAGGAGTGGAGCCGTTCCAAAATGCTGGAACCCAGGGGAAATGGGTCCCGGGGTTCGCTCCCCCCGACCTTTTAGGTTTTGGGCACCCTTTTCCTGTTTTTTTTAGGTAGATTATAAAAAAAAGGGAATTTTCCCCGGGTTTCCGTATGGGGGGGGCAAAAAATGGTCGCAACCAAAAACCCCCAAAAAAACGCGTGGGTATGTGGTGTTGTTTCTCTCCCCTCTCTTCTACCCCCTTCCCCTTTTACCCCTTTCTCTCTCCCCCTTCTCCCCTCTCTTTTCTTCTCTCTTGCCCCCCCTCTCCCCTTTTTCTTTTCTCTCTCTCTCTCTTTCTTCTTGTGCAAACTCGAGGTAAATTGGTTTTTCCCTTCCCTAAAGTCACGGGGAGTGTGTTTTTGTGTGTGTGTTGGGGTGGTTCGTGGTGCGTGGCGCGTGCGTTTGGTTTTGTGGAATGTGTGTGTGTTCCTTTTTTGGGGGGGGTTTTTGTTTAGGGGGAAGCGGGTTTTTCAAGGGATGGGAGTTTTTCAGTGTTTAAATTGGTTTTTTTTTATTTTTTTTGTTTTGGTTTTTCTTGTGGGTTTTATTGATTTCATGATTCAGTCAATTAAATTTAAAAAGGCAATTTGAATGTTTATTTCTTTGCTTTTTTCAAAAATCTTGTTTGTTGATCATTTTGTTTTTTTCAGGGTTTTTTTTCACTTTTTTCCCCCTGGGGGGCCTGGTGTAAAGAAAAACCTCTGGGTTTTTCCAATTAAACCCTTTTTAAAATATTCGAAGTTCGATTTCGAGGTTTGAGTTTTTCTTTCTCTCTCTCTCTCCCCCTTCTCTCTCTTCTCTTCTCTTTCTCTCTCTCCCCCTCTTTTCTCTCCCCTTATTTCCCCTCTCTCTTCTCTCCCCTTTTCTCTCCTCTCTCCCGGGGTTGTAAAGTACGCACTTTACCCTTTTTTAAATTTTTATTTTCCTTTTCAACTTGCCAAAAAAGTCACACAAACGGTTTAGAGAAAAGAAAAAAGGGGGGTCGGGCAGGGAAAAGAAAGAAGGGGGAAGGGGTTGCCCGGGTCGTCTCCACAGGGGTCCCTGCAGGGCTACCCCCCTGGACTGTCCTGTCCCCCAGACTTTCTTCACTTGCTCCCCCCGCATTGCCCTTTCATGAGTGTTTTTTGGGGTGTGGTTTTCCTTTTTTGGGCTTTTTTTTTTGGCTTTTTTTTGGGTAATTTTTTCGGGGGTGGAGGGCTGTAGGGCTCCTTTCGAATAATGCTTTCCTATGTTTCATTTTTTGGCTTCCCTACTGCAAACTTTTTCGTTAATCAGATTCTCTCCCCGTATTATCTGTCTTTTGGGGCTGTTCTTTTTGCTGTGGGATTTGCCTTCTTCTCTTCTCCTCTCTCTCTCTCCTCTCTCTCTCCCTTTTTTCTCCTCTCTCTCTTTCTTCTCTCTTCTCCCCTTTTCTCCTTTTGCCTTGGCGCGAGTTTGCCTTTTGGGGTTTTCAGACGGGGAAAGGGCGAGGTTGGATCCACCCGGAGATGGTCGGAACCCCCGGCCGATTTTTTACCTAAAGAGTTTTTTTCATGGGCTTTTGGAAAAAAAAAACTTTTTGCCACATTCGAGTTTTATACACTTACGGGTGGTTTTCTTAAAAAGTGTTGTCAAATGGGCCCCAACCTTCCCCTTCAAAGGTGGGCTGTATCGCTCGGGTCCGGGTTGGGCGCCTGGATATACTATGATAAGAAGCGTAGAGAACATCCCCTGTCACGTACTTGTCTTAAAGGCATTTTTTTGCACTTTCCCTGGTAGGGGATATTACAAGCCCCACCCCCAATTGGGTTTGTTTTTTACCCCCCTCTCTCCTTTATAAAATATTCATTGCTTTGTTAAATTTTTGTGGTATTTTAAATTTCTTAGATTTTTCAATGTTTTTTGGGAAAGGCTTTTTAATGTTTATTTCATTTGGGATCCCCAATTTAAATTTGTTTTTTTCCCTTTTTTGATTTTTTGTGTTTGTTTTATTCTTTTCCCCCTGGGGCCCGGGTAAAAGAACCTATGGCTTATCCATTTACCATTTTCAAAATTTCGAGTTCGATTCAAATTTTCTCTCTCTAACAATACAGTTTTTCATCTTTACTCCCCCCTCCAGTTATGTTTTTTTTTTTAACTTGCCTTCCTATCTTCCCTTTCTCTATTTCTTTCTTTTTTTTTCATTTTTTTTAAAAAAAATTTCCTTATTTTAATTTTTCTTTCTGATTTTATTTTAATGTTTTGTTTTGTTTTGTTTTTCCCCCTTTACTGGTTATCATTTATCATCATTTCTCACTTTCAAACAAGCAACTCGTAAAATCCCACTCTGTTTCTGCATTTTTTGCATAGTGTTCTATCTTATTTTGTGTTACTTCTCTTGGTTTTTTTCGTTTTCTTTGGTGGGGAAATATTATATTCTGGGTGTTGGTGGGTTTTGTTTTGTTTTGTTAAATTCAAGGGGTAAACTGATGCTTAAAACTGAAATCCAGAAACTTAAAAAATAAAACCTAAAAAAACCCTATAAAAACAGCGATGACACAAAAAGGGACGGAGGGTTGTTTCCATGTATCTATCTACAAGAACAGATGAGGCTAGAGGCTGAGAACCGTACTGAGTGACTCTCTCCCTCTGTTCTTCTCTGTCTCTGTCTGTCTCTCTCTGTCTGTATGTCTGTCTGTCTCTGTCTGTGTGTATCTTTCTCTGTATGTGTGTGTGTCTCTGTCTGTCTGTCTCTGTCTGTGTGTGTCTCTGTCTCTGTCTGTGTGTGTCTCTGTCTCTGTCTGTGTGTCTCTGTGTGTGTCTGTCTGTATGTATGTCTGTCTCTGTGTGTCGTCTCTCTCTGTCTCGTCTATCTTTGTGTGTCTGTGTGTCTCTCTCCCTTTCTCTCTCTCTGTGACCACTCTGTCTTTCTGTCTGTCTCTCTGTCTGTCCGTCCCCTCCTCTCTCTCTCTCTCTCTCTCTCTCTCACGTCTCTCTCCTCTCTCTCCCTATCTCTCCTCTCTCTCTCTCTCTCTCTCTCCTCTCATCTCTCTCTCTCTCTCTCTCTCTCTTTACTCCTCTCTCTCTCTCTTTACTCCCTCCCTCCCTCCCTCTCTCTCTCTCTCTCCCTCTCTATACACTCAATGCTGCAAGTTTAGCTGCTCTCCCTGCTACTAAACCTACTGCACTCATCGACATCATCGACATCATCATCACCATCACCATCATCATTCATAACCTCGCGTACTCGCTCGTTCGCTTGGTATAGTTTGTTTCCCCCATTCATGGACAATCAATATTTCTCTCTCCCCAAACCATCGTGAGGTTGGGTTTTTTAAATATTTTTTTTCCTTTTAATTTTTTTTTTAACAAGGTCTCGAACGACAACAGCTTTTCCACACAACTTGTCAAGCAAGCGTTAAGTTAAAAGACAGAAATCGGTTCTAAGAGTTTAAGAGGTTGAGGGGGGGGGGGGGGGGGGGGGGGGGGGGGGGGGGGGGGGGGGGGGGTTGATGTCGACTCGGAGGCAAAATAGTGGAAAGTTTTGGGGTGGGTTTTTGTTTGTTTTTTGCTTAGTTTCCTTTAAAGAAGGTTTGGGGAGTTGTTAGGTGTGTAGAATGGTTTTGTTCCTGTGAGCCATGAAAAGCACAGAATGTTAAGAACAGTTTTATTACTGACAATAAAAAAAAAAAATTATTGACATCTTGATTGAATTGTCGCGTTGCTTTATGTCCTGATTCAGGTGTCTATAAAGGGAAAGCTTGATGTGAAAAGAATTTTTGTAAGTTAGTTGCGTTTGATTTTGTTTTTGATGTTGTTGTTTTTTGCTGTGATTGTCGTTGTTGCTTTGGTTTATTTGTCTTTATGATTAAACAGTGGGGACGGAATATCTCAGTGGTCGGAGCACTCGTTTCCCCAGCTAAGGTTAAATGGCATCGAACGTAGTTACCAAGTGGATGGGTGACCGTTTGCGCGCCTTGGCTTCAGTATGTCCCTTAGTTCGCCCAGCTGTAAATGGGTACCTGCTCTTTAGGGTCAGGAAGGTAAGCAGCGAGGAGAGGAGATGGGCGCGCCCTCAATTGCTGGCTCTAGGGAACTGAGGTCTCGAGCCTCGTTCCCCTACGACCACATAGGTTATAGGACACTTTTACCTTTTTATGATTAAACAGTACTGGCAGAGGGTTTGTTGTTTTTTTAGTTTAGCTGGTCGTGGTTTCTTGTTTTGGTTTCGTTTAATACTCAGTAAGAACTTGATCATGGTTTCGAACAGAAATATCATTGAAACAAAATACGCCTATTCACAAATACAAACAAGCCAACAACAAACTAACACCACTTTACAACTAATACTGGACTCTAAAGTAACGAAAGTTTCATTGTTACCACCACCTTGTACCTCCAAACAGCGGGTAGAACGCCAGTTAGTTTCCTATTGCACAACAACACTTTACCACAGCATATTTGACAACAACTGGCAAAGTGATCACAATCACCCTCTCCACCACCGTAGCTCTTAGTTTCAGATTAATTTCAGGGTTTTTTTAAGCTTGGACAGCAAACAGGATATTCCGCCTGCCTACCTTGCGCAACATGAGCCCCAAATAAGCAAACAACAACCCCAAAAACCAAAACAAAACACGAGGAGTGGGAGAAAAGCCCCTACAAGCACCAACAAAGATCTCGGTGGGACGGGAAAGCCTAGTGGTCAGAACATTGTGCTCGCAATCTGACGACCCGGGTTCGATTCCCGTTCAAGGGGGATATTTTCCCCTGGAGTTAACATCAGTGCAGACTCCTCTCTCCCCAAAAGTCCTTCGGATGAGACTAGAAACCGAGGTCCCGTGTGCGAACGCACGCAGAACATCTTCCGCACACGTTAAATCCTGTTCCGCTTTTCGTAAGAGTAGGCCATTGTGTGCCGGTGGGAACGGATGACAAATTTATAAAACCGCATACAGACGGGGACTGGATGTTAAAAAAAAGCACATAAGTGGTTATTCCATTATCCTCCATATAAAAGAATGAAATAAA
>CM054137.1:17526590-17544090 GCA_028751875.1 Rapana venosa | reverse complement strand
TGTGCCAAGTATTGCCATACATTTGTTTGATTTAAGTCCTGTTCTTTTTTTTAGTGTTTGGTTTGATGTGTGTGTGTGTGTGATGGTGGTGGTGGTGGTGTGTGTGTGTGTATGTGTGTGTATGTGCGTATATGTGTGTATATGTGTGTATGCGTGTGTGTATGTGTAGTTGTGAAGAAGGGGCAACAAGATCTGGTTCAGTGGCAAGAGAAACATCACAACATGGAGTGCATTTATGCGTCTGGAGGAAGTAGTGGGGTGCTTATCAGCTGTACAAGGCTTCCCGCAGGATTATCAGCCATCCGGGGTGTCGGCCAAGCCAGAACATCCCATCATCAAATCTATGCACATCATCGACCTTAAGATGAAGAAGTAGAAGAATTTTATGAAGTCTTGAAGTGACCATTAAGAAAATACCAAGAAGCATCACATCATCCAAGGGGATTAAACGCCAAAGTAGGTCATGACTTTACAACCCAATTGGGCGGAACAGTTGGTCAGTTTGGAATGGGGAGGCCAACGACAGGGGACTACGTCTGCTGGAGTTTGCTGCACCACAGAACCCTTACATTGCCAATACCTCTATCCCCACAAGCAGCAAAGGAGGAAACCTGGCATGCGCCAACGGCAAGATCCATAACCAAATCGATTTTATCTTAACACCACGGCGCTTCAAATCCAGCATCACAGAGCCAGGAACAAGAACATACCCTGGAGGTGACATAGCAGCGACACGACCTTGTGCTCTGGTATTCAAACATCGAAGATGAAGTGAGAAAAAAAACAGCCTGCAACCCACGTATCAAATTTGACGTGGACAATGAAAGATCAGATGTCGAGGAGGTCTCCAAGCTTAAGCTTGGCGGGACGTTTGCGGCATTAACCCTCTGGACAATGACATCAATGACATCACCAACAACTTCAATGAGGCAGTCCGGAGAACAGCAGAGGAGGTACTCGGTCGTAGAGTGAATAAAACACAGCCATGGACTACCAATGACATCTTGGACCTCTGCGATACAAGAAGAGACTTGAACCAACCCAGGCTCTTCCAAAACTAAGATACCGGGAGAGCCAACAATCTCGTGAGAAGTCAATGTTAAGGCCAGAGAGAAGTGATCAGTGATCAATGTGATGAGAATCGAAAAAACATGAAAGTGGGGCTACAGTAAAAAGGCATACGGACACCCTGAAGAAACTCACAAAACACTTAAACCAAATCATCAGTCATTGAAGACAGCTCGGAACCTCCTAACAGAAAGCTCAGCTGCATTGAACAGGTGGTATGAATATTGTCAAGAATGTACAACTAACCAATACAACCTGACAAGAGCATAATAGAAGAGAAAGCGCAACATCAAGGAGCACCTCGCCATTACCTATATGAGGGATGAAGTGGAAGAAAGCATCCGCAGCTTACCAGTAGGAAAGTCCCTGGAGCAGAAATATACCAGCAGAGTGCTCAAGCATGGTTGGCGAAACAGTCCTCCACATATGTTCAGCTATCTGTCAGAAGATTTGGGAGACGCTAAAACAGTGGCAACAGAATGAACAATCACTCATCATACCCCTGCCCAAGAAGGGGAATTTACGCAATGCCAAAAACTATGAACAATCAGCCTCATTCAGGCCACGCCAGCAAGATCATGTCAAGTTTTTTGAATCGATCATGAAGGAGGCAGAAGAACACCTTGCAGTGGAACAAGCTGTGTTCAGGGGCAGGCAGGAGCACAATCGAACAGATTTTTAACAGCCACATCATGGATGGAAAAAAATCTCCCATCAGAGAGACCTGTTACCAACTTCCATTCGACTTCAAGAAGGCTTTTTTGACAAGAGTATGGCACGAAGGCTGTGGCAGGTCCCTCAGAATGTTTGGATTGAAGAATGGGACTTAGTTGGCAATTCCATCCAAGCACTATACAAACACTGCAAGCAGTGCAGTCTTTGAACAATCAGGTCGAGACTACTCAAAACCACAGTTTGGGTCGAACAAGGATGCCTGTTCTTCCAGTCCTGTGCAATCTGTTCTTGGAAAACATCATGAGAGAGACCCTCCATGAATTCCACTCTACCATCTCCATTGGGGCAGGGACCCCCTAACACTTACGGGTATGCCGAGACATTTGACCTCATGGGGCGGAAGTAAACACAGAGCTGCAAGATTCTTACGACCAGACTTGAGAAACCGAGCTTGGAGCATATGGGATTGAGGTGAGCTAGGCGAAAAGTAAGTACTGTGAACAGCACGAGCAATGCCACCGCTTAAAATTTACATGAACGGCCAACAACTGGAGGAGGTAGATGCTATTTAAATACCTCGGCGCTACATCACAAAGGACGGTGCGATCGACGACAGAAATCAAAGTCAGACTAGCCATTGGCAACATCTTCATGACAAAAACTCACCACCATAGTGGAAAAAGTAAAGAGATCAGTTTCCAATAAACTAAAGCTTACCAAAGCCCTAATTCCGTCAATCCTGTGTACGGAAGTGAAACTGGGACTTTGACTGCTGAAACAGCAAAAGCGAATCCAGTCATTCGAACAAAATGCCATAGAAAACTACTGGACATTATCTTGGAGAGAACGAAAGCCAATGAATTTGTCAAGAGTCAAATAAACAGTGGGCAGGTCCACAGGAACCCTTCTCACCATCGTAAGAAGAAAAAGCTGACAGGTTCGGCCACGTCACCGCACACACTCTGCCCAAAACAGTACTGCAGGGAACACTCGAAGGTGGCAGAAGGAGGGGAAGACAGACCAAGTCCATGGATGGACTTCATCAGAGAATGGACCAGGATGAATGACTCGGCACTACTGCGCAGAGCCGAGGACCGAGATGGGAGGGAGGAGTGCTTACACGGCATCGTTTTTCATGTCTCCCCACGACCGCCAGGTCACGGGTCTGATGATGATGATGTGTTGTGTGTGTGTATGTGTGTGTTGTATGCGTTGATATTTGTGTGTATGTGTGTTTATGGTATGTGTGTGTATGTGTGTAAGGAAACTAGCAGTTCCTACTCGGTTCTCATAATATTATAATCCATTATTAACTATGGGTAACATTCCTAAAACGGGGCGTCTTCGTGTGGTGTATTGTCATCTAGTAACAGGACGTTATCTTGGTTTTGTTGTTTTTGTTGTTGCTGTTGCTGCTGTTGTTGACGATGATAATGATGTAGTTGTAGCAGGACGTATAACCTGTAAAAATGTGTGTTGTGTGTGTGTGTGTGTGTGTTTGCACTTGTGTCCTTGTGAGAGAGTGAGAGAGGGGGGGGGGGAGGGGAGGGGGCAGAGAGCGATACGGATATTAGCAAAAATAGATTTTTCGATAATACAAATGAAAAAAGTGCAGATGTTCTTTTCTTCAGGACTTCAATGACATAAGAGGACAAACACAGAAGGAAAGAGAGAAAGAAAGAAAGAAAGTAGGGGGGTGGGGGAAAGACAGGAAAAATGAAGAATGAGACAGCAGAAAGAAAAGAAGTGAAAGAAAGAAAAGACAAATAAACGAGAAAGAGGAAAGGGTTGAAAAAAAGAAAGAAACAAAAGAAAAGAAGAAAAGGTAAGAAAGAGAGAAAAAGAAAAAGAGTAGGACAGAGAAAACAGGAAAGAAAGAAAAGTAAGAAAGAAAAAGATCTTTAAAAAGGAAAGCTAAACACCAAGAAAGATAGATAACACACACACACACACCTGCAAACAAATATTTGACTTTCACCACACGCGCGCACGCACGCACGCACGCAACACAAAACACACACACACACACACGCACTCTGGCAAACGGGACATTTGGCTTTCACACACACACATACACACAAATTAAACAGTTGACTTTCACACACACACACACACACACACACACACTGGTAAACAAAACCAAACCCAACCCAAAAAACAAAGAAATAGACCCCTCCCCCCTCCTACCAAGGGAAAACACACACACACACATATATAAAAAAAAACAACTCCAAACCCCACAAACAACAACAACAAACAAACAAACAAACAAAACACAACAAAAACAAAAACAAACACAAAAAAATCCATCGAAACAAATTATACAGTAGAAAAACAAGCAAACAAACAAACAACAAAACAAACAAACAACTAAAAGAAAGAGAGAGAGAAAAAAAACCACACCTCAAATGCTGTCGCCAAGTTCACATTAGTACCAGCTGTGCTTTCTTTCAAACATGCTGCGATCGAAAGCGTTAACAGCAGCAGCAGCAGCAGCAGCAGCAGCAGCAGCAGCAGGGAGAGTCGTGGGCTCCGATTTACATCTCTCACTAATTATTAAGCAAAAGGTGAGAAAAGCAGCCATGGTAGCAAGTTCTCTGTCTCTGTCTGCGTCTCTCTCTCTGTTTCTCTCTCTCTGTCTCTCTGTGTGTCTCTGTGTCTGTCTGTGTGTCTGTCTGTCTCTATGTCTGTCTATCTCTATGTTTTGTCTCTGTCTCTCTCTGTCTCTGTGTACCTGTGTCTGTCTGTCTCTGTCTTTCTTGTTTGTCTGTTTGTCTTGTCTTTTCTCTCTCTCTCTCTCACCCTCTCTCTCTCCCATGATGTCTTTCTTCTCCCTCCACCCCCTCCCTTCCCAAGGATAAGGTAGATATGTTTTCATAATAATCATCTTGACTGCATTGTAAGTGTGTATACATTAACTCTGTGTTTCTTGTTTGTTTTATTTTGTCAATTGAACTGAAGGGTTGGCTTTTGGGGATGGGGGGGTGTTTATTTTGAACATGTTGCCTTCAAGTGAGAAAGTTTGCAAGCACGCATGCATGCACACACATACACACGAATTTACACGCACGTATGCACATACGCACGTGCACACACACACACACACACACACACACACACACAAAGACTAAGACACATGGGCGCATATGATTATCTCCCTGTGCTTTTATCCCCTAACCACCCATGTTCGCGCGTGTGCTTGCAAACACACACGCCCGTGCGCGGCCACCCATGCATGCATTGACATGAACACACACAGACATGCTCGCGCACACACTCACGCGCGCGCACGCGCACACATACGTACGCACACACACATTCTTATTATAAAGAAGTAATCATTAAAAAAAAATTTAAATAATAATAAAGAGCGTTCCTACCCTACATTACCCCACTGCCAACAAAGCAAAACAAGAAAAAAAAAACCCAGAACAGAACAAAACAAAACAACACAAGAACAACAAAAAAAACAGAACAAACAACACACACACACACATCCTAACCCCCCTCCCCTATCCAGCAACAAGAACAAGAACAAGAACAAAAAACAACAACCCCACACACACCACACCAAAACAACCCCCACCCCCACCCCCCACCCCAAACCCACCCCCACAACAACAACAACGACCACGACGACATAACAACCACTACTTTCCATCATAATAAAAAGTAATTTCCACACGAAAGCAGGCAATCGACAAGGTGAACAACTCCATTGGCTAGGTGAACTAAATTTGACTTCGTCAAGTAAACAACTCTTTGAACATAAAATCCCTACAAACATGACCCACTCCCCCAACCACCCCCGAAGAGACATAATTATTATCATCTGTCACCACCTAGAACCACATTAATTATCAGTATTAAGACTCTTGTTCAATTTGTTTTTTCTCTTTTTCTTCTTAATCTGCACTTGGAATCTCTGCATCAACCGATAATATTGCTGTGCTTTTCGGGAGCCGAACACAGCTGTCTGAAGGCTATAGGGCTAGGCCCAACTCATTATTCCTCATTGATTAGCCAAGTGGTTAGAAAGCGAACGACGCGTGTCGCGCGCGGTGTAAAGATTTTAGTCGGGTCATTGAGGTTTGACGCCGTGTCAGTAAGCCGAAAGGTGGTTGGTTGGTTGGTTGGTTGGTTAGTTGTCCGGAAGGTTTGGGTTTAGGGGTATTTTTAGCTGGTGACGGTGGTGGTGGTAGTGGTGGTGGTGTGTGTGTGTGTGGTGGTGTGTGTGTGTGTGTGCGTGTGTGTCAAGTCAAGTCAAGTCAAGTCAAAATTTTATTTCCAGATGGTACATTGAATAAGCAATGCATTTGCTTTTTTTCATCAAGCCATCTATCTAAGAACACATTTCTTAATGATTATACTAAGATTCTGTGTGTGTGGTGTGTGTGTGTGTGTGTGTGTGTGTGTGGGGTGTGTGTTTATTGAAGATGATATGAGAATTAATGGTTTGGTTGATGAGAATGGACACTTTCTTTGTTGGTTTGTATTGTGGGATTTTGTGTGTGTATGTATTGTTATTATTGCTGTTTCAGTTCTGTTGTTGAAAACGGTCCTAAATGCATGTTGTACACAATACCTCCATTTATCGAATCACTCGAAAGACTAACTCCTAGACCTAAACTCGTGGTACTTTTGGACACAGATTAAACCTTCATTCTTTCGCTTTCTTTCACTAATGTACAATCTCTAGACACATACACCTTCACATTAATTAACCTATCTAGTAGCCTGGTCGACCCTTGGGGCACCATTGACTATTTCGCAACCAGCTTCCTCCACTCCTCGCGGTTCTAAACTTTCTGTAGTATGTCGTTCCACTCAAGGCCAGTCCACTCTCTCTTTGTCTTCCCATCGTTTTCTCTGTCTCTTCTTCGTCTCCCTCCTTGTACTGCTCCCTGTAGGATAAACAGTCTTGGCCAGTCCAGATGTTCGTGCGATGTAACTGAACCACTTCAGTTTGTATCTTTGCATTAAAACCAGGAGCTCTTTATACAGCCCCATAGCGTTTTCAATGCTGGTTTTCACTTCCTCGTTAGTGATGTGATCTCAGTACGAGATACCAAGAAGTTTGCAAAAGCATCTCATTTCTGAGCGCTTTGATTTGTTGCTTTACAAGATTCAGCGCTATATAAATTCCATACATTATTATTATTATTCTTATTATTCTTATTATTCTTATTATTATTTATCTTCATTGCCTGTATCCTTTTTTTTCAATGTCTCCTGTTATGGTCCACGTTTTACATGCGTATCCCCCAAAAATACGGACATGATCAGGGAACGCATCAGTCTGATTTTGAAGCTGATGACGATGTTCTTGTCGTTCCAGAGGATTTTTGAGTTTGGTCATTATTAAGTTTTGATCTTTTATAAGCTATAATCTGAAAATTCTCAGTGTGTGTCAGTGAGTGCGTGCGTGTGTGTGTTTGAGTTGAGTGTATGTGTGTGTGTTTGAGTGTGTGTGTTTGAGTGTGTGAGTGTGTGTTTCTGTCTGTCTGTGTGTCTCTGTGTGTGTTTCTGATCAAAATTGTTGGCACAAGTTTGAATTCCACTGGTAGAGGTACACTGTGTCCCATCCTCTGTTAATCAAAAAATAACATCTCCCTCCCCCCCCCCCCCCCTCCCTCCCCCCTCCCCCCCCCCCCCCCCCCCCCCCCCCCCCCCCCCCCCCCCTGAAAGAAACTGCACCCGGGCGACATTAATTCGTGCAATGTGGGTTTGTTTAACCTCTATCATAAAACTAAACACCTCAACTCACCCACCACCCACCACCACCACCCACTACCACCCACCCATCCTACCCCCCCTCACCCCACCCCACCACCAATCACTCTCCACCCTTACCCCACACACCCCTACTACCCCCTACCACCCCCTACACCACCCACCCCTGTCCTTCATCCTTCCTTCTCTCAAAGTGCATCACACACAACACGCGCACACACACACACACACACACGCACACACACGCACGCACGCACGCACACACACACCTGCACACAAACTCTCTCTTCCTCTCTCTCTCCTCTCCTCTCTCTCTCTCTCTCCTCTCTCTTCTCTCCTCTCTCTCTCTCTCTCTCTCTTCTCTTTGTCATCATCAGCATCAGCAGCAGCAGCAGCAGCAGCATCATCATCATTATCATCAGCATCATCATCAGCAGCAGCAGCAGCAGCAGCAGCAGCAGCAGCAGCAGCAGCAGCATCATCATCATCATTATCATCAGCATCATCATCATCAGCAGCAGCAGCAGCAGCAGCAGCAGCAGCAGCAGCAGCAGCATCATCATCATCATCATCAGCAGCAGCAGCAGCAGCAGCAGAAGCATCATCATCATCATCAGCATCATCATCATCATCATCAGCAGCAGCAGCAGCAGCAGCAGCATCATCATCATCATCATCAGCAGCAGCAGCAGCAGCAGCAGCAGCAGCAGCAGCAGCAGCAGCAGCAGCAGCAGCATCATCATCATCATCATCAGCAGCAGCAGCAGCAGCAGCAGCATCATCAGCAGAATCATCATCATCATCATCATCATCATCATCATCATCACCATCGTCGTGGTCGTGGTCGTCTTCTTGGTTACAGAGGTGATCAAAGACAGAGAGAAACAGACTCACGCGCGCTACAACCGACACCGCTTGTCTTGTCGGCGGTACACACTGGCAGAATAAACAAGTGTCCATTACCGCATGCACTATACTAGGCTTTGAGGGGGGGGGGGGGGGGGACTTGCAACACACAGTGCTGAAGAGTTTGCGCTGTCGATCTTTTCTTTTTCTTTTCTTTTTTTTTTTTTTTTTTTTGGGGGGGGGGGGGGTGGAGGGTACTACTCTCCCTTGTCATCTGTGGCTCAGGTTGTAAGGCACGTGCGAATTTCATCCTCCCCCCACCCACCCCCCTACCCCCACCCCTTTCCCCCCCCCCCAAAAAAAAAAAACAAGCACCTTATTACTATGCAAAGAAGTGCCTCTTGGTCAGAGATACCTCCACAAAACTAAACTACACAACCTTTTTTTTTTTTTTACCCCCCACTTCTCTTCTCTTCCCTTCCCCTCCATGTCTGTCTCTTTTGTTTTTGTTGTTGGTGGTGTTTTTGGGGGTTTTTTGTGGGGTGGTGGTGGTTGGGTTTTTGTTTTTTTGGGGGGGGGGTTGGTTGTTGTTGGGGTTTTTTTTTTTTTGGGGGGGGTTGTTTTGTTGTTGAACAAAGGAGATTAGCGTGCAGAATAAAAAAAACAAAATAGAGAAAAAAATAGAGAAAAAAGTGTGTGTTGGTTGTGTGTGTGTGTGGGGGGGGGGGGGGGGGGGTAGGGAGGGGGAGGAGGGGGGGAAGGAGGGTGTGTGGTGTGTGTGTGTGAGAGGGGGATTAGGGGAGGGGGGAAGGATGGTATGTGTGTGAGGGGTGGGGGTAGAAGGAGTGTGTGGTAGTGGGGGGGGGATCATACTGGTAATGATCTGTTTGCTATGATGATAATGGTTGTGGATGTGGTGTGTGTGATGGTCGTGATGGGGATCGTCAGGGTATGCATGTCTGTGCATTTGTGTTTGTGTGCGTGTGTGTGTGTTCGGGGGGGGGGGGGGGGGGGGTTGAGAGGGTGAGCAGTGTGTGTGTGTGTGTGTGTGAGGGGTGGGGTGAGGGTGTGAGTGGTGTGTGTCTTTGTGAGGGGCGGGGTGAGGGGGTAAGCAGTGTGTGTGTGTGTGTGTGTGTGTGTGTGTGTGTGTGTTTGTGAGGGGTGGGGTGAGGGGGTAAGCAGTATGTGTGTGTGTGTGTTGTGTGGGGTGGGGTGATGGTGTGTGTGTGTGTGCATGTTTGTGTGCATATATATGTACGACCACATAGGCTATAGGAACACCTTTACCTTTTTTTTCCCTTGTACACAGTTCACATTAATTTCTAAATGCAGTATCTGTAACGCACATCCACAAAAATGCCAAACAGCCCCCCACCCCCACCCGCCACCCCCTCCCAAACAAAGCCTTAGCTTTCAAGAACAAATTTCATTTGCTTCCGTAACCCTCTCCGGGGTCGTAGGAACACTGCAGGGACGAACGTTGCACCAGTTGGCTCCATTTGCCGCGGTTTATGGGCAAGTGCCTGGGTTGTGGAGAAGCTCTTCCCGGTCCATTCAGTGATGTTGTCTTCTGCCCATTTCTTCTTCCGCCTGCCTCGCCTTCTCTTCCCCTGCACTGTTCCTTGCAGAATGGTCTTGCAGAGCCCATCTGATCTTGTCACATGTCCATACCATCTGAGCTTCCTTTTCTTGACAGTGGCCAGCAGGTCTTCGTAGTGTTTTACTTGTAAGGAGATGGTTTGTCGTTGGGTTTTTGTTTCCCCGTTGGTAATGTGGTCCGTGTATGGAATGCCAAGGAGTCTTCTGTGGCTTCTCATCACCAAAGCCTGGATCCTCCTTGTGTAGATCTGCATTCAGTGTCCAGGATTTGCATGTATACAGATATGTAGAGATGACCAATACAAAAGAGAAAAAAAATCTATCAAGCTGCCCAAAACAAACAAACAAAAACTACAACCCCCCCCCCCCCCCCCCCCCCCCTCCAAAAGTGATAATTGTTTGCTAGTTTCCCTTATGTACACGTACACGCAAAGTGGAAAAGCCTGTCGAAGGGGAGGTGGGTGGGGAGAGGGTAGGGAGGGGGAAGAGGGGCGGAGGGGCCTGCAAGTGGGATGGGGGTTTTTTCCAGATGCTTAAAATTGCTGTATGACGCTTAGGTGTACAGAAAATGGATATGTTCTTTTTTTTTAATCACTGAAAGCCTTCTTTGTTTCAGATTTCTTCGGGGGTTTGTTTTGTTTTTTGTGTGTGTTTTGTTGGGGGTTTTATTTGGGGGTTTTTGTTCTGTGGATAGTTGTTCACCTTTAAAAAAAACAAAAAGCAATTTGTATGTGAGAGTGCGCAAGTGCACACGTGCGCATGCACACACAAACACACACATATACACACATGCATAGATAGATAGATAGATGGATAGATGGATAGATAGATAGATAGATAATAGATTGATTGATAGATTGATTGATTGGTTGATCGATCAATCGATCAATAGCTAGATTGATGCATACATATATACATACATACATACATTCATACATACATACATAACATACATACATACATACATACATACATAAAAACATACATACATAAAAACATAGTCAATTTGTTATGGATGGATAGTCAATCCTTTAAAAAAAATCTTTCATGTGTCATGAACATGATTCTACTGTTTCACACACACATACACACACATACACATAACACTCACACACACACACCAATACTTTTTCCACATTAAACAGATGAATTCATGTTGGCTTCAAGCCATATATAATAACAATAAACACACACACACACACACACACACACAGATTGCCGACTCCACTCCCCCAAGCAAAAAGTCTGTGTGCAAACTCACCAGAACATCTTGCGCACACGATTTAAAAAAAACAACCTTTGCCCTTTTCGAAAGAGTAGGCCATTGTGTGCCAGTGGGAACGGATGGAATATTTACAAAACTACATACATTATTATGGGGACGGGATGTAAAAAGAAAAAAGCAACCGAGTGCTATATTCCATTATCGTTGAAATAAAAGAATAAAACACAAGCACACACAGAGGCACACACACACACACGAACACACACACACACACACGAACACACACACCACACACACACACACACACGAACACACACACACACACACACACACACACGAACACACACAACACACACACACACACACACACACACACACACACACACACACACACACACACAAAACAAACAGCATCACTTAGATTTTGCCCCTTCCCATATACAATTATTCCTTTCTTTTTTTTTGGTTAGGACTACCACGATACATAACGATAATTGTGTGTGGGCTTTCACACACTCAAAGCCTCTCAACATGCGCACGCTTTTAGAAGGTCGCACTTTGCATTGGGCTGTCTCCTGTTGACATCGCCATGCAAATGCACGCGCGTCAAGGAAATGATACGTCATCAGTGCAATGTATCTTCACATGTATGTTGCAGAATGAATGGAACCAGCAAAAAGAGAAAAGTGAAGCGAGAATTTTTTTTAATTTTGGGGTTCATTTTTTGTTGTTGTTGTTGTTCTAGTGGCGAGATCAAATTTTAGATTCACACAAAAATGATGGGAATTTTTTTCTTACAGGAGAAAAAAACAACAACCAAAACATGTTGATGTCCTTAGAATAATGGGTTTCTGTTACAGATAGATACGCAGACAGACAGGCAGGCAGACGGAAAAGTAAGGCGATGGATAGGCAAATTGACAAAACAGAGAGACAGAGACAAAGACAGAGAGAAGCATGTGTGCTTATGCTATATTATACATTTTTTAAAAGTCTTCTATATCGAGGATAATGGAATAAGCACGTCTGTGCTTTTTTACATCCAGTCCCCGTGTGTATGCGGTTTTGTAAATTGTCATCTGTTTCCACCGGCACACAATGGCCTACTCTTACGAAAAGCGGAGCAGGATTTTAACTTGTGCGCAAGATGTTCTGCGTGCGTTCGCACATGGGGCCTCGGTTTATTGTCCCATCCGAAGGACTTTTGGGGAGAGTGGAGTCTGCACCGATGTTAACTCCAGGGTAAAATATCCCCTTGAACGGGAATCGAACCCGGGTTGTCAGATTGCGAGCGTAATGTTCTAACCACTAGGCTATCCCGGCCCCATACACACACTGAGAGAGAAAAAGAAAACAGACATACAGACACAGACACACTCAGACACACACTCACACACACACACACACACACTCATACGCACGCACGCACGCACGCACACGCACACACACAAAGGGACAGCCTGGTAGTTAGAATGTTTTGGGATAATAATAATAATAATAATAATAATAATAATAATAATAATAATAATAATAATAATAATAATAATACATGGAATTTATACAGCGCTATATCTTGCAAGAAACAAATCAAAGCGCTTTCCCTTGGAGTTGACATCAGTGCTGACACCACTCCCCCTCAAAGTCTTTCCAATGAGACTACAAACCCAGGTCCCATGTGAGAACGTCTGCAGAACACCTTGCACACATGTTAAAGCTTTTTTTTGGCTCTGTTTGAAGAGTAGGCTATTGTGTGCCAGTGGGAACAGAATCGATGGCAATATTTACAACACAGAGGGACTGGAGTTTTAAACAAAAAAGCACTTGAGTGCTTATTTGATTATACTCGAAATGAAAAGAATAAATAAATGAATGAATAAATAAGTAAGAATAAAACACATAAATGAATAAATAAATAAATGAATGAATACATAAGAATAAATAGATAAATAAATAAATAAACACACAAAGGACAAGAAACACTACTTTGTCCATCTGTCTTTATTTCCAGAATACACAATAGCTAATAGTGTGTTTGTGTGTGTGTGTGTATGTGTGCGCGCGCGCGCACGCCACGCGTGTGCCTGTGCATCTGTGTGTGCACACGCCCGCGTGTGCATGCGAGCGGTGCGGGCGTGCGGGCGTGCATGCATGTGTGTGTGTGTGTGTGCATGCATGTGTGTGCATGCATATGTGTGTGTGTGTGCATGCATGTGTGTGTTTCAGACTATAACGATGATACAAACCAATACTAAGTGTGTGTATGGTGTCACACTGTCAAACCCCTTCAACATGGGCACGCTTTTAGCAGTTCACACTGGGGCTAGGCTGTCTCCGGTAGACATCGCCAGGCAAATGCCTGCATAGGGCAAAGGGATGATGGATACGCCATCACTGGAATGTATCTTCACATCTATGTTGCAAAGTGCGCGCGCGCGTGTGTGTGTGTGGGGGGGGGGGGGGGGGGGGTGCTTGTGTAAGTGTGTGTGTGTGTGTGTGTGTGTGTGTGTATGTGTGTGTGTGTTTATTTATTTATTTTTATATTTATATCGAGGATAATGGAATAAGCACTCATGTGCTTTTTTACATCTAGTCCCCGTGTGTATACGGTTTTGTAAATTTTGTCATCTCTTTCCACCGGCACACAATGGCCTACTCTTCGAAAAGCGGAACAGGATTTAACGTGTGCGCAAGATGTTCTGCATGTGTTCGCACACGGGGCCTCGGTGTATAGTCTCATCCGAAGGACTTGAACGTGTGTGTGTGTGTGTGTGTGTGTGTGTGTGTGTGTGTGTGTGGTGTGTGTGAGTGTGTGATGTGTGTGTGTGAGTGTGTGTGGTTGTGTGTGTGTGGTGTGTGCTGTGTGTGTTGTGGTGTGTGCTGCTGTGTGTGTGTTGTGTGTGTGTGTTGTGTGTGTTGTGTGGTGTGTGTGTGCGTGTGTATGTGTGTGTGTGCGTGTGTGTGTGCCTGCATAAATTTGAAGTCTGTTATTCATGATATTTGTGGAAAGTTGCTTACATGTAATATGGTTTGAGTGCAAGGGCTTGGATTTGTTTGTTTTACAAGATTCGGCGCTATATAAAATTCATATCATATTATTATTATTATTTATTATTATTATTATTATTTAAAAGGAAAGGGAAGGGTGGGGAGAGGCAGGGAACCCGGGTGTTTTGGGGGTTGTTGGTGGTTTGGGTAAAAGGGGGGTTTTTTGCTTTTTTTTACACCTATGTGTTCATTGCATACTGAATTAAGGGAGGAGGATAAAAACAATGGGAGGAGGAGAGTATTGTAGAAAAACTGTGTGTTTGAATAGTCCAATGCTTAGGCAAAGGTATGAGGAGATACACAGAGAGAGGACAAAGGAAGGAGGAGAGAGAGAGAGAGGAGAGAGAAGAGGAGAAGAGAGAGAGAGAGATAGGGCAGACTGACAAACAGAGAAAGAGGGAGAGAGAGAGAGCAAAAAAACCCAGACACACTCATACAAGGGACACACACAACACGCACGCACGTACCCCCCCCCCCCCCCCACAAAAACACACACCACACACGTACACAACAACATACACACACGTACACACACAGAGGCAGCACTGTGTTTACTGATGAGGTGACTTGTACATTTAAAACCACATCACCTTCATGTTTGTTCTGGTATAACATAATGTGTTTGCTTCTTATCAGATAGATTGATAGGTAGATAGATAGATAGGTAGGTAGGTAGATAGATAGATAGATAGATAGATAGATAGATAGTAGATAGAGAGAGAGAGAGGAGAGAGAGAGGGGGAGAGAGAGAGGAGAGGAGAGAGAGAGAGAGAGAGAGGAGAGAGAGAGAGAGAGAGAGAGAGAGAGAGAGAGAGAGAGAAGATTTTTTTTTGCTTTGTTCATTTCGAGGATGATGGAATGAGCACTCGTGTGGGGTTTTTTTACATCCAGTCCCTGTGTGCGTGCAATTTTCTAAATGTTGTCATCCATTCCCACCAACACACAATGGCCTACTCTTCCGAAAAGCAAAAACAGGCTTTAACGTGTGGGCAAGATGTGTCTCCATGCGTTCGCACACGGGACCTCAGTTTATAGTCTCATCTGAAGGACTTTTGGGGGAAAAGTGGAGTCGTACTGATACTGATGGGATTTGAACCCGTTCAGCAGATCACCAGCGCATTGCTCTAACCAGCCAGCCAGAGAGACAGACAGACAGACAGACAGACAGACAGAGACAGAGACAGACAGACAGACAAAGACAGACAGACAGACAGACAGACAGACCCAGCTCATACACACAGACAAGTGAGACATGTAAAGGCTATACAGATGCAATGCGCTATATAACTTACACATTATTTTTGGACTGGTGCGTAGAAATTGTAGAAGGCGAGCGTTAGGTAGTGTGCGAAAGGTCACACAGATATACGACACACGTGCACACCTCCAGACAACCTGTACACTTCCTCCTCCTCCTCCCTCTCCTCCTCTCTCTCTCTCTCTCTCTCTCTCTCTCTCTCTCTCTCTCTCTCTCTCTCTCTCTCTCTCTCTCTCTCTCTCTCTCTCTCTCTCTCTCGTGTTCGCCCGACATTTCAACGCATGTGCAAAACAGGAAATAATACACACGTACACTGGAATGTGTCTCTGTTTTCAAATTGCACAAAGGGCAGAGAGAGACAGAGAGAGTGACAGTCAGACAGAGAGAGAGGCAGAGAGACAGAGAGAGACAGAGACAGACATACAGAGACAGAGAGAGACAGAGAGGCAGGGAGAGACAGAGGCAAAGAGAGAGTGTCAGAGAGAGAGGCAGAGAGAGAGACAGAGAGAGAGACAAGATAGGCAGGGAGAGACAGAGGCAGAGTGAGAGTCAGAGAGAGACAGAGGCACAAGAGAGAGAGTGTCAGAGAGAGAGAGAGAGAGAAAGGAGAGAGAGAGAGAGAGAGGAGAGAGAGAGAGAGAGAGAGAGAGGGAGAGAGATTGTTGTTTCATTGAAAAGTCCGTCCACTTTTGGTGACGTTAAGACTTTCACAAGAAGAGAACTTAAAGATAAAAAGCATATATATATATATATATATATATATTATTATATATATATATATATATATATATATATATATATATATATATATATATATATATATACATTATTGGTTATTATGCTTAGTGTCTTGTATATCCAGGATGATGAATAAGCGCCCATTTGTTACTTTAAAAAAAAAAGTTTACATCTAGTCCGTGTGACTGGAGTTTTGGAGAGTCCTTGGCATGAGACTATAAATCCAGGTCCCATGTGTGACCACACAGAGAACATCTTGCGCACATGTTAAAACCTGTACCGCCTTTTGGAAGAGTAGGCCATTTTGTGCTGGTAGGATCAGATAAAAAAAAATTTTTAAACAGCATGCACACGGGGACTGGATGTCAAAAAGAAGTACGTGAGTGCTTATTCCATTATCCTTGAAAGAAAAAAAACACAAAAAGGGAATCTCTCTCTCATTCATTTACACGCACGCTGAAGTTTGCGAGTACAGTCAAGTTTTGGGTTTTTTTTTAAGACACAAAGAAGAAGAGAGAGAGGCAGACTGACAGAGAGAGAAAGAAAGGAAGAGAGAGAGAGAGAGAGAGAGAGAGAGAGAGAGGAGAGAGAGAGAGAGAGAGAGAGAGAGAGAGAGAGAGAGAGAGAGAGAGAGAGCTGGCTGTTTCCTTTTCTCTCCTTTCTTTCCCTATCTTCTGCAGTATAACGCAGAACGTCTAACATTACAGTCGACTGGGGTGAATTAGACTTTACACCAGCTAGCTACACAGCTATACGCGTATGGTCGAAGAGTCAAACAGTCAGGTTTAAAAAAGGTAAAGGTGTCCCATAACCTCCATGGTCGTCCGGGAGCGAGGCATCAGAGACCTCAGCTTCTCTAGGGGCCAGCATACTGAGGGCGGCGCCCATCTCCTCTCCCTCACTGCTTCACCTTCCCTGACCCTAAAGATGGGGACGGGATAGCTCAGTGGTCGGAGCACTCGCTTTCCCCCAGCCAAGTTAAGCAGCGTCGAGCGTGGTTACCAGTTGGATGGGTGACCGTTTGTGCGCCTTGGCTTCAGTACAGTTCACCCAGCTGTAAATGGGTACCTGCCCTCTTTAGGGTCAGGGAAGGTAAAGCAGCGAGGGAGAGGAGATGGGCGCCGCCCTCAATATGCTGGCCCTAGAGAAGTGAGGTCTCTGACGCCTCGCTCCCCTACGACCTTATAGGTTATGGGACTCCTTTACCTTACCCTTCTACCCTAAAGAAGGCAGGTACCCATTTACAGCCGGGTGAAGTGGGGGACTGTACATAAGCTAAGGCACGCAAACGGTCACCCATTCACTTGGTAACC
>CM054137.1:17506590-17516590 GCA_028751875.1 Rapana venosa | reverse complement strand
GGTGGAGTGAGGAAAATAGGAGTAAAGTGTCTTTCCCAAGGGCACAACACCGAGCCGAGCGGGAATCGAACCCGCGACCTCTGGTTCACGAGTTGACCGCCTAAACCACTCGACCACGGTGCCTCCCTTAGTACTCAGAAAAGGGCTAAACAATTATAACAATTAAATACACGAAAATGCTAATATAGCAACTATATAACAAATATAACAAATGTGTGGTGGTGCGCGCGCGCGCGTGCGTGTGTGAGTATGTGTGTGTGTTTGTGTGTGTGCCTGCGTACATGTGTGTGTGAGTGAGTGTGTGCGTGAGTGCGTGTATGCGCGCGCGCGCGCGCGCGCGTGTGTGTATATTCATACGTACTGATTAAAGTCTGTTTGTTTGTGTTAGTAAATGCGTAGCTGTGTGTCAAAGTCAAAGTCAAAGTCAATTCAAAGTCACACTTTTATTTTCAGATGGTACATTGAATAAGCAAGTGCGTGTGTGTGTATGTGTTTGTGTATGTGAGTGTGTATGTGTGTGTGGTCTTCTTCACATTGGTATAATATCTGTTGACTGCTAGGTGACATAGACAATTGTATAGGTACAAGTATACAACATGAAGATAAAGAAGAATGGGGCAGAGAGAAAATGGTGAAAAAATGGGGGTGCACTATGTCCAAAGAAAAGTGTGTGTGTTGAGTGTATGTGCGCGTGTAAGTGTGTGTGCGCGCGTGCGTGCGTGCATATGTGTTTCAAACCTACTTCTTTTCGCTTAATCTCGCTGCCAGTTAAAACAAGAAAATGAGCACAACACAGCTTCCAGCAAAACAACCAACCAGCCAAACAAAAACTACGCACCAAGTAATAACATATATCTATATCTATATCTAATCTATCTATCATATCTATCTATCTATATCTATATATATATATATATGTGTGTGTGTGTGTGTATAACACATACTTGGACATACGCACGTATACCAATACTAATCCTTTATTATCTATTAAAAACACAACAACAACAACAACAACAAAACAAAACCAAACCAAAAACAACAAAACCCACCAAACTTACCGAAGCAAAACAGAGAAATGTAGATGAAGACACACACACACATCCCCCCCACCCCCACCCCTCCGCCCCCCCCACTCATCCTCCAACCTCCTCCCCCCCCCACCCCCCCCCCCCCCCCCCCGACACACACAATAATACACTTACAATAATATTTCAAAAGAAACAAAGAACTTTGGGTACACCTGTTCTGACCTTAGTCACTGGCTAAAAAAAAAAAATTGTCTTTCGATTTTGTTTTTCTCTCTCTCTCTCTCTCTTTAAATAAAATCATTTATTAATATTTACCCAAAGCAAGTTAGATAGATCAGAGAGAATGGATACTGTTTTGGGCCATAATGTAGTAACCGCAATAGGCACTTACCCTTCTTTGTAGGTCCTTTTTTCTTGATGTTGAAGAGGAGGTTATGCGTATGTGTGTGTCTGTGTGGTGTGTGTGGGGTGTGTGTGTGGTGGGGGGGGGGGGGGGGGGGGGGGTGTGGTATGGTGGTGATGGTGGTGTATGTGTGGTGGGAGGGGGGGGAGGGGGGTGAGGGGGGGAGATGAGTTGTGGTGTGTGGGGGGGGGGGGTGAAGGTAGGGGGAGATGAGTGTGTGTGTGTGTGGGGGGGGGGGGGGGGAAGTAGGGGGGAGATGAGTGTGTGTGTGGGGAGGGGGGGGATGAATAGGGGGAGATGAGTGTGTGTGTGTGTGGGGGGGGGGGGGGGGAGATGGCGGAGGGGTGAAGGGATGTGTGTGTGTTCATGTACATCTCTGATTTTTTTTCGGTTTTTTGTGGTGGGTTTTGTTGTTGTTGGTTTGTTTGGTTGGTTGGTTGGGTTTTGTTGGGTGTGCACACACGCGCGCGAACGTGTGCATGCATGCATATTATAATAATAATTATGTGTAAATGTACCACCAGAGTTAGGGGAAGAAGATGGGGAGAGGAAGCGGGGGGGGTGGGGGTGGGGAGGAGGGGAGGGAGAAGGGGGGGGGGGGAAGGGTGGGGGTGGGGGTGGTGGGCTGAGATGAGTAAGCTGTAGCAAAGTGAAGTGACAATGTTTGAGGAAAATCAAAGCAAGTGCCAACCACCACCGACCAATCGTTTTGGCCTGTGTGGTGTGGTGTGTGTGTGTGTGTGTGTGTTGTTGTGTGTTGTGGGTGTTGTGTGTGTTGTGTGTGTGTGCATCCGGTCTCTGTTCGTCTCTCGCTCCGTCTCTCCTCTCCTCTCTCTCCGACTCTCACTCTCTCAACCCAATCTCTCTCTCCTCTCTCTAAATCTCTCTCCTCCTCCTCTCTCTCTCCTCCCCTTTCTCCATCTCGCTCTTCTCCTCTCCTTTCCTCCCCTCTCTCTCTCTCTCTCATCTCTCTCTTCTTCTCCTCTCTCATTCTCTCCCATCTCTCTCTATCCTCGCTTTCCTCTGCTCTTTTTCTTCCCCCTCCCCGCTCTCTCTCTCCCTCACCCTCCTCTCTTCGTCTCATCTCTCGTCTCTCTCTCGCACTCATCCTCTCTCTCCTCTCCTCCCTCTCTCCCTCAATTCTCACATCTCCTCTCCTCTCTCTCCCCTCTTCTCTCTCTCATCTCACCCTCTCTCTCTCTCTCCTCCCCTCTCTCTCTCTCTCGCTCTCTCTCTCTCGCTCTCTATCTCTCTCTCTCTCTCGCTCCCTCTCTCTCCCTCTCTCTCTCCCTCCCCTCTCTCCCTCTCTATCTCTCTATCGCTCTCTCCTCTCTCCCCCCTCTCTCCCTCTCTCTCTCGTCAGACTTGCACAATCTTGTGTTGTGTGTTAGCTGACTGGAAAGCAATACTTCCAGTACATAGAAGCCACTTTGGTGGAAAGGGTTAGCTTAGGTTGGGTTGAGGGTTTGGGATTTTTTGTTTTGTTGTTTGTTTCTTTCTTTTTTAAATTCAAGTCTTTGATTTAAAGTTGTTTTTTTACACACAGAGACAGACAGAGACAGGCGCACACGCGAAGGCAGGCAGGCACGCACGTACACGCACGCATGTGAGCGCGCGCGTACAGAGAGAGAGAGAGAGAGAGAGAGAGAGAGAGAGTAATGTCACTTATTGTGGAAAGATGTTACTTTGAAGAAGAGAGAGAGACACACACACAACACACCACAACACACCACAGCACAGGACAACACACACACCACACACACACACACACACACACACACACACACACACACACACACACACACCACACCACACACTCACTCACAACAGTAAGGACAACAGCAACAACACATCACATCACAACACACACATCACAACTCACAACACAACTCAACTCAACTCACCATCCCCCCCCTCCCCCCCCCCCCCCCCCCCCACACACACACGGATAGCCTAGTGGTCAGAACATTGCGCTCGCAATCTGACGACCCGGGTTCGATTCCCGTTCAAGGGGATATTTTACCCTGGAGTTAACATCAGTGCAGACTCCACTCTCCCCAAAAGTCCTTCGGATGAGACTATAAACCGAGGCCCCGTGTGCGAACGCACGCAGAACATCTTGCGCATACGTTAAATCCTGTTCCGCTTTTCGTAAGAGTAGGCCACTGTGTGCCGGTGGGAACAGATGACAGAATTCACAAAACCGCATACACACGGGGACTGGATTAAAAAAAAGCACATAAATGCTCATTCCATTATCCTCGATATAAAATAATAAATAAACAAATAAACACACACACACACACACTCACTCACAACAGTAACGACAACAATAACACACAACACATCACATCACAGCACACACACAACACAACACAACCCCCCCCCCCCCCCCCCACACCCACACACACACAACACCCATCCACACGCACACACTCCACACACCACACACCCCCCCCCCTCCCCCACACACACACACATACACACATCACACACAACACAACACAAACTCACCCCCCTCACACACACACACATACACACCCACACATCCACACGCCCACACAAACACAACACAACACAACACAACTCACCCCTCACCCCCATTCCCCCTTACACACACATACACACACACAACACAACACAACACACTCCCCCCCCCCCCATCCCCCCCCTCCCCCCCCCACACACACATACACACACACACATCCACAAACATCCACACACACACACACAATTTTCAGACTACTAGTCTAAGAGTTCTTCTGCAACAGAGCTGGCCTCAACAGACTCCAGAGATGCTGTCATCTCCTCTCTGACTCTTTCAACTGGAAGTGAACATCTCCACAGAGATGTCTCTGGCTCTGTGGCATGTTTCCTTTCTTTCTTAATGAAGCAGAGTGTGCTGTGCTGTGCTGTGGTGTGCTGTGCTGTGCTGGAGGTTCGTGTTGAGATGTCTTGTGTTATGGTTGTGATTATGTTTTCTGTTTCTTCTTCCTTGTCTCCTTCCTCTTCTTCCTTCTTTCTTTTAATTCTTGTTGTTGTTGTTGTTCTGCTTTTTCGTCTTCTTCTTCTTCTTCGCCAATTCTTCTTCTTTGCAATTCTTCAGAACTATTATTCTTCTTGGCAATTCTTCTTCTTCGCATTCGTCTTCTTCGCAATTCTTCTCAATTCTTTGCAAGTCTTCTTCTCCTTCTTCGCAATTCTTCTTCTCCTTCTTCGCAATTCTTCTTCTCCTTCTTCGCAATTCTTCTTCTCCTTCTTCGCAATTCTTCTTCTCCCTCTTCGCAATTCTTTGCGATTATTTTTCGCAATTCTTCTTCATCATCATCACCATCATCATCATCATCAACTTCTTCTTCTTCTTCTTCTTCTTTTTCCTCCTCCTCTTCTTCTTCTTCTTCTTCCTTCTGTCAATTGATTCTCTTTCTTGTCTTTGTCTTTTCCGTTTTTCGTCGTCATCTTGGCTTTTATATTTTGGTATTTGTTGGGTTTTTTTCCTGTTGTTATTTTTGTGCTTCATGATCTACAACTTTGTTGAAGACGTTGTGTTGTTTTTGTTGTTGTTGCTGTTGTACCGGTTGTTGTTGGAAACATGTTGGAAGCTAAATATGGCTCTTTTAAAAAAAAAAGAAGAAAAAAAGGGGGATTTAAAATTCTCCCTGTGGGAATATTTCGGGTGGGGGGGGAAGGGGAGTGAGGGCTGTCAGCATAAATAGCATCACCACCCTCTCAATATCTGTGCTAGAAATTCCCTCTTTTCTATCCCTCTATTTGGTTTTGCCTTGTTCTTTTTTTTACCCTATCGCCTCTTTCTTGTCTATTTTCTGCCTTTTTGGTCCATTCTCCTGTCTTTTTTTTTATATCCCAGAAAGATATAAAAGTTAACAATTCTTTCCCACACTGAAGATGGATTCACTGGGCCTGACTTGTCAGGCGCTTAACGGCAGCGCGACGCATTTTTGCTTACAGACAACAACAATAGCCGTCTAAGTGTTCGACGACGATGAAGAAGAAAAAGAGTTAAGATTTCACATTAGTTTTATACACTTTCGCTGAAGTAAGGAAAAAATGGCCATAAAGCAATGTCCCTCACGCTTGTCTCCAGAGGAGAATAATAAATGCAAAAATAAAAATAGAATGAAATAAATGAATGAATCAACGTCGACATGGTGTTGTTTATTTTTACCTCGCTATAGCCTAGTTTGCTAGTCCTGTAGCGGTCGTGTTTGGCGTGTCCTTGTTCATCAGTAAAAATGAAAGAAAATCAGATAAAATAAATTTAAATAAGGTAAGATATTATATGAAATAAGGTCAATGAAGCAGCTTTAATCAAAACGAAATAGAATAGATTTTTTTTTAAAAGTAAGAGTGCATAGTCTAGAAGAAAATGAAATAGTGTAAAATAAAATCAAACTATATGATTATGGTAAAATTCTATAAACAAAAAAACTTACAATAAATAAATTGAAACTGAATAAAAATAGACTGAATTTCTTATTATTTTGTTTAAACCTATCCTTGGAGCAAATGGCGAGCCAGTCGTGTGTGTGTGTGTGTGTGTGTGTGTGGTGTGTATTATGTATGTATGTATGTATGTGTGTGTTTGTATATGTATGTATGTGTGTGTGCTTGGGTGTGTGCGTGACTGTATGTATGTATGTTGTGTGTGTGTGTGTGTGTGTATAGCAAGTGATCGCCAGGAACTATAGGTTAAAAAGAATGGTAGAAAAGGGGAAAATAAAAAACATCAGAGGAAAGAAAAAAGGAAACAGTGAAAGAATGACAGACAGAAAGAATGATGAAATGGGGGAAAGAAGACAGGAAGGATGGACAGGACAGAGGAAGAAGAGAGAGAGAGAGGGGGGGGGGGGGGGGGGGCGGTAGGGGGAAGAAGACAGACAGACAGACAGAGAGACAGAGACAGACAGACAGACACATACATAGACACAGACAGACAGACAGACAGACAGACAAACAGAGACAGGGAGACAGAGAAATTAGTTGATTGATAATCTTTATTTCCAAGGATTATAGATACAGACACAGAGAGAATGAATGAATGAATGAATGAATGAATGAATGAATGAATGAATACTCGGAAGGAAGAAACACTATAAAAAAAAAATTGTAAAAACCCGATAGAAAAGGAAAAAACAAAAATTAAAACAGGAAAGAAAATAGTTTTTTTTTTAAAACAAAAAAAGGAAAAGACAGAGAGAAAGCAGACAGACAAGCAAACAAACAAACAAACAAACAGACAGACAGACAGACAGACAGACAAACCAACAAACAAAACGCCCCCAAAACGGCCAGCTCTTTGGCTGGCATCTCATTCTGTCAGGCTGACAGAAGGAGATGATGACAATAATTACATTTTTACACCAGAGATGTTCCTTCTTTCATTAATGATTTGTCACATTGTTCACACTACTACAACAACAACAACAGCAACAACAACAACAACAACAATAATAACAACAAATAACAAGCAAACAAAACAAAAACTGGACAATAGTTTGAAGTTGTGGGGGATCCATAGTAATTATTGTTGTGCTTGTTGATTGAAGCAAAATTTGATTGCATTTGGTGTGGTGATGATGATTGTGGTGGTGATGATGATGATGATAATAATAATAATAATAATAATAATAACAACAACAACAATAATAATAATAACAATAATAATAATTAGAGCTAACATAGCGCTTTATCTTGTCAAGACAAATCAAAGCGCATCAAGCGTGGAGATGATTGTGGTGGTGGTAGTGGTTGTAGTGGTGGTGGTGGTGGTGGCGGTGTGTGTATGTGTGTAGGTGGTTGTGTGGGTGTTAATGTGTGTGTGTGTAGGTGGTTGTGTGGGTTTTATGTGTATGTAGGTGCTTGTGTGGGTGTTAATGTGTGTGTGTAGGTGGTTGTGTAGGTGTTAATGTGTGTGTGTGGTGGTGTGTGTGTGTGTTCGTGCACTCGTGTGTCTGTGCCTGGCACACAATTTGTACTTTAAGAAAAAGGAGACAGAGAGAGAGAGAGAGAGAGAGAGAGAGAGATAGAGACAGAGACAGAGAGACAAACAGACAGGCAGGGAGTATGCTATGAATGGAGGGGTAGGTTTTGTGTGGAGAGCTGTTGTTTTATTTTTTAGCAACACTGAAAAATAAATTCTTTAATTTTAAAGTAGTCATGTATTACTTACTGTTTCTTGATAATAATTTACTTATCACTTCAAAATTAGTGGCACATGTATTTTGTTCAGATAGTAAATAATGGTATCCTTGTAAATTCACATTTCCTTTTTTTATGAGATTGCAGTGAATGTCATTAGAGACTATGCTGTAGAGTACAGTGGCACCCCAACTGTGGGTGAAGAAGTAAGAAGTGAGAGCACAATGTATCTCATTATATGGCTTCAATTTGTGTGGAGATATATATATATATATATATATATATATATATATATATATATATATATAAATTTATATAATATCTCCCTGCTATCTTGCTCTCTAACCTCCAGTTTTACGTTGCTTTTTTATTAGATATACTATCAAGGGGACAGGGATAGCTAGCTCAGTGGTCGGAGCACTCGCTTTCCCCCAGCCCTCTTTGTTTCCGCTTATTTAACACACACACACACACACACACACACACACAACCCGCAGCAGTTACAGCAACATTATCAACGGTAACAACAATAAAACGCCATCAATGACAACAACATTTTACAACACTCACACAGAAAAACACCGCACACAAAAACATAAACAATCATTTTGAAAAATAATAATAATAAACCCACCCACTCCTCAAACAAAAAAACCAATATAACGGAAACCTAAGTTCACTTAGCTAATTGACAAAACAAGTTACTGATGACACACACAGTTACATCAAGTCATGACCTTGCATAAATTTGCATAATAAGAAGTATGCATTAAATCCTTGAAGGAAATTGCATTGATTTAAACATATGCATAACCATAAGGCAGACATTTTGCATTACCATTGTGTGTTGGAAAAAAATGTTAGTTTTAATATTCCATTCTGTTTATTAATTATTAGAGTGTTACTTTCTCTTTCTCTTATTTGTTGTGCTACTGACCGTTCCAGCGTCTTGGCTTCAAGTACAGTCCCCCAGTTCACCCATCTGTATATAGATACCTACCCTCTTTAGGGTCAGGGAAGGTAAAGCAGTGAGGGAGAGGAGATGGGCGCCGCCGCCCTCAATATACTGGCCCCTGGAGAAAGCTGAAGTCTCTGACGCCTCGCTCCCCTACGACCTTATAGGTTATGGGACTCCTTTACCCTTTACATTAGTTTCCACTCCATCATTTCTCTCTTTCTTCTGCTGTCTGTTATGTGTGATGTTACGTTTGCTTCTTCTATTTCTTTCCCCCATCTCTTTTTCTACAACTTCTTTCTTTCCTGCCTCGCCGTCTTCATTTTCCTCCTGTATTTTCCCTTTTTTTTCCTCCTTTCTTCTTTCTCCTTTCTTCATTCCTCCCTTCCCTCCATCACTTCTTCTTCTCCTTCTTTCTTTCTTTCTTCTTTTTTTTCTTTTCTTCTTCTTCTCATCTCCTTTTTTTCTTCTTCTCTACTCTGTTTCCTTCGTTTTCTTCTCCTTCGTTATTTTCCGTTTTCTTCCTCTGCTTTTCCCTCTTTTCGTTTTTGGGTTTTTTGGCGTGCTCTCTCTCTCTCTCTCCTTCTTCTCTTCCTCCTCTCTCTCTCTCTCTCTCTCATCTCCTCTCTCTCTCTTCTCTCTCTCTCTCCTCTCTCTTCTCTCCTCTCTCTCCTCTCTCTCTCTCCTCTCTCTCTCTCTCTCTCTCTCTCTCTTCTCTCTCTGGCATTGTGTGTTGGGCAGGTGTCTGACTTGAACCCTCCCTTCCCCCCCCTTCTCTCTCTCTCTCACCCTCTCTCTCAGAACACACACATATCATCAAAAATGAAGTAAAAAGAGAGAAAAGAGAAGAAGAGCAGAATGAAAAATTAATACAAACCAAACCAAACCAAAACCCCGTCAACATGTCTTTCTCCTTGTGAACGACAAACAAGTCTACACAATGAAAGGCTCCTCCAAACTAGTAGTCTTCGTCTTGTTCATCCTTTTGGTTCCAGACTCTTTGTTCCAGAGGGGCTAGTTTCTGTGGTGCTGGTGTGAAGAGTTTTCAGTTCTTTATTTATTTATTTATTTTATTTTATTTTATTTATTCTTTTTTTATCGAGGATAATGGAATAAGCACTCATGTGCTTTTTTTTACACCTAGTCCCCGTGTGTATGCAGTTTTGTAAATTTTGTCATCTGTTGTCACCGGCACACAATGGCCTACTCTTCCGAAAAGCGGAGCAGGATTTAACGTGTGCGCAAGATGTTCTGCATGCGTTCGAACACGGGGCCTCGGTTTATAGTCTCATCCGATGAGATGATGATGATGATGTGTGTGTGTGTGTGTGTGTGTGTGAGTGTGTGTGTGTGTGTGTTTGTGTGTGCGTGTGTGTGTGCGTGTGTGTGTGTGTGTGTGATTTAAAAATGATGTCGTTTAAATCCTTTGGTGCGTGTCATTTTAAAGAAATATTT
>CM054137.1:17494090-17501590 GCA_028751875.1 Rapana venosa | reverse complement strand
TCTTTTTTTTTCTTTTTTGCTTAGTGGGCGGCTGGTTGTTTTCCCTCTGTGGGAGATCTTAGCATCATGATGGACCCATACAGCGCTTATACCACAGGTGAGTGCCAGTTTGGCGTTGTTGTGGTGTTTTGTTTGTTTGTTTGTTTTATTTGTGGGGTTTTTTTGGTGTGTGTGTGTGTGTGTGTGTGTGTGTGTGTGTATGTCTGTGTGTTTGTGTGTTTTGTTTTTTGTTTTTTGTGTGCAAAGTCTGATTTTCTGTTATTCTTTTTAAAAAATTGTGTATGGTTGGTTTGTTGGGGGTTATCAATTTTTTTTTTTGTTTTGGTATTGGTTGGTCGTCAGTGTTTGTTATTGTTGTTATGAGTTTTTACACATGCTATTATGGGGATTTATTTTGTTGTTTTCAATGTTTTATTTGGGAGGTTTTCTCCCAGTCTTCTCGTGTGTGTGCGTGTGTGTGTATGTATGTGTGTGTGTGTGCACGCGCGCGCGCGTGCATATGTACGTGGTTGTGTTCTGTATCTGTGTGCGTGCGCACGCATGCACACATGCGTGCCTGTACACGCGAACAAAAAACATTTACTTGCTTTCATACATCCCAACTTGAACTGTCATCTCTATGCAATGTCACTCACGTAGTAAGTTCTGCCATTTACTTTATTCCAGTTCCAGAAAGCAAGTGTACACCTTTTAATTCAACACCTTCCACCCAACTAGTAGGTAGACTTGACCACCAACAGAAAAGCAACCAGCCTCTTGATCGCTTTTATAAAAATCCCCTACCCCTCCCAAAAACAAACAAAGTTCTCCTTAAACTTTTTCTTTTATATACTAGCGGATGCTTTTCAATCTCTCCCCTCCCCACTCCCCCCCCCCCCCCCCCCCAACAAAAAAAAAAAAACCCAAACCCCACCCCCAAAACACACACAACAACAAAAACACATCCCACACACACACACAAACAAACAAAAAACTTCTTAAACTTTTTTTCTTACAGTAGCTGATGCTTGCTCAACCTTCCCCCTAAAAAACAAACTTCTCCTTTAAACATTTTTTCTTTTCCTGGGATGCTTCAATCTCTCCCACCCCCTCCCTCCCCCCCCCCCCCACCCCCACCCCACCCACCCACCCACACACCCCACACACACACACACACACACACACACACACACAACACACACACACGAACACAAATAAACTTCTCCTTAAACAGGTTTGGTTTAAAAACTGGCATTTTGTGGAAGAAAAGAAGAAGAAGAAGAAGAAGAAGAAGAAGAAGAAGAAGAAGAAGAAAAAGAGAAAGAAGCAGAAAAAGAAGCAGAAGAAGAAGCAGCAGCAGCAGCAGCAGCAGCAGCAGAAGAAGAAGAAGAGGAAGAAGAAGAAGAAGAAAAAAAAAAAAAAAAAAAAAAAAAAGAAGAAGCAGAAGAAGAAGAAAGAAGAAAATCGTGTCGTAACTTGCAACCTGTACTTATTTCATCCCCTGGCAATTTTTCCCCCTTTTTTTCTTCTTTTCGTTCTCTCTTTTTTTTTTCTCTCCTTTTTTGTTTTTGTTTTTTTGGTATTTAACCTAGCATTAAACGGTTGGGGTGGCAGCTGAGACCTGCAGGATTTTAGCCACTCTCCTGTGTTTTAACTGTCCACACGCATTCCTTCTGTCCCTCTGTCCAAGCCCTGGGGTGTGTGTGTACCTGTGGTGTTCGGTTTCAGAAAGTGGGTTTCAAGTTGCAGGACAGACAGAGAGAAGGGTGAGGGGGGTGAGGAGGGTAAGGAGGGTGAGGGGGTAGGGTGGAGGGGGGGGGGTGTGAGGGTAGGGTATGGGTGTGTGTGTGTGTGAGGGGGGGGAGGGGGTAAGGGGGGGGGGGGGGGGGGGGTCAAGTATTGATTGTGTACATCTTGTATAATAGTCAGGAAGTTATTGTGTGATGAGTTGAGGTTTGGTTTTTTTATTTTATATATATTCTGTTTAATATACTTCGATAGGTGGTATTTTGGTTGGTGGTATTTGTGGTGTGGGAGAGAGAGAAATGTTAGGAGACTTGTTGTGTATTATTGTATGTATATTCAAGTCAATTTAAATCAATTCAATTCCTTTTTATTGTCCTCTTTTTAAAGGATATTTGCTTTGCAGTGATTAAAACGCATCTAAGAAAGTAATACAATACAGACATATTATTATAGAAATGAATGCATAATTATATTAAAAGGTAACATTTGTTAAACACACACACACACCTATGTATGTATGTAGTGAGTGTTGATTGATGATAAGGATTGTTTTTGTTTGGGGGGGGGTTATTTATTGGGGGGGGGGGGGGGGGGGAGAGAGCAGTGTGTGTAGTCTGAGTGTGTGCGTGTGTGTGTGTGTGTGTGTGTGTGTGTGTGTGTGTGTGTGTGTGTGAGAGAGAGAGAGAAGGGGGGAGGGAGAAACTTTTTTTTAAGACAGATCCATACAAATGAACTTCCTGTAAAACATATTATGTGCATTAAGTCACATAATTCCAGTGTGGGTGTGTGGGGAGGGGAGGGAAGGGGGCGCGTGCGCGTGCGCGGGTGTGTGTGTGTGTGATATGTTTCCTTTTCCTCTTCCTCTTCACTCATGACAAGTGATTATCAGGAATAATTCATGGCATATGTGTCTAAAAATCATGCTCATTATTGACCAACAGCTAATTATATAACATGATTGATAATGATATGTTTATGATGATGCACGTAAGCCCCCAAAAGCAGTGTCAGAGTACAATTAATATTTGATAGGGGACAATGAAAAACTATTTAGTAAAGAGATGGCATTGATAACGTGTGACTAATGCAGACATATATGCATAAGGTTAACTGATAAATCGCAGCTACTGCGGGCATGAATATAATATATAATATATATATATATATTATATATAGAGAGAGAGAGAGAGAGAGAGAGAGAGAGAGAGAGAGAGATAGAGAGAGAGAGAGAGAGAGAGAGAGAGAGAGGCATACGCTAACTGATGATATCCAACTATTTTCAGACATATACGTCCATAAGGTTACTGACAATATGTAGCTACTGCAGACACATACCCACAAGTTTATTGATAATAATAATAATAATAATAATAATAATAATAATAATAATAATATGCAACTGTAGTAGACACATTCTGCAAAAGGTATATAATTATGCAACCAGTGAGGGCATATTTTATTATACATATAAGGCTACTGTTAATAATATACACTAACTGCAGACACACATCCAACAAGTGTATTAATCGGTGATAATAATTATGCAGCTGCAGTAGAGCCATTTCTGCATAAAGGGGATTGTTACTATGCACCTACTTAGGACACACATGCTTAAGGTGATTGACAAGGATTATGCAATACTGTAGACGTCCTTTGACAGATCTTGTTGGGGTTTTTTTTAAATGCCATCAGGGTGTTTAACCCCCCTCCTCCCCAATTCCTTTGCCGGAATTGGTCGGGGCATTATTATACGCGTAGGGTTCTAAAATGTAACTACTATCAGTAGGTATCACTCACTCACTCACTCACTCACTCAGTCCCATGTCCCAAAGGACGTAGTGGGGGACATGAGAGAAGACGCAACAGAGATCTTTTTTCATGCTTCACGATCCTGTGTGGCTAGTAGAAGGTGTTGCAGGGGTTGGGCGGTGGTATAAGGTCCTCATAATATGCAACTATTGCAGGGCTAAGGTGTGATTCCCCTGTGGGGCCTGTCCCTATGAATAGCGTCCCCACTTTGTGGGAATTATATGCTAGCAGTTCCCTCTTTTCTTATCCCTATCTTTTTTCCTTTTTCTTCCTGTCAACCTTCTCGTGTAATTTTCTGCCTTCTTGGTTCATATTCTCCTGCGGGTTTTTTCCCCAGAAAAAAACCTTAAAAGATAACAATTCTTTCCCATGCCGAAGTGCGGATGCGCTAGGCCTGCTTGTCAGGCGCTGAACGGCAGCGCAACGCATTTTCGCTCATATGACAAGACAACTGTCTGGAGCGTTCCACGACGAAGAAGAAGAAGAAGGTAACGATGACATGCAGCTATGGCAGGTGTTACATGCGCAAGGTTACTGGTAATATGTAACTTATTTACCTCAGACACAGATGCATAAGTTACTGATGATATAAAAAACAACAGAGGACGTTTATGGATCCCATAATACAGTAACATGTGGTAGAGAGGTCTTGACAGACAAGGAATATCATCTGTGAGAAGAACGTTAAATTCAGTCCTTCTTGCATTTATTATTCATGTTGTTGCTTCCTTCATTTATTTATTCATTTATCTAATCATTGACTTAAGTCACTGATTTTTGTTTTAAAATGTATTTATTTTCACAGTGGGTTTGTTTATTTTCATTTTCAGTTTTCCAATAGCTGAGAGAAGTAGGGTTTAGTTGCCAGCATCTTTTAAATGAGTTACCCTTCCCGTCTCTTTGAAAGAGAAATAAACTGATTGGACATTTATTTTCAGCTCTCTCCTGTTCGTATTTTGGTTATAATAATAATAATGTATGGAATTTATATAGCGCTGAATCTTGTAAGCAACAAATCAAAGCCGGGACTTCTGCAGAGTGCTCAACCAGGAGCCGAAACTCGAGTCAGGTCAGGCCAAAGGTATGGTCCTTACTCAATTATACTCCAAATGCTGCATTCAAAGTTTTATAATTATTGTAGGTTGGGTTGGTTTGTTTTTTGTATTTGTTCTTTCGAATCTTGGACAAAAATCATTTTTATGATGGGAATAAAGTTGTAACTAGTTACCTGCGCTTGTTTTCCCTATCTATATTTTGTCAATCATATATAATATATATATATATATATAATATATATATACATATATATATATAATATATATATATATATATATATATATATACATATATAATAATATATATATATATATATTCCATACATTATTATATAGAGAGATATATATAGTATATGAGTAAAGGACGGCTATTTTATAACAGCCCTTATAAAACTTTCTTGACATTTTGGGATGACTTCATATCAAGTTTTTGATTCTAGACAAACATAGGTATCCTCAACACCTATATTACTATTTCTACATTCATTTCAAAGCAAAACCAGTCCTTCCTTGATACTCTCAATTATGTAATTAATAAGGGCGAAGATTACCTGAAGTTGTTGGGGGTGGGGGGGTATTTTTTTTTAAAGGGATATTGGGAACAAATCAGCCGTTTTCATAAAACGAATATTTACGGAGAAAAAAATTAACCACTTTTTTTTTAAATTGACAAATAAGCAGAAAGTAGTGGACTTAATGATTATTGTGTAGTCATTCTCAACTGCCAAAGAATTTGAGAAATCTCATTTTTTGTTTCATCTTATCAATTTTGTTATCTTGAGTATTTCCTTTTCTGTTTATATATATATATATATATATATATATATATATATATATATATATATATATATATTATGATTTTTAAAATACACGTAAATTGCTATTTAAAAAAACAGCTTGAAGTTGATTTTCAGCCTCCAGAGGGATGAAGAAGCCCAAGTGACAAGCAACTCATTTCGAAATGGTGTGTCACATAACCTGGAAAGTCTGCGACAAAAATTTCTCCTCTTTCAAACTATTATTAATTGCTTTTACATTACTCGTTTCTGTGGCTTTTTCCAAGCTCATTTTCTGTTTCCATTTGTGCCTCTGCACATGAATAATAGTAAATGTCGATTAGAAAAGTATATATTATATTATTATTATTAAGTATATATTAAATATATGTGTTTGAATCGTTTAAGATGTGTTCAGTGTCTGCCTTTTTGCAGTTTATAGTTGTTATTTTTATCGTTAATATCATTATTAACACAGTCTTTGCTTTTCAACGAGTGGTGGCAGTGGTGTGGGGATATGGTCATTCAATATTGTGTCTATCTATATATGTAAGAGTGTTATATTTGTTTTATGGTTAAGTCCATGTGTGTGTGTTTCGTTATTATTTGTTTGGAAAAGAAGAGGGCATTTTTCTTTTTTCTGGTTGGTGTGTGTAGTTTGTTAATTGTACATTGGCAGGAAATGAATAAATGGCATGAAACTTTCTTTTCTCACTTTAAAAAAAGAAAATGTTAATTTGTGTATGCTTATAACATTTTTAAAATCTCTTAACTCAGTGTCTATTTTCTTTGACTAACTCACGTATCCAAACATCATTGTTCTTTTTCACGGGTAGATTATTAATTATTCTGACTTGGGTTGTGGCGTGGCTTGACATGACATAGGACATATGACATATCTATGCGATATCTGTCACCAAAATCAATGGTGAACTTTAACATTACAATATTCTTCCATCTATACGTTTTAATTTTTTTTTAATAATCTTTACATACATTTATTTCAGATTAGATTTGACTGTAAAATTGTAACCTGTCTGTTATCCCGACACTTTTTGTACACTAGTTACCTCCTTTCTGTCTTGTTTGGCAAAACTTGAAAAATAAAACAGTAAAAAAAGAAATTCTTGATACAAAATGTTTGAGCGATTTTTGTTATTAAGGTTTCTTTCTCTTTTTTTTCTTTTTTTTTCCGCGGAGGGGGGGGGGGGGGGGGGGGGGGGGGGGGGGGGGGGGGGGAGAGGGAGGGGGGGTGTATTTGTTTTATTTGTGTGTGGTTGTCTTTGTTATTTTTTTTTTTTAGGGGTGGGGGGGGGATGTTTTGTTAGGTTTTCTTTCTTTTGGTTTATTTGTTTGTTTAGGGGGGGGGGGGGGGGGGGGTATGGTTATTTTTTTCTTTTGTGTGTTGGTTTTTCTAGTTTAAACGTTTATTTATTATGTAAATTAAACAAATTAAACAGCTGTATTGTTGTTTATCTGTGCTAAGTTCATGTTTCCTTTTATTTTTTCGTTTTCATATTTTTTTTTGTTCACTCATTTTCTTCTTTTGCCTTCCGTTTAGATAGGGTTACCGCTCTCTCTCTCTCTCTCTCTCTCCTCTCTCTCTCTCTCTCTCTCTCTCTCTCTCTCTCTGTGTGTATGTGTGTGTGTTGTGTTTCTTATATTTCAAAACACTTGGTCTCTGTTAAAAGCTTTTCTTTTGTTGCATACTTTGTTGTTATCGGTTTTGGTGTTTTTTTAATTTTTTAAATTGTTTAGCTATTTCTGTTTGTTCTTTTTTATATATATATTTTTTTCCATTAATTGTTTTTGTCTTCTTACGTCCTGTTTTCGTCTGTTAGCGTTTCATGCTAATCTTGTCTGTTCTTCTTCAATTTATTTTTGTTAGTGGGGAGGGGGGGGGGGGGGGGGGGGAGTGGGATGAAGGGTTTATTCTCTTTTGATGGGTTTTTTTTTTTTGTTTTGTGTTCTTTGCGTCTGTCAATGTTGTTGTATTTTGGGGAGAGCCTCCTCGTTTTGTTTGTGTGCTAGTTTGTAGTCGTGTCCCTTTGCCCAGCTTCAAAGCCTGTTCAGTGGTTTTGTCTTCAAGATTGGCTTTTGCGTTTCGCGTTGTCTTTCCTTGTTATGTGTGTGTC
>CM054137.1:17484090-17491590 GCA_028751875.1 Rapana venosa | reverse complement strand
TATTAACCGATTTGCGCAATAATTGTTAACAGGCCGCGTACAGACACAGAGAGAGAGAGAGAGAGAGAGAGAGAGAGAGGAGAGAGAGAGAGAGAGAGAGAGAGAGAGAGAGAGAGAGACAGACAGACAGACAGACAGAGAGAGACACACAGACACTGATAATACGGTTCTTTTTTCAGTGTGGCTATATTTCGTCTGTTGTGTTTAACAGTTTGGTTTCGATTTGCTTTGTGTGTTTTCGATCAAGCCCATGTTTGTTTCCAAAACAAAAGAAATAAAGAAAAAGAACAGTAATACCGTTTGTTAGCTGGTTGGTTGTATGCTTTTTTTGCTTTTTTTTTAGTATGAATTTTGTTCGCTTGTTTTTATCAGACAGTCAGAATAAAGCAGTTGGGCAATTATCTTGCGGAGAAATAACTAACCGTTATCAGCTATGGCGAAAAAATGATACTTGTGTTGAAAAAGTCTGTTTTGCCTGAACCAAAAAATTTTAACAAAATACATAAAAACAAAAATATACCAAAAACAAAACAGAAACCTAGCAACATTTCGCAAAAAGGTAAAAAGGGTGAACAACTTAGCAGAAAAGAAATCAACAAGTAAAAATAAAATATCGTATTTTTTAACCCCCCCGAAAAAATGTTTTCGGACTTAACAGTTTCTTCTAATCGCTTATTTCTCCTTTTAAAAAAAATCATTTTTGAGTTTGTACTTATTATACTTCTGATTTAAAAAAAAAAAAAAGTACTAGTAATTTAAGGAAAGGAAAGCTAACAAACAAGCAGACTAACAGAGATATTCGTAAGATTCACTTATTTAAAAAAAAGATACCTTTAAATGAAAGAAAAAGAAACAAGGCTCGTATATTTTTCAACAGCTGTCTCTGACTCATCCACCTAGAAAATGCTTCTTCAAGATTTAAAAAGTAAATGCATTGATGAATAAATAAAAAAAAAAAGGTAAGAAACAAAATAAAGAAATGAAAAAGATAAGAAAAGAAGTGAATACAAATTTACTACAACACAGCGAATCATAACGCAACTTTCCCTATAAAGGGTTTTGTGTCAAGAAATCAATTAGAAATAAAGGGGAAAAAAACAACATCAACAAACCAACAAACAAGCGAACAAAAACAGACAAACATAAAGGTTATACGTAACTACAGTTCAGTTGTTGTTGGGTTTTTTTTAAATTATAAGTTACCAAAAGTAACTAACCAAGTATTTTGAACAATTCTGACTATAAAGAGGATGATGATGACAATACAGACAATAATAACAGCCACAACACATGACAATGACAACCAAGTATAAGCCTTGACTAGTTTATCAGGCAGCCGTATTTCAAAAATAACTAGAAATAGATCTTAACCTTGAAGGTTCTATTTCTCTCTCTCTCTCTCTCTCTCTCATCTCTCTCTCTCTTCTCTCTCTCTCTCTCTCTCTCTCTCTCTCTCTCTTTTCTCTCTCTCAAAATTAATCTAGTTCTTTGGGTAAGCTTTCTGAAGTTTCTTTGTGATGATCTAATGGCACCACTGGCCTAGTCCACTTTGCCGACAGCCCAAACAGCTTGAAGGAACTCTCGGATTAACACTAATTGAATCCCAAACCAGACAGAAGGTTCCACCCCACAACTGCACACATCAGCGCAATCTTTAGGGTCTGGCTGGTTGGCTGGTTGGCTGCTGCTGATGACAAACATCCAGTTACCCAGTCCAGTGCTGACTGAAATCCACACCCTTATGCAATTTATGTCACCGTCCTACCCCACACCACCCCTACCCCATCTCTTCTTTCTTCTCCCCCCCCCCCCCCCCCCATCCTCTCAAACTACTACCACCCCCATCATCATCATCACCACCATCACTGCTGCCACCACCACCATCCTCATTACGTCACACTGTTCTCTCCCTTTTCCTGCCTAAATTACTCTCTCTCTCTCTCTCTCTCTCTCTCTCTCTCTCTCTCTCTCTCTCCTCTCTCCTCTCTCTCTTTCTCTCTCTCCTCCTCTCTCTCTCTCTCTCTCTCTCTCTCTCTCTCTCTCTCTCTCCTCTCTCTCTCTCTCTCTCTCTCTCCTCTCTCCCATCCTCTCTCTCCATCCACCATTCTCTCTCACTCTCCCATCCTCTCTCCCCCCTCTCCCCCCCCCCTCTCTCTCTCTCTCCCCTCTCTCTCTCTCTCTCTCTCTCTCTCTCTCTCTCCCTCCTCCTACCCCCCCTCCCCCCTCTCTCTCTCTCTCTCTCTCGTTTCCTAGGCAACAGAGAGGAAATTAGCACTGCGGGCGTAATCGAAATGGACATCGTCGGGCGTCTTGTAATTGACACGGCTCGTGCGACTGGGCTTTAATTGATTGCTGTCCAGTGTGTCACCTGTCACTCTTGCGTCACTTTCAGCTCTCGGGCGCATGCGTGCATGCATTTTGCACTGCGGCGCTGTCCCCTCTCTCTCTATCTCTCTCTCTCTCTCTCTCTCTCTGTCTCTCTCTGTCTCTGTCTCTCTCTCTCTCTCTCTGTCTCTCTCTCTCTCTCTGTCTCTCTCCTCTCTCTCTCTCTCTCCTCTCTCTCTTCTCTCTCTCTCTCTCTGTCTGTATTCTATGCTAGGAGCTAGCTGAGCTGCGTTTTGAGGCTACAATGAGAGATCTGGCATCAGTTTTTTTTTTGCTTTTTTAAGGTGGTAGGTGGTAGTGGGGGTGGTGGTGGTGGGGGTGGTAGGGGGGTGTGTGTGATGGTGGGGGAGAGTTTTCTGTTTAAAGTGTTTAAGTTGTATGTATATAGATCTGTAAATAATAGAGTGTCCTTTCCGTGTCATTATTGTTGTTGTTTTTGTTGTTATTGTTGTTGTTGTTTTAGGATTGAGGAAGAACAGGAGGTAAAACAGAAATTATCTCTTTAATATCAAAATGGCAAGATTTTTGGTATTGGTGAAATCGACCTTAAGATTTTAACGAGGGGGATGGGGAGGGAGAGAGAGAGAGAGAGAGAGAGAGGAGAGAGAGAGAGAGAGAGAGAGAAGGGGAGAGAGAGAGAGAGAGAGAGATATGCTGAATTGAAGAGTCCCTTTATCGAACTTTATTTTTTAAATCTTATTTTTGATTTATATGGACCATTTCAACGAAGCGTATGGAATTCCTTTTACATACTCTGATCTACAAGGATTAGGTGTGTGCGCGCGTGCATGCGTGCGTGTGTACGTGTGTGTGTGTGCTATGGTATACAAGGATAAGAGGGTGCGTGTGTGTATGTGTGTGTGTGTGTGTGTGTGTTCCTTCTTGTTATGCCTTTGATATGTCCAGGAAAGGTTGAATTCTGGGCGGCTGTTCTGGTGGGGAGGTGTTTTGTTGCGGTTATTCTTTTGTTTTCTATATCAATAATTATTGTCTCCCACTTTTTTTCTATTTAGTTCAGACTTACTTTCTGTTGTTATCCTTTATCCGTTATTTTCCCTGTGAGAGTGCAGAGGGGTAGGTAGTTCAGTAGGTCTGAACAGTTTGCGCCAAAAAAATGTCCATCTCTTTCTTTTTTCTTTCTGTTTGTGTTCCTGTGGTCTGTGTCCAGTTATATTTTCTGCATGTCCAGATCGTAGCATTTCTGTTTTCAAACGAACATGGGGCTCATTTTCCCCGTACATGGTTGTTTGTTTTTTACTGGCACTCAAATAATTGTGCTGTTGTGTAATGACAAAAAAGGCACTGCGTTTTTGTTGGTTTTTTTGTTGTTGTGTATTTTCGTTCTTTGCCTAGAACTCCCAGGTTCACGAATGGTGAGATTCTGTGTATGCGACTGTTTTTATTCACTAGTAAATTAAGGTAGCTTCTGTAGGGTCAGAGAAGGTCAAGCAGCCAGAGAGAGGAGACGGGCGCCGCCCTCAATATGCTGGGCCCTGGAGAAGCTGAGGTCTCTGATGCCTCGCTATCCAAAACCACATAGGTTATGGGAACACCTTTTCCTAAGATAGTCGCATTCCAATTTCGGGGATGTCTCTGGTATTGAATACATTGTGACAGCCATGAAATTTTGTGGTATTGTTTACTTTGTCTTGATGGGACTTTTTCGACATTCATTTTTTTGTTATTTGATAACAATGCTTGAAATCTGTTAATTTGGATTGGAATGCTTGAAATCTTTTTTTTCTAACTTGAAGCGGACACATTAAATGAAAGGTTTAATATTTTCAATACACGCCAGGTGTTATGTTTACCTTAAAGAAGAAAAGGATTGTGCTGAGTGCTTTATTGCAAGTTGACGAAGTAAGGGATGATTAAAGAAAAAACAAACAAACAACATTGGTATATCGGACGTATTTCAGTCACTAAATTTGGTGGATTTGAAACGGCAACAGCCAGCTCCCCAAAAAGCCCTTGCTTCAGACAAAATGTCATTTGTTTAGAACCAGGCCGAAGACGGATGCGCTGGGCCTGACTTGTCAGGCGCTTAACGGCAGCGGAACACAACGCTCACTCCAGTGACAGACAACAATGAGTTGCTGTCTGAGCGTTCGACGAAGAAGAAATACAACGTAGCTATATAGCGCCAATGCATGAAATCATATTAAGGACAACTAGCAGAGGCTTATATTCATGATATTATGTATGATGCGAGCTGACATATCAGTAACATTAATAAAGATAATTGAAAAAATATTTCTTGGTGGAGTTTAATTTGAATCCATCAGTTTCGGTGTGTGTGTATGTGTGTGTGTCTGTGTCTGTGTTGTGTATGTGTATCTGTCTCTGTGTGTATGTGTGTGTTGTGTGTTATTAGATTAATCGCACTCAACTTAACTGATTTTAATCATTCTGTACATTATTTATACAGAAGTGAAAACAAAAGATAAATGGAAAGAAAAAGAAACAAAAGAAAAACAAGTTTATAAGCAAATAAGCAGACAATCTACCGAGCACTGGATGGCAATCACTCCTACAGTCACTGGAAGCAAGTCGTTGATCCAGCACTCACTAATTTGATCATCAGTCAATGAGTCAGTCAGTGAGTCAGTCAGTGAGTAAGTTGCATGCATACTTTCAGCGGCACAAGATGAGAGCTCAGGTGAGGTGAGGAGATGAGGGTTGAGGGGAAGAGAAAGGGGGAGGAAAAAACTGCCCAACCACCCACCCACCCCTTACTCCCTCCTACAAGTAAAATAAATGCAAAATAAATGAAAATCAAACCAAAAACCAAAACCAAAGCAAAACCAAATCTCTCTCTCTCTCTCTCTCTCTCTCTCTCTCTCTCTCTCTCTCTCTCTCTCTCTCTCACACCACCACCACACACACACACACACACACACACACACACACACACACACACACACACACCAAAAAAAATCACACAAACCCCTCAACCCATGCAAATCTTTAATGTTTTTCTTGTCTTTATTTCTTTTTCTTTCTTCTTTTCTTTTATTGTTTGGTAAAGCAGCACACCTGATCATTATTATAACTGACCATAAAACTAGATGACCTACATTACGAGTCGTTATTACAGGTAGACGAGAAATCGTTAATTCTTACTCATTACCAAAAAGACTCCGACTGGGAAAAAAACGACAAACAAAAAAACCTACACACATACACACCCGCACCAGACACACAAACCAAAAGGTAAGACGCTAAAAAATCCAAACCTACTACTACCCCACTTCTCAAGTCTATGTGGCTAATTCTCTGAAGTCATTAAGCCGTGTGTGTGTGTGTGTGTGTGTGTGTGTGTGTGTGTGTGTGTGTAGAGAGAGAGAGAGAGAGAGAGAGAGAGAGATAGATAGCGGTGTGTGTGTGTGTGTACACGTGTATGTGTGTGTGTATACATACATATATAGATAGATATAGATAGATAGACAGATATATCTATATGTACACACACTTGCGCGTGTGTGTGCCTCTGTGTGTGCGTGTGCGTGTGTGTATGTGTGTGTGCGCACGCGCGCGCGTGTGCGTGTGTGTGTGTCTATACGTGTTAATGGGACCCCAGTGGTTTCCCCCCCCCCTCCACACACCCCCCCCCCCCCACCCCCTCCGACAAATTAACAACACTGATTGATGGTTATCCTGTTAGTTGGTTAATTCATTAACGGGCTGGTTTTGAACCCCAGACCTGTGGCGACGGTGAATAGGTTGTGTAAAGGTGGCGTTTAGAGGCTTCTTGGAATAACCCCCCCCCCCTTCCCCCCACCCCCAACTCACCCCCACCACCACCACGAAAAAAAACCCAAACAAACCAACAACAACAAAAACCAGGAGAAGTCAAAAAGAAAAGAAAAAATCTTCGGGACACACTTAGCGCTTTATGCAATCACTTGGTGAGTATTTATTTTGGGATTTGCTGATAAATCTGATAATGCCTAGATTATATATTAAGCGTAGATTATATATTAAGCGTAGATTATATATTAAGCAGGCGCAAACTTAGCTTGGTTTGGGCTGCAGGTAGTAAGGTGTTATATCCACTCACGCACGCATGCATGCATGCATTCATACACGCTACCTGCACGCACGCGCATACACACACACACACATTTTCGTGCTCTGATGCGCACCCAATCCTGTACGTACGCACGCGCATGCATGCATACATAATATTGATTCGTGCACACAATGTCCTGGTGAGAGAGAGAGAGACAGAGACAGACAGACAGACAGACAGACAGACAGACTTATTAATCTTTGAACACTGGCTTGCCCTCAACTTCGGCATAACATTAAACTCTGCCCCCACCCTCACTCCTCCACCATGCCCCCCCCGCCCCCCCCCCCCCCCACCCCCACTTCAACTCACACACCACCACTAGCGCACGCAGCACGCCCACGAGTGCACACACACACACACACCACCACACACAACACACACAACACAACACACACTACACCTCTGCCTTCTTCTTTTTCCACATATTCTTCTCTTCCTTTTATTTCATTTTTTCCTACGAATTGTTTTCAAAAACCATTCCTTCTCTCAAGTGAACGAAGCACAGAAAAAGAAGGAGATGAAGAAGAAAGAAAAAATACCGTAACCCTATATTATTATTAAAGACTTCTATTTCCTTTCCTGGTGTGATAAATATCTCCAGGCATTATTTTGCAATTAGCTCGCAGTCGCCATAACCTACTGTATTTATCAGATTTAACCCGTTACCCACGCAACTGCCCGTTTCTTTCTGAACAAAACTTCGCGCTTATTTTTCCCCCTACAAACCCTCTGAAATTGACATACTCGTTGTAACCCGTCACTTGAAACTGACACCCAAATGGTGGGCCTGTGCCGTCTATGTCTTAAAGCAAGGATTAAAGTCCGTCAGTTTCCCCCAGCTGTCAGGGAAATCCCGTTGTTTAGCCAATAAATATATAATATATATATATATATTATATAAATAAATATATATAATTATATATAAATATTATTTAGATATTATATAATATATTATATATATATATATATATATGAGGGGTTGGGTAGGGGGGGGGGGGGGAGGAGAGGAGACTGGACTGTGTGATTTGGGGGGGGGGGGG
>CM054137.1:17476590-17479090 GCA_028751875.1 Rapana venosa | reverse complement strand
GCCGGTGGAAACAGATGACAAAATTTACAAAACCGCATACACACAGGGGACTGGATGTTTAAAAAAAAAAAGCACATGATTGCTTATTCCATTATCCTCGATATAAAAGAATAAATAATTTTTTTTTAAATAAAAAATAATATACACATTATACATGCATGCACAAGGATGTGGATATATTATTAAATGTATGCATGTATGTATGTACGTATGTACGTATATATGTATACATACAAGCATGAGGATACACACACACACATACACACACGCACGCACACATACACAAAGCTGGAACCGCGTAAAAGCAGTATTAGTACGCTTTCCCTACAAATACAGAGCACCGCGACAGCTAATATTAACTACTCCAACACAAGATTATAACATCAAATTTGACACGTACGTTATGCCCCTGTTTTCTAGCATACGCCATGCACCTAAGCAAAAAAAACAACAAATCATGCCCTTTAAGATAATTCTTTACAGGTAGGCCTAGCAGCCAGCCCCTCTTTGTGTGTGTGTGTGTGCGTGTGTGTGTGTGTGTGTGTGTGTGTGTGTGTGTGTGTGTGTGTGTGTGTGTGTGTGTGTGTGTGTGTGTTGTGTGTGTGAGTGTGTGAGTGTATGTGTGTATGTGTGTGTGTGTTTGTAATTGTGTGTTTAACCCATCATTCACACATCCTGTCCTTTGTATGAAACTAGAAACCGAAGCCCCGTGTGCGAACGCACACACAAAACATCTTGCACACACCTTAAAACCCTGGATCGGTGGTCTAGAGGTAACGCGCCTGTCTAGAAAGCGAAAAGTCCGGGTAGGAAGTGTGCGGTGGTTCCAATCCCGTTTGGACCCGAAACTTTTCCACCCATCCATTCATTAGACCATGAGTGGTGGTCTGGGCGCTAGTCTTTCGGATGAGACGATAAACCGAGGTCCCGTGTGTTACACAAAATTTTTCAGCGCACGTACGTAATAGAACCCACGGCAACAAGAGAGTTGTCCCTGGAAAAATTCTTAGAAAAAAGCCACTCTGATAGGGAAACAAATACAGTTGCAGACCAAAAAAGAAAAAGGTGGCGCTGCTCTTGTGGCGACGTGCTCTCCCCCGCGGAGAGCAGCCCGAATTTCACGCAGAGAAATCTCGTGACTTAAAGTGGTGTAAATGAATAAATAAATATTCTGTAGAGTAGTAGGCCATTCGTACGACCAAGAACTGATGACAAAAAGTAAGGGGAAAAAACCGCGCGTACACACAAGAGCCGTGTTTACACGTCATCCTCACAGCCGGAATGCAGCTACCTTCATGGTGGGCTAAAACGGTCGCATACACACACAAAAAATCTCACTATTTGGTGAACCTCGGAGCTCTAGCAAAAACAAAAACAAAAAACCAACAACAACCCAACATTCACATAATTATCCACTCTTTCACACATAGTAAGAGGACAGCCATCACACATTCGAAATCCAACAAGATCGATCTCGCTTTTCATCAACCAGCCACACAACCCACTCGCCCATCAAATTTGTTAACAAGTATACCTTTATAAAGATCTCACGCGCGCGCACACACACACACACACACACACACACACACACACACACACACACACACAAACCCAGCCACAAACCCATCCATCCATACAGCCATGTTAAGAATAATGATCATACTAATACAATACAAAGCCGACATCATCTCTCTCTCTATTACAGGCGGGGCAGCAAAGTAGGATTATAATTATTATGATGATGCTTTATGTACATATATGTATGTATGTATGCATGCATATAATTATGTATGCATGAATGTATGTATGTATGTATGCATGTATGTATGTATGTATGTATGTATGTATGTATGCATGTATGCATGCATAAATATATGTATGTATGTATGTATGTATGTATGTATGTATGTATGTATGTATGTATGTATGTATGATGCATGCATGCATGTATGTATGTATGCATGTATGTATGTATCTATGTATGTATAATTCTCAACCCTGTAATAGTAAACTCCCCAACAATACAAGCTGCGAACTCTCTCGTAAACAAGCAACCGTTGTTGGCAGATTTTCGCCAATTATATAGCCCTAGACCCCCCCCCCCCCCCCCCCCTCATCCCCCCCCCCCCACCAACCCCCCCACTCCACCACCCCCCCCCCCCCCCCCACCCACACCCACCCCACACTCTCCCCCTGCTCGATGCTAGCCTACCGGAGCTCCAAAGGGCCACCACAATCGTTGGCAATACTGTAAGAGTAATTGCCCATATGCTGTCGGCATCTCCCCTTGATTTATAGACAGGTCTGCAAGCAGTTCTTGTGTTCTCAACTCATTAAACTGTCGTTGGGGGTCTTGATTTAAAGGAATATTGTTAGTGGCGGTTTCGGAGTCGAGAATCTCTTCTGCCAAATGAAGGGGTGTGGTGTGGTGTGGTGTGGTGTGGTGTGGTGAGGTGGGGTGTGGATGTGGGTGGGTGGGGTGGTGGGTGTGGAGGGTTGA
>CM054137.1:17459090-17471590 GCA_028751875.1 Rapana venosa | reverse complement strand
TTTCTCTCTTCCGCCCCATTTCCATTCTGAACCTCTTCAACTCATCCAATATTCTCTTCTTCTTCTTCTTTTTCTTCTTCTTCTTCTTCTTCTTCTTCTCTCTTCTTCTTTCTTCTTCTCTCGTTCGCTTTTTACACCGTCAGAAGTGTTGTTGTTTGTTTTTTTAAATAGTGGCATATCTTCTGATTAGAACCTCTCTTTTAGACCATTTTCCTAAATTAAGAAAAAAAAAAAAAAAACACAACAGAATCAGCCACACCCCACACCCCACACCCAACCCTTCCCCACCTCACACCCAACCCACACCCCACACCCCACCACCCCACCAACCCCACCCTCACCCACCTCACCCCCTCCGATGGGTAAACGTTTTTGCCGGAACAAACAGGGAGCAGCCTCACTGGCATCAAACGCATATTGACCAAAGGGTTTACGCGCAAACGAAAGAAGCAAGGCACTAGGAGGGTCGAATTTCATTTTCCATACTTAGCCCAAAAAGCAAAGTCGGCGACGAGGTTTTACGCAAACAGGCCAGGAAAAAAAAAAGTGGTGGTAGTAGTAGTAGAAGAAGTAGTAGTAGTAGTAGTAGACTCTTTCTCTCTCTGTATATAATGATATATACCCGGCCGTACCGTGCGAGTTCCTTGAGGCGTTTTTTGTTTTCATTTTGTCTGTCTGTCTATCTGTCTGGGATGGTGTCTGTGCTTTTATTATTATTTTTTGGTCTGTACCGTGATTTTGCTGTGTTTGTGTCTGTGTCTCTGTTTGTCTCTGTGTCTGTGTATGTCTCTGAGGTCTGTGGGTTTGTGTGTGTGTGTGTGTGTGTCTGTCTGTCTGTCTCTCTCATTGTCTCTGTGTCCTTCGGATGAGACTATAAACCGAGGTGTCGTGTGCGAACGCACGCAGAACATCTTGCGCACACGTTAAATCCTGTGCCGTTGGGAACGGATGACAAAATTTACAAAACGACATCCACACGGGGACTAGATATAAAAAAAAAGCACATGAGTGCTTCCATTGTCCAGTTAGAATAACTAACTCTGTCTCTCTCTGTCTCTGTCACTCTGTCTCTCTGTCCCTGTCTCTCTCTGTCTGTGTCTGTGCCTATTTGCATGTGTGCGTGCATGTGTGTCTCTTCCTAAGTGTGTGTGCATGTGTGTGTGTGTGTGTTTCTCTCTGTACGAATACGTGTCAGTCTCCCTGTTTCTCTCTCTGTCTCTGTCTCTCTCTCTCTGTCTCTCTCTCTCTCTCTCTCTCTCTCTCTCTCTCTCTCTCCTCTCCTCTCTCTCTCTCTCTCTATCTATCTATCTATCTATCTATCTGAATCTCTCGTTCTGTCTCTGTCTCTCTGTCTCACCTCTCTGTCTCTCTCTCTGAATCTGTCTCTCTCTCTCTGAATATATCTTTCTCTGATCTCTCTCTCTCTCTCTCTCTCTCTCTCTCTCTCTCTCTCTCTCTCTCTCTCTCTCTCTCGCTCTCTCTCTGAATCTCTCTCTCGCTCTCTCTCTCTCTCTCTCTCTCTCTCTCTCTCTCTCTCTCTCTCTCGGAATCTCTCTCTCTCTCGGAATCTCTCTCTCTCTCTCGGAATCTCTCTCTCTCTCCGAATTTCTCTCTCTCTCTCGGAATCTCTCTCTCTCCCACCCTTTCTCTCTCTCTCTCTCGGAATCTCTCTCTCCCTCCCTCTCTCTATCTCTCTCTCTCTCTCTCTCTCCTCTCTCTCTCTCCTCGCCCCCCCCCCCCCCCCTCTCTCTCTCTCTTTCCATGTAGACTAGACCATGGGTACGGTATAGAGAAGAAGGAGCGGAGGCGGAGACAGCTAATGGAATAGCAGTGATGGTTTTGGCGCCGACCACACACACTTGCTTGAAAGGGTGTGTGTGTGTATAACTCTGTGTATGTGTGTGTGTTTTGTGTGTGCGCGTGTGTGTTTCTGAATGTGCGTGTGTGTGTGTGTGTGTGTGGTGTGTGTGTGTGTGTGTGTGTGTGTTGTGTGTGTGCGCGTGTGTGTTTCTGAATGTGCGTGTGTATGTGTGTGTGTGTGTGTGCGCGTGCGTGTTTCTGAATGTGTGTGTGTATAACTATGTGTGTGTGTGTTTTGTGTGTGCGCATGTGTGTTTCTGAACGTGCGTGTGTGTGTGTGTGTGTGTGTGTGTGTGTGTGTGTGCGCGCGCGGCGGTGTGTGTGTGTGTGTGTGTGGGGGGGGGGGGGGAGTCTGTGTGTGTGTGTGTGTGTGGTTTGGGGGGAGGGAGGGAGTAGGGTGGGTAGGTGTGTTTGTGTGTGTGTGTGCGTGTGTGGGTGGGTGTAGGGTGCTTGTGTGTGTGCGCGTTGTGTGTGTGAGAGAGAGAGAGGAGAGAGAGAGAGAGAGAGAGAATATGTGTGTGTGAGTTGTGTGTATGTGTGTGTATGTAGTGTACACATTCAGTAAATTCTTAGGGCACTTTACATCTGTGTGTTTGTTTGATTGTGTAAGTGTATGTGTGTGTATGTGTGTATGCAGTTTTTACATTCGGAAGAACAAATAGGTTTATCCCTACAGATCTCAATCTCAGTCTCTGTCTCTGCGCCCCCCCTGCCCCCCCCCCCCCCCCCCCCCCTCTCCCTCTCTCTCTCCTCTCTCTCCTCTCTCTCTCTCTCTCTCTCTCTCTCTCTCTCTCTCTCTCTCTCTCCTCTATGCGTGTTTGTGCTGGTGTTTGTTTGTGTGTTTGTATGTGTGTATGTATGTGTGTGTGTATGTGTGTGTGTGTGCGTGCGCTCGCGCACATGAACGTGTATGTGCGTGCATGTATGCGTTATATATATGCATTTACACCCTCTCACTTTTTTTTATCTCTTTTATTTTTTTGGTCAGTCCTTTGGGTTGATAATACAATATTGAGCAACACGCGCACAAGCACAGTAAAGTTAGTACGTGTCTCAGTGGTATGATCGAACCCCCCCCTCCACCCACACCCCTCCACCCCCACCCCACCCTCCCCACTCCCCTTCCTACACCCCATCCCCCAACCCACACCCACACCCCACACCCCACCCCTTGTCCTGAGGGATGTGGTTTTCTAGCCAGGTCTATGTAATATAGATACCTCTCTGTCTTGCCCTAGGCCATCCGTTACAGAAAACACACACACACACACACACACACACACACACGCGCCACCACCCACACCACACACACATACGCACACACACACACCACACGCACCACACACACGCCACGACACGCACGCAACACACGCAACACACACCGCACACCACACACGCACACACAACCACACACACGCACACATACACACACACACGCACACACACACATGCTCGCTCACCCGCCACCATCGCTCATCACAGTAGGAAACGAGACGACAGAACGGGAGAGAGACACGACGAAGAAGCAAGAACACAGACGCACGACAAACAAGAAGAGACGACAGACGCGACAACAACAGTTCGTCAGACGGACATCCAGGCTGCATTAGGAGAGAAGAAAGAGAAGAAGAGACAGACACACGACAGAGAGAGAGAGAAGAGAGAGAGAGAGAAGAGCAGAAAAGACAGACAGACAGACAGACAGACGAGAGCGACAATTAGAGAGAGAGAGATACAGACAGAAGAGAGGACAGATCAGACAGAGTAAGACAGACAACCCGATAGAAAGAGAGAGAGAGAGAGAGAAGACACAGACAGAAGACAGACAGACAGACAGAGAGGGAGAGAGGGAGAGAGAGAGAGATAGCAGACAGGCAGGCAGACAAGTAGGTAGGCAGGCAGGCAGGCAGACAGAGAGACACAAAGGCACAGTGTAGACAGTAAGGAAAAATACAGATAATAATAAAATAAATAATAATGTATGGCAATTATATAGCCTGATTGTAAAGCACAATAAAGGTATATCAGTATTTGGAAAGAGCATTCAATTTTGTTAGGCAAATCGGAGTTACTTAGAACATGAAATCTCTTCTCTGTGCGCGATTTATTTACAAAGAATTAATTTAAACATGCTGGGTTCTTGCTGTTTTTTTAGTTACAGAATAAAGCGACACGGCTTTTGGCATGTTACAATACTAAACTCTTTCTTTAAAGCAACAACAAATTAGGGGATGTTATTGTCCTGTTTTAAAAAAGGGGGGGGGGGGGGGGGGGGGGATAGACACAAACTTGAACATTAGAAACAAAACATTCGTCAATAGAAATAAGATTGTCTCAAGAAAATTAAAGACTAATTTAAGCACAACAACAACAACAACAAAAAACACAAAAGGAAGAGATAATTTCGGGGGACATGAGTTCTCCATTCTCGTTTTGAGATGAAGGCTAATCTCTCAATGGTTTTTTTTTTTTATATATTCCTTTTGATCTTAATGAATAGAACTGATCATTTCAGGGCAACCATAAGGGCGATTGAGGGCGTGTAAGGGTGATTGTAATAGACATCTTGGTTAAAGTGATGGTCCTGAAAAAGGGTCGAATTAAAAAAAGAATTCCCTGTTAATCAGACAAATAAATAAATGAAAATTGACAAGTTTAACAAAAAGTAAAATATAAAAAAATAAGACCAAAACAAAAAAACAAAAATAAAGGACAGAAAGAGAGGGAAAATAGGTACACGAACCGAAAAGAAAAATTCCAAAACAAAAAAAAAAGAAAACAAGAACAAAATAGAAATCGATATTTAACGAGTATATTTATATAATTATGCTTGTGCGTGCTTGCGGTTGTGTGTGGTGGTGTGTGTGTGCGTGCGTGTGTATGTGCGCTCTTCCTCTTCTTCTCTCTTCTCTCTCTCTCTCTCTCTTCTCTCTTCTCTCTCGTCCTCTCTCTCTCTATCTCTCTCTCTCTATCTCTCTCTCTCTCTCTCTCTCTCTCTCATTTATCTTCTTCTCATCTCTCTTCATAACTCTCATAGCTCTCCTCTCTCTGCCCTCTTATTATTATTATTATGAAAGTTCACTCAGTACTCAGAAAAGACTATAGGCCTGACCCTGTCACACGTACAGTTACGTCGTTATTTTGTCGAAGCGGGTATGGCTGGAGGGTACAGACAAGTCGATCAGGACTAACTGCACACTGAGCAATCCATAGCCATCGCAGCAGGGAGCCTATGCTTCATCAAATAGCCTGTGGTGACACCTGTTTCACCCTCTCTCTCCCCCTCTCTCTCTTCTCTCGCTCTTCGCTCGCTCCTCTCCTCCTCTCTCTCTCTCTCTCTCTCTCTCTCTCTCTCTCCTCTCTCTCTCCCTCTCTCTCTCTCTCTCTCTCTCTCCTCTTCTCTCTCTCTCTCCTCTCTCTCTCTCTCTTCTCTCTCTCTCTCTCTCTCTCTCGCTCTCTCTCTCTCTTCCCCTCTCTCTATCTCTCTTCTTTCTTTTCTTCTCTTCTCTTTCTCTTCTTTCTTTCTCTCTTCCTTCCATCTCTTCTTTCTTGCTGTCGGAGTCCCAAAATTGATCATTCTTTGTGTCTTAATTTTTGATTTCTTAACGCGGTAGTTTGTTGTGTCGTAAAGTGGTTATATCATATCGTTAAGTGATTACGTGTCCGCTTTTTCCGGAAGAGTAGGCTTTCGTGTGCCGGTGGGAACGGATGACAAAGTTTACAAAACTGCATACATACGGGGAACTGGATGTTAAAAAAATAAAAAAGCACATGAGTGCTTATTCCATTATCCTCGAAATGAAAGAATAAATAAATAATAAAAAGAATATATAAAAAGTTGAGATGCTTAAAGGGAGATGATTATAAACACTTTCCTCAGTCTGAACACATCTTAGGGGAAAGAAAAAGGTGAGAGAATTTTGGGTAGGAGCGGATTTTGTGTCGTAAAGTTATAATAACTGATCGTACGTAATGTGGATCATGCCGAAGTCGGATGCGCTGGGCCTGACTTGTCAGGCGCTTAACGGCAAGCGCAACTGTAGTTTCGCTAATGACGACAGACAATAGTTGCTGTCTGAGACGTTGGCAGAAGAGGTAAAGTGGACAGGCTTATCGGCAGATGAGAAACTCCTCGCTGGGTCTGAAAACTTCCTGCGAAAGACAAAAAACACAAAACAAAACAAAACAAAACAAAACAAACCAACTTTCTCCTGTCCTTCACCAGGTGGGCTATTAGTGCCACACACTGCATGCAAATCGCACGACAAACGATTCCAGATCTGACAACTCCGATTATCTCTGTGAGTGTGGGAAAGAAGTATAACAACACAGTTTCCCTGGAAAGTCAAGGAGTACCAGTTTTATGTTTGTAGTTACGACCTAGGGAAACCGGGATAGCCTGGTGGTTAGAGTGATGCGCTCGTGATCTGCTGACCCGGGTTCGAAACTCGTTTTTTAAAAGGATTTTTTCCTCTGGAGTTAACAACATCAGTGCTGACTCCACCCCCCCCCCCCCCCTCCCCCCCCCCTCCCCCTACTAGCCTTCGGATGAGACTATAAACCGAGGTCCCGTGTGCGAACGCATGCAGAACATTTTGCGCACACGTTAAAACCCGTTCCGCTTTTCGGTAGAGTAGGTCATTGTGTGCCGGTGGGAACGGATGACAAAAATTTACAAAACTGTATACACACTGGGGGCTGGATGTAAAAAAAAAAAGAAGCACAAGAGTGCTTATTCCATTATCCTCGAAATAAAAAGAATACAAAAAAGACTGGGATTTTGTTTATGTAATTTTTTTTTATTGCCATTAGTTTAGGTGGTGTTTTTTTTAATGTGTATTGATAGAAAGCGGTGCTCTTAACAGTTTGGAAATAATTTCCAGTTTCTTTTTGATCGGTTTTGCGCGGTTGAAGGCCTGAATCCAGTTAGCGACAAGGAGTCCCTTTAGTGCCATTATCTGGAGGCGTGTGCATGCACGCAAACGGACAGAAAGTTTACAAACCTTCACACACATAATTGCAAATCGTGCATGTATTGTTTTAGCACGCAGTAACAAATGATTTAACACATATTGATTAATAATAATAATATAAGGAATTTATATAACGCTATATCTTGCAAAACAAAACCCAAAACAACCACAAACAAATCATGCACGCAAACGGACAGAAAGTTTACAAACCTTCACACACATCATTGCAAATCGTGCATGTATTGTTTATGCACGCCGTAACAAATGCTTTCACACATATTGATTAATAATAATACAAGGAATTTATAAAGCGCTATATCTTGCCCAAAAAACCCAACAACACAAACAAATCAGAGCGCTTTCATTCATCCTACTCATTCACATGCAGCCAGTTACAATTAATAGTTTCTACAAATTCAAATGTATACACACACACGCACGCACACACGCACGCGTGCATGTACATACACGCACACACATGCACACACATAAAGGTTGTACACTCCGGCAGGGTGATGGGGTTTTGGCTGTTGAGGGCAGGGACAAAATTGAGATGAAACAAGAGGGGAGAATCTTAGGTTTGAAATACATGTGTCTTTAGGCCGGATTTATCGATATTAAGATTATCGAAATGTTGGCATGACACGTTAGCTGCAAACATCCACGCATACAGGACACATGCATATATAAATATACACGCGCACACATGTATACCTGTATAATGACATGCATGCACACTCTCAGAAAGAGTACACACATACACACCACAACACCGCTCCACGCACACCACACTACAACGTACAACACACACACATACAACACACAAACACACACACAATAACACACAGATACATGCACACTCTCAGAAAGAACACACACGACACACACCACCATCACACAAAACAGCACAGCACAGCACAAACAATACAACACAACACAATACAACCCAACCTCCACCCCACCCCCCCCCCCCCCCCACCCCCACAACCACAACCCCCCTCCCCCCATCCCCTACAACCCCCACCCCACCCCCACCCCTCACCCTTGCCTCCCCCCCCCCCCCCCACCACACACACACCACACCACACACACACACACACACCACCCACACACACACACAACTACACACTGAAGTGATAAATGAGTAAGATCATTGCTTGCTGCTTGTGGTGATAAATGCGAGCTTTACGTGTTGCGTGCAAACTGACACAGCACTCATATTGCTTCATCCTACGGAAGGTTGGAGCAAGACAGACAGAGGAAGATGATGGGGAACGAGCATTTGGGGAGAGAGAGGGGAGGGGGGAGGAACAAGGGGGGGGGGGGGGGGGGGGGGGACGAAGCGTACAGGGAGGCCATGGGGGTAGGAGGTGGGGGTAGGGGGTGGAGGGCAGGGGCTGGGGTGGGGAGTGGGGTTGGGGTGGGGGGTGGGGGTGGGGGGTGGCGGTTGAGAAGGAGATGAAGTGCTATATAGGGGGGGGGGGGGGGGGGGGGGGAGATGTGGTGGTCGCTGCTGAAAGATATGAATAGAGAAAGGGATGAAGAGGAGAGAGCGAGAGAGATTGTGTGGGTGGCTTTTGTCCTATAGTCATCACTTCTTTATTTTGCCTGTCTGTATGTGTTTCAGTGTGTCTGAGTGTGTGTGTGTGTGTGTGTGTGTGTGTGTGTGTGTGTGTGTGTGTGTGTGTGTGTGTGTCTGTCTCTGTCTCTCTCCGTCTCACTGTCTCTGCTATCTGCTGTCTCTGTCCGCCTGTCCTCCTGTCTGTCTTTCTCTCTGTCTGTCTGTCTGTCTGTCTCTCTCTCTCTCTCTCTCTCTCTCTCTCTCTCTCTTCTTTTTTTCTTTCTTTCTCTCATTCCCTTCGGGCAAGATGTGTGTGTGTGTGTGTGTGTTGTGTGTGTGTGTGTGTGTGTGGTGTGTGTGTGTGTGTGTGTGTGTGTGTGTGTGTGTGTCGTGCGTGCGTGCATGTGTGTGTGTGCATGTATGTGTGTGTATGATTGTCTCTCCCTCTGTCTCTGTCTGTCTGTCTCTCTCTCTCTGTCTCTGTCTCACTCTCTCTCTGTTCTCTCTCTCTCTAAGTATGGAAGATGTCTATGGATTATATAGGAAGGTTTTATAGGAATTCTTCTCTACAGAGATAATAATTATATGTTTCTCTTTATTTCTGTCGTTATTTCTTTTCCGCTTGTGATGTATTGGCTTTGATCTTTCTTCCAGAATTTTTTTTTCTGTTTTTTTTTATACTGTTTTATTATTCTGTTTATATATAATTTTTTTTAGAAAACACCTTTTCTTTTGTATTTTGCGTTCTTTTCTTTCATGTCTTTTGTTTCTGTCTTTCTTTCATTCTTTCTTTCTTTTTCTTTCTTTTCGTTTCTTTCATTCATTTTTTTCTTTTCTTTTTTTTTCTTCTTCTTTATTTCGTTCTCTTTCGTTTTTTGTTTCTTTCTTTCTTACTAACTTTTCTTATCTTTCTTTCTTTCTTTCTGTATTTTCTTTCTTTTCTTTTGTTTTCTTTCTTTCTTGTATTTCTTTATTTTCTTTTTGTTTTGTTTTTCTTTCATACTTTCCTTCTTTCTTATCATTGTTTATTCCTCCCTTCTTTCGTTCTTTCTTTCTTTTCTTTTCTTTTCTTTGTTCTTTCTTTTTCTCTTTCTTTTCGTCCTTTCTTTTTTCCGTTCTTTTTTTTTCTTTCTTTTTCTTTTTCTGTCTGCTTGTCTGAATGCGTGTCTGTCAGTCTATCCATCTAATATTCGTCGGAACTTTCCCTTTCCATCTTTCTTTCAATCTATCTTTGTTTTCTTTTTTTTTTTTTCTTTTTCACTTTCTTTTCGGTTCTTTCCATCTTCTTTCTTTTTCTTTTCTTTTCCTTTTTTTCTTTCCTTCCTTTGCATTTCTTTCTTCGTTTTCTTTTCTTTTGCGATCTCTTTGTTTCTTTGGTCGACTTCCAAGAGCGCAAAAGACGGCTATAATGTGGTTTCCGTGGTCGGTGGAACTGCAAATGTGATTTTGGTTGATCGATTGATTGAAATATTGATTGATTGATTGATTGGTTATTGATTGAGTGAGTCTAGTGAGGGAGGAAGGGAGGGAATGAGTGAGTAAGTGAGGTAGTGAGGGACAACAACAAACAATAACAAACAACAAACAACAACAACGACAGAGCTAGAGCGAGATACAAACCTAAACTCCTACCTACCTGCCTACCTCTTTATTTTATACTCTATAAGCTAATAGACTAGATACTGCTATAATCATCTCCCAGCCTCTGAAACCCGAGGCCCTATCATTTGACGCCATACCCCCACCCCAACCCAACCCAACCCAACCCATACCACCATACCATACTACACCATACTACACGTGGGTGGCCCCTATCAGACCCTCCCGAAAAAGATATATCTTGGCCCTGGGTATGATGATACTTGGCCCCTCATCTTGAAATCGCAGCAGGCAGTCAGCAACAACAGCAGCAAAAGCAGCAGCAGCAGCAACGCCAGCAGCAGCAGCAGCAGCGGCAGCAAGCAGCAGCAAGCAGCAAGCAAGCAAGCCAGCACAGCAGAATCCTTGAGCTCGCGAGGCAGGCAGAGAGGCAGGCAGGCATCATTACTAACATCTATCTATCTTTCTATCTTTTCAAGTTTTTGTGGAAGCAAGCAAGCAAAGCAAAGCAAAGCAAAGCAAAGCAAAAGCAAAGTGAACGGGGCGGGCATCTTTAGGCCTTAGGGCCTTGTAGCCTTACGGTGGGGGCGAATTGTCGATTGAAATGATCGTTTTGCGAGCGGCGCTGGTAGTGTAGTGTAGTGTAGTGTTATGTGTAGTGTAGTGTAGTGTAGTGTAGGGTAGTGTTGGGTAGTGTAGTGTTGTGTTGTGAAGTGTAGTGTAGGGTAGTGTTAGTGTAGTGAAGTGTAGTGTGGTGTAGTGTAGTGTAGTGTAGTGTGATGTAGTGTAGTGTAGTGTAGTGTAGTGTAGTGTAGTGTAGTGTAGTATAGTATATTAGAGTAAGTTAGTAGGGTGAGTTTGGTTTGGTTTGGTTTGGTTTGGTTTGGTTTGGTTGGTTATGGCCGGTTTTTTTTTTTGTCTTGGGGAAGTTTTGTGATGTGTTTTCTGAGTGTTAGTAAATGTGTGTGTGTGTGTGTGTGTGTGTGTCGGGGGTGGGGGGAGTGGGGCTGGGGAGGGGGGGGGGGGGGGTACGGGGGTAAGGTGAAAGTGTGTGTATATGTGTATAGGAGGGTGAGGGGGTGTATGTGTTAAGAATATATGATAGTTAAAAGAAACCCAGCAAAAAAAACAACAACAACAACACCCCTTCCAAAAATAATAGCAACAACAACAAAAACCAACCAAAATTTTTAAAAACCCAACCAAACAAACACAAAATCAAAAACATCCACAAAACAGCAACAACAAGAAACCACAAAGAACTCGCACGTGGAACAAAAACACACAAACACACACAATTTACTGTTTTAAAAAACCCAACAACAACAACAATTTTTTTTTAAAAACGAAAAGCGAAAAAATAAAACTTTACAAAAAGAAAACCCGGAAATTAAAGATTAGCTTGGAAGAAAAAAATCAACAAACAAAAAAACAACTGCAAACACAGAGCTAGAAAATAATCATTCGAAATAGAGGAAGGGAAAAAAAGAAAGAGAGAAAGAAAGAAAAAAGGCAGAAAAGAATAATGATTTTTAAAAAAAAAGGAAAATGAAAGTAAAACGAATGAAATGAATGCGTGAAGAAGAGCGTAAAACATATGCTCAGATCATGCAAAAGAGAGAACAAGAAATTTTTTTTTAAACAACCAACAAAACAAACACACACACCAAAAACAAAAAAAAACACCCAAAAAATAAACACATGGCTAAAATGGCTAAAAGCGAAAAAGGGGAAGGAAAGGGAATTAGAACAAGACACCACCCCCCCCCCCCCCCCCCCACTCACTTCCCCCCCCCCCCCCCCCCCACTTTTTTTTTTGGAGGGAGGGGGCGAATTAAATGAAAGGAAAAAAATAGAACCACAAAAAATAAATAGAATGACAAAGAAAAAAGATGGGAATAGGGCGTGAGAGATGGATAGATAGATAGCACAGAGAGAGACACAGAGAGAGAGACAGAGACAGAGGCAGAGAGAGACGGACGGACAGACAGACAGACAGACAGACAACCAGACGGACGGACAGACGGACGGACAGACAGATAGACACACACACACACGCACACACAGAGATACCGTGAGACAAAGACAGACAGACACACATACACATACACATACACACACATACACATACACATACACATACACATACACATACACACACACACGCGCGCGCGCGCAAGCACACACACACACACACACACACACACACGCACACACACACATCACACACCACACACCGGCGCGCGCGCAGCACACACACACACACACACACACACACACACACACACACGCCAAACAGAAAGACTTGAGACTGTGACTCCAGTCACATTTTAGCGACTGACTTTTTTTTTCTTTTTCTTCTCCTTTTTTCCTCTCCTGTTTTTTTTGTTTGTTGTTTGTTGTTTTAAAACTTTTCTCATCCGACCCGACTCATTAATCCCTCAACTGATCGACACAAGGTAGAAAAACAAAACCTAACAAAAGACAAAAGCATGATAATCAAAGCG
>CM054137.1:17441590-17454090 GCA_028751875.1 Rapana venosa | reverse complement strand
GGGGGTGCTGAAGATGACAATCACGAAGTGGTCGTGACAAATCACTCCATTCGCTTTGTCACAGTTTTGTCGTTCAAGAAGCACGTACCGTTTCTGTGTTCGCTTTGGTTTTCAGTGTGTGTGTGTGTTGTGTGTGTGTGTGTGTAGAGGGCAGGGTGGGGGTGGGGGATGTTGGAGGGAAGGAGGGGAAGTATGTGTGTGTGTGTGTGTGTGTGTGTGTGTGTGGGTGTGGTGTAGTGTGTGTGTGTGTGTGTGTGTGTTATGCGATTTAATGTTTGTCATGATAAGTTGTGTGTGTGTGATATGAGATTTAATGTGTTATTTACAAGGGGGGTGTGTGTGTGTGTGTGTGTGTGTGTGTGTGTGTGTGTGTGTGTGTGTGTGTATGTGTGTGTGTGTTTGTGCGTGTGTGTGTGTGTGGGAGGGCGGGGGAGGGGGGGGGGGGTGCTGGAAGGAAGGAGGGGAAGTATGTGTGTGTGTGGTGTTATGCGATTTAATGTTTGTTCTCAATAAATTGTGTGTGTGGTGTTATAAGATTTAATGTGTTATTTACAAGGTGTGTGTGTGTGTGTGTATGCGCGGTGTGTGTGTGTGTGATACGAGATTTAATTTTATTTCATGTGTGTGTGTGTGAAAAGATTCAGATTCAGAATTTTTATGCATTTAGTCATGTAGACTTATTTGAACAAACATCAATATATTATCTTTTGGCTATTGTGTGTGTGGTGTGGTGTGGGTGTGGTGGGGTGTGTGTGATGATATTTTGTATTTCTGGGAGATGCTTCATTTTTGCGTTACGAAGCTGCCTTAAAAGTGTTGGGTTTATGTTAGTTTCATGTTATTTGTTCATTTGTATTCTTCTTTTTTCTTCTTCTTTACTCAGAATCTTCTATCTTCTCATAATTATGTTTTTTTGTTGGTGTGGTTTATTTTGGTATGATTAAATCATAACGAAACAACATCAACTACGTTTTATTTCTTTACATTACAACATGACCACACACACACACACACACACTACATACACACACACACACACACACACACACACACACACACACACACTATGATAGTATACTGCATACAAAAAACATTGCATTACTTTAGAAATGTCATTGCCCAAAGCTGATTTTTAGAGTGGCCAGTGGCGCCAAGTGGGATGACTTGCGCTTACCTACCACAGTCTCCTAAGTCGGTTAGCTCCGCTGGGATTTTAATATAACCAAAACATCCAAGCACGCATCCACACATAGACACATACACACGCGCACGTACGCGCATACACAGACACACACGCGCGCGCATACACAAAACTCAAACACACACAAACAACACTCTCACACACATGCGCGCGCGTGCAACACACACACACACACACACACACATACACACACACACCCACCCACCCCCCCCCACACACACACACACACACGCTCGCACATACGCGCGCGCGCAGACACACACATACACAATACCCACCACTCCACCCTCACCCCTACCCCTACCACCCAACCCCCCCACCCACCCACCCACCCCACACACACGCAATACACACACTGTCTGTGTAGATAAATGCCACACATAGTTGTGGCTATATTGTATTCTATTATATTATTATATCATGAACACATGTGGAGGGTTCTGAATCACTGAGAGGCCAAATCAATGTCCACACGGCTCCAAAGCACAGCTGTAACAATTAGTTCATCCAATGCGTACGTATATGCTTTCTCTTTTTCTTTGGGCGGTAGGTAGGTGGTGGCACAATTCCAAAACCGCAAGCATCCCCCATAACCCAATAACCGTAGGGACTGTCGAGTGTAGATAAGACCTCACTTCCTAGGTGGCTATATTGATATATTATATCATGAACCATGTGGAGGTTCTGATCATGAGAGGCCAAATCAATGTCAACGGCCAAAGCCAGCGTACAATTATTCATCCAATCGTACGTATACTTTACTTTTCCTTGGGGCGTAAGTAGGGGTAGGCAAATTCAAAAAGTAAGAGCCTAACCATAGGTGTAGATGGGGCGAAGCGTCACGAGCCTCACTACCTAGGCCACATATTGAAGCGGTACCCATCCCTCCTCGTTGCTACTTCCCTGACCCTATAAGGCAGGTACCATTTAAGCTGTGGAACTGGAGGGAACTTACTGAGCCAAGGCGCTAACGGTCACCATCACTGGTAACCGCCGACGCTTAACTTGACTGGGAAAGCGTATGTCGACCATGAGTACCGTCATGAAATGCAATTGTATTATTCCGTGATGAGATAAAACCGAGTCCCAAGTGTGAAACACATCGCAGAACATCTTGAGCACAACTTTCTATCCGCTTTTTTCGAAAGAGGAGGTCGTTTGTGCCGGTGGACGGAACGATTACAAAACTTAACAACGGACTGATTAAAAATAACCATACATGAGTGCACTTTGGTCATTATCTTCGAAACAAAAAAAAACCAAGTACATAATAATTTTTTTTTTACTATTTAATTACAAAAAAAAAAAAAATGTTAATTCTTCTATCTCTCTCCTATTTCATAAGCTAAATACTCGAAATCGTCTTTCTCTCTCTCTCTCTCTCTCTCTCTCTCTCTCTCTCTCGTCTCTTCGTCTCGTGTGTGTCTGTCTGTTCGTGTGCTGTGTCCGATGTTGTGTATGTGCCGCGCATGTGTTTGCACGCGCATGCGTTGCGGATGCACCGTGCGTGTGAGACTGCGCGTCTGCATACGTACACGTGTACCAACCTACCGCTGACATTTTTGTTTTGTTTTTGGTATTGTATTTTATTGACCTCAGGAATTGCGTGCCAGCGTGGAGTACAGACAGACAGACAGACAGTCAGACAGACAGACAGACAGACATAAAACAAGATAAAGCGTAATAACAGCAAAATGTCAAAAACAATACGCCATCATCCGCAATGATACGCCATATGCCATCGAGTGAAGAGGGATAAATCACCGTCTTGTCTGACAACCTTTGAAGTCAATAAAATAACGATAAGATCATTTTGTGTGTGGCAACATTCTGTTCAACTTGGTTTTTTGTTGCTGTTCGTTTCTTTGTTTGTTTGCGGTTTGATGTTTGTGGGGTTGTTGTTGTCGGTGTGTGTGTGTGTGTGTGTGTGTGTGTGTGTGTGTGTGTGTGTGTGTGTGTGTGTGTGTGTGTGTGTGTGTGTGTATGTGTGTGTGTTGTGTATGTGTGTGTGTGTGTGTTGTGTGTGTGAATGTCTGATACAATGTGCCTGCCATATCAAACCGTGTCGGGTTTTTTGTGTGTTTTTTTAAACCGTGTCGTTTTATATTAGGCTTTTTTTTTGTTTACAGCTAAAATTACCTATGATTTTTGTAAGTCATTTTGCCTACAACCTTCAGAAACGGAAACTTTAAAAGTATGATTGATTCTGTTTGTGTTTGTTTGATTTTTTTAAAAGTGCACTTACCAAAAAAAATCAACTGCTCTAGGTAAATCCAAACACCACTAAATTTAATGACAGAAGACAGAAAACACACGCTAGAAAGAAAAGAGATGTTCTGACTTTCTCTCTCTCTCTCTCTCTCTCTCTCTCTCTCTCTCTCTCTCTCTCTCTCTCACACACACACACACACACGCGCGCGCGCGCGCGCCCACACACACACACACACACACACACACACACACACACATGGGACAGGATAGCCTAGTGGTTAGAACATTGCGAGCGCTCGCAATCTGACGACCCGGGTTCGATTCCCGTTCAAGGGGATATTTTCCCCTGGAGTTAACATCAGTGCAGACTCCACTCTCCCCAAAAGTCCTTCGGATGAGACTATAAATCGAGGTCCCGTGTGTGAACGCACGCAGAACATCTTGCGCACACGTTAAAACCCGTTCCGCTTTTCGGAAGAGTAGGCCATTGTGTGCCGGTGGGAACGGATGACAAAATTTACAAAACTGCATACACACGGGGACTGATGTAAAAAGTACACAAGTGCTTATTCCATTATCCTCAATATAAAAGAATGTGTTTTTTTTAAACAGAGAGAGGAGAGAGAGAGAGAGAGAGAGAGAGAGAATTCGAAATAAAATATTATCAGATCATCTAACACAATCCATGACTCAGCCTCAAGCTGTTAATAGTTTTTTTTTCCCTTTTTTTTCTAAATCACATTGCCAACTGCAGATAAGCCATTCTTTTTCTCACCCCCCCCCCCCCCCCCTCCCTCTACCCTTTCCCTTACCCACCAGCTAATAATTCTGTTTATTGATTAAGCTTTTTAAAAAGTAAAAAGAAGAAAACAGATCAATAACAGTTTGGAGATACAATTAATATAATTACCAAATTAAAAAAAATAAATCACTGAATTATACTATAAAAAAACCCACAGCAACAGGAATATAAATTTTCTTCATATTTATCCGTTTCGTAGACTCCATAAATACCTTTGGCCTTGAAATGTCTTCATAAACAATCTTCCTGGCGAAATGTTAGATTTCATTTTTTCATTTCTAATTCTTTTATGTCTCTCTTTTGGGGGGGTTTCTTTCTTTTCTGTCCGTGAGTCTTTCTTTCTTTTTCATTTTCTTTTCTTTCTTTCTGTCTTTCTTTCTTTCTTTTCGTTTCTTTCTTTCTTTTTCCCTTCCTTCCTTCACTTTTTTCTTTCTTTTCTTTTCTTTTCTTTTCTTTTTTTATTTCTTTTCTTTCTTCCTTCCTTTCTTCCTTCCTTCCCTCGACGTCACATATTATTTTTCGCTTTTTTTTAACAGTCTAGCCAAATTCGCTTGCACGCGACGAAGTCCGATGAGCATGCCTATCCATGGGCCATAGGCCCGTCCATGTGTATTAGCAGAGAGGAAAGGCAGCAGCAGCAGCAGCAGCAGCAGCAGCAACAGCAGCAGCAGAAGAAACCGCTAGGCCTTTAGAATAGAATGGAGCCTCCTGACAATTGGGCAAACCACAAGCAGTCCCTTGGTAGCCTAGTGCTGCTGCTGATTAATTTTGTTACCATTGTAGTAGTAGAAGCAGTGGTGTGGGGGTTTCTCTGTCTCTGTGTCTGTCTGCCTGCCTTCCTGTATGTTTGTATGTGTGTCTCTGTCTCTGTGTCTGTCTGTCTGGCTCCGTCTCTCTCTTCATGATAATAAATATGTCCCTGATTAGGGCAAGGACTGGATGTAAAAAAATAAAAAGCATACGAGTGCTTATTCATTATCCTCGAATTAAAAGAATTTGATTGATTGATTGATCTCTCCCGCCCCCTCCCCCCCCCCTTCTCTCTCTCTCTCTCTTGCACCCCCCCCCCCCCCTCTCTCTCTCTCTCTCTTGCCCTCTCTCTGTCTTCCCCGCCCCGTCTCCCTCCCCCTCTTCCCTATCCCCCCCCCCCCTCCCCCCCCCCCTCTCTCTCCTCTCTCTCTCTCTCTCTCTCTCTGTCCTACGTGTGTTTTTTGGGGGGGGGGCTAAGGGGTGGGTGGTAGAGGTAGAGGAGGGTTGGGATGGTGGTGGTGGTGGTGGTGGTGGTGGGGGATAGCGAGACTGATTCCTTTGGCAGCTGGAAGTAGCATGACAACAGAGGCGAGGCGATACAGATGATAGACGAATGACAAGGAGAAAGAGGAAGATGATGAAGGAGAAGATAGAAGTAGAATGAAGCAGAAAAAGAAAAAGATGGAGGAGGAGAAGGAGACGAATAATGCAAAGAAGGAGGAGGAGGAGAAGGAGGAGGAGGAGGAGAAGGAGGAGGAGGAGAAGAAGAAGAAGAAGAACAAGAACAAGAACAAGAAGAAGAAGAACAAGAACAAGAAGTAGAAGAAGAAAGAAAGATAAAAAGAAAGAAAGAAAGAAATACAGAAAGAAAGAAAGAAAAAGAAGAAGGAGGAGGAGGGGGATGAGAAGAAAGTAACAAACAAAGAAAGATAGAAAGAGGAGAAGAAGAAGAGGAAGAAGAAGAAGAAGAAGAAGAAGAAGAAGAAGAAGAAGAAGAACAACAACAACAACTACAACAATAAAAAAGAAGAAGAAGACACAGCTGGGGGTACGGTGGGGGTGGGGTGAGGGTGGAAGGTCACAAGGTTGCTAGTTCTGTGTTGATGTGTTTCCTTCTCCTCCTCCCCCCCCCCCCTCCCCCCCCTCCCCCCCGCACTCCCACCCCCACCGCCCATTTTTGCTTCTTTTGTAATCATTCTTCTATTTTGAGGTGATGGCGTAATAATTATGTAGAGACCACACTATGTCTTAAAGAAGACGCGCTGATGGCGATAGGAGCTATTTTTGTTTTTTAACATCAGCGCAATATTTCATTAATTTTTGTTCCAGCGCAGCGATTCACATTTAACCTTAAGCATAACGCTAACTATTCTGTGTCATATTCGTATAAAATTAGGTTTATACTATCTGTCTCTCTGTCTCTGTCTCTGTGTCTGTCTCTCTCATCTGGCAATCTTTCTTGCCTGGCTGTCTAACTTTCTGCGATCTATGTTCCTTTCTGTCTCTCTCTTTTTGTCTTTGTTATCTGTGTGTTTGTATCAAATTTTCTTCTCTGTCTCTCTATTTCTGCCTATGTCTCTTTCTGTCTGTCTATCTCTCTCTGTGCCCCTCTGTCTGTCTCTGTCTCTCTGTCTGTCTGTCTCTCTCTCTCTTAAAATATGAGTATTCTCAATAAAATATTCCAGGGTTTTTTTTTAATCGACTCTCTCTCTCTCTCTCGCTTTTAAAATATCAATATTATCTATAGAATATTCCAGTTTACAAAACTTCGACTCGCTCTGTAAAATATCAGTATTCTCAATAAAATATTCCAGTTAAAAAAAAACACTCCTCTCTCTCTATGTAAACTATCAGTATTCTCAATAAAATATTCCAGTTAAAAAAAAACACTCCTCTCTTTCCCTCTCTCTCTCTCTCTCCTCTCTCTCTCTCTCTCTCTCACTCTTTTTTTAGCTGCCCTATGATTCACACACACCTTTCTTTCATGGAACAAAATAGATAACAAAAGAGGAAAGAAATGTCACGTCAGGACGTACCAACTTGGGCCAGTTTAGTTTAGTCATAAATTAATATGAGTGGAGTTTCTTGTGAAGGCTGTTGAAGGCTGTGAAAGCAGAAGAAGGCAGAGAATGGAAACAAGAAGGGAAAAAAGGCTGAATGTCATGTCTATTTTTAAAATCCGTGTCACCACCACCCTTACGTCTATTTCTAATGTACAGAAAGTTAGGCCCTAGTTATTGACCACCCACCCGTTCATCCATCACACCAAAGCATTTTGAGCTGTCAGCGTTATCATAATTTATAATGTAATATATTAATTATTCTGCTGTTCTTCATCTGTGTGCTGTGAGAGGAGGACAAAGTCCACGTATTATAGATAGATCTAGGGTGTATCTCTAAGCTGTTGTGCTTCCTATGATTTTTTTTTTTATTGAGTGTTGAAGATAGTGAAGAGGAGGATGTTGATAGTTGATTTGTTTGAGTAGTTGATATATATATATATATATATATATATATATATATATATATATATATATATGTATATATATATATATTTATATATATATATATGTGTATGTGTGTATGTATGTATGTATGTATGTATGTATGTATGTATAGTGTTTGGTGTGTGTGTGGCCTTTTTCTGTGTGTCTCCTAGTGTTTTTGTGTCTTTTGCATTTAAAAACAACAACAATGTTCTTGTTTATGTGTGTGTGTGTGAATTCGTTTGTAGGCATCCATACCCCAAAAAGGGTGTGAAAGGAATTAAATCTTGAATCTTGTGTGTGTGTGTGTGTGTGTGTGTGTGTGTGTGTGTGTGTGTGTGTGTGTGTGTGTGTGTGTGTATGTTGCTTTGTCCGTCTGTGTCCGTCTTTTGATATCTCTGTCTCTGGATTTGATTCAGCCTGTCTCTGTCTGTCTGTCTCTCCACCTTCTGTCTGTCTGTGTGCGTGCTTGCTCGCGCGCGTGCGTGCGTGTTGAGTGCGCGCGTGTGCGTAACGTGTGCGTGTGCGCACGCGCGCGCGCGAGAACAGTGTGGAAGAAGGGTATTGCCTAACTAACCTGGCTGGCTCAAAGACGCTCATGAAGGATGAAGGAAAATATCAGCCTGACATTTTTCAGCTTGACTTTGTGGAACAACATGACGAGATCAGCAGCAGCAGCAGCAGAAAGAAGAGAAGAGAGATAGACCTGGAGATGGACAGACACAGCTACAATCTAGCGTCGTCTTGTTCATTACAGAAAAAGGCGCTGATTATTATTTTTTTAAATTATTTTTTCTTCGTTTCTCGGTCTTGAACTCCGAGGTTCACCAAATGGTGAGGGTTTTGGGGTGGGAGTGGGGGGGGGGGGGGGGGGGGGGGGGGGGGGGTTATGCCATCTTTTTTACCCACCATTCTGCTGTACTTTGGGGATTATAATATCTAACATACATCGCCATTGTGCATGCTTTGATTTAAGCGCTTTGATTTGGTTTTGCAAAACATAGCGCTATATACATTCCATTTTTATCAATATTGTTGTTGTTGTTGTTGTTGTTATTATTATTATTATTATTATTATTATTATTATTTATTTAATGTATATATTTTTGTAATCCGTTCTTACTGGCACGACTGGTCTACTCGGATGAGACTATAAACCGAGGCCCCGTGTTCGAACGCATGCAGAACATCTTGCGCACACGGTAAATCCTGTTCCGCTTTTCGGAAGAGTAGGCCATTGTGTGCCGGTGGAAACAGATGTCAGAATTTACAAAATCGCATACACACGGGGACTGGATGTAAAAAAAAGCACACGAGTGCTTATTCCATTATCCTCGATATAAAACAATAAATAAAATGAAATAAAAAATAAATACTCTTCCGAAAGGCATAACGGGGTTTAACGTGTGTGCAAGATGTTCTGCGTGCGTTCGCGCACAAGACCTCGGTTTATAGCCTCATCCGAAGGACTTTTGGGGGGGAAGTGGAGTCAGCACTGACGTTAACTCCAGGAGTAAAATCCCCTTGAACGGGCGGGCATCTCAGTGGTGACTCGAACCTGGGCCGCCAAAGTGTCAAGTCAAGTCAAGTCAAGTCAAAAACACTTAAAGCATCCCATGAAGGGCAATGACAATACTGACAGGCACATTGATACCTATAATTATCTCAAAAGACACAATAAAAAAAAATACATTTCAGATTGTGTAAACGCAACGTTTAAATCGCAAACGCAACGGTCAAATTGCAAACGCAACGGTCAAATTGCAAACGCAACGACTACTAGGCTAATCAGGCCTTAGTTTGGGGTTTTGTTGTTGGTTTGTTTGTTTGTGGGTTGGTTTTGTTGTTGTTGTTTTGTTTGTTTTGGTGGGGGTTTTTAGGGGGAGGGGAGGGGGGGGGTGTCATTTTATAGGTTTTGTTTTTTAACTTTGATTTTTATGGGGAAACTTTTGTCTGTTTCCGTTAATGAGACCACAGCACGTCTAAGATTTTATGTGGTCTTGGATTTTGTCTTTCTTTTTCTTTCTTTCTTTCTTTCTTTCTTCTTTTTTTTTTAAAGCTCGAAAGCGTGTATCCAACCAGTCAGTAGACGTTATTGTTTATGAACATCACTCGCCATAAATCAGGATGTAGACTGCAGCTCGAAATTTGAGGATAGGGAAACACCATCATTTCCAGAAAATAAATGTAACATTATTAATTGTATCCTTTATAATCATTCAGAAAATAAATTGTTTCTTGTAAATAATGTTAACTGGGCCTTGGAAGCCAACTTTTTCAAAAAACGTAGGGAGTGGAGCGTCTAAAGAGAGAAGAAAAACGGTTTGTATTCAGAAATATCAAACTTCATTCCGAGTGGCAGAGATGACATTAATACCACCGTGTGACAAACATCGCTCATGTGTTCCTTGCGATTCAGGGTTCGTTATATTATACGATATACGATAACCTACAAAACATACACAAGAAAGCAACAACGAACAAGCAAAAAACCTGGAACTCTTATGCCTAGATTGTGGAAAACAACATCGACTTTTCTGTATTGCTTCTATGTGTGGTGTTTTGATTATTGTTCTTAACAGTGTTGTTGTTGTTGCTGTTCGTAGTAGTAGTAGTAGTAGTAGTAGTAGTAGTAGTAGTAGTAGTAGTAGTAGTAGTAGTAGTAGTAGTAGTATGTCAATACACTTTTTCGGATGTTGTGATTTTTATGGTCGTAGTTATCCACTTTTAAAAACAAAAATTAATTTAACCAGTTTTCCTTGTTACTAAGATTGTGCCATTGAATGGTTCAAAGCAATTCATTGAGCTTGATGCATGATTATTTAGCTACTTACGTACTTACTTACTTGGCTGAGTCAGTTGGTTAGATGGATGGATGGATGGATGAATGGATGGATGGATGGATGGATGGATGGATGGATGGATGGATGGATGGATGGATAGATAGACGATTGGTTGGTTGGTTGGTTGGTTGGTTGGTTGGCTGGCTGGCTGGTTGGTTGGTTGGATGCCTGGCTGGCTGGTTGGTTGGTTGGTTGGTTAGTTGGTTCATTCGTTCGTTCGTTTCCTTGCGTGTTTGTGGATTTGTTTGTTTATTTATCTGTATACCCCAGATAATACAAAAGTTAAATTAGCATTTAGCGTTGTAAAAGCATCAAAAAATACTTTAGACAACATTGTTCTTCTTCTTTAGACAACATTGTTGTTCTGCTTTAGACAACATTGTTCTTCTGCTTTAGACAACATTGTCCTACTTTAGACACCATTATTCTTCTGCTTTAGACAACATTGTTCTTCTACTTTAGACAACATTGTTCTTCTTCTTTAGACAACATTGTTCTTCTGCTTTAGACAACATCGTTCTACTTTAGACAACATTGTTCTTCTACTTTAGACAACATCGTTCTTATTCTTTAGACAACATTGTTCTTCTACTTTAGACAACATCGTTCTTCTGCTTTAGACAACATTGCTCTTCTTCTTTACACAACATTGTTCTTCTGCTTTAGACAACATTGTTCTTCTACTTTAGGCAACATTGTTCTTCTACTTTAGACAACATTGTTCTTCCCTAGCCAGGTCATTGTGTGAGTGTGTGTGTGTGCAAGTGCACCAGTTTTTCTTGTACTCAGATTGTGCGTGTGTGCGTGCGTGCGTGCGTGTGTTTGTGCGTGCGTGCGTGTGTGTGTTTGCGTGTGTGTGCATGTGTGTTCGTGCATACGTGCGTGCGTGCGTGCGTGTGTGCGCGCCCTCGCGCGCGTGTGTTCGTGTGTCTGTGTATGCATGAATGCATGCATACATGCGTTCTTGTGTGCGTAAATTGCTGATTTTGGCTTTTTTAGGCGGGGTGGTTGTTGTTTTTTTAGTATTGCTTTGGGATTGTTTTTTTCTTTTTTTTTATTCTTTTTTTCAACCTGAATAGCCGAAACTTAGATCGGTCTGTCGCATTCAGTACAGTCAACAGACTGTAAAGATATCGCCTGACGAAGTGCAGTATATCAGCGTCCTATGTCAGATCTGAGCAGATCACAGCTACAGGTAATAGACCCTCCGCACAGCTTGTGTCTGTGTATGTGTGTGTGTGTGTCTTTGTGTGTGGTGTGTGTGTGTTGTAGTGTGTGTGTGTGTGTGTGTGTGTGTGTGTGTGTTGTGTGTGTGTGTGTGTGTGTGTGTGTGTGTGTGTGTGTGTGTTTGTGTGTGTGTTCTTATTCTTTATCTTCTTCTTTTATATCGAGGATAATGGAATAAGCACTTATGTGCTTTTTTTTTACATGCAGTCCCCGTGTGTATGTGTGTGTGTGTGTGTAGAGGTAGTGGTGTTGTAGTGTATGTGTGGGGGGTGGGGGTGGGGGTGTTTTAGTGTGTGTGTGTGTGTGTTGGGGGGTTATAGTGTGTATGTGTGTGTGGGGGGGGGGGGGGGGGGTTGTAGTGTGTGTGGGGGGAGGGGGGGGGGATTGCAGGGTGTGTGTTGTGTGTGTGTTGTACTATGTGTGTGTTGTAGTGTGTGTGTTGTATTGTGTGTGTTCATTTTTGTGCTTGGCTGCCATTTTCTGTGTAAGCAGTAATACCTACAAAAGGCAGCTGTTTTCTTTTTCTCTCTTTGTAAAGTTTATAAGGGTTCTTGAGGTTTTTTCTTTCTACTGTCTGCATGAACATGTCATAGTTTTGGAATCAGTGATTGGATATTTTGAGGTAGATCTTGGTTAATGTCGTGGGTTGATTATCACCGTCGACAGATAGACAGACAGACAGACAGACAGAAAGACAGTCGGTTTGACGGACGGACGGATGGATGGAGGATAGGTGGATGGATAGAAAGAAAGATATATATATATATATATATATATATATTTTATTAAATATATAATTAATGTATATGTATATTATATATTATATATATAGATGAAGATAATAGATAGATAATAGATAGATAGATAGATAGATAGATAGATAGTAGATAAATGATAAATACACACACGCACAGATACATAGATCTACAAAGATAAACGGGTGGATGGATAGATAGATAGATAGTTGGAAGACAGAGAGA
>CM054137.1:17434090-17436590 GCA_028751875.1 Rapana venosa | reverse complement strand
CCGTGTATACATGCACACAGGAATATGCATGTACCTGTCCCATTACTCAGGTGAATCTATTGATCATATTATTTTGTTTCAGACACAAAGTCGAGGTTAAGGAACCAGGTCATATAATGATAATATCATGATGGCTGCAAAAGAACAATAATAATAATAATAAGCAAACAAATTTAATGGTCAGACTGATATAACAAGAAGAAGGTAACGGAAAGGAAGCAGAAGAAGGATTTTAATTAAGAGCAAGTCTACATAAAGACGAAACAGACACAGAGAGAGAGAGGAGAGAGAGAGAGAGAGAGAGAAGGAGAGAGAGAGAGAAGAGAGAGAGAGACAGAGAGAGAGAGAGAGAAGAGAGAGAGAGAGAGAGAGAGAGAGAGAGGAGTCGAACTCGAACTCGAACTTTTCTCGAACTTTTTATTGAGAGTAAGTGGATAAGCTGAGGCTTTTTTACACATGCTCTCAACCCCCCCCCCCCAAAAAACAACAACAAAAACCAACAACCAAGCACACCTTCCCCCCCCCCCCCCCCCCCCCCACTCAACAACAAACCCGCAAAACAAACCCGCAAACAGAGGGGAGAGAGAGAGATAGAGAGAGAGAGAGAGAGAGAAGAGAGAGGAGAGAGAGAGAGAGAGAGAAATGCAGACAAAGATTCTACCATCTCCATGAGGTTACGGGAGGAAGTCTACGCAATAGATTTCCTTGTCTGTTGAATGCGGACACTCGTGTACTTGTTGGTTTGAAAGAAGCCAGCGAATTAAGCAAGTTTAAAGAGCAGCCTTATATAACTGGAAACCTGCAGTCAACAACAACAACAACAACAACAACAACAAATCAACAACCCATTCCAATCTACTTTTGTTGTTTATAGCTCCCCCCCTCTCCCCCCCCCCCCCCCTACCACCACATAGGCCATGATTATCTATCTGGACTGTCGCCTCCAAACAATTCACCCAAAACCAAAGTCAAAATAGGAGAAAAAAAACAAGGGAAAAAAGGCGTAGGTTGTAGAGAACTGAAGAACGGCCACATGTATTGATAATTTTTTTTATATCTTTTAATCTTTAAAACAAAACCCAAAAAAAGCAAATCAGGACGAAGTAGAGGAGTGGTCATATAATTATTGCAAGAATTGTGTAAATCAAAATAATTCAATAGGAAATGACGCGTTAACAAGACAAAGAAAAAAGCCTGAGAAGAGAGAAAAATAGAAAGAAAACAAGGACTTTTTATAACACGGAAAACTATACCAAAAAAAAAGGAGCATAAATAAAGGAGCGACCAAAAGAGTCAAGGGGAAAAGGGATGAGAAGGCAAAAAAAAAGAGAGAGAGAGAGAGAGAGAGAGGGGAAGAGAGAGAGAGAGAGGAGAGAGAGAGAGAGAGAGAGAGAAGGGGGGGGGAGGGGGGAGAGAAGAGAGATAGGACTAGATAACAGAAAAACCATCCGCAAAAGGAAAGAAAGGAAGACAGAATTGCAAAAGATAGCAAAGGACTGATCAACCATATTTTGACTAGACGTCGGCAACGGCAGGGAACCAGAGGAGTGGCTGTTTTTTTCCTAACAAGGGAGAATGCAGATCAAAGGGAGGGAGAGGAAGAGAGCTCATGGAACGGAAAGTTAGCGAATTAGACGGAAAGAAGGGAAAAGAAGGGGAAAAAGAAGGGAAAGAGAAGAGAGAGAGAGAGGAGAGAGAGAGAGAGAGAGAAGAGAGAGAGAGAGGAGAGAGAGAGAGAGAGAGAAGAGAGAGAGAGAAGAAGAAGAGAGAAGAAGAAGAAGAAAAGAGAAGAAGAGAAGAGAAGAGAAGAAGAAGAAGAAGAAGAGAAGAAGAAGAAGAAGAGAAAAAAAGAAAGAAAGAGAGAGACACCCATACGTTTACGCAAAAACGCCAGAGAGAAGAGAGAGAGAGAGAGAGAGAGAGAGAGAGAGAGAGAGAGGAGAGGAAGAGAGAGAAAAAGAGAAGAGAGAGAGAGAGAGGAGAGAGAGAGAGAGAAGGGAGAGAGAAGAGAAAGAAGAGAGAGAGAAAACACCCACACGTTCACGCAAACGAGAGAGAGAGAGATGAGAGAGAGAGGGGACAGAGAAGAGACATGAGGGAGAGAAGAGGACACTGATATGTTCACGCAGACGACACTCAGAGAGGAAGAGATATATTTTAAGGAACCGGAAAAAGAAACAGGAGGAAAGAAGGTGTGAAAGAGAGAGAAGAAGAGAGAAGAAGAAAGAAAAACTGAGAGGAAGTGATAAGAGTGGGGACAGAATAGGTGGAGGAAAACTGACCCCCAGTTGACGAAGAAACGCCGAGGAAGAAAATTAAAAATAAGAGACCCCCCCCAAAAAAAAAAAACCGAAAAAAAGAACCCAACAAGACAAACCCAGAACAAAGCCAAAGAGAACAGAGTAAAGTCAAACAACAAGAGAAAAGAACCACAGCCATGAAAAAGACCAGACATCTAAAAGAAAAGACAACAATAAGAAACCGGGAAACCAAAAAACGA
>CM054137.1:17386663-17433590 GCA_028751875.1 Rapana venosa | reverse complement strand
AATTTAAAGATTTTAGAAAAAATTTAAAAATTTTAATTATATTTTTAAAAATTTTTTTGAAATTATTAATTTTTATTTCTAAATTTTATTAAAATTATAAACAAAGTCTTTTTTGTTTTTTTTTTTGTTTTTTTGTTTTTTTGTTTTTTTTTTTTGTTTTTTTTTTTTTTTTTGGGTGTGGTGTTGTTTTTTGGGGTGGTGTGTTTTTGGGGTGTGTGTTGTGTGTGTGGGGGGGTACAGGCCACTGAATGATGCCTGTCGTGATGAAGGGTTTTCCTGGACAGTTTTTGAATATTCACTTTTGCATAACCAAAAATATTGTTGTCGAAATTTGTATGCATGGGGGTAGTTTAGTGTCCTGTTCTTATTTCTGCCTGTCTCTTTTCCCTCTGTTTTTTGCTCTGTCTGTCTGTCTGTCTGTCTCTATTTCATCTCTCTCTCCTGCCGCCTTCCCTCTCCCCCCCCCCCCTCTATCTCTCCCCTCCTTCCCTCCCTCTCTCTCTCCTAAGTTTCTGTTGTCCCCCCCGCTCTCTCTGTCTGTCTCTTTTTGCCTTTTCTTTCTGTTTTTTTTGGTCTGTTTCTTTCAGTTGCTGTCTCTCTCTTCCCCTTCTCTCTCTCCTCTCTCTCGCTCTATTTTTTCTCTCCTTTTCTCTCTCCTCTTGTCTCTTTCTTTCTCTCCTCTCTCCCCCTCTCCCCTCTCTCTCTTCTCTCTCTCCCCTCCCTCTCTCTCGCTCTGGTCTCTTTTTCTCTTCTCTCTCCCTTCTCCTCTCTCCTTCTCGCTCTCTGTCTCTTTTTTTCTCTTTTCTCTCTCTTTCTCCTCTCTCTCTCTCTCTCTCTCTTCTTTTTTCCCCACTCTCTGTATGTCTGCCTTCCCCCTCCCCCCCCTTTTCTCTCTATTGTGTGTGGGTGTGTGTGGTGTGGTGTGTGTGGGTTGTGTGTGTTGTGTGTGTGTTGTGTTGTGTGTGTGTGTGTGTGTTGGGTCTCTCTCTCTCTCTCTCTCTCTCTCTCTTTCTCTCTCTCTCTCCTCTCTCTCTCTCTTTTCCTTCAAATGCTCCCAAAAAAGGGGAGAAAATACTGAAACCGAAATTAGAAAATTTTTGTTCAGTTCACAGAAAAAAAAATCTACCTGAAAAAGTTTTAAAAAAAAGAATAAAGTCTGAAAAAAAAAAGCGTCAGGGTGCAGTAAACCTTTTTGGGATGGACAAGTAAAAACAGGGAAGTTGTCGGGCGTTTGGCTATCTCATTTTACCTTCTCCTCTCTCTCTTTCTTCTCTTCTCTCTCTTCCTCTTCCTTCTCTCTTCTCTTTTTCTCTCTTCTCTCCCCTTTTCTCTCCTTCCCCCCCTCCCCTTTTCTTTTTTCTTTCTTCTCTCTCTCATACACACTGTACTTTCCGTGTGGTTTTTGGTAAGCCCCTTCTAACAGAGAAAAAAAACAGGGGACAAAAAAAGAAAAAGTTTAGGGGAAACAGACACAGAGAAAAAACAGACGGCCACGGGAGAGAAAACGCTTTTTAAATGCTTCGTCGGGATACCCCCCCCCCCCCCCCAACAATCATGCGTCTGTTTTTAACAAAGTTTTTAAGTCTTCAGCCTGCAAAAAATCAAATTTTGAAGTAGCAAAAAAAAAACCCAAAAAAAAAACAAAACCAACAAAAAACCCCCTTTTTACAGGATTTTGAAAAAAGTAAAAAAACTGCCCCTTACTTTAAAGAGATCCTGCTTTTTTTCTGGCAGCTAGAGAAGGGAAAAGTAAAATTAGGGAAAAAAAAACCTAGCTGCTGTAATAAAAGGTAAAAAAAAAAAAACACCAAAAAAACCCCCTAAAACCAAAATTAAGATTGTTTTCTGTAAAAAATTTTTAAAAAAAAGTTTGTCCTGATCGAGAGAAGAAAAGTCTGCAGAAAAAAATCTGTGTTGTTTTCTTCTGGCACACAATTATTTTGTGGGGTCAGGGAACGGGGGGAAACGAGTTGGTGAAGCGTGGCTGTTAACTTTTCTGTGGTGACGTGGACACGAGTTCGTACGTTTGCATGCTGGGCAACTTCGAAGGAAGCCCACAGCTCGGACAGTCATGGTTTTGTTTGCTTTTTGCGCTGAGGGAAAGAGTGAGGAGAGAGGAGGAGAGAGAGAGAGAAGGGGGAGAGAGAGAGAGACAGGAGCAGAGACAGAGACAGAGACAGAGAGAAAACAGACAGAGAAGAAGGGAAAAGGGACAGAAAGAGGACAGATAGACACAGAGAGAGGGGAGGAGAGGAGAGGGGGAAAAAGGGAGAGAGAGGGAAGAGAATGAGAGAGAGTACTTAGAAAAAAAGGGTTTTCAGAAAATCGACAAAAAGACGAAAAGTAATAATAATAAAAATAAGGGAAAGGGAAGGGAAGGGGGAAGGGAAAAGGGGAAAAATCAGACAAAAACAAAACGAAAAAAAAAAAACAAAAGCAACTGCCCCAACCAACACAACAAAATATCCAACAAAACGCAATTAAAAAAACACTAAAAAAAAGAAAAGGGAAAAAAAAAAAAACTGGCTGCAATTTTGTATTTCCCAAAAAATTGTTTTTTTAAATTCCAACCCTTTTTAAAACCAGAGCAGAAAGAAAGAAAACCATACAAGCAAAACTGAACTCTTAAAACAAACAGAAAAACTGAAGAGATAAAGTAGAAGAATTAGGAATGTCATAAAGAAATTAAGTGGAAAAACTTTCGATATTCCTCAAATCTCCTGATGTCTTCTTTACAATCGTTTGAAAGTTGCCGCAGAAGCTATTGCATTACTCATAGATTTTTATTGTTTATTTTGTTTCTGTGTGGGTGGGGGTTTTTTTGATTGGGGTGTGGGGAGGTTTCGGGGGGGGGGGCTCTTTTTCCTTTTTTTAAATATGGACCTGAAGAAAAACAAAAACTCACAACAGAAGCTATGTAGGAGGTTTAGAAAAAACAAAGTCACTTCCCACCCACCCCCACCACCCTACCCCCGACCCCAAGAAAAGAAAGACATTGTTCAATAACAGATTTTCGAATTCGTTAAAATGGCAAGAAGCGAGAGCAGGAGGAATGGGGTATTGCTTATTGCAGCTAGGGCGAGCTAGCTGCTATGTGCTTTTTAGGAAAGAGATTAATCTGAAACTCGTAACTCTGAATGATTTAATGTACAATGGCCTTTGGACCACAATTCTTTTGTTGGGTCAAGGTGGATTCGGTGAGGTATTTTCTATTATCAACTGGCTAAGCTTAATGCACATACAAATATAGAATGAACTGGATTTTGGTACTGATTTATAGTTGATTTGCAACCCCTAATAATTCTTTGGGAAAGCATGTACTTATATAGAGGTGAGAGGTCTGGTACTTTTTGGGTGTGGTATTTCAGTGTTTTTGTCTGTGTTTTTTTTTGTTTAGTTTACTTTTAATGTTTATTGATGGGGGGTGGGTGGTTTGGGGGTGGGGGGATGGGTGGTGGAATTTTTGAGTTTGGAGGGGGGTGGTTTGGGTGTTGGGGGGGTAGTTTGTGTTTAAAGTGTAGGGGTTGGGTGTGGCGTGAGGTTGGTTAAGGTGAGTTTGTGTTGAGTGGTATGGGGGGGGGGTATGGGGTAGGGACATGGGGGGGGGGGTGTTGGTGATGGGGGGATGTTGGGGGGGGTAATGTGGGGAGGGAATGGCGGTGGGGGGGGGGTGAGTAGTAGGGGCGCGGAGGGGGGGGGAGTGAGGGGGGGGGGAGGTAGTTGGGGGGTGAGCGGGGAGAGGGGAGTGGGGTGTGTGATGGGGTGGACAGTTGGGGTTTTTTGTTAAGGTGGGGGTTGGGTGATGGAGTGTGGAGAGGAAGGGGTTGTTTAATGGGTGGGGGGGGCGATGCGGGGGCGGGGGAGTTCGTAGTGGAGTGGGAGTGTAGGGTGGTGGAGTTAGAGGTCGGGGATGAGTTTTGGTTGGGTGGGATTGTATTTGGAGTTCGAGTTTTGAATGTGGATTGGTGGGTTGGCGTGTATGTGGGTTGGTTGGGGCAGTGGTTGTGATAGGGTAGAGTGCTGCGTGGGTTGGGTGGGAGAGTATTGGAGGGTGAGGGGTGGTGGGGTGGGGGTTGGGGTGGGAGGGGTGGGGGGTGGGTTCGGGTTGGTGGGGTTAATTAGGGGGCGCGTCGGGGGCGGGGTGTTGGGATGGGGTTGGTAGGGGATTGGTGGGTGGGGGTGGGGGGGGGTGTTTGGGGGTTGGGAGGGTGGGGGGGATGGTGGGGGGGGGGGGTGGAGGGATGGGGGATTTTGTTTCTGGGTAGCGTGAAGATTAGGGTTGGGGGTAGCTTGGGGGGGGAGTGGTAGGTGATGGGCGGGGCTTTATGGGGGTGTGGGGGGTGGTGTGTTGTGGGAGGGGGGGGTGGAAGATGGGTCGTATGGGTGGGGGGGGAGGGGGGTTGGTTGGTGTGGAGGTTGGCGAGTGTGGGAGGTAGGTGGGGGAGGGTGGGGGGATTCGGAAGTGAGGTATAGGAGTTGTTTGGTCGGCGGTGGCATGGGGTGAGGTTGAAGGTGTAGGTAGGTTGTGGGGTGGGTGGGGGATGAGGCGCTGGTATAGGGGTTTGGGTGGGGTGGTGGGGGGGGGATGGGTGGTGGGGTGTGGTGTGGGTTGTTGGGTTGGGTGTGTGGGGTGGGTGGGGGGTGGGTGGGTGGGTTGGAGATAGGTGGGGTGGTGGGGGTGGGGATTATGAGGGGGTGGGTTGGGGGGGGGATGAGTGGTGGGGGGGTTGGGATTGTGGGGAGGGGGGTGGGGTGTGGGGGGATGGGGGAGAGATGTGGAGGGAGGGGTGGATGTTTGGGGGAGGTGGGTGGTGAGGATGGAGGTGGTGGTGTGAGGGGGGGAGGGGGGTGTGTGGGGGAGAATGTGGGAGATTGTGTGGTGCTGTGGTTGGGAGTGGTGGCGGGGGGTGGGGGTGTGGGGGAGTATAGGTGGGTTTTGGGGGTTTGGGGTGATGGGTTGGAGGGGGTGTTGGGGTGTGAAGGGTTGAAGCGGTTGGGTGGGGGTGTGGGGGGAGGTTAGTGGGTGGGTATGGTTTGTTGCGGTTGTGGGTGGGTGTGGTTGGTGGGTTGGGTTTGGGGGGGGGAGGGGGTGATTGGGGGTGGGGGGGGGGCTGCGTGGGATGGTGGGAGGAAGGGGGTCGGCTTTGGTGCGGTATGTGGTGGGGTCGGGGGGGGGGCTGGTTTTTTGGTGGTTGTGGTGTGTTGGTATTTGGGGGGGGGGGGTGTGGTGGTGGGGTTGAGTTGTCGGTGTGGGGGGTTGATTGGCCGGTGGTGGGTGTGTAGTTGGGTGGTTTGGTGCTTTGTGGTTGGTGTGATGGGTGGGTGGTTGGAGGGTGGTAGGGGGTGGGAGAGGGGGATGGTTATGGTGGGTTGGGGGGGGGGGTGGGTGTTGTGAGGGTGGTGTGGGGGGGGGCTTTGGGTGGGGTGATTGGTGGGGGGTGTGGTGGGGGTTGGTGGTGGGGGGGGGTTGGTGTTGGGGGAGGGGGATTTTGGGGGGTATGTGAATTTGGGGGGTGGGGGGGTATTGTGGTGTGGCGGGGTGGGGGGTGGGGATGAGGTGGGGTGTGGTGGAGTGGGGATTATTCGTGGGGGGGGTGGGATTTGGGGGGTGGTGGGTGGGGTTGGTTTTGCTGGTGGGTTGGTGTGGGGGGGGGGTGGGTGGCTGGGAGGTGGAGTGGTGGGTGGGGGAGCTGGGTTGAGTAGGGGTGTGAGGGGTGGTGGAGGGGTAATTGGGTTGGGGGCTAGGGGGTTTCGTGTGGGTGGGAGGGCGGGGGGGGCGAGGATGGTGGGTGTGTGGCTTGTTATGGGTTGGGGGGGGTAGAATGGGGTTGATAGTTGGTGTGAGCGCGGGTGTTGTTTGGTTGGGTGGTGGTTGGGGCTAGTAGGTGTTTGGGTTGGAGGGTTGCTATGGGTTGTTGGCATGAATGGTTGGGACTTTGGGTGGTGGCGGGGGTGGGGGACGGGTGGTGGTGTGAGGTGGGTGTGTGGGGGTGTGTGTGTTGTGGTTATGGGGGTTTGGTGGGGGTGGGGGTGGGGTAAGTGGGGGGTGGGTGTGGTGTGGGGCGTGGTTGGATTGGCGGGTGGGTCGCGGTGGGTATTGTGCTGTGGGGGGTGGTGGGGGGGGGGTGTTGGTTGGTGTGTGTGGATTGGGTTTGTGGGCGAGTGGATGGGGATAGGGGGGTTGTGGGGGGATTGGGTGTGGGTGCGGGGGGTTGATTGTGTGTTGTTGTGTGGTGTTGGGGGTGGTGGGAAGTAGGGGGATGAGGGTGGAGGGTGGGTTGTCGGTTGTGGAGCGGGTGGGTTGGGGGGTTGTGTGGGTGTGGTGGGTAAGGTGGGGGTGGATGGTTGGGGTGGTGGGGGGAGTGCGGTGAATGGTTTGTGGGTGTAAGTGGGGTTGGGGGTAGGTGGAGGTGGGTGTGGGGGTTTGGGGTGTTTGAGGGGGGTGGTTGTTGGGGGGGGTTGGGGGGGTGGGGTTGGGCTGTGGTGGGGTGTTGTTGATAGGGGGAAGTGGTATAATGTGTTGCGTTGTTAGTTGGGTCGGGGTGGGGGGGGGGTGTGGTGGTGGGGGGTGGTGTTGATGGTTAGTGGGGTATGGGTGGGGTGGGGGGTGTGGTGGTTGTTGTGGTGTGGTGGGTTTGTGTGGTGGTGGGGGGGGGTTGGTGAAGTTGGGGGTGGGGAGGGGGCGGGGTGGGGCGTGGGGTGTTGGTTTTTGTAGGTTGGGTGTTGGGGGGCTATGTGTGGGTGTGATGGGGGGGGTGGGGGTTGTTGGTGGGGTGGTGGCGGGAGGGTGTGGGTGGGTGGTGGGGGTGGTGGTTGGGGGGGTGGGGATCTGTGTGCGGGTTGTGGGGATTCTGGGGGGTTGGTGTAGGGAGTGTGGAGTGGTTTTCTGGTTTGGTTTTGTGGTGGGGTTGGTGGGGTGGTGGGGGGGGTGGGGGTGAGTTGGGGAGGGAAATGGGGGGTTAGGTGGGTGGGGTGTGGGGGTGCTGGCGGGGGGGGGGGGTGAGTGTGGGGTTAGGGGGTTGGTGAGGGGGTCGAGTGGGTGGTGGGGTGAGTTTGGGTTTGGTTGGTAGTAGGCTGTTGTGTGGAGGGGGGGGTGTTTGGGTTGAGTTGGGGGTGGGGGTGGTGTAGGTTGGAGCTTTGGGGGGGGGGGGGGGGGGGGTATCGGTGGTGGTGTGGGTGTGTGGGAGGGTTGGTGTGGGTGTAGGTTGGGGTGGGGTTGGGGTGTGAGAGGGTTGTGGGTGGGGGTGGGGTGGTGTAGGGGGGCGGTGGGGGGTGGGAGTGGGGGTGGGAGGTGGGGGTTGTGGGGGGGGTTGGGGTGGGGGATTTGTGGGAGGTTGTAGGAGGGAGGGGGTGGGGGGTGGGCGGGGTGGGGATGGGGTTGTGGGTGTTGGGGGGTGTGGGGGGTGGGGGGTTGGGCTTGTTTGTGGATTGGTGGGTTTAGGGATGTTGGGGGGGTTAGTGCGTGCGTGGTTAGTTGTTTTTGGTCGGTTGGAAGGATGTTGGGTGTGGTGGCTGGGGGTTGGTGGGGGGTGTTGTGATTTTCGGGTTGGGGGGGGTTGGTGTTTGGGGGGGTGGTGGGTGTTGAGGTGTTGTCGGAGGGGGTGTATTGTTGTATGGGGCTGTGAATAGATATGGGGGGGCTAGGGTTGGGTGTGTGGGGGGTGGGTTGTTGGGGGGGGTTGGGGCGGGGGAGATTGGGGTGATGGGGTGGGGGTGGGGGGTGGGCGAGGGGGTGAGGGGGGTGTGGGTGGGGGGGGGGGGGGGGGTGTGGGGGGTTTGAGGGGTGGGGGATGGGTGGGGTGTGTGGGATGAGGGGGAAGTTGGGGCGGGTGAATGGAGGGGGTGAGGCGGGGTGTGGTTGGTGGGGTGGGTGTGGTGGGAGGCGAAGGGTGGTTGTTTATTGAATGGGTTGGGGGGGGGGGGGTGAGTGAGGGTGTTTGGTGTGGATGGGTTGTGGGTTTGGGTTTGGGTGTCTGGGATGGGGGGGGGGGGGTGTCTTGGAGCTGAGGTTAGTGGGGTATGGGGTGGGGGTAGAGGGGTGGGGGTGGTGGGGTGGTGGGGGGTCTGAGATCTTGGAAGGTGGGGTATAAGGGGTGGGGTTGCTGGGGGTTAGAGGTTTGGGGTAGTGGGGGTCGGGGTGGCGCGGGGGTTTAGGTTGTTAGGTGGGGTGGGAGGGGTATGCGTGGGGTGTAGAATTGGGTTCTCGGGGGGGCGGGGGGTGGGGTGGTTGCTGGGGGTGGTGAGGGGGGGGTGTGTGTGGGTATTTTGGGGGGGTGGGGTGGGGGTATGGGGTGGGGGGGTTTTGGTTGGGGGGGGGGGCATTGTCGAGTGGGGGGAAGTTGGGGGTGGGTGCGTGTGTGGTGGGTGGTTATGGGGGTTGTTGGGGGGGGCTTGTGGTTGTGGTTGTGTGGGCGGTTGTGTTGTATAGTGTGTTGTGGAGGGTGGTGGTGAAGGGGGGTGGGGGTGTGGTGGGCGGGTGTTGTGGGGGGGTTTGGTGGGACGGGGGATAGGGAGGGTGTGGGGTGTTTGTGGGTGGGAGGGGGATGTGGGGAGTGGGGGGGTGTGGGGTGCGGGGGGGGGGGGGTTGGGGGGTGTGAGGAAGGGTTATGGTTGGATGGGGTTGGTTGTCGGGGCTGAAGGGGTTTGAGGGATATGGTTGGGGGTAGGAGGCTGGGGGGGTGGGGTTTGGGAGGGGATGGGGTGATGGTGGGTGGAGGTGGGTGTGGGGGGGGTGAGTGGTGGGGGGGGTGGTGTGGGGATTTGTGTGATAGAGGGTGTGCTTGATGGGTGTTGATGATGCGGGTGAATGGGGTGGGTAGTGGGTGGGTGATGGGTGGAGGGGGTGTGGTGGTGGGAGGGGGCGGTGTGGAGGTGCTGTGTAGAGTGGGGGGCGGGGTGGGATGTAGGTGGGGTGTTTTAGATTGAGGGGGGGGCGGAGGGTAGGGGGGAGAGGTGGGGGGGGATGTTGGGGGGAGCGGGGGGCTGGGGGGGCGGGGTAAGGGGGGTGGAGAGTGTTGGGGGAGGCGGTTGGGTGGGTTGGTGTGGAGGTTTTGGTGAGTTTGTTGTTGGGGGGGGGGGGGGAGGGTGGTGGCGTGTTCGGTTTGGTGGTGGGGGGGGGGTGAGGGGAGGTGGGGGGACGTTGTGGGGGTGGTTAGTGGGGTAGTGGATGGGTACGGGGATGGTGTAGGGGTGGGAGAGTTGGGGGGGGTGGGGTGTGTTGGGGGTGGGGGTGTTGTAGGGTGTGGGTGGGCGGGGGGGAAGATGTGGGATAGTTTGGAGGAGTGTGGGTGGGGGGGTGGAGGGTGGGGGGATGGGAGGGTAGGGGGGGAGGGATGTGAGTGGGGGGGTTGTTGAGGGGGAGTTGTGGGTGGGGGGGGTGGGGTGGGGCTGGGGGTAGTGGGGGCGTTGGGTGTTGATGTGTGAGGGGGCGGAGTGGGTCGCGGGGTGTTGTGTGGGGGGTAGTGTGGATATGATGTTGGGTGTGGGGGGTTGGGTGGTGGAGGTTTGAGGATATGGCGGAGGGGTGATGGATTGGAGGGGTGCGTGGGGGGGAGTGGGGGTATGGGGTGGGTAGGGGAGGGAGGGGTGAAAGTTGGTGTGTGGTGGGTGTTTATGCTGGGATTGGGGATGATGAGTGTGGGGTGGGGTAGCGTGGTGTGGGGTGTTGGGTGTTTGATAAAAAATATAGTTTTGTGGTCGAGTGGGGGGTGCGGGAGGAGGTAGTTGGTGGAGGATGATGCTTGAGTGGCGGGTTTAGAATGGGGAGGGGGGTGGGGGGGGAAGTTGAGAGAGGTGAGGGGGTGGGGGAGGGTTAGGGGGGGGGGGTGTGAGGGTGGAGAGAGGGGAAGTGTGTGGTGAGGTGTTTTGGTGGAAATGGAGAGTGTTGAAGGGGGAGTTGGCTGGGTTATGGGATTTGGGGTGCGGATGGGGACGGGTAGGGGGGGAGATGGGGTGGAGGGGGGGGTGAGGTGGGGGTGGGGTTGGTGTGGGGGGGGAGTTAGGAGGGGTAGGGAGGTGTTGATGTGGTGGATGGGGGAGGATTGTTAGGAGGGGGGAGGAGGGGGGAGGAGGATTGAGTAGTGGGGGTGTGGGGAGAGAGGTTGGGATAGTGTTTGGGTGTGTAGGGGGAAGGTGAATGGAAGGTGTGGGGTAGAGGGGAGGTGGGGGAGTGGGGTGTGAGATGAGTGGGGGGGAGGATGGGAAGGGTGGGTGGTTTGGGGGGCGAGTGGGGTTCTGATTAGTAGGAGGGGTTGGAGAGGGTGGAGGGCTGAGGAGGGGGATGTAGCAGGATAGCGAGGGGGGAGGGGTGAGATTGTGTGGGGGGTAGGAGGGGGGGTGGAGTGTGAGGAGGGGTGGTGGTGGGGGGGGATGATGGGTGTTTGGGGTGAGATAGAGTTGAGGGTGGCTTTTGGTGTCGGAATGTGGGGGGGGGAGGGGAGTGAGGTGGGGTAAGGTGGAGTAGGTGGAGTGGGAAGAGTAGGGTGTGGAGTTGTGGGTTTTGGTGGGGGGAAAGGGTTCGGAAGGGAGGGGGAGGGGAGGGGGGATAGTTTAAGGTTTTGCGTGGTGGGGTTTGGTGGATAAGTGGAGGGTGATTGGGAGGTGGGGGCGGGTGAGGTGTATGGAGGTGGGATGGTGGGTGGGGGAGGGGGGTGGGAGAGAGTTGGGGGGGGTGAGGGGGTTGGATGGGTGGTGGGGTGGGGGTAGTTGGTGTGTGTGTGATTGGGGGTGTTGTTGGGAATGTAACGGTTGGGGGTGGGGGGTGTGGGAAATGTAGGGTGAGGGGGGGGGGTGGTTAGGGGAGATGGTGGGGGGGGAGTGTGAGAGGAGGAAGGCGGGTATTGAGTGGGGGAGGTGTGGGGAGAGGGGGGGAGAGTTGAGTTGGGGGGGGTGTGGTGAAGGTGGGGGGTGGGGGGGGGTGGGAGAGTTGGGGGGGGTGGGTGGATGATGGGTGGGTGGGGTGTGGATAGGTTGTGGGGGGGTGGAGGGTGGAGGTGGGGTGGGGTGAGGTGGGGGTGATGGTGGGTTGGGTGATTGAGTAAGGACCGTTACTGTGTTTTGGGATGGTGGTGGGTGTTAGGGGCAGTGGGTTGGGGGGGGGGTGCGGGTTGGAGTTATGGGAGGGTGGGTGAGGGGGTGGGGTGGGTGGTGATGAAGGGGGTGAGGGTGAGGGGGAAGGGGGGGGGGAGTTGAGTTTGAGATTCGGGGGGGGATGAGGTTGGAGGGGGGTTGATGGTGGATGGGATGGGTTGAGGTGGTAAGATAGGGGATGAGGTGGGGATGGGATGGGTATGGGTGTTGCGGTGGATTGGAGCGGTGGTGGACTAGGAGGGTTTGGGGAGGGGGAGGGGGGGAGTGGGGGTTTTAAGGTTGAGGTGTCGGAGGGGGGGGCGATGAGGGTGGTGGTGGGGGGTGTTTGGTGTTAGTGTAAGGTGTTTGATTATGTGGGGGATTTGAGGCGGGGTGGGTGGTGGAATGGGGGGGGTGTTGGGGTTAGTGGGGGAGTTTAGGTTGGGGGTGAGGGGTGGGGGGATGTGGAAGTGTGTGTGGAGGTGGGGGGGGGGGGAGGGGATGGGGGGGAGGGGGGTGGTGGTGGGGACGTGTTTAAGGTATTGTGGTTTAATGTTGGTTTTGGATTGATTGGAGTGTGGGGTGGATGATAGGTTGGTGGTTATGGGTTGATTGGGGGGGGCGGGTGGGGTGGTGGCGGGTATTGGGGGTGTGTGGGGGTGTGAGGCGTAGGTTGGATAGTTGGTTGGAGAGGTGGGTGGGGGTGGGGTTGGGGGGAGGGGGGTGTAAGGGTGGGTTAGGGGGGGTTTTGGGGGGTGTGGTGGTTGAGGGGGGGTGTGAGGGTAGTGGGGGGGGGGTGGTTGGTGGGGGGGGGGGGTGGGTTAGGTGTGGGGGGGTAGGGGGGGTGGCACGTGAGGTGAGGAGGGGTGGTGAGGGGGTGGGTTTGGGTGCTGGTGGGGTGGGTAGTGGTTGGGGGTGTGGGTTGGGATGGTGGGGGGTGGATGGTATGAATAGTAGTTGGGGGGGGAGTGGGGGGGGGAGGGTGGGCGTGGTGGGGTGGGGGTGTGGGGAAGGGGTTGGGGGTAGAAGAGGTTATTGGTTGGTTGGGTTGGGTGTACGTGGAGGGTGTGGGGGGTTTAGGGTGTGGGGGAAGGGGGGGGTCTTTGAGGGGGGTGTAGGGTTGCTTGTTGTGGGAGTATTGCGGGTAGTAGGAGGTGTGGGGTGTGGTATGGAGTATGATTAGTATGTGGGTGGGGGATGTTTAGGGGTGGGTGGAGTGGAGGTTTTGGGGAGGTAGGGGGGATAGGTGGTGGGGTGTTAGGGTGGGGGATCGATGTGGCGGTGGGCTTGGGAGTGGCGGGGGTGGGAGTCGGGTGGTGGTGGTTTGTTTAGGTGGAGTGGGGGTGGTTGTGGTGCGGTGGGGGGGGTTGGGGCGGTTGTGGGGTGGGGTGGGCGTTGGTGGGGATAATGTGATGGGGGGGGTGCGGGTGGGGTGTATGGTGGGGGTGTGGTGGCTGTGTGAGTGGTTGGGTGAGGTTGTGGTAGGTATGGAGGTGTTGGGTCGAGGGTTGAGGGTGAGGGGTGGTGGGTGGGGAGGTTTGGATGGCGGGTGGGGGTGGTGGGGTGGATCTGTGGGGGTTTTTGGGGGAGGGGGGGGGTAATTGAGTGTGTGTGTGGTTGGGGGAGTGGGGGGGGTAGGAGGGTTTGGTGTGGGGGAGTGGTGAACTGGTGTGTGGGGGGATGTCGGTGGGTCGTTTGGAGTGGGTAGGGTGGGTAGGTGGAGTGGGGGTAGGGTGTGTTGGGGGGGGTGGGTGAAGTGGTTGGGGGCGGTAGGGGGTGGTTGGTTTGCGGTGTGAGGGGTGGGGGGTTGTGGGGGGGGGTTGGGGGGGGTGTTGTGGTGGGTGAGGGGTGTGGGGATAAGGGGAGCGTGGTGAGCGTTTGGGGTTGGTGTGTGGTTTGGGGGGTTGGTTTTTGGGTGGATTGGGTATGTGTCCGCTTAGAGTGGTGGGAGGGGGGGTGGTGGGTGGAGGGGTAGGATTGTATGGGTAGTATGGGGGTGAGGGGGGTTGTTTGATGTTATTTATTTGAAGATTTTTCTTGTTATGTGAGGTGGGGGAGGGTAGTAGGGGGTGGGTGGGGGGTGTGGGGTGTGTGGGTGAAGGGGTAGGTGGGGGGGGTGTGTGGGTGTGGTGGGGGTTGGGAGTGAGGGTGGTGTTGATAGGCGGATGGTGTGGAAGGGAGGTTGGGAGGGTGGGGTGGGGGGGATGGGTTAGTCGGTTTGAGGGTGGGGGTGTGGGAGGTGTGTAGGGATGGTGTGTGTTGATTGGGTTGGGGGTATGGGGGGTTGGGGGGGGAATATTGTTCGGGTTGGGGGGGTGTGGGGGGGGGTGGGGGTGGGGGTGGGGTGTGGTGTGTGTGTGAGTGTGGGGGGTTGGGGTGTGGGGGGGGGTGTTGATGTTGGTGGGGGGGGGTGTTAGGGGGGGGTAGGGGGCTGTGGGGGGGTGGGGGGATGAGTGGGTGGGGGGTAGTGTAGGGTTGGGTGGGGAGGTGTTGAGGGGTGGGGGGGGTGCAGGGATGAGGTGGGGTGGGTTGAGAAGGGAGTTGGGATTGGGGTGTTTGTTATGGGTGTTGGGTTTGGGGGGGGTGGGGGTGGTGTGATGTGGTGGTGTTTGGGTTTATGGGGGGGGTGGGGAGAGATGTGGGGGTGTGTTTGTGGGAGGTGGTGTATAGGTGGGGGAGGGGGGGGGAGGGGGCGGGCGGGGTGGGGGGAGGGTGGGGGGGTGTGGGGGGAGTTGTGATTGGGGAGTGTTATTTGGGGGGGTGGGGTGGAGAGGGATGTGTGGAGGGAGTGGGGGAGGGGGGGGTGGTGTTGGAGGGTGGAGGTTGAGTGTGTTAGAGAAGGAGTGGGGGGGTGTAGGGGGGGTGTTTTGGTGGTGGGTTGTGTGCGGGGATTATGGGGGGTGGGTGGGGCGGGTTGGGAGGGGGCGGGTGCGTTTGGAGTTGGGGGGTGTGGGGGGCGCTGGTGGTAGGGATGGGGGGGTTGGGGGATTTAGTTGAGGAGGGTGGGGAAGGTTGAGGGAGGTGACGTGGGGAGGGGGATGGTTAGGGGCGAGTCTTGGTGGGAAGGGTTTGGGGTTGATTGTGTTGTATAGTGTTGGTGTTGGTGGGGGGGTGGTCCTGAGATGGAGGTTGGGAGGGGGTGTGGGGGGAGGGGTGTGTGTGGGGAGGAGGTGGAGGTTGGTGTTGTGGTTGTTGATCATTAGTGATGGAGTGTTGGGGGGAGGGGTGTGGGGGTAGGGGGGGCAGGGTGAGTGTGTTGTGTGGAAGAGGGGGACGATTAGGTATGTTGGTGGGTTGGGTGGATAAGGGGGTGGGTGGGGTGAGATGGTGGGGGGTGGTTGTGTTGTGGGTGGATGGGTGGGGGGGGGGAGGTTGGGTGGTAGGGGTGGGTGGGGTGGGGGTGTGAGGGTGTGGTGGGGTGGTGGTAGGTGCGTTCTGTGGTTGGCTGGGGGTGGGTGTGGGGTGTGGGTGTATTTTGGGGGGGTGTGGGGGGTGTTGGGGGGGGGTGGTGTTTTTGGTAGAGGGGGGGGGGGTGGTTGGGGGTGGGCGAGTGTCGGGTTGGGGGTGGTAGGGTTGGGGGGGGTTTTTGTTATTGTGGGGGGGGGGGTGGGTGGGTTGGTTGGTGTGAGGGCTGTGGGGAGTGGTGGGCGGTTGTGGGGTGTGAGTATGGGGGGCGGGTTTTGGTGGTTGGTTGGTGCGGGTGGTGTAGATTGGTGGGGGGGGGTGGTAGGGTAGTGGTTGAGGTGGGTGGGGGGGTTGATGAGGGGGGTTTTGGATGTGGGTGGTGGGTAGGGATTTGGGGTGTTGAGTCGGGTTGGGTTGGTGGGGGGTGAGGGGGGCTTTGGATTGAGTGGATGGGAGGCATGGTGGAGGGGTGGGTGTGGTGTGTGTGTTTCGTGGGTATGTTGCGGGGATGGGTGTGGGGGTGGGGTGTGGGGGGGAGGGGGGTTGGTGGGGGTTGGTTTAGGGGGTATGGGTTGAGAGTGTGTGGCAGATAGGTTGGATTTTTGTGGGTGGGTAGGTTGTGATGGGTGTGGTGGGGTGTGAATGGTGGAGAGTTGCGGGGGGGGGTGATTTGGGGTGTGAGTTAGGGGTTGAGTGGTGTTTGGGGGGGGGGTGGAGGCGGGGGTGTGTGGGTGTGGGTGGGGTGGGGTGTTGGTGGGGTGATATATGTGTGAGGGGGGGGGTTGTACGGGAGAGGGGGGATGGTTTTGAGTAGATTAGGTGGAGTGGGGGGATGAGGGGTGGGGGGGGTTGCTGTGGGGGGGATGGGTGGAGGGGATGAGGGGGGTGGGGGGGAGGGAGGTGATGGGAGGGAGTGTAGCCTGAGGGGTATGGGGGGTTAGGAGTGGGGGTGGGGGGGTGTGGGTTGTGGTGGTGTGGGTGTTGGTTGGGGGGGGGATTGGTGGGGTGGAGGGGGGGGGTTGGTCTGGTTGATGGGTTGGGGATGAGGGGTAGTGGGGTGTGGGTGGGGTGGGGGGGTTTGTTTAGGTGGTTGGACTGGGGAGGGGGGGTGGTGGGGGGGGGGTTGGGGTGGTGTGGTTGGGGGGTGTGGAGGGACGGGTGGTGGCGGAGGGGGGGGGAGGTGGGTGGGGCATTTTGGTTGGCGGGGTGGGGTGGGGGGGTTTTTGGGGTGTTTGGTGGGATGTTTGGGGGTCGGGGTGGGGTGATTGTGGGGTGGGGTTGTGTGGGTGGTGTGGTGTTTGGGTGGGTGGAGTTGAGGGGGTGGTTTTGGATGGTGTGGGTGGTGTGGGGGTTCAGAGTTGGAGGGTGGGGTTGGGAGGGGGTGGGGTGTGGTGATTGTTATTATGGGTTTGGTGTGTGTAACGTGGGGAAGTGGTGGCGTTCTGGGCGGGTGGTGGGGTTGGGTGGGTGGGATGTGGCTGGTCGGTGGGGGTGGGGGGTGAGTGTTTGGGTGGGTTGTATGGTGAGGTTTGTGGGCGGGGGGTTTGTGGTAGTTGGTGAGGTGAGATTTAGTGGGGGGGTTGTGGTGGTGGGGATGGAGGGGTGTGGATGGTGGAGGGTGGGGGGGGGGTGGGAGTGGTCCTGTGGCTGGGGATGGTGTTGGGGGTGTGTTGTGTGGGCGAGGGGGGGTTTTTTGGTTAGGGTGGTGTTGTGGGGTGATGGTAGGTTTGGGTGTGTGTGGGGTGTGTTGTAGGGTCGTGGGGGGTGGTGGTTGTTAGTGGTGAGGGGGAGAAAGATGTGGGGGTTTTTGTGGGTTGGGGGTGGTGGTGGGGGGTGTGGGAGGGGGTGGGGGGGTGGGGTGGAGAGATAGGGTGGGGGGTGTCGGTGCGGGGGTGGTGGGGGTGGGTGGGTGGGCTTGGTGGGGGGATAGGGGTTGGGTGGTGGTGGAGTGGGTGTGGTTGTTGGGGTGGGGTGGAGCGTTGGGTGGGTGGGTTTGGGGGGTCGGTTGGGGGGTGTGGGGGGGTGAGGTGGTGGGGGTGGGGGTTTGCGGTGTGGTGGGGGATGTGAGGGGGTGGGGGGGTGTTTGTTGGGTTGTGGAGTGTTAGGTGGGGAGGGTATGATGGAGGAGGGGTGTTGGGGGGGGGGGCGGTGGTTGGGTGATTGGGGGGGGGGTGGGGTGGTTGAGGGGGGGGGGGGGGGGGGTAGGGGGTGGTGGTGTGGTTGTGGGTGGGATTTGGGGGGGGGTGTGGGGAGGGTAGGGGGGTGGGAGTGGGGGGGTGTGGGGGGGGAGTGGGGGGTGGGTGTGTGTGGGGGCGATGTGGAGGTGGTGGGGGGGGGTTGGGTGGGTGTGGGGGGGGGTGGGGGCTGGGGGTGGGGGGGGGATGTGGTTGGGAGGGTGGGGTGTGGGGTGGTGTGGTGGGGGGGTTGGGAGGTGGGGGGGGGAGGGGGGGATCGGGGGGTGGGGGGGGGTTGGTGTGGGAGGGATGTGTGCTGGGGGGGGTGGGGGGTGGGGTAGAGCAGTTGGGTGGGAGGTATGTTGAGATGTGTGGGGGGGTGGGTAGGGGTTGAAGGGGTTTTGGGGGAGGTTGGGGGTGAGGGCGGGGGGGGGGGGGGGATGGAGTGGTGTTAGCGGGGGGGTGGGGGGGACGGCGGGTGGGTGGGGTGTGGTGGAGGGGGGATTTACGGTTAGGTGTGGGGGGGGATGGGGAATATGTGGAGGTTGTTGTGGGGGTGGGAGAGGGTGGAATGTGAAAGTGTAGGGGGGGGGGTGGGTGTTGGGGGACGTGGGTGTGGGAAGGGGGTTAGGGCATTTTGGTGTGTTTGGTTGGGTGGTTGGTATGTTAGGTTGTGGTTTGGGTGGTTGTTGGAGTTCGGGGTTGGGGGGGGGGGGGGTGGGGATGTGGTGGGGTGAGGGTGGGGGGGGTGGTGTGTGTGGAGGGCTATGGCGGTGGGGGTGGTTGGTTGGGGGATGTAGTGAGAGGTTTTGTTTTGGTGGGTTGTGGGGGGTTGTGGGTGTTTTGGGGGTGTGGAGGTGCGGTGGGGGGGGTGGAAGTAGGGGGGGGTGGGTGGTAGGTTGTGTTTTTGGGGTGTGGGGGTGGTGGTTAAGGGGTGTGGGTGTTTGGAGTGTGTGGGGGTTTGGGGGTGTGGGGTGTGGGGATGGGTATGTGTGGGGTGGGTTGGGGGTATTGTGGGAGTAGTATATTGTGGTGAGGGGGGGGGGGGTTAGGTTTGGAGGGGTGGTGTTGAGGGGGGGTGGTGTGGTGGGGTTAATGGGATGGGGTGAGGGGTGGTGGGGGTTGAGGTTTGGTGGGGTGGTGGGGTGGTTGGGAGTGGAGTTAAGGGGGATGGGTGTATTGTGGGTGGGGGGTGTAAGGGAGATGTTGTCGGTTGGGGATGAAAAGTGAGAGGTAGGAGGGGTTGTGGTAATAGGGGGGGAGGGATGGAAGGGGGGGGGGTGTGGTGGTGTGGGAGGGGGTTGGGAGGTTTGATTGGGAAAAAATTGTATATACGTTTCCCATACAGCGAATAATGGGCACTATAGCCTGCCTGGTCACAAGGGGGGTGGGGATGTTGTATGTGAATGTATGTGTTAATGGGTGATGGGTGGGGGCGTGGGTTGAGGAGGGTTGTGAGAGGGTGATTGTTTTCTGTAAAAGTTTGTAAAAAAAGAATCTGTCCTGATCGAGAGAAGATAAAGTACAGCAGAAAAAGTCTGTGTTGTTTCTTTGGCACTAACAATTATTCTTGTGGATCTCACTGAGGGAACGGGGGAAGCGAAGTTGGCTGAGAGTGGCAGTCTAATTTTTGCCTGCGGCTGACTTGGATAACCAGAGTGTACGTACGTCTGCATGCTGGGCATATCTTCTGAAGGAGCCACAAGCCCCAAAAAACTCCGTGACAGAGACGTTGGTTTTGTTATGTGTCTTTTTTTGCGCTGAGAGAAAAGGAGAGATGAGAGAGAGTAGATTCGTCGACTAAGGTGTGGAGAGAAGATGAGAAGAGAGAGGAGAAGATGAGACAGACAGAGACAGAGAAGAAGACTCTGTGATCGACAGAGAGACAAAACAGACTAGAGAGAGAGAGAAGTAGCGACAGGAGAGAGACAGATAGACACAGAGAGAGAGAGAGAGAGAGAGAGAGGAGAAGAGAAGAAAGAGAGAGATGAGAGACAGGGAATGAGAGAGGAGTCTTAGATAAAAAAGGTATACAGGACAGATCGAAATACAGACAGAAATGTAGATAATAATAATAATAAGGAAAGGAGGAAAGGGGGAAGGAAAATCATGTAAAAATCAGCTCTAAAAACTCCAAAACGAAAAAAAAAAAAAAGCAAGCAACTGCCACACACACTAACAACAACAAAAGATCCATCAAATCGACAAATCAATAAAAAGACACTAAAAAAGAAAGGACAAGTAAATAAAAATAAACTGGCTGACAATTTTGTATTTCCCAAAACTTGTTTTTAAATCTCCCAACCCACATTTTTTAAAACCAGAGCAGAAAGAAAGAAAACCATACAAGCAAAACTGAACTCTTAAAACAAACAGAAAAACTGAAGAGATAAAGTAGAAGAATTAGGAATGTCATAAAGAAATTAAGTGGAAAAACTTTCGATATTCCTCAAATCTCCTGATGTCTTCTTTACAATCGTTTGAAAGTTGCCGCAGAAGCTATTGCATTACTCATAGATTTTTATTGTTTATTTTGTTTCTGTGTGGGTGGGGGTTTTTTTGATTGGGGTGTGGGGAGGTTTCGGGGGGGGGGGCTCTTTTTCCTTTTTTTAAATATGGACCTGAAGAAAAACAAAAACTCACAACAGAAGCTATGTAGGAGGTTTAGAAAAAACAAAGTCACTTCCCACCCACCCCCACCACCCTACCCCCGACCCCAAGAAAAGAAAGACATTGTTCAATAACAGATTTTCGAATTCGTTAAAATGGCAAGAAGCGAGAGCAGGAGGAATGGGGTATTGCTTATTGCAGCTAGGGCGAGCTAGCTGCTATGTGCTTTTTAGGAAAGAGATTAATCTGAAACTCGTAACTCTGAATGATTTAATGTACAATGGCCTTTGGACCACAATTCTTTTGTTGGGTCAAGGTGGATTCGGTGAGGTATTTTCTATTATCAACTGGCTAAGCTTAATGCACATACAAATATAGAATGAACTGGATTTTGGTACTGATTTATAGTTGATTTGCAACCCCTAATAATTCTTTGGGAAAGCATGTACTTATATAGAGGTGAGAGGTCTGGTACTTTTTGGGTGTGGTATTTCAGTGTTTTTGTCTGTGTTTTTTTTTGTTTAGTTTACTTTTAATGTTTATTGATGGGGGGTGGGTGGTTTGGGGGTGGGGGGATGGGTGGTGGAATTTTTGAGTTTGGAGGGGGGTGGTTTGGGTGTTGGGGGGGTAGTTTGTGTTTAAAGTGTAGGGGTTGGGTGTGGCGTGAGGTTGGTTAAGGTGAGTTTGTGTTGAGTGGTATGGGGGGGGGGTATGGGGTAGGGACATGGGGGGGGGGGTGTTGGTGATGGGGGGATGTTGGGGGGGGTAATGTGGGGAGGGAATGGCGGTGGGGGGGGGGTGAGTAGTAGGGGCGCGGAGGGGGGGGGAGTGAGGGGGGGGGGAGGTAGTTGGGGGGTGAGCGGGGAGAGGGGAGTGGGGTGTGTGATGGGGTGGACAGTTGGGGTTTTTTGTTAAGGTGGGGGTTGGGTGATGGAGTGTGGAGAGGAAGGGGTTGTTTAATGGGTGGGGGGGGCGATGCGGGGGCGGGGGAGTTCGTAGTGGAGTGGGAGTGTAGGGTGGTGGAGTTAGAGGTCGGGGATGAGTTTTGGTTGGGTGGGATTGTATTTGGAGTTCGAGTTTTGAATGTGGATTGGTGGGTTGGCGTGTATGTGGGTTGGTTGGGGCAGTGGTTGTGATAGGGTAGAGTGCTGCGTGGGTTGGGTGGGAGAGTATTGGAGGGTGAGGGGTGGTGGGGTGGGGGTTGGGGTGGGAGGGGTGGGGGGTGGGTTCGGGTTGGTGGGGTTAATTAGGGGGCGCGTCGGGGGCGGGGTGTTGGGATGGGGTTGGTAGGGGATTGGTGGGTGGGGGTGGGGGGGGGTGTTTGGGGGTTGGGAGGGTGGGGGGGATGGTGGGGGGGGGGGGTGGAGGGATGGGGGATTTTGTTTCTGGGTAGCGTGAAGATTAGGGTTGGGGGTAGCTTGGGGGGGGAGTGGTAGGTGATGGGCGGGGCTTTATGGGGGTGTGGGGGGTGGTGTGTTGTGGGAGGGGGGGGTGGAAGATGGGTCGTATGGGTGGGGGGGGAGGGGGGTTGGTTGGTGTGGAGGTTGGCGAGTGTGGGAGGTAGGTGGGGGAGGGTGGGGGGATTCGGAAGTGAGGTATAGGAGTTGTTTGGTCGGCGGTGGCATGGGGTGAGGTTGAAGGTGTAGGTAGGTTGTGGGGTGGGTGGGGGATGAGGCGCTGGTATAGGGGTTTGGGTGGGGTGGTGGGGGGGGGATGGGTGGTGGGGTGTGGTGTGGGTTGTTGGGTTGGGTGTGTGGGGTGGGTGGGGGGTGGGTGGGTGGGTTGGAGATAGGTGGGGTGGTGGGGGTGGGGATTATGAGGGGGTGGGTTGGGGGGGGGATGAGTGGTGGGGGGGTTGGGATTGTGGGGAGGGGGGTGGGGTGTGGGGGGATGGGGGAGAGATGTGGAGGGAGGGGTGGATGTTTGGGGGAGGTGGGTGGTGAGGATGGAGGTGGTGGTGTGAGGGGGGGAGGGGGGTGTGTGGGGGAGAATGTGGGAGATTGTGTGGTGCTGTGGTTGGGAGTGGTGGCGGGGGGTGGGGGTGTGGGGGAGTATAGGTGGGTTTTGGGGGTTTGGGGTGATGGGTTGGAGGGGGTGTTGGGGTGTGAAGGGTTGAAGCGGTTGGGTGGGGGTGTGGGGGGAGGTTAGTGGGTGGGTATGGTTTGTTGCGGTTGTGGGTGGGTGTGGTTGGTGGGTTGGGTTTGGGGGGGGGAGGGGGTGATTGGGGGTGGGGGGGGGGCTGCGTGGGATGGTGGGAGGAAGGGGGTCGGCTTTGGTGCGGTATGTGGTGGGGTCGGGGGGGGGGCTGGTTTTTTGGTGGTTGTGGTGTGTTGGTATTTGGGGGGGGGGGGTGTGGTGGTGGGGTTGAGTTGTCGGTGTGGGGGGTTGATTGGCCGGTGGTGGGTGTGTAGTTGGGTGGTTTGGTGCTTTGTGGTTGGTGTGATGGGTGGGTGGTTGGAGGGTGGTAGGGGGTGGGAGAGGGGGATGGTTATGGTGGGTTGGGGGGGGGGGTGGGTGTTGTGAGGGTGGTGTGGGGGGGGGCTTTGGGTGGGGTGATTGGTGGGGGGTGTGGTGGGGGTTGGTGGTGGGGGGGGGTTGGTGTTGGGGGAGGGGGATTTTGGGGGGTATGTGAATTTGGGGGGTGGGGGGGTATTGTGGTGTGGCGGGGTGGGGGGTGGGGATGAGGTGGGGTGTGGTGGAGTGGGGATTATTCGTGGGGGGGGTGGGATTTGGGGGGTGGTGGGTGGGGTTGGTTTTGCTGGTGGGTTGGTGTGGGGGGGGGGTGGGTGGCTGGGAGGTGGAGTGGTGGGTGGGGGAGCTGGGTTGAGTAGGGGTGTGAGGGGTGGTGGAGGGGTAATTGGGTTGGGGGCTAGGGGGTTTCGTGTGGGTGGGAGGGCGGGGGGGGCGAGGATGGTGGGTGTGTGGCTTGTTATGGGTTGGGGGGGGTAGAATGGGGTTGATAGTTGGTGTGAGCGCGGGTGTTGTTTGGTTGGGTGGTGGTTGGGGCTAGTAGGTGTTTGGGTTGGAGGGTTGCTATGGGTTGTTGGCATGAATGGTTGGGACTTTGGGTGGTGGCGGGGGTGGGGGACGGGTGGTGGTGTGAGGTGGGTGTGTGGGGGTGTGTGTGTTGTGGTTATGGGGGTTTGGTGGGGGTGGGGGTGGGGTAAGTGGGGGGTGGGTGTGGTGTGGGGCGTGGTTGGATTGGCGGGTGGGTCGCGGTGGGTATTGTGCTGTGGGGGGTGGTGGGGGGGGGGTGTTGGTTGGTGTGTGTGGATTGGGTTTGTGGGCGAGTGGATGGGGATAGGGGGGTTGTGGGGGGATTGGGTGTGGGTGCGGGGGGTTGATTGTGTGTTGTTGTGTGGTGTTGGGGGTGGTGGGAAGTAGGGGGATGAGGGTGGAGGGTGGGTTGTCGGTTGTGGAGCGGGTGGGTTGGGGGGTTGTGTGGGTGTGGTGGGTAAGGTGGGGGTGGATGGTTGGGGTGGTGGGGGGAGTGCGGTGAATGGTTTGTGGGTGTAAGTGGGGTTGGGGGTAGGTGGAGGTGGGTGTGGGGGTTTGGGGTGTTTGAGGGGGGTGGTTGTTGGGGGGGGTTGGGGGGGTGGGGTTGGGCTGTGGTGGGGTGTTGTTGATAGGGGGAAGTGGTATAATGTGTTGCGTTGTTAGTTGGGTCGGGGTGGGGGGGGGGTGTGGTGGTGGGGGGTGGTGTTGATGGTTAGTGGGGTATGGGTGGGGTGGGGGGTGTGGTGGTTGTTGTGGTGTGGTGGGTTTGTGTGGTGGTGGGGGGGGGTTGGTGAAGTTGGGGGTGGGGAGGGGGCGGGGTGGGGCGTGGGGTGTTGGTTTTTGTAGGTTGGGTGTTGGGGGGCTATGTGTGGGTGTGATGGGGGGGGTGGGGGTTGTTGGTGGGGTGGTGGCGGGAGGGTGTGGGTGGGTGGTGGGGGTGGTGGTTGGGGGGGTGGGGATCTGTGTGCGGGTTGTGGGGATTCTGGGGGGTTGGTGTAGGGAGTGTGGAGTGGTTTTCTGGTTTGGTTTTGTGGTGGGGTTGGTGGGGTGGTGGGGGGGGTGGGGGTGAGTTGGGGAGGGAAATGGGGGGTTAGGTGGGTGGGGTGTGGGGGTGCTGGCGGGGGGGGGGGGTGAGTGTGGGGTTAGGGGGTTGGTGAGGGGGTCGAGTGGGTGGTGGGGTGAGTTTGGGTTTGGTTGGTAGTAGGCTGTTGTGTGGAGGGGGGGGTGTTTGGGTTGAGTTGGGGGTGGGGGTGGTGTAGGTTGGAGCTTTGGGGGGGGGGGGGGGGGGGGTATCGGTGGTGGTGTGGGTGTGTGGGAGGGTTGGTGTGGGTGTAGGTTGGGGTGGGGTTGGGGTGTGAGAGGGTTGTGGGTGGGGGTGGGGTGGTGTAGGGGGGCGGTGGGGGGTGGGAGTGGGGGTGGGAGGTGGGGGTTGTGGGGGGGGTTGGGGTGGGGGATTTGTGGGAGGTTGTAGGAGGGAGGGGGTGGGGGGTGGGCGGGGTGGGGATGGGGTTGTGGGTGTTGGGGGGTGTGGGGGGTGGGGGGTTGGGCTTGTTTGTGGATTGGTGGGTTTAGGGATGTTGGGGGGGTTAGTGCGTGCGTGGTTAGTTGTTTTTGGTCGGTTGGAAGGATGTTGGGTGTGGTGGCTGGGGGTTGGTGGGGGGTGTTGTGATTTTCGGGTTGGGGGGGGTTGGTGTTTGGGGGGGTGGTGGGTGTTGAGGTGTTGTCGGAGGGGGTGTATTGTTGTATGGGGCTGTGAATAGATATGGGGGGGCTAGGGTTGGGTGTGTGGGGGGTGGGTTGTTGGGGGGGGTTGGGGCGGGGGAGATTGGGGTGATGGGGTGGGGGTGGGGGGTGGGCGAGGGGGTGAGGGGGGTGTGGGTGGGGGGGGGGGGGGGGGTGTGGGGGGTTTGAGGGGTGGGGGATGGGTGGGGTGTGTGGGATGAGGGGGAAGTTGGGGCGGGTGAATGGAGGGGGTGAGGCGGGGTGTGGTTGGTGGGGTGGGTGTGGTGGGAGGCGAAGGGTGGTTGTTTATTGAATGGGTTGGGGGGGGGGGGGTGAGTGAGGGTGTTTGGTGTGGATGGGTTGTGGGTTTGGGTTTGGGTGTCTGGGATGGGGGGGGGGGGGTGTCTTGGAGCTGAGGTTAGTGGGGTATGGGGTGGGGGTAGAGGGGTGGGGGTGGTGGGGTGGTGGGGGGTCTGAGATCTTGGAAGGTGGGGTATAAGGGGTGGGGTTGCTGGGGGTTAGAGGTTTGGGGTAGTGGGGGTCGGGGTGGCGCGGGGGTTTAGGTTGTTAGGTGGGGTGGGAGGGGTATGCGTGGGGTGTAGAATTGGGTTCTCGGGGGGGCGGGGGGTGGGGTGGTTGCTGGGGGTGGTGAGGGGGGGGTGTGTGTGGGTATTTTGGGGGGGTGGGGTGGGGGTATGGGGTGGGGGGGTTTTGGTTGGGGGGGGGGGCATTGTCGAGTGGGGGGAAGTTGGGGGTGGGTGCGTGTGTGGTGGGTGGTTATGGGGGTTGTTGGGGGGGGCTTGTGGTTGTGGTTGTGTGGGCGGTTGTGTTGTATAGTGTGTTGTGGAGGGTGGTGGTGAAGGGGGGTGGGGGTGTGGTGGGCGGGTGTTGTGGGGGGGTTTGGTGGGACGGGGGATAGGGAGGGTGTGGGGTGTTTGTGGGTGGGAGGGGGATGTGGGGAGTGGGGGGGTGTGGGGTGCGGGGGGGGGGGGGTTGGGGGGTGTGAGGAAGGGTTATGGTTGGATGGGGTTGGTTGTCGGGGCTGAAGGGGTTTGAGGGATATGGTTGGGGGTAGGAGGCTGGGGGGGTGGGGTTTGGGAGGGGATGGGGTGATGGTGGGTGGAGGTGGGTGTGGGGGGGGTGAGTGGTGGGGGGGGTGGTGTGGGGATTTGTGTGATAGAGGGTGTGCTTGATGGGTGTTGATGATGCGGGTGAATGGGGTGGGTAGTGGGTGGGTGATGGGTGGAGGGGGTGTGGTGGTGGGAGGGGGCGGTGTGGAGGTGCTGTGTAGAGTGGGGGGCGGGGTGGGATGTAGGTGGGGTGTTTTAGATTGAGGGGGGGGCGGAGGGTAGGGGGGAGAGGTGGGGGGGGATGTTGGGGGGAGCGGGGGGCTGGGGGGGCGGGGTAAGGGGGGTGGAGAGTGTTGGGGGAGGCGGTTGGGTGGGTTGGTGTGGAGGTTTTGGTGAGTTTGTTGTTGGGGGGGGGGGGGGAGGGTGGTGGCGTGTTCGGTTTGGTGGTGGGGGGGGGGTGAGGGGAGGTGGGGGGACGTTGTGGGGGTGGTTAGTGGGGTAGTGGATGGGTACGGGGATGGTGTAGGGGTGGGAGAGTTGGGGGGGGTGGGGTGTGTTGGGGGTGGGGGTGTTGTAGGGTGTGGGTGGGCGGGGGGGAAGATGTGGGATAGTTTGGAGGAGTGTGGGTGGGGGGGTGGAGGGTGGGGGGATGGGAGGGTAGGGGGGGAGGGATGTGAGTGGGGGGGTTGTTGAGGGGGAGTTGTGGGTGGGGGGGGTGGGGTGGGGCTGGGGGTAGTGGGGGCGTTGGGTGTTGATGTGTGAGGGGGCGGAGTGGGTCGCGGGGTGTTGTGTGGGGGGTAGTGTGGATATGATGTTGGGTGTGGGGGGTTGGGTGGTGGAGGTTTGAGGATATGGCGGAGGGGTGATGGATTGGAGGGGTGCGTGGGGGGGAGTGGGGGTATGGGGTGGGTAGGGGAGGGAGGGGTGAAAGTTGGTGTGTGGTGGGTGTTTATGCTGGGATTGGGGATGATGAGTGTGGGGTGGGGTAGCGTGGTGTGGGGTGTTGGGTGTTTGATAAAAAATATAGTTTTGTGGTCGAGTGGGGGGTGCGGGAGGAGGTAGTTGGTGGAGGATGATGCTTGAGTGGCGGGTTTAGAATGGGGAGGGGGGTGGGGGGGGAAGTTGAGAGAGGTGAGGGGGTGGGGGAGGGTTAGGGGGGGGGGGTGTGAGGGTGGAGAGAGGGGAAGTGTGTGGTGAGGTGTTTTGGTGGAAATGGAGAGTGTTGAAGGGGGAGTTGGCTGGGTTATGGGATTTGGGGTGCGGATGGGGACGGGTAGGGGGGGAGATGGGGTGGAGGGGGGGGTGAGGTGGGGGTGGGGTTGGTGTGGGGGGGGAGTTAGGAGGGGTAGGGAGGTGTTGATGTGGTGGATGGGGGAGGATTGTTAGGAGGGGGGAGGAGGGGGGAGGAGGATTGAGTAGTGGGGGTGTGGGGAGAGAGGTTGGGATAGTGTTTGGGTGTGTAGGGGGAAGGTGAATGGAAGGTGTGGGGTAGAGGGGAGGTGGGGGAGTGGGGTGTGAGATGAGTGGGGGGGAGGATGGGAAGGGTGGGTGGTTTGGGGGGCGAGTGGGGTTCTGATTAGTAGGAGGGGTTGGAGAGGGTGGAGGGCTGAGGAGGGGGATGTAGCAGGATAGCGAGGGGGGAGGGGTGAGATTGTGTGGGGGGTAGGAGGGGGGGTGGAGTGTGAGGAGGGGTGGTGGTGGGGGGGGATGATGGGTGTTTGGGGTGAGATAGAGTTGAGGGTGGCTTTTGGTGTCGGAATGTGGGGGGGGGAGGGGAGTGAGGTGGGGTAAGGTGGAGTAGGTGGAGTGGGAAGAGTAGGGTGTGGAGTTGTGGGTTTTGGTGGGGGGAAAGGGTTCGGAAGGGAGGGGGAGGGGAGGGGGGATAGTTTAAGGTTTTGCGTGGTGGGGTTTGGTGGATAAGTGGAGGGTGATTGGGAGGTGGGGGCGGGTGAGGTGTATGGAGGTGGGATGGTGGGTGGGGGAGGGGGGTGGGAGAGAGTTGGGGGGGGTGAGGGGGTTGGATGGGTGGTGGGGTGGGGGTAGTTGGTGTGTGTGTGATTGGGGGTGTTGTTGGGAATGTAACGGTTGGGGGTGGGGGGTGTGGGAAATGTAGGGTGAGGGGGGGGGGTGGTTAGGGGAGATGGTGGGGGGGGAGTGTGAGAGGAGGAAGGCGGGTATTGAGTGGGGGAGGTGTGGGGAGAGGGGGGGAGAGTTGAGTTGGGGGGGGTGTGGTGAAGGTGGGGGGTGGGGGGGGGTGGGAGAGTTGGGGGGGGTGGGTGGATGATGGGTGGGTGGGGTGTGGATAGGTTGTGGGGGGGTGGAGGGTGGAGGTGGGGTGGGGTGAGGTGGGGGTGATGGTGGGTTGGGTGATTGAGTAAGGACCGTTACTGTGTTTTGGGATGGTGGTGGGTGTTAGGGGCAGTGGGTTGGGGGGGGGGTGCGGGTTGGAGTTATGGGAGGGTGGGTGAGGGGGTGGGGTGGGTGGTGATGAAGGGGGTGAGGGTGAGGGGGAAGGGGGGGGGGAGTTGAGTTTGAGATTCGGGGGGGGATGAGGTTGGAGGGGGGTTGATGGTGGATGGGATGGGTTGAGGTGGTAAGATAGGGGATGAGGTGGGGATGGGATGGGTATGGGTGTTGCGGTGGATTGGAGCGGTGGTGGACTAGGAGGGTTTGGGGAGGGGGAGGGGGGGAGTGGGGGTTTTAAGGTTGAGGTGTCGGAGGGGGGGGCGATGAGGGTGGTGGTGGGGGGTGTTTGGTGTTAGTGTAAGGTGTTTGATTATGTGGGGGATTTGAGGCGGGGTGGGTGGTGGAATGGGGGGGGTGTTGGGGTTAGTGGGGGAGTTTAGGTTGGGGGTGAGGGGTGGGGGGATGTGGAAGTGTGTGTGGAGGTGGGGGGGGGGGGAGGGGATGGGGGGGAGGGGGGTGGTGGTGGGGACGTGTTTAAGGTATTGTGGTTTAATGTTGGTTTTGGATTGATTGGAGTGTGGGGTGGATGATAGGTTGGTGGTTATGGGTTGATTGGGGGGGGCGGGTGGGGTGGTGGCGGGTATTGGGGGTGTGTGGGGGTGTGAGGCGTAGGTTGGATAGTTGGTTGGAGAGGTGGGTGGGGGTGGGGTTGGGGGGAGGGGGGTGTAAGGGTGGGTTAGGGGGGGTTTTGGGGGGTGTGGTGGTTGAGGGGGGGTGTGAGGGTAGTGGGGGGGGGGTGGTTGGTGGGGGGGGGGGGTGGGTTAGGTGTGGGGGGGTAGGGGGGGTGGCACGTGAGGTGAGGAGGGGTGGTGAGGGGGTGGGTTTGGGTGCTGGTGGGGTGGGTAGTGGTTGGGGGTGTGGGTTGGGATGGTGGGGGGTGGATGGTATGAATAGTAGTTGGGGGGGGAGTGGGGGGGGGAGGGTGGGCGTGGTGGGGTGGGGGTGTGGGGAAGGGGTTGGGGGTAGAAGAGGTTATTGGTTGGTTGGGTTGGGTGTACGTGGAGGGTGTGGGGGGTTTAGGGTGTGGGGGAAGGGGGGGGTCTTTGAGGGGGGTGTAGGGTTGCTTGTTGTGGGAGTATTGCGGGTAGTAGGAGGTGTGGGGTGTGGTATGGAGTATGATTAGTATGTGGGTGGGGGATGTTTAGGGGTGGGTGGAGTGGAGGTTTTGGGGAGGTAGGGGGGATAGGTGGTGGGGTGTTAGGGTGGGGGATCGATGTGGCGGTGGGCTTGGGAGTGGCGGGGGTGGGAGTCGGGTGGTGGTGGTTTGTTTAGGTGGAGTGGGGGTGGTTGTGGTGCGGTGGGGGGGGTTGGGGCGGTTGTGGGGTGGGGTGGGCGTTGGTGGGGATAATGTGATGGGGGGGGTGCGGGTGGGGTGTATGGTGGGGGTGTGGTGGCTGTGTGAGTGGTTGGGTGAGGTTGTGGTAGGTATGGAGGTGTTGGGTCGAGGGTTGAGGGTGAGGGGTGGTGGGTGGGGAGGTTTGGATGGCGGGTGGGGGTGGTGGGGTGGATCTGTGGGGGTTTTTGGGGGAGGGGGGGGGTAATTGAGTGTGTGTGTGGTTGGGGGAGTGGGGGGGGTAGGAGGGTTTGGTGTGGGGGAGTGGTGAACTGGTGTGTGGGGGGATGTCGGTGGGTCGTTTGGAGTGGGTAGGGTGGGTAGGTGGAGTGGGGGTAGGGTGTGTTGGGGGGGGTGGGTGAAGTGGTTGGGGGCGGTAGGGGGTGGTTGGTTTGCGGTGTGAGGGGTGGGGGGTTGTGGGGGGGGGTTGGGGGGGGTGTTGTGGTGGGTGAGGGGTGTGGGGATAAGGGGAGCGTGGTGAGCGTTTGGGGTTGGTGTGTGGTTTGGGGGGTTGGTTTTTGGGTGGATTGGGTATGTGTCCGCTTAGAGTGGTGGGAGGGGGGGTGGTGGGTGGAGGGGTAGGATTGTATGGGTAGTATGGGGGTGAGGGGGGTTGTTTGATGTTATTTATTTGAAGATTTTTCTTGTTATGTGAGGTGGGGGAGGGTAGTAGGGGGTGGGTGGGGGGTGTGGGGTGTGTGGGTGAAGGGGTAGGTGGGGGGGGTGTGTGGGTGTGGTGGGGGTTGGGAGTGAGGGTGGTGTTGATAGGCGGATGGTGTGGAAGGGAGGTTGGGAGGGTGGGGTGGGGGGGATGGGTTAGTCGGTTTGAGGGTGGGGGTGTGGGAGGTGTGTAGGGATGGTGTGTGTTGATTGGGTTGGGGGTATGGGGGGTTGGGGGGGGAATATTGTTCGGGTTGGGGGGGTGTGGGGGGGGGTGGGGGTGGGGGTGGGGTGTGGTGTGTGTGTGAGTGTGGGGGGTTGGGGTGTGGGGGGGGGTGTTGATGTTGGTGGGGGGGGGTGTTAGGGGGGGGTAGGGGGCTGTGGGGGGGTGGGGGGATGAGTGGGTGGGGGGTAGTGTAGGGTTGGGTGGGGAGGTGTTGAGGGGTGGGGGGGGTGCAGGGATGAGGTGGGGTGGGTTGAGAAGGGAGTTGGGATTGGGGTGTTTGTTATGGGTGTTGGGTTTGGGGGGGGTGGGGGTGGTGTGATGTGGTGGTGTTTGGGTTTATGGGGGGGGTGGGGAGAGATGTGGGGGTGTGTTTGTGGGAGGTGGTGTATAGGTGGGGGAGGGGGGGGGAGGGGGCGGGCGGGGTGGGGGGAGGGTGGGGGGGTGTGGGGGGAGTTGTGATTGGGGAGTGTTATTTGGGGGGGTGGGGTGGAGAGGGATGTGTGGAGGGAGTGGGGGAGGGGGGGGTGGTGTTGGAGGGTGGAGGTTGAGTGTGTTAGAGAAGGAGTGGGGGGGTGTAGGGGGGGTGTTTTGGTGGTGGGTTGTGTGCGGGGATTATGGGGGGTGGGTGGGGCGGGTTGGGAGGGGGCGGGTGCGTTTGGAGTTGGGGGGTGTGGGGGGCGCTGGTGGTAGGGATGGGGGGGTTGGGGGATTTAGTTGAGGAGGGTGGGGAAGGTTGAGGGAGGTGACGTGGGGAGGGGGATGGTTAGGGGCGAGTCTTGGTGGGAAGGGTTTGGGGTTGATTGTGTTGTATAGTGTTGGTGTTGGTGGGGGGGTGGTCCTGAGATGGAGGTTGGGAGGGGGTGTGGGGGGAGGGGTGTGTGTGGGGAGGAGGTGGAGGTTGGTGTTGTGGTTGTTGATCATTAGTGATGGAGTGTTGGGGGGAGGGGTGTGGGGGTAGGGGGGGCAGGGTGAGTGTGTTGTGTGGAAGAGGGGGACGATTAGGTATGTTGGTGGGTTGGGTGGATAAGGGGGTGGGTGGGGTGAGATGGTGGGGGGTGGTTGTGTTGTGGGTGGATGGGTGGGGGGGGGGAGGTTGGGTGGTAGGGGTGGGTGGGGTGGGGGTGTGAGGGTGTGGTGGGGTGGTGGTAGGTGCGTTCTGTGGTTGGCTGGGGGTGGGTGTGGGGTGTGGGTGTATTTTGGGGGGGTGTGGGGGGTGTTGGGGGGGGGTGGTGTTTTTGGTAGAGGGGGGGGGGGTGGTTGGGGGTGGGCGAGTGTCGGGTTGGGGGTGGTAGGGTTGGGGGGGGTTTTTGTTATTGTGGGGGGGGGGGTGGGTGGGTTGGTTGGTGTGAGGGCTGTGGGGAGTGGTGGGCGGTTGTGGGGTGTGAGTATGGGGGGCGGGTTTTGGTGGTTGGTTGGTGCGGGTGGTGTAGATTGGTGGGGGGGGGTGGTAGGGTAGTGGTTGAGGTGGGTGGGGGGGTTGATGAGGGGGGTTTTGGATGTGGGTGGTGGGTAGGGATTTGGGGTGTTGAGTCGGGTTGGGTTGGTGGGGGGTGAGGGGGGCTTTGGATTGAGTGGATGGGAGGCATGGTGGAGGGGTGGGTGTGGTGTGTGTGTTTCGTGGGTATGTTGCGGGGATGGGTGTGGGGGTGGGGTGTGGGGGGGAGGGGGGTTGGTGGGGGTTGGTTTAGGGGGTATGGGTTGAGAGTGTGTGGCAGATAGGTTGGATTTTTGTGGGTGGGTAGGTTGTGATGGGTGTGGTGGGGTGTGAATGGTGGAGAGTTGCGGGGGGGGGTGATTTGGGGTGTGAGTTAGGGGTTGAGTGGTGTTTGGGGGGGGGGTGGAGGCGGGGGTGTGTGGGTGTGGGTGGGGTGGGGTGTTGGTGGGGTGATATATGTGTGAGGGGGGGGGTTGTACGGGAGAGGGGGGATGGTTTTGAGTAGATTAGGTGGAGTGGGGGGATGAGGGGTGGGGGGGGTTGCTGTGGGGGGGATGGGTGGAGGGGATGAGGGGGGTGGGGGGGAGGGAGGTGATGGGAGGGAGTGTAGCCTGAGGGGTATGGGGGGTTAGGAGTGGGGGTGGGGGGGTGTGGGTTGTGGTGGTGTGGGTGTTGGTTGGGGGGGGGATTGGTGGGGTGGAGGGGGGGGGTTGGTCTGGTTGATGGGTTGGGGATGAGGGGTAGTGGGGTGTGGGTGGGGTGGGGGGGTTTGTTTAGGTGGTTGGACTGGGGAGGGGGGGTGGTGGGGGGGGGGTTGGGGTGGTGTGGTTGGGGGGTGTGGAGGGACGGGTGGTGGCGGAGGGGGGGGGAGGTGGGTGGGGCATTTTGGTTGGCGGGGTGGGGTGGGGGGGTTTTTGGGGTGTTTGGTGGGATGTTTGGGGGTCGGGGTGGGGTGATTGTGGGGTGGGGTTGTGTGGGTGGTGTGGTGTTTGGGTGGGTGGAGTTGAGGGGGTGGTTTTGGATGGTGTGGGTGGTGTGGGGGTTCAGAGTTGGAGGGTGGGGTTGGGAGGGGGTGGGGTGTGGTGATTGTTATTATGGGTTTGGTGTGTGTAACGTGGGGAAGTGGTGGCGTTCTGGGCGGGTGGTGGGGTTGGGTGGGTGGGATGTGGCTGGTCGGTGGGGGTGGGGGGTGAGTGTTTGGGTGGGTTGTATGGTGAGGTTTGTGGGCGGGGGGTTTGTGGTAGTTGGTGAGGTGAGATTTAGTGGGGGGGTTGTGGTGGTGGGGATGGAGGGGTGTGGATGGTGGAGGGTGGGGGGGGGGTGGGAGTGGTCCTGTGGCTGGGGATGGTGTTGGGGGTGTGTTGTGTGGGCGAGGGGGGGTTTTTTGGTTAGGGTGGTGTTGTGGGGTGATGGTAGGTTTGGGTGTGTGTGGGGTGTGTTGTAGGGTCGTGGGGGGTGGTGGTTGTTAGTGGTGAGGGGGAGAAAGATGTGGGGGTTTTTGTGGGTTGGGGGTGGTGGTGGGGGGTGTGGGAGGGGGTGGGGGGGTGGGGTGGAGAGATAGGGTGGGGGGTGTCGGTGCGGGGGTGGTGGGGGTGGGTGGGTGGGCTTGGTGGGGGGATAGGGGTTGGGTGGTGGTGGAGTGGGTGTGGTTGTTGGGGTGGGGTGGAGCGTTGGGTGGGTGGGTTTGGGGGGTCGGTTGGGGGGTGTGGGGGGGTGAGGTGGTGGGGGTGGGGGTTTGCGGTGTGGTGGGGGATGTGAGGGGGTGGGGGGGTGTTTGTTGGGTTGTGGAGTGTTAGGTGGGGAGGGTATGATGGAGGAGGGGTGTTGGGGGGGGGGGCGGTGGTTGGGTGATTGGGGGGGGGGTGGGGTGGTTGAGGGGGGGGGGGGGGGGGGTAGGGGGTGGTGGTGTGGTTGTGGGTGGGATTTGGGGGGGGGTGTGGGGAGGGTAGGGGGGTGGGAGTGGGGGGGTGTGGGGGGGGAGTGGGGGGTGGGTGTGTGTGGGGGCGATGTGGAGGTGGTGGGGGGGGGTTGGGTGGGTGTGGGGGGGGGTGGGGGCTGGGGGTGGGGGGGGGATGTGGTTGGGAGGGTGGGGTGTGGGGTGGTGTGGTGGGGGGGTTGGGAGGTGGGGGGGGGAGGGGGGGATCGGGGGGTGGGGGGGGGTTGGTGTGGGAGGGATGTGTGCTGGGGGGGGTGGGGGGTGGGGTAGAGCAGTTGGGTGGGAGGTATGTTGAGATGTGTGGGGGGGTGGGTAGGGGTTGAAGGGGTTTTGGGGGAGGTTGGGGGTGAGGGCGGGGGGGGGGGGGGGATGGAGTGGTGTTAGCGGGGGGGTGGGGGGGACGGCGGGTGGGTGGGGTGTGGTGGAGGGGGGATTTACGGTTAGGTGTGGGGGGGGATGGGGAATATGTGGAGGTTGTTGTGGGGGTGGGAGAGGGTGGAATGTGAAAGTGTAGGGGGGGGGGTGGGTGTTGGGGGACGTGGGTGTGGGAAGGGGGTTAGGGCATTTTGGTGTGTTTGGTTGGGTGGTTGGTATGTTAGGTTGTGGTTTGGGTGGTTGTTGGAGTTCGGGGTTGGGGGGGGGGGGGGTGGGGATGTGGTGGGGTGAGGGTGGGGGGGGTGGTGTGTGTGGAGGGCTATGGCGGTGGGGGTGGTTGGTTGGGGGATGTAGTGAGAGGTTTTGTTTTGGTGGGTTGTGGGGGGTTGTGGGTGTTTTGGGGGTGTGGAGGTGCGGTGGGGGGGGTGGAAGTAGGGGGGGGTGGGTGGTAGGTTGTGTTTTTGGGGTGTGGGGGTGGTGGTTAAGGGGTGTGGGTGTTTGGAGTGTGTGGGGGTTTGGGGGTGTGGGGTGTGGGGATGGGTATGTGTGGGGTGGGTTGGGGGTATTGTGGGAGTAGTATATTGTGGTGAGGGGGGGGGGGGTTAGGTTTGGAGGGGTGGTGTTGAGGGGGGGTGGTGTGGTGGGGTTAATGGGATGGGGTGAGGGGTGGTGGGGGTTGAGGTTTGGTGGGGTGGTGGGGTGGTTGGGAGTGGAGTTAAGGGGGATGGGTGTATTGTGGGTGGGGGGTGTAAGGGAGATGTTGTCGGTTGGGGATGAAAAGTGAGAGGTAGGAGGGGTTGTGGTAATAGGGGGGGAGGGATGGAAGGGGGGGGGGTGTGGTGGTGTGGGAGGGGGTTGGGAGGTTTGATTGGGAAAAAATTGTATATACGTTTCCCATACAGCGAATAATGGGCACTATAGCCTGCCTGGTCACAAGGGGGGTGGGGATGTTGTATGTGAATGTATGTGTTAATGGGTGATGGGTGGGGGCGTGGGTTGAGGAGGGTTGTCTTATTTGGAGTGATCAGATTTTTTCCGGGCAGATAATTAAAGATTAAATGCTGGAGGGAAATATATATATATGCGCGTGCGCGCGTGTGCGTGTGTGTTTCAATATTCGTAGCACGTGAACTCATGAAAATAAAACCAAACCTCTATTCAAAATTAATCGTGCTCTCTTTCCCACTTTTCTTTTCCAAGAAAAGGGGCAGGGACAAAGAGACAGGGACAGGAAGAGAGGGAGCAAAGAAGACAGACCGACATATAGACACAAGGCGGGAAAACACAGACACAGAAACAGACAAATAAGTCTGTGGTCTAGAGGTAATGCACCTGCCCTGAAAGCGAAAAGTCTGGGTTTGATACCCGTTTGCTCCCGAAACTTTTACCCCATCCTCTAGACCATGAGGTGTGGTCTGGATGCTAGTCTTTTGGATGAAACGATAAACCCGAGTGTGTGTGCAACACGCTTTTAGCGTTCGTAAAATAACCCACGTTAACAAGAGAGTTGTCCCTAGCAAAACTTCTGTAGAAAAGAAAACCCATTCTGAACAGGAAACAACGCACTTGCAGGCAAGGAAAGAAAGACAAACAAACAAAAGTGGCGCTGCTTTTGTGGCTACGCTGTTTCCTCGAGGAGAGCGGTCCGAATTTCACGCCGCTGAGAAATCTGCCATGACTTACAGAGGTATACAATACAGAGAAAGAAGTCGAAATGCCATCCATCTTTGTAATTACCAGAACGTTGAAGAATCTACTTTAACACCAAAAGAGCCCCAACCATCATCCCCGTGGAAAGGAAATTTTTGGCAGTGATTTGTGGACTGATCGAGAACTACACAGTGATGCTGAATGGATTTCCCCCAGCCTGTGCCATTGTTCTTAGGCTCGCGCGCGCACGCACCCACACACATACACATACACACGCTCGCACGCACGCTCGCACACACACATGTATATAAACACATACACACATGTATATAAACACACACACGCACGCACGCACACGCATACCTCACACACACACATACTTACATTTACACACACAGAACACCCCCCACCCCCCCCCCACACACAACATGCACACACACTTACACTCACACACACTTACACTTACACACACAGACCCCACCCCCCCCCCCCCCCCCCCCCCACACACACACACTACACACACAGTTACCCACACACCACAGCACACACACGCACGCACGCACCACGCACACCTCACACACACATACACTACACCACACAGACACTCCCCCCACCCCCCTCACACACATACTAACACACACACACACACACACACACACACACACACACACACACACACGTACAGGGTCAGGCTACAGAGACATTCTGAACCCCTTAACGGACAAACCACCATCGCAATCACTGAAGCCATTCATTCTCATTGATTACACAGCATTTGAACATGTGTGTGTGTGTGTGTGTGTGTGTGTGTGTGTGTGTGTGTTGTGTGTGTGTGTGTGTGTGTGTGTTGTGTGTGTGTGTGTGTGCGTGCGTGCGTGCGTGTGCGCGCGCGTGTGTGTGTGTGCCGCGCGTGTGTGTGTATTTATTTATCAGACTCGATAACAAAGGGTTATCACCACATCATCAAGTACCCGTGGTGTGTGTGTATGTGTGTGTTTTATTTATTTTATTTATCTTTTTTATTCTTTTATATCGAGGATCATGGAATAAGCACTTATGTGCTTTTTTACGTCCAGTCCCCGTGTGTATGCGGTTTGTAAATTGTCATCTGTTCCCACCGGCACCAATGGCCTACTGTACGAAAAGCGGAAAAAGGTTTAACGTTTTTTGGCGAAAGTTGTTTGCTTTTTTCTTTTTGTGTGTCGGGTGTGGCATGTTTCGTAGTGGCACTTGCGTGTGTGCGTGGTGTGGGGCGTGCGCATGATTTGTGTAGGCGCACGCATGCGTCCCGTCGAGACTGTGTTTTTTTTTCATCAGGTCATTAAAGGGATTATCAAACAACTTGAACACAGAATTGTGATTTTTCTCTTCGACAGAAACACGCACGGCCAGCCAATGCAAGCAATTTTGGTAAAGGAGGGTTAAGGACACATGGGGAAAGCGTAGGAAGCCGAAAGCAAAATATGCTGAATGCATGTGCATGATGAGCATGCACAAACAATGCTTGCGCGTGGAAATGCAGCATGCATAAAAACACATGGAGGGGTATATGTACTTGTGTGTGGTTTTTGTCTATCTTTTGTTTTGTTTTTTTTTGTTTGTTTTGTTTAATGTCTATTCTACATGGTGTTTAGCACCCCCGCATTCATCCCAAAAGTCCTATTATTAACACCGCCTCTCTCTCTCTCTTCTCTCTTCTCTCTCTTCTCTCTCTCTCTCTCCTCTTTCTCCCCTTTCCTCTCTCTTCTCTCTCTTCTCTCTTTTTCTCTCTCTCTCTCTCTCTCTCCCCTACACCCCCCCACATCCAAAACAAACAAAAAGTATATAAAAAAAATACTATATATTATGTATATACATATATTAAATTATTTATATTTTTTTTATATTTTAATTATTAAAAAATATTATGTAATTACGTAAAGGTTTTAAGGTGAAAAATATATGACTTCCAAGACACTAGAATTGTGAGAGTCTTTAAAAAAATTTTGATGTGGATTTTTTTATGAATATTAAACCTCCCCTTTTGTAATGTCAAAAAGTTTTGGGCAATAAACAAAAATGGGGCTGAAAGTGGATAAAAACAACAACATGTTACATTTTTAAATTTTTAGTTTCCACATTTAATCTCAGTTTATGTTTTAGTATTTTTAATTTCCGGGGGGAAAGGAAACTGTGATAATGTTTTTCTAAAATCTTTAAAGTATGCTTTTCTTTAAAACTTAAAATAAATTTCATAAGACGAAAATGAAAGATTAAAAATCAAAACTTCAGTACTGTATTCAGAGGCACCTTTTTTTTCCAAAAAAATCAACCGCTCATTCGAATAAATTCCACAATGAGAGGGGATCAGAAAAAAAGTTATGTGATCCCTCTGCTTGCAATAGAATGTATCGGAATTTTTATCTCAAATAAATATTTTCCCTTTTTTTTACCATGCCATGACTTTAATCCCATTAACACTGCCTTTGAGTCAAGAAAAACAAATTTGGAAAAACATCAATGCATTTAAAAGACAAAAAAATTTTCAAAGCCATAGGAATTGAAATAATTCAGAAGAAAAAAAATAAAAAAAATGTTTTTAAAATGAAAAGTTTTTTTGAACTTTTAAATCGGAATCAATATGCGACCTTTTGCCGTTTCTAATACAGCCCATCAGTATACACTTTTAAGTGATTAGAAAATTTTATTTTCTAAGGATTTTTACTCAACGGTGAGAAGATTTTGATCTTCATTTTTCTTTATTTCCGTGTAGCGATGTCAATTTAGTAAAATTGTTCCCAGAAGGAAATTGTGGAACAACGGTAAAATTTGGAAAATTGTTGATTATCGATGTCTTTTCTTTCAAAAATGTGTCGGGATAATTTTTAATTGGCTGCAAAAATGAAAATTGCTCCCCGTTTAGGAAATCAGTGTTTGTTTAAAAAATTTTTCCCCTTTTTTAGAATTGGGGGAAAGAGATATACGAACCATATATTTGATAGCCAGTTTTCGTGTCAGAAGAGATATAAATGAGCTTTTTAAAAGTATTAGCGTATTTGCATGAGCGGAACCGAAGAGTATTTTTACTTTTTTCTGTCAGACTTTGTAATTTTTTAAGTAGATAATTGGCGAAAAATAAACTTTTGTCCGTATAATTTTGAACGTACAAGGACGGAGAGTTTTTATAGGTCTTAGTGTCTGACTTGCCTGAGAACTTATTTCTTTAAAAAATTAAGTCTTTTTCCTAGTTATTTTCATTTGGTTGATGTGCATTTCCCAGTTCAACTTTTAGTTAAAAATACCCCAAAGGGAATTTACATCTTGTTTTTTTTTGAAGCATTTTCCCTTCAAATTTCATTTTTGGTAATTTTGGGGGTTGTCACCGTTTTAAAAAAAAAAGAACGTTTTTTCTGCTGTTAATTTTAAATCTGTTTTCTTTCTATAACTACAAAAATTTATTAATTCTTCTGATTTTTTTTCAACATAATTGATACTCCTTTTTCGTGTTTTTCCCTAACTGAGTATTTATAAAAATAGCAATATATCTGTACGAAAATTTGGTATTAGGTGACAAAGAGTAGGGAGATATGTAAAAGATAAAAAACCAAGTAGGTGAAGTATGTCCCTGGGGTATCCCCAAGTCGTAGCTTTCAAGATGAGTAACGAACAAATTTTTTGAAAATTGATCTACCGACAAGAAATTTTGCAGTATTTTATTAATATCCCTTAATACCAATGTTTTTTTTTTATGTGCAATATCATGACAAACTTTTTTGGTTTCTTTACATAAAAAAAATGGGGGCTAAAAACCTTTTTCGTTTGGAAAAATTGCTTTTTAAATTGATGTGTTATTTTACAAAGTGGTCAGAAGTACATTTCCCCTTTCGAAAAACCACCCTGTTTTTTGGGTTTTCATATTTTTTTTTCAAAAAATGAAAAAAAACGCTTAGATAATTTTTTCCATTACTTTACCCAAAAGGGACGAAAAAGGCAATTTGGCCTGTAGCTAATTTTATCGTTGGCCCGCAGTTTCCTTCTTCAGGATTGGGACTACAAAAGCTGCCCAGATTTTAGGAAGAGGCATTTATCCCCAGTTCTGGAAAAATGAAAAGAGAGCCTTTTCCATTTTAAAGGATATGAGCCGCATTTGATAAAATTACCATCAGAAACCCCAAAAGCCGTCTTGTTATTGTAAATGAATCTAAATTTCACTAAATTATATATTGAATGGGGGCATTTAAATAATCAGCTTATAAGGACAAATTTTTTTGATTTATTTGCTTTTTCTAATTCGATATTTGATTGTTTCTTCTGTGAACATTATTGAAAAATTTAAAAAAAAGCTTCTGCTTTTTTTAATTATGCTTGGAAATCTATTATTTTCAAATTTGATTGGATGTGTTGGAAGTGAAATCATTTTTCATTTCACTATTTCTTCCAAACTTTTGTAAATCCTTGGGTTCTGATATTTTTTATACAGAATTCTGCCAAGCTTGTTTTTTGCCTGAGAATTATTTTTTACATTGAGTTTTTTCATACTTATACAAATAAAGTTTTCTTTGATTGATCTTTTAAACCCTATTTTGAATCGTTCTTTTTTTTTGGTTATGCATCCTCACATGTTTTGTCCACCCTTATTGCCCGTAAGCTTTCCCTTCTGTTGCTTTTGGTTTGGGAATGAAAAATCGCTGCATGTATGGCTTTACCACAAATTGAAAAAAAAGATTAATCATCCCCTTCGATGTTTTTAATATCGTAGCCCGAAGGAATGATTTTAAAGAATCCCGTAGCCCAAATTTTTTCGAATTTAGGAATTTTTCTCAATATGGGGAGGTCTGATATTGCAGGTCCTCAATGACAAAATTAAAAGGGAATGTCACTTCCAAAACAATCCTCTTTAACTTCCAATGCAATTTATAGCTAAACGTGGAGATATTTAAAGTTAAATCAATAGACTTGGTTTATATAGAAAAAATCGGAATTTTTGGTTTTCTCTCCAACACTCAATAAGTAAAAACTTTGAATCCCCAAAAATTTTCACCAAAAGGTTGTGGTGATGTGAGCACCCGGAATCCCCAAAAAAGGGGGATGAGAATTGAAATCGCCAGAATTTAAACCATTATGTTTTTTGAAGTCTGTGTTTTTTAACCCGTCAGTGTTGCATTTTTTGGACCCTTTAGGTAAATTTACGGTATATTTAATATGTATCTTTGTTAAATTTGCTGCACCCTACATGATTTATCTGCGTATGTTGATAATGGAGAAAACACAATTTATTTTACTTAAAGCCCGGCCTGACATATATGGCGATTTTATTTGAATTTGTATCAAGCACCCTGTGGTGGGTAATAATAATTTTTTTAAATTTTGGGATTTTTGCTTTATCCCCCTTTAGGGGTTTAAGGCTTATATTTAGTAATTTTTCGTAGTTAAAAACTGTGTTTAAAAAACCAAAAAGGTGGTGGCATGCTGCGAGCTTCCCCTGCAAGATTTTTACACCTCTAGACGTTTTTTAATGGCAGACCAAATTTTTATCTGTCTGTGTGGCAGTCTCAGTGTGTTGTATCTGTGTTCTGTATTTTGTATGTCTCTGTTTTCTGTCTGTTTTCTGTCTGTCTCTCTGTCAAATTTTTTTAAATTTTTTTTTAGTTCGATGGGCGACGACGACCACGTCGAAGAAGAAGGAGAATGTAAAAAATGCAAAGGAAGAAGAAGGGAAAAGGGAAAAAGAAAGAAGAAGAAGAAGAAGAAGAAGAAAAGGGAAAAAGAAAAGAAGAAGAAAAAACAAAAAACAACAACAACAAAAAAAAACAACAACAACAAACAACAAAACAAGTGTCAAGATCACAGAAAGACTTGAAAAAATTAAAAAAAAGGTGCTTTCCCGGTGTGGGAATGAGGTGGTAGTTGGGTGTAAGTGATGGTGGTAGTGTGAAAATTTGGTGGTAGTGTTTTGTAGTGAAATGGGGAATGATGGTAATGATGATGGTTTGTGGTGGTAGTGATGGTGGTAATGATGTGGCAGTGGTGGGGAGAGTGGTGGCAGTGGTGGTAGTGATGGTGTAGTGATGGTGTAGTGACGGTGGAGTAGTGTATAGTATTTTTCTCCCCCTTTTTTTTTTCTTTAGAAGAACCCTCAGGTGACAAAAAGACCCAGATACACGACTGCCCGATCTCTGTAGCCCGACTGGGGCTAAGGCAGCACAAAAGGGAAAAGTGGTGGCTGAAAGGGCGTGGGGGGGGAGGGGGGGAAAGGGAGGTGGGGGGGGGACTTACCCCGGGCCTTTCAAAAGAACCCCATAAAAATGGCCCAGAGTGTTGGTTGCATTTGGGTGGGCATTGGCAATGCCGCCGGTTGGGGGGGTTTTTTTTTTTTTTCTTCTTTTGTCAGGTTATTCTTCATTAAAAAAAAAGAAATGCGTGACGAAACTTGAGATAAGAATCACACACAACAACACAAGCTTGGAAAGCACGCACATGCCACCAGACTTACACACATGCACGCAGTACACAGCACACACATGTACATGACGTTTGCACGAACGCGACAAAATAAACCCACACACGCGCGCGCGCCAACGCCACGCACCCCACACGCGCGCACACCACGCGCCACAAAACGCGCGCACGCACGCACACACACGCCCCCCACCCACCCCCCCCCCCACACACACCGTTGGTGAATTACCACATGATCTTTCAGAACAGGGTGTCTGCGCGCGCAGTTTGTGGGTGGGTTGTGTGTGTTTGTTTTGTGGTTTTTTTTTTTGTGCGCGTTTTGTGTCTGCGTGGTTGCGTGCGTGTGCGTGGTGCGGGCGCGCGCGCGGTGTGTGTGTGTGTACCTTTTGTTTATTCCCTCAACCAAATTCTAGAGTGAAAAATTTTCTATAATGTGTTTCTTCGTTCTTTTCAAGTCCCTGCAATTTTCTCTGTTTTAAAAAAAATTTGGGTTAAAAAAATTGTAAATAAATGGAAAGTTAAGGGGCATGAAATACAGAAACACAGATAAAGGCATACCCAGTATGTGACAAATAAGAATAAAAAGAAAAGAAAAAGAAATAGAAACAGACAGACAGACAGACAGACAGACAGACTGGCAGGTCGACACGAAGCCGTAGAAACAGAAGCCAAACAAAATTAATCATTGCCAACAAACAAAGAAACAAGCAACAAATCGATCAATGAAAGAACAAAAACGATCAATGATTAACGGGCAAGGGACGAACAGAAATACAATGAGAAAGTCAGACAAAACGGACGGACAAACAGACAAGGAGAGGAACGCTAAGCATAGAGAAGAAAGAAAGAAAGAAAGAAAGAAAGACAGAAAAGAAGAAGAAAGAAAGAACAGAAGAGAAGAAAGAAGAGAAAGAAAGAAAGAAAGAAAGAAGAAAGAAAAGAAGAAAGAAGAAAAAGAAAGAAAGAAGATAGAAAGAATAGAAGAGAATAGAATAGAAGAAAGAAAGAAGACAGAAGATAGACAGAGATAGACAGATAGATAGATCAGATAATGATAGATAGATAGATAGATAGATAGATAGATAGATAGATAGATAGATTAGATAGATATGATAGAAGATAGATGGATGGATGGATGGATGGATGGGTGGATGGATAAATGTATGGACAGATGGATAGATGGATGGACAGACAGACAGACAGACAGACTGACAGATAGATTGATTGATAGATAGATAGATAGATAGATGGATGGATAGATAGATAGATAGATAGATAGATAGATGGGTGGATGGATAAATGTATAAGATGGATGATGGATGGCAGACAGCAGAAGACAGATGAAGATAGATTGATTGATAGATAGATAGAGGATGGATAGATGATAGATAGATAGATAGATGGATGGATAGATAGATGGATAGATAGATAGATAGATAGATGATGGATAGATGGATAGATAGATAGATAGATAGATAGAAGAAGATAGATAGATAGATAGATAGATAGATAGATAGATAGAAATAGATAGATAGATAGATAGATAGATAGAGTTAGATAGTAGAAAATAAAAATGATTAAACGAAAGACAGAAAGTAAAAGAAAAGCAATGTTTAAAGAGAAAAAAAAAAAAACAAAGAATGCACACAAAAAAGCAAGAAAAAAGAAAAAGTAAAAGAGAAAACAAAGACACCAAATAAAAGAAAAAATAAACCCCAGAAGATTTATGGCAAAAAAGAAAAAGAAAATAAAGACAGCACAAAGAAAAGAAAAGAACATAACAGAAAAGAAAAGAAAAGAACCCAGCAAACAAAAAAAGAAAGAAAGAAAAACAGCAAACAAAGAAACAACCAACCACAAAATCCCAAAGAAACAACCTAAACAAAAGGAAAGAAACCAAGAACGAATACCAAACTACAGAAACAAATCGAGCAAGAAAAGAAGTAAATGGACAAAAGAAAAGAAAGAAAGAAAGGCAGAAAGAGGAACAAAGTGCATCGCTAACAAGCCAGAAGAGGAATGGGGTGGGGTGGGGGGGGGGGGGGCGAAGCAAGAAAGAAAAAGACAACGTAAACAAGAAAAAAAAAACCACGAAAAAAACCCCAATCAAACAAAGAAAAGGGAAAAAAAAGTCCAACAACACAAAAAAAACACACACAAAAAACCCAACCAAACAAAAACACACAAAAAAGGCCGCGAGAAGAAAATAACAATCAAAACTACAATAACACGTAGACAACAACACAAAAAAAGATGAAAAGAAAGAAAAAAACGAAACCAAACGAAACGAATAAAGAAAGGCAGGCAGGCAGGCAGGCAGACAGACAGGCGAAACAAAGTGCATGCAATCGCTGACAGGGCAGAAGAGGGATGGCCTACCTCCTTGTTCGTCCAGCATCACCAACGTCTTGATGCCAGCCTCCTTGCTCTGTGGACATAGCCATCAAAAATAGCGTGTGTAAAAGAACCATTACTTAGACATGTGTCTCTGATGATCACTTTGATTTTTGTCATCGTTGTTTTCGTTGGTGGTGGTATGGTGGTGGTATGGTGGTGGTGGTATGGTGGTTGTGGTGGTATGGTGGTGGTGGTGGTTGTGGTGGTGGTGGTGTGGTGGTGGTGGTTATGGTGGTGGTGGTGTATGGTGGTGGTGGTATGGTGGTGGTGGTGGTGGTGGTGGTGGTGGTGTGGTGTGGGTGTGGTGTGGTGGTGGGTGTGGGGGGGTGGTGGTGGTGGTGGTGGTGGTGGTGGTGGTAAAATAGCATCTGTACATCATCGTTATATTGACACACCTCATGACTTTTGTTCCTAGTTGCTGTTTTGGTGGTGGTGGTGGTGGTGGTGGTGGTAAAATAGCCATCAAAATAGCATCTCTATATCACCATTACATGGACATACACTCCATGACTTTGCTTTTATTTGGTGTTATTGTTGTTATTGTTGTTGTTTTTGTTGTTGTTGCTGGTGGTGGTGGTGGTGGTGTGGTGTGTGGTGGTGGTGGTGGTGTGGTGGTGGTAGTGGTGTTGGTGGTGGTTGTGTTGTTGTTGTTGTTGGTGGTGTGGTGTGGTGGGGGCAGTGGTGCCGGTGGTGGTGGTGGTGGTGGTGGTGGTGGTGGTGGTGGTGTGGTGTGTGGTGGTGGTGGTGGTGGTGGTGCGGTGTGGTGGTGGTGGTGAAATAGCCTCTGTAGATCACCATTACGTGAACATACACTCCATGACTTTGCTTTTAGTTGCTGCTGGGTTTTTGTTGTTGTTGTTGTTGGTGGTGGTGGTGGTGTGTGTTGTTGTTGTTGTTGGTGTGGGGGTGGGGGTGGTGTGGTGGTGGTGGTGGTGGTGGGGTGGTGGTGGTGGTGGTGTGGTGGTGGTTTTTGTTTACTTTCATTTTTTGTTATGGGCTTTTAAAGTTTTGCTTTGCTGCATTTCGTTTTCATTTTGGTCCTTTTTTGGAGTCTTTTGTGATTTTTGTTCTTTCTTCTTTTTCTGTCTGTCTTTTCTTTCTCTGTCCAGTGCGCACGCACACACACACACACACACACACACAACAAAACACACACACACACACACCACCACACACCACCCAACCACACACACACACAAACACAACACACACACCCGCACGCACACTCAACACATACACTCACACCCACGCACACACACATGCACTCACACACACGCAAACACACAAACACTCACACATACACAGCACTACATTCAAACAAAACGGACTCACCTCCTCGCATAGTGTCAGCATTCGCCGCGTACTGTCCAGTGACTGAAACACACAGGCGTTGAGTATGGTTAATCGATTGTTCAATCCATCCATCAGCCAATCAGACAATCAATCAATCAATAGCTAACGAACAAAGCAACCAATCAACCAGCCATCCAGGAAACCACCCACCAACCAACCAATTAATCAACCAACCAACTAACCAACCAACTTGCCAGCCAACCGTCTAACCAACCAGCCAGCCAAAACCAAGGAAGGAACCAACCAGCCAACCAATAATCTAGCCAGCCATATTGCAGCTAACCAAATAATCATCAAGCTAAATCAAACAATCAATCAATCAATCTATCAAGAATAATACAAACCCGGTCTGCAATATGAACAAAAAATACCAATCATCATATTAATGAATAAATCAACCACTCAAGAATACTAAAAATCTGGTCTGCATTGTCAACCGATGGAATAATAATCAGGAAAATGTATTAGTCATTTTGCCTCCCTATTTACCATAAGAACTGTTTATCAACAATTGTATCATGATTGCTGCATATTTGTGTTTGTGTGAGCTATCAAACGTCGGCAAAATGTCCAGCATTTCAGAAAGCTTTCACACGCACAGAGAATTTTAGCACTGGCAGGTATGCACATTGGCTGACCCAGAAAATTGTTAAAACATGTCCCTTTTGATCTTTTCTTCTCTTTTTTTCCTGATTCATTGGCAAGAGCTGCTAGGTTCACCAATGTTAATTTTTTTGCGTACGCGACTGTTAACCCCCCATTAAGGTAGCCGCATTATAACTGCGGGGATCATGTCTAAACACGACACCAGTGTGCATGCGTTTTTGTAAAGTTTTGTCATCCGTTCCAACCAGCACACAATGGCCTACTTTTCCTAAACGCTGTGCGGGTTTTGCGAGTGTGCAAGATGTTCCGCGTGCGTTGACACACGGGATGGGACACTGGTTTACAGCGCCATCAAAAGGACTTTCAAGGAAGCGGAGTCAGTACTGATACCGGGACAACATCCCCTTGAAAGAGTGTTTTGGTGATGACTCGAACACGGGCCGTCAAGATGGTGAGTGCAATACTCTAACCACTAGGCTCTCTTGTCCACCCATCTTTAACCTCACAGGCGATCATTCCTGTTTTGATGACAAAGCTATAAAACACTAACGAAAGTTGGGACACAAAAGATTCGAACCACAGACTTAAAGATACCCAAGAGGATAGCTGCTCTACCCACTAAGTCTTTTTGAGGTCAAACGTTCCTTGCTTCACGTTCCCCCCCCCCCCCTCCCCACCCCAACCCCAACCCCCAGACACACTTTATCATAGGCATTTTAGTTAAGTTGTGTGTGATAAGACATCCTTTCCAAAACTATACCCAACTTTTCCAACATGAAGGAAAAAGTTTCATCTATGGCTTAGACACAAACTCAACCACTACTCGAGCAGAACAGCCTAGATATTGCCTGCACATTCGTTTTTTCATTTCAGGTTGAAGCTGACAGCTTTTTAGCTTTTTAAGACCGTGTTGTTGATGCGTATCAATCTATTCTGTTAACTCATACAAAGTTACTGAAAATAATGAGAGAGAGAGAGAGAGAGCAGATAGCATAGGGGGAGTTGGG
>CM054137.1:17341663-17381663 GCA_028751875.1 Rapana venosa | reverse complement strand
AAACTGAACTTAAAACAAACAGAAAAACTGAAGAAGAAAAAAGAAAAGAATGAGAATGTCAAAAAGAAAACCAAGTGGGAAAAACTTTCGATATGCCAATCTCCCAGATGTCCTTCTGTACAATCGTTTGAATTTGCCGCAAGCTATTTCTTACTCCTGCTTTTTATTGTTTATTTTGTTTCTGTGTTGTTGGGGTTTTTTTTGATTGGGTGTGGGGGGTTTCGGGGGGGGGGGGGGGGCTTTTTCTTTTTTTAAATCATGGACCCTGAAGAAAACAAAAACAACAACAGAAAGCTTGTAGAGGTTTAGAAAAAAGACCTCCCCCCACCCACCCACCCCCGCCCCAAAGAAAAAGACCATTGTTTCAAAAACAGAATTTCTGAAATCGTAAAATGGCAGAAGCGAGAGCAGGGGATGGGTATGGCTATTGCAGCTAGGCGAAGCTAGCTGCAATGTGCTATTTGGGAGAGAGAACTCTGAACTCTGAACTCTGAAATGATTTAATGTACATTGGCCTTGGACCACAATACATTTGTTGGGCTCAAGGTGGAACGGTGAGTTCATTCATATCACTGGCAAAGCAAATGCACAAACAAATAATGATTTATGACTGATTAAAGAAGAAATACACACAAATATACATAGCGAACTCATACAAAAAGATGATGTCAGTAACAATTTGTGACTGAATACAGAAGAAAATTACATGATCATAAACTTTAAATCAACCATAACCCAATCATAGAGAGAAGATGCTATCTAAGAAAAATCATCTATATTGAGTATATCAAATCGTAGCAGTTTTTCAATAAAGTATTTGAGAGAGAGAGAGAGTGAGAAACTCTCTCTGAAACTCTGAAATGATTTAATTGCACATTGGCTTTAGGCCACAATACAATATAGAAAAGAAAATAGGAAAATATCTTATTTAGCAGCACCTATCTATATTCTACAATCTTTGGTTACCTGAAAATCATATACATCTCATACCTACTACGGTTCAAATTTTAAGGATAGTTGTCAAATCACAGTTTACATTTCACATATACTGAAATGATCAGTCATAGACATTAGTATTAAAGGGGGAGATACAGAAAATCATGATCATGTTATGCCACGAATTCTTGATAATACGCGATATAAACAAAGGTGAAAATGTTTAAGTGGTTTAACAGACGTACATCATAGGATTGGTTACCTTGTAGACTTAAAGTATTGTCTTCCGCCTATTGCTTGCATGAAACACATATCTAGATAAATTGTATCTGTGGATAGGATCAGTGGCTCTAAGTAACATGTGCAGAGGCAGTTCTTTTGACTCTTTTAGAAATTTGACCCGGGAGAGAGAGAGAGAGAGAGAGAGAGAGAGAGAGAGAGAGAGAGACAGAGACAGACAGACAGAACAGACAGACAGACAGAGACAGACAGACAGACACAGAGAGAGAGACAGACATTCAGACAGACCGACCGACTGGCCAACAGAGAGAGACAGAGAGATTGGAAAGAAAGCAAGACACAACTTTAAGATAGGGGCCAGTAAACAAAAAACATAAACAAACAAACAAACAAACATAATGAGAGAAGGAAAGTTAAGAAACAAGCACGGACGCAAAATAAAATGGCTTTATTTTGCTGTTGTGTTTCGTTCGTCTTCTGGTCTGAATTTGCCACCAATCAAACCTTATCGGCATCTTCAATTCAAATGTTCGGAACTAAAAACACACAAAAAAAGAAAAATGTGTGAAAAACGCTGACAGATGATCAAGAAATAATGACAAAAAGACAGTTAATCACCCAACAAACAAACTAATCAATCAAGCAATCAAAAATCAACCTGTCAAACCAAAACAAACAAAAACCCAGACAACCAACCAGGCAGGCAGGCAGGCAAAACACTGCCAACCAAAAAACAAACCAACTGATTAGCCAAATAAACCAACAAAACTGTCCAACCAGCCAACCAACCCACCCACCAATCAACCAATCAGCCAATCTACCAACCCAACAACCAATCCCCCAAACCAGCAGACCAACCAACAAACCAACACATTAACAAACAAACAAACACACTTCGGATGAGACTATAAACCGAGGTCCCGTGTGCGAACGCACGCAGAACATCTTGCGCGCACGTTAAATCCCGTTCCTCTTTTCGCAAGAGTAGGCCATTGTGTGCCGGTGGGAACAGATGACAGAATTTACAAAACCGCATACACACGGGGACTGGATGTAAAAAAAGCACATGAGTGCTTATTCCATTATCCTCGATAAAAAATAAAATAAATAAATAAATAAAAACAAAAATCAAACAAACCCCAAAACTGCGCCAAACTTGCTAAGCCTACACTTTCCCCCACGTGTCTCCTGCAGAGTAATTACCGAACTACCATCCCCGCTGTTTCTGACACTCGTCATCAAGTCGAAATGCCCCAGAGAAACAACCTCCCTCCTCTTCCTTCACTTGTCAGGGTCAGAAAGCTTGCTTAGAGCGGCCATCCGTTCTCTGAAAGGTCTTACGAAAGAATGGATCCTCTGGCTCAAAGAGAGAGAGAGAGAAGAGAGAGAGAGAGAGGAGATAGAGAGAGAGAGAGAGAGAGAGAGAGAGAGAGAGAGAGAGAGAGAGAGAGAGAGAGAGAGAGAGAGAAGAGGAACGGATATGATATGGCTTGCAATGTCTAAGGACAGAGTCTGTAATGAGCTGATCGATATCACGACAAAGTTTTGAGTTTTTTACTTTGGAAAGTTAACATCAATGTTTGGCTGAGTGTGATTTAAGGGGTTCAGAAATGAAAAACTGTATGGTTTAAGTTGTTCTTTTGCACTTTTTGACATGTCATTGCTTATGATCTACTTAAAATGATTTGAGTGACTGATTGCTTTATGGGTGAGACTTGACTTTTAAGTCTGAATATTTGATTGCAAAATTATGATTTCTTCTGACGTGGTTCAGTGACTAAGGTCTTTTATGACTGAAGTTATTCTTTAAGAATTTCAAGATGTGGTTTTTTATTAAGTAGTTCAGAAACTAAGAGCTATATGACAAGTTAGCCCTTGAAAATATCTGCAATTTATTGTATCCTTCAACCGCATTTCTTTAAGGATTTATACAAAATTAATTGAAGCTAAAATGGAAAAGAATAAAGGATAGCTTGATTTGCTTGCTGGTTCGTTGAACTTATATTTAGATTAGTGTGGTATGGTATCATTTTCTGTTTGAATAAAACTGGGCAGTGACACAAACAGATCAAGGTAAAGCAAGCATAAAGGACATTCAGAGAAAATGTCTAATGAAGTGATGAATCAATATAGCCAAGCTTTACATGACAAGAAAAACGCTAGCATGTTTTGATGATGTACGTACGTACATACATACACAATACATTCATACACACATACACACATACATGCATACATACATATAGATACACACATACACACCTACACACATACATACATACATACTACATACATACATACATACATACATACATACATACATACATACATACATACATACATGCATAAATAAAATACATACATACATCCATACATACATACATACACACACATACACACACACACACACACACACACACACACACACACACACACACACACACACACACACACACACACACACACACACACACACACACAACGGACGCTATATAACCCATTGAACAAGACCGTTTGACTTCAATCCCGTGGGTACAGTCTGACTTAAGCTTTTAAAAGAAAATGGACGATAAAAATGAAGGTTGGACAGCAACAACGAAAACAAACCAAAAAACAAACAAACCAAAGAACAAAACAAAAACAACAACAAAACAAAGAACGAGTAAGGAAACAAATAAAGGAATAAAAACAAGCCAAAATGAAAGACAGCAGAAAGAAAGAAAGAAAGAAAGAAAGACAGAAAAAAAGACAGAAGAAAGAAAGAAAGAAGTTGTAAAGCTTCCCGGTTGACAATGTCCCCGGGTAGCTTTGCCGGTACAATCATTGAACTAGGTGCTCGCTGTAGCTGACACTTCTGTCGTGGATCAATTTGTCCCTGGAGATACACACATCCTCCATCCCCCTCTTCTCTCACTGTCTGTCTCTCTTTCTCTCTGTCTGTTTGTCTCTGTCTGTCTCTGTCTGTCTGTCTGTCTGTCTGTCTCTGTCTGTCTGTCTGTCTGTCTCTCTCTCTCTCTCTCTCTCTCTTCTCTCTCTCTCTCTCTCTCTCTCTCTCTCTCTCTCTCTGTGACAATGTGTGGATGTTTATCTTTATGACTTATTAAGTTTCGTGGTTGTTATTTTTTCTTGGTTTTGTTGTTCTTCTTGTTGTTGTTGTTTGTTTTTTTCTCTTTTTTTTCTTTTTCCTTTCTTTGTTGATTTGGTTTTTCTTTCTCGTCGTTTGTTTGTTTTGGTTGGGGGGGGGGGGGGGGGGGGTGTTGGGGGGGGGGGTTAGGGTTTTCTTTTTTTTGTTTGTTTGTTTGTTTATGGTTTGTTTTTTTGTGGGTTTTTTTGGTGGGGGGTGGGGGGGGGGCTCTTTTGAAAAGGGTTATTTCCCCTTGTTTCTACTGTGAGAGTGTATAAGTGTTGGGTTATTATTAAGATGTATCCCTACGGGTGGGGACTGTATGTAAAAAAGCACATGAGTGCTTATTCATTATCCTCGAAATAAAAGAATTTGTCATTGTCATTGTCATTGTCATTGTCTCTCTCTCTCTCTCTCTCTCTCTCTCTCTCTCTCTCTCTCCTCTCTCCTCTCTCTCTCTCTCTCTCTCTCTCTCTCTCTCTTCTCTCTCTCTCTCTCTCTCTGGATAGCTAGAAATCGACAATTTTGTTTCAAAAATCATGTTTGGCCAGAATGGACATATGGGATTAATGGACGGATCAACTGGAAGCTGGAGATATCCCAAATCAGATAAAATATGACAATGTGCTAATCAAAAAGTCAAAGTCAAGATTTTTTTAAAATGTCAAACTTGTACACTGAATAGGCAATGCATCTAGTCTTTTTTTAATTTCCAAATTATACATTAATTACGCAATACATCGACCGTACCCCCCCCCCCCAAAAAAAAAAAAAAAAAAAAAAAACCAAAGATAATGCACCAAACATGTTCTTAGTCATCACAACGCGAAATTACAACATTTTACTGAGGGTATGCTTAAGGAGATTCAGGAACTAAGAGCGTAATGATCACCAGAGCTAGTCTTTGGAAATCTTGAAGAATGGTCGATGTGCTGGCTGCTTTAATGCCCTCTTTGCAGCTTGGAGTCTAAAGGTTTCATGATGTGCTTGAATCAGACTGGACAGAAGAACTACGAATGGTCATTAGAAAGGAGCAAGACACAGAATGAGCCGGATGAATGAATGGGTGAGGCATTTCAGCTGAAGATTACATTGCAAGCTGAACGTGTTACACAACTTTGCTTCCTACGTACTTTTACAAAATGACTAATAACTATGTAGACAGACAGACAGACAGACAGACAGACAATAGATGGAGAGAGAGAGAGAGAGAGAGAGAGAGAGAAGAGAGAGTAGAGAGAGAAGAGAGAGAGAGAAACAGATAGATAGGAAGGGAGGGAGATAGACAGATAGACAGACAGTCGAGTCAGACAAACAGATAGGCAGATTTAGTATATGCATTGATGAACAGATCGATAGATGTATGTATACACGGATATATCAATATACAAAATGAGACAGTAAAGGTACATACATAGATGAATTAACACGTGAATGACAGAAAATGCCACAGAGGCAAGAAGAACACTTAGACAGGTCTATACGGATCGGTGGTCTAGAGGTAACGCACCTACAAAAAGTCCAGGTCGAAAGTGTGCGGTGGTTTGATCCCCATTTAGGCCAAAACTTTTCTTTCACCCATTAGACCATGAGTGGTGGTCTGGGTGCTGGTCTTTCGGATGAGACGATAATCCGAGGTCCCGTGTGTTACACAAAAATAATTATTTAGCGCACGTAAAAGAACCCACGGCAACAAGAGAGTTGTCTCTGGCAAAATTCTCTATAAAAAAGTCACTCTGATAGCCAAACAAATACATTTGCAGACGGGAAAAGAACAGGCAAAAATAAGTGGCGCTGCTCTTGTGGCGACACGCTCTCCCCGGCGAGAGCAGCCCGAATTTCACGCAGAGAAATCTGCCGTGACTTAAAGTGGTATGAACATGAACAATGAAAAACAAACAAAGGAATAAAAAGAACCGAACAAAGAATGATACAAAAATGGCTCATCATTTTTGGTCTACCCAAATAATAACTGACATTTCCAAACTAAAGCTTTTGACACAGCCTAGCAGAAACACCGAGACTGACCAAGACTGTCCTACAGGAAACAGTACATGGAAGGACACGAAGAAGCAGAAAGAAAAAATAGATGGGAAGAAGACAACATCAGAGAGTGGACTGGCCTTGAGGGGAACGACATACTGAGGAAAGCTGAGAACCGCGAGGAGTGGAGGAAGCTGGCTGCAAAATCTTCACTGGTGCCTCAACGGTCTAACAAACTACGGGATAGTGAAGGCAAACACACACACACACACACACACACAACACACACCCCCGCCACAGCGCGCACCGCGCGCGCACCACCCCACGCAACCAACACGACACACAAACTAGAGAAGAGAATGTTTAAAAAGTAAAAGATAAACTTGCCCCCCCCAAAAAAAAAATCAACAAAATATTGCGAAAAATCCCACCCAAACAAGAAAACAAACAGAACAAACAAACAAAACAAACAACAACACAGACATGGCAAAAGCCTAAATCACAACAAGCAAACAAACGAACAAAACAAAACAAAACAAATTCTGCCCCAAACTCCCAAATCAAACACTTTCCCAAGTGGTTTCTCCCGTACAGTAACTGAACTACAAGGACACTGCTCCCGACACTCCTGTCACGGGTCGATAGGCCCTTGAGAATCAGAATCTTCTTCTTTTTTTTTTCATTTTCATTCTCTTTTCGTGGAGGGTGTGTGGGTGGGGGTGGGGGAGGAAGGGGTGAAGGGGAGGGACAGAAAACTAGAAATTGGCCGTTTGTTTCAAAAGCCATTTCACCAGAAGGATCAAGGGCTTAAAACAGAGGAGAGAGAGAGAGAGAGAGAGAGAGAGAGAGAGAGAGAGAGAGAGAGAGAGAGAGAGAGAAGAGAGAGAGAGAGAGAGAGAGAGAGAAAGACCAGACAGAGACAGAGACAGACAGAAGACACACACACAACCACACACACACACACAAGATTCTTTTATTTCGAGGATAATGGAATAAGCACTCATGTGCTTTTTTACATCCAGTCCCCGTGGCTATACAGGTTTCTAAATTTTGTCATCCGTTCCCACCGGCAAACAATGGCCTACTCTTCCGGAAAGCGGAACAGGTTTAACGTGTGCGCAAGATGTTCTGCGTCTGTTCGCGCACGAGACCTCGGTTTATAGCCTCATCCAAAGAACTTTTGGGAGGGAGTGGAGTCGGTGCTGATGTTAACTCCAGAGGGAAAAATCCTCTTGATCGGGAATCGAACCCCGGTCAGCAGATCACGAACGTATCACGCTAACCGCCAGGCTATCCCGTACCCAAGAGAGAGAGAGAGGAGAGAGAGAGAGAGAGAGAGAGAGAGAGAGAGAGAGAGAGAGAGAGAGAGAGAGAGAGAGAGAGAGAGAGAGAGAGAGAGAGAGAGAGAGAGAGAGAGAGATGAAAGAAACCAGTGAGATGGGAGGGGGGGGGGGCATGTCAGAGAATGGAGGAACATGGCGCCCAGTTATAAAAGGCTAAACACAGAGTCTTGCCGTCACAAGATTCATTAAAGTGCAACGTCTGAATGGGGCTTAATTCCAGTGATTCAGAAACTACTTGACGTCACTGCTTTAAATTTTCAATCTCCGAATGTGTTTAACTCAAGCAGTTCAAGAAACTAGAGGGGGGTTGTTGCCGGAAGCTGGTCTTTTAGAACGGCCAAGAACGGGTGATGAATGTGCCTGCTTTATTGCCCTGTTTGGAGGTTAACGCTTTTAAAACAGGTTTCATTTTCTGTTTTAATCAAAGTGGATGGAAAAAGCACATGCAGATGAAAAGTCCCCAAAAGTCCTTCGGATGAGACTATAAACGAGGCCCCGTGTGCGAACGCAAGCAGAACATCTTGTGCACGCGTTAAATCCTGTTCCGCTTTTCGTAAGAGTAGGTCATTGTGTGCTGGTGGGAACAGATGACAACATTTATAGAACTGCATTCACACGGGGACTAGATGTAAAAAAAGCTTATTCCATTATCCTCGATATAAAAGAATAAAATAATAAATAAATAAAAATAGATAAATAAAATAAGGAAGGAAGAGCGAACGTGAAGGCACTGAACTAGTCTGCAGGGCTGACAGAAGGGGTGATTCCAGAGATGTACTTTCTTTCACCGCTTTTACGTGGTGAGGTACAGCATGTCTTGTTCTGGTTTCAATGTACAGCAGAAATCTTTATCTCCGCGTTTCTCCATGTCCCGCAGGTCTTTATCTTGTCTCCGTGTCCAGTATATCTCAGTTTCATTTTCACGTATGCTGTCTCTTGGTTACGTTTCTATGTACACATATCTTGGTCTTCTGTCCATGTATTGCATACAATATTGATGTCGTTTCAGCATAAATCATGTATTGATGTTTCCATTATATACAGCATACCTTGATCTCAATTCAATATACCACATACATTGATGTCGTTTCCATATACAGTATATTATACTGATACAGTTTCATTTAAAGCATACATTAAGGCCGTTTTCTTTTCTTTGTGGAGGTAGGAGAGGGAAGGGGGAGTAGTAAAGAGCTAGAAATTGGCCATTTGTTTCATAAAGCATTTCACCAGAATGGATCAAGAGCATAGAAGAGAGAGAGAGAGAGAGAGAGAGATGAGAGAGAGAGAGAGAGAGGAGAGAGAGAGAGAGAGAGAGAGACAGACAGACAGACAGACAGACAGACAGACAGACAGACAGACAGACAGACAGACAGAAGAAAGAAACCAGTGAGATGGAGAGGGAGTATGTCAGAGAATGGAGGAACATGGTGTTCATTTATAAAACGCCAAACACAGAGTCTTGACGTCACAAGATTCATTAAAGTGCAACGTCTGAATGGGGCTTAATTCCAGTGATTCAGAAACTACTTGACGTCACCGATTTAAATTTGCAACGTCCCAATGTGCTTAACTCAAGCAGTTCAAGAAATTAGAGGGGGGTTGTTGCTGGAAGCTGGTCTTTTGGAAAGGCAAAGAAAGGGTGATGGATGTGCCTGCTTTATTGCCCTGTTTGGAGGTTAGCGCTTTTGAAAAAGGTTTCGTTTTCTGTTTTAATCAAAGCGAACGGCCGGAAAAAGCACATGCAGATTAAAAGTCCACAAAAGTCCCTTTCGGATGAGACGATAAACCGAGGCCCTGTGTGTGAACGCACGCAGAACATCTTGCGCACACGTTAAATCCTATTCCGCTTTTCGTAAGAGTAGGCCATTGTGTGCCTGTGGGAACAGATGACAAAATTGACAAAACTGCATACCCACGGGGACTAGATGTAAAAAAAAGCACATAAATGATTATTCCATTATCCTCAATATAAAAGAATAAATAAATATAAAACAATAAATAAAATAAATAAATAAATAAATACACACGGGGACTGGATGTAAAAAAGCACATACGTGCTTATTTCATTATCCTCGATATAAAAGATTTAAAAATAAAAAATAAAAAAATAAAATAAGGAAGGAAGAGCGAACGTGAAGACACTGGACTAGTCTGCAGGGCTGAAAGAAGTGTTGAATCCAGAGATGTACTTTCTTACACTGCTTTTACGTGGTCAAGTACAGCATGTCTTGTTCTGGTTTCAATGTATAGCAGAAAATTAATCTTAATCTCCGTTTCTCCATGTCCCGCAGACATTTATCTTGTCTCCGTGTCCAGTATATCTCAGCTTCATTTTCACGTATGCTGTCTCTTGGTCAGGTTTCTGTGTACACATATCTTGGTCTTCTGTCCATGTATAGCATATAATACTGATGTCGTTTCAGCATAAATCATTTATTGATGTTTACATATACAACATACCTTGATCTTAATTCCATATCGCACATACATTGATGTCGTTTCCATGTACACTATATTATACTGATACAGTTTCATTTAAAGCATACATTAAGACCGTTTTCTTTTCTTCCTGGAGGTAGGAGAGGGAGGGGGTGGGGGGGGTAGTAAAGAGCTAGAAATTGGCCACTTGTTTCAAAAAGCCATTTCACCAGAATGGATCAGGGGCTTAGAAGAGAGAGAGAGAGAGAGAGAGAGAGGAGAGAGAGAGAGAGGGAGAGGAGAGAGAGAGAGGAGGAGAGAGAGAGAGAGATAGAAAAGAAAGAAACCAGTGAGATGGGGAGGGAGCATGTCAGAGAATGGAGGAACATGGCGCCCAGTTATAAAACGCTTAACACAGAGTCTTGACGTCACAAGATTCATTAAAGTGCAACGTCTGAATGGGGTTTAATTCCAGTGATTCAGAAACTACTTGACGTCACCGGTTTAAATTTGCAACGTCCCAATGTGTTTAACTCAAGCAGTTCAAGAAATTAGAGGGGGGGGGTGTCGCCCGAAGCTGGTCTTTTGGAAAGGCAAAGAACGGGTGATGGATGTGCCTGCTGTATTGCCCTGTTTGGAGGTTAGCGTTTTTAAAACAGGTTTCGTTTTCTGTTGTAATCAAAGCGGCCGGAAAAAGCACATGCAGATTAAAAGTCCCAAAAAGTCCTTCGGATGAGACTATAGACCGAGGCCCCGTGTGTGAACGCACGCAGAACATCTTGCGCACACGTTAAATCCTAAACCGCTTTTCGCAAGAGTAGGCCATTGTGTGCTGGTGGGAACAGATGACAAAATTTACAAAGCCGCATACACACGAGGACTAGATGTAGAAAAGCTTATTCCATTTTCCTCGATATAAAAGAATAAAATAAAAGACTAAAATATAAATAAATAGATAAATAAAATAAGGAAGGAAGGGCGAACGTGAAGACTCTGAACTAGTTTGCAGGGCTAAAAGAAGTGGTGAATCCAGAGATGTACTTTCTTACACCGCTTTTACGTGGTCAAGTACAGCATGTCTTGTTCTGGTTTCAATGTATAGCAGAAATCTTAATCTCTGATTCTCCATGTCCCGCAGACCTTAATCTTGTCTCCGTGTCCAGTATATCTCAGTTTCATGTTCACGTATGCTGTCTCTTGGTTCTGTTTCTATGTACACATATCTTGGTCTTCTGTCCATGTATTGCATACAATATTGATGTCGTTTCAGCATAAATCATGTATTGATGTTTCCATTATATACAGCATACCTTGATCTCAATTCAATATACCACATACATTGATGTCGTTTCCATATACAGTATATTATACTGATACAGTTTCATTTAAAGCATACATTAAGGCCTTTTTCTTTTCTTTGTGGAGGTAGGAGAGGGAAGGGGGAGTAGTAAAGAGCTAGAAATTGGCCATTTGTTTCATAAAGCATTTCACCAGAATGGATCAAGAGCATAGAAGAGAGAGAGAGAGAGAGAGAGGAGGAGAGAGAGAGAGAGGAGAGAGGGGAGAGAGAGAGACAGGGCAGACAGACAGACAGGACAGACAGACAGACAGACAGACAGACAGACAGACAGACAGACAGACAGAACAAAGAAACCAGTGAGATGGAGAGGGAGTATGTCAGAGAATGGAGGAACATGGTGTTCATTTATAAAACGCCAAACACAGAGTCTTGACGTCACAAGATTCATTAAAGTGCAACGTCTGAATGGGGCTTGATTCCAGTGATTCAGAAACTACTTGACGTCACCGATTTAAATTTGCAACGTCCCAATGTGCTTAATCAAGCGTTAAAGAAATTAGAGGGGGTTGTTGGGGAAAGCTGGTTTTTGGGAAAAGGGCAAAAAAAAGGGTGGGGATGTGTGCTTTATTGCCTTTTTGGGAGGTTAGGCTTTTGAAAAAATTTTTTTTTGTTTTAATCAAGCGAACGCCGGAAAAAAAAACAGCAGATTTAAAATCCACAAAAGTCCTTTCGATGAGACGATAACCGGGGCCCTTGTGTGAGCCGAGAAATCTTGGCACAGTTTAAAATTTTTCGCTTTTCGTAAAAGGGAGGCCTTGGTGCTGTGGGAACAGTGCAAAATTGACAAAACTGCATACCCACGGGGACTAGAGTAAAAAAAACATAATGTTATTCCATTACCCAATATAAAAAGAAAAATAAAATAAAACAAAAAAATAAAATAAATAAATAAATAAAAACCACGGGGATGGATGTAAAAAAACAATAGTGCTTTTTTATTTCCCCGATATAAAAAATTTAAAAAAAAAAAAAAAAAATAAAATGGAAGGAAGAGCGAACGTGAAGACAGGTAGTCGCAGGGCTGAAAGAAGTGTTGAATCGAGATGTACTTCTTTCATGTTTTACGTGGTTGGGCGCATGTTTTGTTTGGTTTCTGTAAGCAAAATCTTAATCTTGTTTTCCTGTCCGCAGACCTTTTTCTTGTTCCGGTCCAGTATATTCAGCTTCATTTTACGTAGCTGCCTTGGTCAGTTTTTGTACAAATTTTGGTCTTCTTCCATGTATGCATTAAAATGATGTCGTTTCAGATAAAATTTATTGGTGTTTATATACAAATACCCTTTATTTTAATTCCCAAAGCATACATTGATGCGTTTTCCCTGTACCTATATTATATGATACAGTTTTTTTAAAGATCATTAAGACGTTTTCTTTTTTCTGGAGGGAGGAGAGGGAGGGGGGGGGGGGGTAGTAAAGAGCTGAGAAATTGGCCACTTGTTTCAAAAAGCCCATTGACAAGAATGGATCAGGGGCTTTGAAGAGAGAGAGAGAAGAGAGGTGAGAGGAGAGGAGAGAGAGGAGAGAGAGAGATGAGAGATGAAGGAGAGAGAGATGAAGAGAAGAGAAGGGAGAGATAGAGAGATGAGAGAGAGGAGAGGAGAGTGGAGCGAGATGAGTGCGAAGAGAGAGAGAGAGTGAAAAGAAGGAACCCCAGGTTGGGGGGGGAGATGGTGGAGGGAGATGTCAGAGAATGAGGAACATGGCGCCAGTTATAAAACGCTTAACACAGAGTCTTGACATCACAGGATTATTAAAGTTTGCAAAGTCTGAAATGGAGGTTTAATCCAGGGATTCAGAAACTAGCTTGACGTCACCGGTTTAAATTTGCAGACGTCCCAATGTGTTTAAACTTCAAGCAGTTCAAGAAATTAGTGGGGGGAGGGGGGGGGGGGGGGTGTCGCCCGAAAAGCTGGTCTTTTGGAAAGGCTCAAAGAAAACGGGTGATGGATGTGCCTGCTGTATTGCCCTGTTTGGAGATCAGCGCTTTTTTTAAAACAGGTTTCGTTTTTGTTGTAATCAAAGCGGACAGCGGAGAAAAAGCACATGCAGATTAAAAGTCCCAAAAGTCCTTCGGATGAGATATAAACGTGGCCCCTGTGTGAAACGCACGCAGAACATCTTGCGCACACGTTAAAATCTGTTCCGCTTTTTGGTACGAGTAGGATTGTGTGCTGTGGGAACAGATGACAAAATTGACAAATGCATCGCAGGGGACTAGATGTAAAAAAAAGCACATAAATGATACAACCATCACCACCCTCAAAACTCCCCCCCCCCCCCCCCCCCCCCCCCCCCCCCCCCCCCCCCCCCCCCCCCCCGCCCCCCCCCCCCCCCCCCCCCCCCCCCCCCCCCACCCCCACCCCCCCCCACCCCCCCCCCCCCCCCCCCCCCCCCCCCCCCCCCCCCCCCCCCCCCCCCCCCCACCCCCCCCCCCCCCCCCCCCCCCCCCCCCCCCCCCCCCCCCCCCCCCCCCCCCCCCCCCCCCCCCCCCCCCCCCCCCCCCCCCCCCCCCCCCCCCCCCCCCCCCCCCCCCCCCCCCACCCCCCCCCCCCCCCCCCCCCCCCCCCCCCCACCCCCCCCCCCCCCCCTTCACCACCCCCCCCCCCCCCCCCCCCCCCCCCCCCCCCCCCACAAACAAACCAAAACACCCCACCACCAAAAAAAAAAAAAAACCACAAAAAAAAAACCCCCCCCCCCCCCCCACCCCCCCCCCCCCCCCCCACCCCCCCCCCCCCCCCCACCCACCCCCCCCCCCCCCCCCCCCCCCCCCCCCCCCCCCCCCCCCCCCCCCCCGCCCCCCCCCCCCCCCCCCCCCCACCCCCCCCCCCCCCCCCTCCCCCCCCCCCCCCCCCCCCCCCCCCCCCCCCCCCCCCCCCACCCCCCACCCCACACCCCCCCCCACCCCCCCCACCCCCCCCCCCCTCAACCACCCCCCCCCCCCCCCCCCCCCCCCCCCCCCCACCCCCCCCCCCCCCCCCCACCCCCCCCCCCCCCCCCCCCCCCCCCCCCCCCCCCCCCCCCCCCCCCCCCCCCCCCCCCCCCCCCCCCCCCCCCCCCCCCCCCCCCCCCCCCCCCCCCCCCCCCCCCCCCCCCCCCCCCCCCCCCCCCCCCCCCCCCCCCCCCCCCCCACCCCCCCCCCCCCCCCCCCCCCCCCCCCACCCCCCCCCCCCCCCCCCCCCCCCCCCCCCCCCCCCCCCCCCCCCCCCCCCCCCCCCCCCCCCCCCCCCCCCCCCCCCCCCCCCCCCCCCCCCCCCCCCCCCCCCCCCCCCCCCCCCAGTCCCCCCCCCCCCCCCCCCCCCCCCCCCCCCCCCCCCCCCCCACAACCACACACACAAAAACACACAACAACAACACACCACACACAAACCAACTAAGAATAAAATAAGTTTATAAAACAATAAATAAAATAATTAAATAATAATAAATACACACGGGGACTGATGTAAAAAAGACGTACGAGCTTACTTCATTATCCTCGAAAATAAAAGATTTAAAAATTTTAAAAAAGATATAAAAAATTACGCAAGGAAGAGATACACGTGAAGACACTGAACTTGTCTGCGGGGCTGACAGAAGGGGTGAATCAGAGATATACTTTCTTTCACCGCTTTTTACGAGGTCAGGTACAGCAGGTCTTGTTTTGGTTTCAATGTACAGCCCAGAAATTAATCTTAATCTCCGTTTCTCCATGTCCCGCAGACCTTTATCTGGTCTCCGTATGTCCAGTATATCTCAGCTTCATTTTCTGTATGCTGTCTCTTGGTCAGGTTTCTTGTGGGTAAAAAAAACCCCCCCCCAAATAAAAAAAAAAAAAACACCTATTTAAAAATTTTTATTTTCCTTTTTTTGCGGGGGGTCTTCTGTCCTTGTTTATAGCATATAATAATGATGGCGTTCAGCATATAAAATCATTGTATTGATGTTTCCATTATATACAGCATACCTTGTTCTCAATTCAATATACCCACATACATGATGTCGTTTCCATATACAGTATATTATATCTGATATGATCAGTTTCATTTTATGCATACATTAAGTCCGCGTTTTTTCTTTTCTTTGTGGAGGTAGGATGGAGGAAGGGGGAGTAGTAAAGTGCTAGAATTGGCCATTTGTTTCATAAAGCATTTCACCAGAAGAATGGATCAAGGCATAGAAGAGAGAGAGAGAGAGAGAGTGGCGTGATGAGAGAGAGAGAGAGAGACAGACAGAACATACAGACAGAGACAGACAGACAGATCAGACAGACAGACAGACAGACGACAGACCAGAAGAAAGAAACCAGTGAAGTTGGAGAGGGAGTATGTCGAGAATGGAGGAACATGGTGTTCATTTATAAAGCGCCAGAGTATTGACACGTTCACAAGATTCATTAAAGTGCAACTCTGAATGGGGCTGATTTCAGTGATTCAGAAACTACTTGGAGCGTCAACCGATTTAAATTTGCAACGTACCACTGTGCTTAACTCATGCTTTGTTCAAGAATTAGAGGGGGGTTGTTGCTGGAAGCTGGTCTTTTGAAAGGCAAAGAACGGGGTGATGGAAAGTGCCTGTACTTTATTGCCCTGTTTGGAGGTTAGCGCTTTTAAAACAAAGGTTTCGTTTTCTGTTTTAATCCAAAGCAGGACAGCCGGAAAAAGCACATTTGCAGATTAAAAGTCACCCAAAAGTCCTTCGGATGAGACTATAAACTGAGGGCCCGTGTGGTGAACACGCACGCAGTACACTTGCGCACACGTTAAATCCTGTTCGCTTTTCGTAAGAGAGTAGGCCATTGTGTGCCTGTTGGAACAGATGACAAAATTGACAAAAATGCATACACACGGGGACTAGATGTAAAAAAAAAACACCATTAAATGATTATTCCATTATCCTACAAATATAAAAAGAATAAATAGTATAAAACAATAATAAAGAAATAAATAAATACAACGGGCTAACTGGATGTAAAAAAGAAACGTACGTGCTTATGTCATTATCCTCGATATAAAAGATTGAAAAATTTAAAAAAAGATAAATAAATTAAGCAAGGTAATAGCAAACGTGATGGACCACTGACTTATGTCTGCAGGGATGACAGAAGGGGTGAATCCAGAGAATATACTTTCTTTCACCGCTTTTACGAGGTCAGGGAGGGGTTTTTTTTTTTTTTAGTTAAACAGCATGTCTTGTTCTGGTTCAAATGTACAGCAGAAAAATTAATCTTAATCTCCGTGTTCCTCCATGGCCCGCAGACCTTTATCTTGTCTCGTTGTCAGTATATCTCAGTTTCATTTTCACGTATGCTGTCTCTTGGTTGCGTTTCTATGTACTCATATCTTGGTCTTCTGCCCATGTATTGCATACAATATTGATGTCGTTTCTGCATACATCATGTATTGATGTTTCCATATACAGCATACTTTGATCTTAATTCCATATCGCACATACATTGATGTCGTTTCCATATACAGTATATTATACTGATACAGTTTCATTTAAAGCATACATTAAGACCGTTTTCTTTTCTTCGTGGAGGTAGGAGAGGGAGGGGGTGAGAGTAACAGCTAGAAATTGGCCATTTGTTTCAAAAAGCATGTCACCAGAATGGATCAAGGGCTTAGAAGAGAGAGAGGAGAGAGAGAGAGAGAGGAGAAAAGAGAGAGAGGAGAGAGAGGAGAGAGAGAGAGAGATGAAAGAAACCAGTGAGATGGGGGGGGGGGGGGGTTATGTCAGAGAATGGAGGAACATGGCGTCCAGTTATAAAACTCTAAACACAGAATCTTGACGTCACGACATTCATTAAAGTGCAACCTCTGAATGGGGCTTAATTCCAGTGATTCAGAAACTACTTGACGTCACTGCTTTAAATTTTCAATCTCCCAATGTGTTTAACTCAAGCAGTCCAAGAAATTAGAGGGGGGTTGTTGCCGGAAGCTGGTCTTTTAGAACGGCCAAGAACGGGTGATGAATGTGCCTGCTTTATTGCCCTGTTTGGAGGTTAACGCTTTTAAAACAGGTTTCGTTTTCTGTTTTAATCAAAGTGGATGGAAAAAGCACATGCAGATGAAAAGTCCCCAAAAGTCCTTCGGATGAGACTATAAACGAGGCCCCGTGTGCGAACGCAAGCAGAACATCTTGTGCACGCGTTAAATCCTGTTCCGCTTTTCGTAAGAGTAGGTCATTGTGTGCTGGTGGGAACAGATGACAACATTTATAGAACTGCATTCACACGGGGACTAGATGTAAAAAAAGCTTATTCCATTATCCTCGATATAAAAGAATAAAATAATAAATAAATAAAAATAGATAAATAAAATAAGGAAGGAAGAGCGAACGTGAAGGCACTGAACTAGTCTGCAGGGCTGACAGAAGGGGTGATTCCAGAGATGTACTTTCTTTCACCGCTTTTACGTGGTCAGGTACAGCATGTCTTGTTCTGGTTTCAATGTACAGCAGAAATCTTTATCTCCACGTTTCTCCATGCCCCGCAGGTCTTTATCTTGTCTCCGTGTCATGTATTGCATACAATATTGATGTCGTTTCAGCATAAATCATGTATTGATGTTTCCATTATATACAGCATACCTTGATCTCAATTCAATATACCACATACATTGATGTCGTTTCCATATACAGTATATTATACTGATACAGTTTCATTTAAAGCATACATTAAGGCCGTTTTCTTTTCTTTGTGGAGGTAGGAGAGGGAGGGGGGAGTAGTAAAGAGCTAGAAATTGGCCATTTGTTTCATAAAGCATTTCACCAGAATGGATCAAGAGCATAGAAGAGAGAGAGGAGAGAGAGCGAGAGGAGAGAGAGAGAGAGAGAGAGAGAGAGAGAGAGAGACAGACAGACAGACAGACAGACAGACAGACAGACAGACAGACAGACAGACAGACAGACAGAACAAAGAAACCAGTGAGATGGAGAGGGAGTATGTCAGAGAATGGAGGAACATGGTGTTCATTTATAAAACGCCAAACACAGAGTATTGACGTCACAAGGTTCATTAAAGTGCAACCTCTGAATGGGGCTTAATTCCAGTGATTCAGAAACTACTTGACGTCACCGATTTAAATTTGCAACGTCCCAATGTGCTTAACTCAAGCAGTTCAAGAAATTAGAGGGGGGTTGTTGCTGGAAGCTGGTCTTTTGGAAAGGCAAAGAACGGGTGATGGATGTGCCTGCTTTATTGCCCTGTTTGGAGGTTAGCGCTTTTAAAACACAGGTTTCGTTTTCTGTTTTAATCAAAGCGGACAGCCGGAAAAAGCACATGCAGATTAAAAGTCCCCAAAAGTCCTTCCGATGAGACTATAAACTGAGGCCCCGTGTGTGAACGCACGCAGAACATCTTGCGCACACGTTAAATCCTGTTCCGCTTTTCGTAAGAGTAGGCCATTGTGTGCCTGTTGGAACAGATGACAAAATTGACAAAACTGCATACACACGGGGACTAGATGTAAAAAAAAGCACATAAATGATTATTCCATTATCCTCAATATAAAAGAATAAATAAGTATAAAACAATAAATAAAATAAATAAATAAATACACACGGGGACTGGATGTAAGAAAGAACGTACGTGCTTATTTCATTATCCTCGATATAAAAGATTTAAAAATTTAAAAAAAGATATAAAAAATTAAGCAAGGAAGAGCAAACGTGAAGACACTGAACTAGTCTGCAGGGCTGACAGAACTGGTGAATCCAGAGATATACTTTCTTTCACCGCTTTTACGAGGTCAGGTACAGCATGTCTTGTTTTGGTTTCAATGTACAGCAGAAAATTAATCTTAATCTCCGTTTCTCCATGTCCCGCAGACCTTTATCTTGTCTCCGTGTCCAGTATATCTCAGCTTCATTTTCACGTATGCTGTCTCTTGGTCACGTTTCTATGTACACATATCTTGATCTTCTTTCCATGTATTGCATATAATACTGATGTCGTTTCAGCATAAATCATGTATTGATGTTTCCATATACAACATACCTTGATCTTAATTCCATATCGCACAATCATTGATGTCGTTTCCATGTACAGTATATTATACTGATACAGTTTCATTTAAAGCATACATTAAGACCGTTTTCTTTTCTTCGTGGATAGGAAAGAGGGAGGGGTGTGGGAGTAAAGAGCTAGAAATTGGCCATTTGTTTCAAAAAGCCATTTCACCAGAATGGATCAGGGGCTTAGGAGAGAGAGAGAGAGAGAGAGAGAGAGAGAGAGAGAGAGAGAGAGAGAGAGAGAAGAGGAGAGAGAGAGAGAGTGAGAGAGAGAGAGAGAGAGAGAGAGAGAGATGAAAAAAACCAGTGAGATGGGGAGGGAGCATGTCAGAGAATGGAGGAAAATGGCGCCCAGTTATAAAACGCCAAACACAGAGTCTTGACGTCACAAGATTCATTAAAGTGCGACGTCTGAATGGGGTTTATGTCCAGTGATTCAGAAACTACTTGACGTCACTGCTTTAAATTTGCAACGTCCCAATGTGTTTAACTCAAGCAGTCCAAGAAATTAGAGGGGGGTTGTTGCCCGAAGCTGGTCTTTTGGAAAGGCAAAGAACGGGTGATGGATGTGCCTGCTGTATTGCCCTGTTTGGAGGTTAACCCTTTTAAAACAGGTTTCGTTTTCTGTTGTAATCAAAGCGGCCGGAAAAAGCACATGCAGATTAAAAGTCCCCAAAAGTCCTTCGGATGAGACTATAAAACCCAGGACCCGTGTGTGAACGCACGAAGAACATCTTGCGCACACGTTAAATCCTGTTCCGCTTTACGTAAGAAGAGGCCATTGTGTGCCGGTGGGAACAGATGACAATTTACAAAACCGCACATACACGGGGACTGGATGTGAAAAATTACACAAGTGCTTATTCCATTATCCTCGATATAAAACAATTTTTTTTTTAAATGTACATCATATGGGGATCTAATCAACTTAATGTTTCCTTGTACAACATATATTACGTTTCCATATGCAATATATTTTGATTTCGTTCCCATGTACATCATTTGTGGATCTCATTTCCAATATACAGCATTATATACTAATACCGTTTCCACGTTCATCGTATGTGTATCTCACTTCCATATACAACATACATATTCATATCGTTTTTGATATACAACGCCTCTTGATGTCGTCTCCCCTACACATGCTATGTGGATGTCATGTCCACGTGCAGCAGCAGCAGCAGCAGCAGCAACAGCAGCAGCAGCAGCAGCAACAGCAGCAGCAGCAGCAGCAGCAACAGCAGCAGCAGCAGCAACAGCAACAGCAGCAGCAACAGCAACAGCAGCAGCAGCAGCAGATGAATCAGATGGCTGCTGCATAATGCATGGCCACAGGGGGTCATTCCCCGGAGACAGGTGGCTGACCTCATTATAAGCGAGGCCTGATGATGCCTGCCACTGCACACATTCATATTTCAGCTGGTGCTGCTGCTGCTGCTGCTGCCACTTCGGAGTCCTCTTCACCTCCATCCCCATGTTGCATTCACAATATACCCCACATCCCCGACCACAACCCATCCACCCAAACCAGCTATAACACACGCACACACACACACACACACCCACACACACAACACATATACAGTATCTTTTATTCTCTCTTTTTTTTTTTTTTATAGATAGATGGCTTGATGAAAAAAAGCAAATGCACTGCTTATTCAATGTACTATCTGAAAATAAAAGTTTGACTTTGACTTTGACTTTGACTTGACTTTGACACACCCAAACACATATGAGAATATTTTGCGCACACGTTGAAACCTGTTCCACCTTTTCTGAAGAGTAAGCCACTGTGTGCCGGTGGGAACGGATGCCAAAAAGAAACCTCTGATACCTCGCTTCCTAACGACCATGTAGGTTATCGGTTGCCTTTAGCTCTCTTTGAGTGTGTGTGTGTGTGTGTGTGTGTGTGTGTGTGTGTGTGTGTGTGTGTGTGTGTGTGTGTGTGTGTGTGTGTGTGTGTGTGTCTGTGTATGTGTGTAACAACAATAACAATAACAATAATTTTAATTCAGTTTTTGCAGGCCATAGTGTGTGTGTATGTGTGTGTATATGTGTGTGCGTGTGTGTCTGTGTCTGTGTCTGTGTGTTTCAATGTGTTGTGTGTGTGTGTGTGGGGGGGGGGGGGGAACGGGGGGGGGGGGGAGGGAGTGTGTCTGTGTATCTGTGTGTGCGTGCGTGTCCACGTACATATGTTTGTACATGTGTTTATATGTATAATATGTCTAAGATGAACAGAGCAGCCAAACAAAGCTTAACTTCACCGAGAGAGACAGACAGACAGAGAGAAAGAGACAGAGAGAGAGACAGAGAGAGAGAGAAAGACAGAGAAAGAGAGAGATACAGAGAGACACAGAGAGACACAGAGAGAGACAGAGAGAGAGAAAGAGAGACAGAGAGAGAGAGAGAGAGCGAGAGGAGAGAGAGAGAGAGAGAGAGAGAGAGAGAGAAAGACCGAGAGAGACAGAAAGAGAGAGACAGAGAGAGAAAAAAAAAGAAAGACAGAGAGAGACAGACAGACAGAAGAGAGAAAGAGAAAGACAGAGACAGAAAGAGAGAGACACAGAGAGAGAAAAAGAAAGAAAGAGAGAGACAGAGAGAGAGAGAGAGAGACAGAGAGAGAAAGAGAAAGAGAGAAAGAGAAAGAGAGAAAGAGAGACACAGAGAGACAGAGAGAGAGACAGAGACAGAGAGAGACAGAGAGACAGAGACAGAGACACAGAGAGCGAGAGACAGAGAGAGAAAGACAGACACAGACAGACAGATAGACAGACAGAGACAGAGAGAGACAGAAAGACAGAGACAGAGAGAGACAGAGAGAGGACAAGAGAAGACAGATTGACCCTGCCTACAGAACGAGGCCTGGAGAATTCAGCACTATGTCCCCTTAAAGACTCCTAGGAGAGAGTCAGGGTGGGAGGGAGAAAGGCCAGGAACATCACGCCTGCTATTCTGAAATTTAATGGCACCCTGCACACGACTCCCATCATTCTCCCGTGAAGACAGGAGCGGTACTGTAGCCCAGTGGTTAAGATCGTTCCACGTCACTCCCATGGGTCCAGGTAGTCGTGGGTTCGAATCTCGGCTGCCGGGTCTTGGGTGGAATTAAGGGTGGGGGATTTTTTTAAATTATAGATATCGCAGGTCAACTTTTAGTGCTGACCTGCAGTACTTTAAGTCCTTGCGTGTGTGTGTGTTTATATATATATGTATATGTATATGTATATGTATATATATATATATATATATATATATATATATATATATATATATATATATGTGTGTTGTGTGTGTGTATGTGTGTGTGTGTGCGTGTGTGTCAAGTCAAGTCAAGTCAAATTTTTATTTCCAGATGGTACATTGAATAAGCAATGCATTTGCTTTTTTTCAACAGTGTTTTATATATGTGTGTGTGTGTGTGTGTGTGTGTGTGTGTGCGTGTCTATGCGTTTAGTTTATATTTTCGGGGGATAAGAATGACTTCGTATCCTTCTTATGATGCAGCTTGCGTGAATTTCTCGTTTTGAGATGATGAAAGTATTTGAATTTATATGGAAAACTATTTTTCTTTGCTTAATACTTACATATTATATGCTTTCTCGTGCATTACATGCAGACAATGCACACTCTCTGCCAATACAGTCAAGGATGGTTACACCCTGCTTACATAGCAGTGAGTCTCTTTACCCTAGGAGCCAACAGTATGCCTGGCAAGCTCGTGTCTATGTTTTGCTGGCAATGGTTAGATTGATCCCTTCACTGGCCAAATAGAATGCACGTAAAATGTTTAGTCGATACAAAAACACATACGCATGAACCTTCGGACGAACGTGTGTGCGCATGGAAATAGAATTAACATTGTCAGCATCAGCAGTAGTCGTAGAAGCAACTAAAGAAAAGCAGCAGCAGCAGCCACAATAGCAGCAGCAAGAGAAATAGCAGTAGCAGAAACAACCGCAGCAGAAACAATAGCAGCAGCAATAGCAACATTCGCAACAGCAGTAATCTGTAGCAACAACAACAACAGCACAACAACAGCAATAAAAACCAACAGCAATATACCTAGCCACGTTTTAAAACGGCATGTCTGTCCATAAAAACAACAACAACAAAACAACAATAACAACAGCCGCAGCAGCGGCAGCAACAGCCAGCACCAATAATATACCAAGCCACTTTTTCTTGTTGCTTGTCTGTCCACAAGAACAGCAATAACAACAATGGCCGCAGCAACAGCAGCAGCAGCAGCAACAGCCGATGGTTAGGGGATGCTAAGCAGCCTTCACTCGCACGATTGTGTGGCCACTGTGTCCTGGACCAAGATCAATACAGCCCACAGCCATAGCCCACAGCCATAGCCCACAGCCATAGCCCACAGCCACAGCCACTACAACAGCTACAGCCTCTACAACAGCCCTGTCCTTTCACCTAACAATCTCAGTGCATGCAGCATGCCGTGTGCACGACATACAGCGGTAGAGTGCAAAACCCCTAAATCACCCCCTGTTAGTGGAGCACTTAGCTGCCAAGCTCCCGTGTAAACTCTATGGTCACCGTTTTTGGAGGTAAATCCCTGAGGAGAGAAATGATAAAAGATAAAATAGGATAAATGAAATAACTAGAAATGTGGATTTAAAAAAAGGTCGCATGCTCAAAATCTCACCATTGGTGAACCTCGGAGCTCTAGCCGAGGAACGTACAGAAGGAAAACAAAAGCCTTGTGCTTACGAATACCTAGGTTCAATCAATCCACTGTTGGCCGTCGCTCTTCTCTCTATTTCTGGTCCATCGATCTGGAACGACCTCCGTCTCTCTTCACAAAAAGCCTTTTTATGACACTTTGAAATCTAGCCTCAAAGACATATTTATTTCAAACCTAAATTTTTCCCCTCCTCTTTTATCTCATAGCTCTCCCTGCCTTCAAAAGCCGAAATCCCATTACCCTGCCAAAGTGTATAATCTGTGTGTGTGTGTGTGTGTGTGTGTGTGTGTGTGTGTAGGCGTTTAGGTGTGTGTAGGTGGTGTGTAAGTGCGTAAGTTTGAATTTGCTTAAGCTATTAATAGATATTGGCTGCAGGACTCTGAAAGAACATGTTGAATGCAAGCACTCTGGTTTGTCTTTGCAACATATAGCGCTATACAAATTCCATTTATTATTATTATTATTGTTACTATTAGATAGACAGATATAAAAATAGAAAAATAGATACAAAGATAGACAGACAGACGGATAGATAGATAGATAGATAGATAGATAGATAGATAGATAGATAGATAGATAGATAGATAGATAGATAGATAGGAAGATAGATGAGTGTATGTATGTATGTACGTACGTACGTTCGTATGTATATTGAAAATGATACCCAAAAAACCCGAATATACTGGGTCTTAACAACACAAACTACATTTGGCATGAAATACCTTCCCGAGGCTTTAAATCTTGTATCTACATGTCGATGGATTGATGGTGTAATCCCTAAATCTTCTTACACTTGGATATAATCAAATCAACAACAACAACAACAACAACAACACACACACACACACACCACACACACACACACACACACACACACACACACATACACACAAAACCCCAACAAAATCTAAAGCTTTGAGGACTCCTCTGTTCCATTGCGTCTCATACCATATCGGAATCAGCATTCGGACTTAGGGGTAGAATCCAAAATGATGAAGTAGAGTTCGTTCTTTACCCTACCCAGCGTGAAGGATTATTAGTTGTATGATGGATGGGGTCTGCTTTACAGTTAGACACTTTTTTTCTTGGTCTTGCTCTTCTTGTTGTTATTCTTCTTGCTCTTGTTCATCTTGTTCTTGTTCTTCTTGTTCCTGAACTCCTCCTCCTCCTCCCTCCTCCTCCTCCTCCTCCTCCTCCTCCTCCTCCTCCTCCTCCTTCTTCTTCTTCTTTCTTCTTCTTCTTCTTCTTCTTCTCTTCTTCTTCTTCCTCTTCTTCATTGCACTCTTCTTCATGGCATTCTTCTTCTTGGCATTCTTCTTTACATACTTCGCATTCTTCTTGTTGTTCTTCCTCGTGTTCTTCTTCTTCCTCCTCTCCTTCTGTTAAAACAGAACTTATTTCGTGGATTCTGTGGACAGTGCAGTCTTTAGTTAGATAGCCTAGGCTCTGTGCTTGCTTTCTTTCAGGGAAAAAAATATGTTATGCCTCTATTGCCGCCATCACTCTCTGGTATGTTTCCATTCTATTTGGTCTAGTCTACAGAATAAACTGGCACGATTTGCTAAGGAAAGCAAAAGACCGCGGGGAGTGGAGGAAGCTGGTTGCAACATCTTTATTGGTGCCCCCACGGTCCATGTGACCTAGGGATAGAAGTGAAGGTGAAAAGAATAAAAAATATATATTGCTTAAAAGAAAAATGCAGGTTTTCATTTAACTTGAATGTACTTTCCATCCTCTCAAAGTATTACAGAACTTGTCACATGGAAGAAAACTAAACAAGGTCACTTTACTAAGAACAACAAAATCGCAAAAGTTAAATTTAACGAATGGAGGCAAATTCTTTGGATTACTTTTCATCCTTAGTGCAGTGTTACGGTCGTGACCAAAGAAGGCTAGTGTCACAACAGTAGCATTGAAATGCTGATTTCTTCCTGGCTTGATCGCTAGGATTTCCTGCATTAATTTGGTGTATTGTATTGATTACGGTGTTTAATGCTGAACAGATCCTAAACAAAGACCAATGTAAGTGGGCTTAACGTAACAGGGGTATGTGACTTTCAAAAGGCTTTAAATGCAAAATAAACAGGTAAAGAATTAAACGCGCGCGCACACGCACACACACACACACACAAACACGCACGCACACACACACACATACACACACACACACAAAGCATGCACGGCTTCACACACAGTCATTAACACGTAGACGCGTAAGATAAAACTATACCCCACAAAAATTATCAAGCATATAAACATCAGCTAAAAGTCCTTTAGTAGGGGCAGATAGGGGCAAAACACTTTTGAAAAGATCACTAACCATACTAGACCTTGTAGTTATATTTTGTTTTTCTATCTTCTTGTTTGTTTGTTTCTTTGTTTTTCCCCCGTTGGGATGCCAGGGGCCTTTCAGTATAAATAATATCCCCACCTTGTGGAAATTTTCTGCTACAAATTTTCTCTTTTCTAGCTTTCTGGCTTGTTCCTTTATCTTTCTATTACCTTCTTCTTGTCTATTTTCTGCGTTTTTGGTAAATTCTTCTGCCTTTTTCTTCCAGAAACGTTTAAAACATATAAATTCTCTCCCGTGTCGAAATCGGATGCGCTGGGCCTGACTTGTCAGGCGCTTAACGGCAGCGCAAAGCATTTTCGCTTAAGTGATAGACAACTGTTGTGACTGATTGATCGACGAAGAGGAAGATGGTTGCTTATTCGTTCGTTCTGCATCTGTCTTTCGCTTATTTGTCTTCAGGGGATAGTTCTGGTAATCTTGTCTTCTTATTCGTTAGTTCTATCTTTTGCATATTTGTCTTCAGGGGATAGTTCTGGTAATCTTGTCTTCTTATTCGTTCGTTATGTCTTTCGTTTATTTGGGTTCAGGTGGGTGGTTCTGGTAATCTTTTAATTTTCTCATCTCTTTTTCTGTGGATTTTACAAGACAAATTTATCAGCATCGTCTAAAAGCTGTATTAATCTTTCAAACAGGTTGTTTAAAAAAAGGAATGATTAAGGATTCTGAATTGGATGCAGCCATCTGTGGAATCCGAAGTGTCTGGGTGTCAGTGAGAAGAGGAGAGGGAATGGCTGGTCATTTATCTACTACACCCTGCTATCTTGTCTTGTCTTGTCTTGTCTTGTCTTGCGGGCCATCTTTAAGATACGCTATGGTCACAGAGAGAGAGAGAGAGAGAGAGAGAGAGAGAGAGAGAGAGAGAGAGAGACAGACAGACAGACAGACAGACAGACAGACAGACAGATACAGATACAGACAGACAGATACAGACAGACAGACAGACGCGCAGATAGAGACTCACAGACAGACAAATAGACAGACAGATAGACAGACAGACAGATAGACAGAGGTAAGAAAGAGAGACATAGACAGACGCAGATAGACAGACAGACAGACAGACAGAAACGGAAGTAAGAGACAGAGACAAACAGATAGACAGACAGACAGAGAAAGAGACAGACAGACTGATAGGCAGGCAGACAGACAGAAAAAAATCTGGGAAAAACACAAGGAGTTACGGATAGATTATAAGACAAAGATAGGCAGGAAAATAAATAGACGAACACACAAACATGGACAGAACAGACAGAACAGACTAACTTGACCGACAGATAAATACAGAGACGGAGAGAGAGAGAGAGAGAGAGAGAGGAGAGAGAGAGAGAGAGAGAGAGAGAGAGAGAGACAGAGACAGAGACAGAGACAGAGACAGACACAGAGACAGAGACAGAGAAAGAGAGGCATAGAGAGAGAGGATCGGTTAATTAATTAATTAATTAATTTTTATACAAGAGAGACCGAGTCACAAAAGCAGCAGTACGATCAAAAACATTGAAGTGCTCCCTCCGCACACGAGCACTGAGTTTTCTTCTGCAGGCAACATCTGGCACCAGCTCTACAGATCCATAAAATAAAAAATCTTTGTGGAAACAGATACATACTGTTGAGGGAATCCCCAGCCTATAGACTGACCCCTCTCCTCTCAAAGCCATTCTCCCCAAAGGGCACTTAAAAGGCAGACAGAGGAAAGGGACTGGGGTATTAGAGGGAGGGAACGGTACCAGGATGAATTACAGACTGCATGCTGAAACCAGTGGCATCCACTTCTTCTTCTTCAGTTTCGAATGGCGTGTTTCAGGACGCTGGATGATAGTTATGATTTGGAGAAAAGGTTTCTGTATCAGTGGTTCTGGGCCTTGTAGACAGCTAGAAGTGATGACCTATTCTGGGGCAGCGGACCCTGGTTTTAGTCTCAACTTGAAATGAAAATGGGCAGGGGAACTAGTGAGGACAGTATAAGGATTGTATGATAAGAAAATGGAATTTATTATTTGAGAAGAACCATGAACACAGCCATAATGCATAATCTGATAGATAATTTACATCAGTATGTGTAGGGCATTAATGGTTACATAACGAAAAGTATTGGATGTGCATACTCAATAGATATGAGACTTGGTGCAGACATAATGACAGATTTACATACTGATAAAACAAACAGACAGGTGCAGGGAGAGAGAGAGAGAGAGAGAGAGAGAGAGAGAGAGAGAGAGAGAGAGAGAGAGAGAGAGAGAGAGAAGAGAGAGAGAGAGAGAGAGAGAGGGGGGGGTGTGATTATGATGATGATGATGATGATGATGATGATGATGATGATGATGATGATGATGATGAAGAAGAAGAAGAAGAAGAAGAAGAAGAAGAAGAAGAAGAAGAAGAAGAGAAGAAGAAGAAGAAGAAGAAGAAGAAGAAGAAGAAGAAGAAGAAGAAGAAGAAAGAAGTAGAAGAAGAAGAAGAAGAAGAAGAAGAAGAAGAAGAAGAAGAAAAAGAAGAAGAAGAAGAAGAATAACACAAAAGAAGCAGAAGAAGGAGGAAGAGGAGGAGAAGAAGAAGAACCCGTGAATGATCAAGATCCTCAAGAGCTTCACCATAATTATACAAGTGCGAAGTTTACTAAGACAACATCTGGCACCAGCTCCACAGACCAATACAATAAAAATCCTTGTGGAGCAGATACATACTGTTGAGGGGATCCCCAGCCTATAGACTGACCCCTCTCCTCTCAAAGCCATTCTCCCCAATGGGCACTTAAAAGGCAGACAGAGGAAAGGCACTGGGGAATCAGAGGGAGGGAACGGTACCAGGCTGAATTACAGACTGCATGCTGAAACCAGTGGCATCCTCTTCTTCTTCTTCTTCAGCTTCGATTGGCGTGTTTCAGTGCGCTGGGTGATAATTGTGATTTGGGGAAAACGTGTCTGTATCAGTGGTTCTGGTCGTTTTGCAAAGTGAGAAACGGTTATCACTTGTTGGGGTAGCCCAGTCTGTTTTTAGGCTCATATTGAAATGAAAATGAGCATAGGACTTACAGTGAAGGTAGTTTAAGGAACTTATAGTTTTAGAAAAATCATTGATTATCTGAAAGGCGGCATGGAAACAACCAAAATGCATAATTCAATAAATAAAATAACTTAACTGATGTAGGGCATTCATGCTTAAATGGAGAGAAAAATCACCGTGCCTGCACATAGGAGCCTTGATGCAAACAAACCAATGTAGTAACATACAAACAGACAAGACAGAAAGGGGGACAGAGAGAGACAGAGGTTAAAAATCAAGAAAAATCAGCCTTTAAATGTTCAAGACCCTCAAGAGTTTCATCATACACAAGTTCCAAGTTTACTACAGGCAACATCTGGCACCAGCTCTAAAGATCAATAAAATAAAAATTCTTGTGGAAACAGATACATACTGTTGAGGGAATCCCCAACCTATAGACTGACCCCTCTCCTCTCAAAGCCATTCTCCTTAAAGGGCACTTAAAAGGCAGACAGAGGAAAGGGACTGGGGTATGAGGAGAGGGAATAGTGCCAGGCTGAATTAGTCTGTATGCTGAAACCAATGGCATCTTCCTCCTCTTCTTCTTCACCTTCGATTGGCGTATTTCAGTGCGCTGGATGATAATTATGATTTGGAGAAAAGGTTTCTGTATCAGTGGTTCTGGTCCTTATAGACAGCTAGAAGTCATGATCTATTCTGGGGCAGTGGATCCTGGTTTTAGTCTCAACTTGAAATGAAAATGTGAGTAAGGACAATGTAAGGATTGTATGATAACAAAATGGAATTTATTATTTGAGAAGAACCATGACCACAGCTATAATGCATAATCTGATAGATAATTTACATCAGTATGTGTAAGGCATTAATGGTTGCATAACAAAAAAGCATTGGATGTGCATACTCAATAGATATGAGACTTGGTGCAGACATAATGACAGATTTACATACTGATAAAACAAACAGACAGGTACAGGGTGAGAGAGAGATAAGATAGATGATGATGATGATGACGCTGATGATGATGACGATGATGATGAGATGATGATGAAGAAGAAGAAGAAGAAGAAGAAGAAGAAGAAGAAGAAGAAGAAGAAGAAGAAGAAGAAGAAGAAGAAGAAGAAGAAGAAGAAGAAGAAGAAGAAGAAGAAGAAGAAGAAGAAGAAGAAGAAGAAGAAGAAGAAGAAGAAGAAGAAGAAGAACAAGAAAAAGAAGAAGAAGAAGAAGAAGAAGAAGAAGAAGAAGAAGAAGAAGAAGAAGAAGAAGAGAAGAAAGAAGAAGAAGACACAAAAGAAGCAGAAGAAGGAGGAAGAGGAGGAGAAGAAGAAGAACCCGTGAATGATCAAGATCCTCAAGAGCTTCACCATAATTATACAAGTGCGAAGTTTACTAAGACAACATCTGGCACCAGCTCCACAGACCAATACAATAAAAATCCTTGGGAAACAGATACATACTGTTGAGGGAATCCCCAGCCTATAGACTGACCCCTCTCCTCTCAAAGCCATTCTCCCCAATGGGCACTTAAAAGGCAGACAGAGGAAAGGCACTGGGGTATTAGGGGGAGGGAACGGTACCAGGCTGAATTACAGACTGCATGCTGAAACCAGTGGCATCCTCTTCTTCTTCAGCTTCCATTGGCATGTTTCAATACGCTGGATGATAATTGTGATTTGGGGAAAACGTTTCTGTATCAGTGGTTCTGGCCGTTTTAGATAGTGAGGAGTGATGATCATTTGCTGGAGCAGTGCACTATGTTTTTAGGCTTATTTCTAGATAATGAGCAGAGGAACTGGTAAAGGTAGTATAATGAACTTGTAATAAAGCGAAAATTATCATTGATTATTTGGGAGGAAGCATGAATACAATTAAAAGTGTATAATATGATAAATAAACTTAATAGATTGATTGAGGGCATCAATGATTGATAGACGAAAAATCACAGTATATGCCCATAAGATACTTAAATGCAGACAAAAGGATAAATCAACAGACTGATGACAAACAGACAGAGGCATACAGAGACAGAGAAATGGGTGAAGAAAAACAAGAACAAGCAACCTGTGAATGATCAAGATTGTAAAGGGTTTCATCAAACACAAGCACTGAGTTTACTACAGAAAACTTCTATTTCCAACTTCACAGAACAATACGCCCTTGAGAAACAAACACATACTGTTCAGGTAACCAGGAACACAGGCAATGGCCTCTCTACTTTCCCAGCCCTTCTCCCAAATGGGCACTTAAAGGACCGGCAGAGGGACAGGCCTGGGTCTGTGATTAAGGAGATGGAACAGTGCCACGCTAAATTACAGACTATACTACTGAAACCAATGGTGTCCATTTCTTCAGCTCCATTTGCATCATTGATCTCCACGGCATTACAGTTGTTTAAGGACACAGTTCCACTTGAGTGGCTCTGGTACATAAAATCTTTCCAGCTAACACCCATTTGTTTTTGTGGTACATCGTGGTCTCAGTCTCTCATGTACTTCATTCTTATTTATGTTTATTTATATTTTTTTTGTTCACAAGCAGAGAAAATAGTTGATGTAAAAAATAACAGATCTACAATAAACATTGTTGTTGAATCTGTGGAATGAAGCACACACGCACAATCAGAACACAATACATAACAGAATTGATGACACTAAGTGATGGACGTATCCTTTTTTTATCTCAAAGATAATGGAAAAAGTCACTCGTGTGTTTTTTTACATCCAGTCCCGTGTGTATGCAGTTTTGAAAGTTTTGTCATCTGTTCCCACCGGCCATGTTTGATTTAGCAATATACGACACAGTGCATACAACCATAGGAGCCATGGGGCAGAAAAAAATGATAGCTTGCTTAACAACCAGATGGACAAACAAACAGGTAGAGACAGAAGCTAAAACAGGTTTCAATCGGATTTACAAAAGCTCAAAATATTAACTTATCGTGGGGTGGGGCTTAAAATAAGCAGTAACTTGATGCCTTTTCCTTGCTGTAGCGTTGTTTACTTATGTTGTCTGTATATTGAATAAATCATGTTTAAACCAGTGATCGAAATTCACGAAAGTTACACCCTACACGAGCCCTGAGCTTACTACAGGACACGTGTGGTACCAATCCCACACATCAGTACGTCCTTGAGAAACACACATACCTTTCAGGACAGGGGATGGCTTCTCTACTTCCACAGCCCTTCTCCCAACAGCCACTTAAAGGACCGGCAGAAAAACTGGCCTGGGATGCTGATGAAGTGGATGGAATAGTACCATGATGAATTACAGACTATTGAAACCAATGGTCTCCGTTTCTTGGGATTCGTTTGCGTTGTTTGAGATTATGGGATTAAAGTCATTAAGGACTTAGGTCGTTAAGGGATTAAAGTCGTTAAGGAATTTAAGTCGTTGAAGGACAAAGTTCGAATTGAGTGGATCTGTGGCTTTCATAGAACTAAAGATCGTTTTTGTGGTGGTGCATCGTGGTCTCAGTCTCTTGTGTAATTCGTTTATATTTACGTTTAATTTAATTTGATCTTGTTTTCATTTGTTTTCACAAGCAGAAACAGTTGTAAATAAAACAAAAATGTCTGCAATAAAGATTATTGTTGAATCTATGAACCAGGAACACAATCAGTATAAAATGCATTAGAGAATTAATGATAATAACTAATGGAGGTATCCGTGATTTGAATAACGAAAGTACAACACAGTCCATACAATGATAAAAGCCACTGGGCAGACAAAAATAATAGATAAATTAAGAGGCAGACTGGCACAGAAACGGGTAGAGACGGTGAGACTAACACAGAAGAAAAGCAGCCAGTGGATGATCAAACATCACGAGAATTTCATCCTGCACAAGTACCGCGTTTACTACAAGAAGCTGCTGGCACCAGTTCCTCAGATCAGTAACTCCCTCTGTGGGATGCTGGGGGCCTTTCAGTATAAATAGCACCCCCATCTTCTGATAATTCAGTGCTAGGAATTCCCTCTTTTCTATCCCTCTCTCTGTTTCAGCCTCGTTCCTTTTTTTCCCTGTCCCCTCCTCCTTGTCTCTTTTATGCCTTTTTCATCCATTCTCCTGCCTTTTTGTCCAGAAAGACTTAAAAGATAACAACTCTCTCCCTCACTGAAGTTAGATACGATGTGACCCATGACTTGTCATGCACTTAAGGCAGCGCAACGCATTTTCGCTCATAGGACAGACAACGATAATTTGCTGTCTGAGCGGTTCAAATAGAAGGAGAAGAAGGAGAAGAAGATCAATAACGCCAAGCCAAGAGAAGAATATGTTAAGAGAATCAGAAAACAGGCAATGGCTCTATTTAAGCGTTAAGGGATAAGACGGCATGAAGAACAGACCCAGGGACACAAAGAAGAAACAGTAACAGCAAATACAGTCTGAAAACAAGGAGAAGAGACATAATATCTCAAGAAGGAGAGTGAGAAGAAGAAGAAGAAGAAGAAGAGAGAAGAAAGAAGAAGAAGAAGAAGAAGAAGGAAGATACAAGAACAAGAACAAGAACAAAAAGAAGAACAAGAAGAACAAGATCAATAACGCCAAGCCAAGCAGACACATACTGTTTAGAGAATCAGAAACACAGGCAATGGCCTCTCCACTTTCATAGCCGTTCTCCCTAACGGGCACTTAAGGGACCGGCTGAGAAACAGACCCGGGACATTCAAAGGAAGGAAACAGTACCACGCTAAATTACAGTCTGCTGAAAACCAATGGCATCATCATCATCTTCTTCTTCTTCTTCAGATATGAGCTGGCTTGTTTCAGCGCACGCGATATAATGATTTGGGAAAAACGATTCAATACGAGTGGCTAGGATCTTTTTACATATTAAGACATAGTTATTATTTGCCGACATAGTGCGTCTGGTCTTAATCTTTGATCGAAGTAAAATAGGTTGGGGAGGGCGGGCAGGACAACGTAGTGGTCAGAGCATTGCACTTGAGATTTGATGGCTCAGGATCCAGCCCGGGTTCGCGCCACTACCGACACGCCCATTCAAGGGAATGTTTCTCCTGGAGTTAACATCAGTACTGACTCGACTCCCCTGAAAATCTTTCGGGTGGGACTATAAACCGAGGCCCCGTGTGCAACATTGCGTAAAACATCTTGCTCATAAGTTCAAACCCGTTCTGTCTTTCGGAGGAGTAGACCATTCGTGGCGATAAGAACGGATGTCGTGTTTAAACATGAGCCCCGAATTCGAAATGCAGCTGCCTTAATTCTGGGCAAGAAAGGTCACAATTAGGAAAATGTCACCATTGGTGTGAACCTCGGAGCTCTAACCAAGAAGGAACAAAAAACACAAGGAAAGGACGCAGAGGCCTCAGTGAATGTGAAACGAAAACTTACAGAACAACTACAAACAATATCGCCCTATGTAAAACATCACAAGCGTCTGTCGCTCAAGGTTCGGAGGAATCGTTTCTTCTTTTTTCCTCGAACGCCCAGACAGCACCTACCGATGTCCGTCACATGAGCGAAAATGCGTCACACTGCCGTTAAGCGCCTGACAAGTCAGGCCCAGCGCGTCCGACTTCGGCGTGAGGTAGATCGTTTACAAAGCCCGAAATGATGTGTTTTGTGGCACTGGTTCTGCATGACTAGATCTCGCCATTAAAGGATTTTGAACCAACGATCATTGCCTACAGTTTATCGATCGTTATGCTTCTGAATAAATAACAAGTGCTAAGTGGGAAAGAGGGAAAGGGAAAAGGAGACATGTGTGGGGGGAAAAATCCAACCAACAACAAACCAACTAACAAGCAAAAGACTTTTCTTTCTTTCTTTCTTTTTCCTTCCTCAGATACAGCTTCGAGGTTTTCCAATGGTGAGATTTTTGTGTATGTGACCATTAGTTTTCTCCCCACAATTTATGTACCTGCAAAATAAAGAAAATTAAAAGTAAACAAACGACCAGCCGCCATGGCGCAGTGGTTAGCGCCTTGGGTTACGGACTGGAAGGTCGCGGGTTCGATTCCCATAAGAGTCATAGGGATTTTTCGGACTCCGGCCGGCTCCTACCCAGAGTGAGTGTGCTGTGGGCTCAGTGGGAAGACTGGGACCACACAGTCGAGCTTCATCCACTTAACGGATGCGAGTTTGAGAGTGTTGCTCAAATTACATGACCAACACTACAGGTGTCTGTATCTCTCGGGCCCGGTTGACGCCGGGATATATTATGATAGAAAGCGTAGAGTACAACCCTGTCAAGAAGTCTCAAAGCATATGCACTTCCACAGCAGCATAATTATGTCATCCTCATTTTTATTGATCATCATGCAATATAAAAAAAATTGCCTCAGATTCGGTGGTCCTAAGTGCTCTGGTCTCATGGTGACCTCAGATTCGGTTTGCCCATACACCTCTGTGCCTGTGGCGAGTTTGTGTCAAAGCCTTTTGAGTTGGAGGTTCGCGGGGGACAGTCGTTGGAGGGACGTTGTGGTGGTTGCCACCTCGGGTGGGCAACTCAGTCTGGTTCCGCGACTGAGCTAATACTGTCGTTAGTAGGGGGCTTAGTAGGTGGTATCCTGCGTATGTTAGCTCAAACAGGCACCACTGAACACCACCAAAGTGACCCAGCAGCAGTGCAGGGCCCCTCTGGCTGGTGGCCCCACAGCGGCCTGATAGTGATGGGCTCCCTGTGGACCTCCGACTCTGAGGATGATAAATGACAAATCTGGGTATGGATGTGGCGGAGAGATTGGAATGAACGGACGTGGGAACAACAGGACGGGGGACGTCACAGAGAATGAGGCAGCAAAAAAAAGTAAACAAACCGATAAATGATATTGTAGAAAAGAAAATTAATGATAAAAGCAACTGACAGAAACTTGATTGGGTCTGAATATTTCGCCCTTTCATGTGCGTGCGTGCGTGCGTGCGTGCGTGCGTGCGTGCGTGTGTGTGTGTGTGTGTGTGTGTGTGTGTGTGTGTGTGTGTGTGTGTGTGTGTGTGTGTGTGTGTGTGTGTGTGTGTGTGTGTGTGTGTGTGCGTGCCTTATGCCTGTAATTATTAGGAACCTGATAGAGACATCCCTACTGGGTTTTTATTTATATATAGTTGCATTCACGCACGCGCACATACATACGCACTCACACACATATATGAAAGGGTGAAATATTCAGACCCAATCAAGTTTCTGTCAGTTGCTTTTATCATTACTTTTCTTTTCTACAATATCATTTATCGGTTTGTTTACTTTTTATGTGAGTAATGCACACTAGATAATTGTAAACCATCTCACTCCAACCCCTCACCCCACCCCATACCTAACTAAACTCTCTATCAAAGATGTAGGCAGCATTCACAGGAAAAGGTAAAGGAGTCCCATAACCTATAAGGTCGTAGGGGAGCGAGGCGTCAGAGACCTCACTTCTCTAGGGGCCGGCATATTGAGGGCGGCGCCCATCTCCTCTCCCTCGCTGCTTTACCTTCCCTGACCCTAAAGAGGGCAGGTATCCATTTACAGCTGGGTGAACTGGGGGAACTGTACTGAAGCCAAGGCGCGCAAACGGTCACCCATCCAACTGGTAACCACGCTCGACGCTGCTTAACTTGGCTGGGGAAAAGCGAGTGCTCCGACCACTGAGCTATCCCGTCCCCATTCACAGGAAAAGGAATTTAAAAAATATATCAACAAATATGCAAAATCGTCACAAGCATAAGGGAAGAAAATATCGGGAGAAAATGAAAAGAGGAAAACTATCCAAATTCTAATCTTCTCAAGTGGTTTCCCCAATTCATCTTACTGGGCATGTGTCTTAAACTGCCCTCCAGGATCTAAATATAGCACTCAGGAGTAAAATGTATGCACTTTTGGGGGAAAAGATTGTAAGGGTATTACTTTTTTGTAGTAAAAGAGATTTTATCACATTGGTTATTTAAAATGCTGTGTGTATAGGATCGATATGCACTGGTAAGTAAGACAATAAAAACTAAGAAGATGTTTTTTTTAATGTCATTTTCATTGCAATAATATGTTTGGAAACAGCAAAAATGTCAAGTGTAATGTTACATGACAAGTCAAATTTGAAGTGTGTGTGTATGCGTGTGTGCGTTCACGTGGTGTGTGTGTGTGTGTGTGTGTGTGTGTGTGTGTGTGTGTGTGTGTGTGTGTGTGTGTGTGTGTGTGTGTGTGTGTGTGTGTGTGTGTGCCTTATGCCTGTAATTATTAGGAACCTGATAGAGACATCACTACTGGGTTGTTGTTGTTGTTTTATAAATAGTTGCATTAAATGTGAGTAATGCACACTAGAAACTGCAAACCATCTCCCCGTCCAGCCCCTCACCCCACCCTCACCCTACCCCACACCCCTCCCCCTCTCTAACTAAACTCTCTATCAAAGATGTAGGCAGCATTCACAAGCAAAGGAATAAAAAGAAAACTATCAACAAATATGTCAAAATCGTCACAAGTATAAGGGAAGAAAATGATATGGGGAAAAAAATGAAAAGACGAAAAACTATCCCAAATTCTAATCTGCCCAAGTGGTTTTCCCAATAAAATCATTCAGCTTTCTGCACGTGTGTCTTAAACCTGCCCTTCAGGATCCAGATATAGCCCTCAGGAGTAAATTAAATTATTTGCACTTTGGGGGATTAGATTGTAAAGATATCACCTTTTCTGTATTAAAAGAGGCTTCGTCAGACTGATTATTGAACAGGGCGTTTGTACACGATCGATGTGTACTGGTAGGTAAGGCTAATAAGTTCATTTTTCTTTAAATCTTACTGTCATTGCAATATGTTTGGGGTACACTGAAATTGTAAGTGCAATGATATGCGACAAGTCAAATTTCAAGAGAGAGAAGAGAGAGAGAGAGAGAGAGTGAGAGGGATGGGTGTGGTTGTGTGTGTGTTGTGTGTGTGTGTGGTGTGTGTGTGTGTGTGTGTGGTGTGTGTGTGTGTGTGTGTGTGTGTGTGTGTGTTTTGTGTCGCGCGCCGCGCGCTAACCTATCGCATTTTGGCTTTCTTTGGCAGCATTTTAAATTGCATTTTCTGCAGGTGCAAAATTCGTGTCTAGGTGTAAATATGTTCTGGAAGTACTACCGCACACTGCTGAAGTAAACAAATTTCGTTTGAATCGATCATTTTCTTTCAACATTTAGGAAGTGGCGCAAACTTTTCTGGTCTAGTAAGTCTTTAAACTTTTTGTTATTCAGCTATCTTCTCATAGAAAGAATTAGAATATGTTTTCCACAGTTCGTTTTACTCCAGTATTTTTTTCGCCAAGTTGATACTGTTGTTGTTTTTATTTAATTTAGAATTCAATTAATAAGAAATGTTGATAACTTCAACAGAAACGTTGTTCCTTGATTTGGTTATAAAGACTAACTTGTTTTGTTGTTGTAAAAGTCGATTTCCTTCCGTACAAAAATAGTTTGGTTTATGAATCAGACAGCGTGTATAAAACTGAAATATAAATATTTATTCTCAGTTTGTATCAATGTACGATAAAGACAATTTTTTTTGTTGTTGTGTTGCAGTGTGTTGTTGTAGGATGTGTTTAATCTAGCTCTCTGTCTACTAATATCTTGTTCTTCTTTCTATCTTTACTCCAACATCTTCTCTTCTCTCTCTCTCGCTTTTCTTGTCTCTCTCTATCTCTCTTCTGTCTTCTCGTCTGTCTTGCGTCTCGTCTCTCTCTCTCTTCTTCTCTTCTCTCTCTCGTTCTTCTCTCTTCTCTCGAGTGTTGTGGGTGTGTGTTGTGGTGTTGTGTGTGTGTGTGGTGTTGGTGTGTGTGTGTGTGTGTCGTGGTTGGTGTTGTGTGCGTGTGCGTGGTTTGCGCGTGCGTGTGTCGCATGTGTGCGCGCGCCTGCATACGTGCCAGCATACCTGCTTGTGCGCGCGTGTGTGCGTGTGCGTACGTGCGTGCATGCATGCGCATGCGTGCGTGCGTGTATGCGCGTGCGTGTGCGTGCGTGCATGCATCCGTGCGCATTTTGGAAATAAATCTCTCCAGTGTTAGGCCTAGCACGGTTAAAACCAAGGCCCTGGAAAACGTAACACTAAGCAACACAATGCATGACCCACCGCTAACCTATCGCTCGTTGGCCTTGTGCTGAATTGTATTTTCTGCAGATGGCAAATTTCGTGTCTAGGTGTAAACATCTGCTGGAAGTACTACTGCAGACAGCTGAAGTTACACGTTTCCTCTGAATCGATCATTTTCTTTCTTTCTTTTTTAAACTTTAGGAAGTGGTGCAAACTTTTCCTGCTGTACTGAAACTTTGGAACTCTGTTATTTATCCAGATTTCTTCTCACAGAAAGGGTTAGCCTATGTTTTCTAAAGTTTGGTTTTCTTCAAGTTATTGGTTTTTTTACGCAAAGTTGATACTAATTTTTTGTGGATAGTTAATTCAGTAAAAAGAAATGTGGATAACTTATGTATGAACACACGGAAACTTGACATCTTTGACCTTTGATTTTTGATAATGATGACAATCTTTTGTAAAAGTCAAGTCTAACTGCCGAGTTTAGTAAATGAATCTTAGAATGAATTACAGTAGAATATGCATAAACTGAACCATAACAAATCACCT